>CM060897.1:98967675-99670175 GCA_030762935.1 Hymenopus coronatus
TGAGTAGTGTGTTTCTTCTAATCTCAGTATGTGGACATTACAATTTTGGGTTGAGTAGTGTGTTTCTTCTAATCTCAGTAAGTGGGCATTACAATTTTGGGTTGAGTAGTGTGTTTCTTCTAATCTCAGTATGTGGACATTACAATTTTGGGTTGAGTAGTGTGTTTCTTCTAATCTCAGTAAGTGGGCATTACAATTTTGGGTTGAGTAGTGTGTTTCTTCTAATCTCAGTATGTGGGCATTACAATTTTGGGTTGAGTAGCGTGTTTCTTCTAATCTCAGTATGTGGGCATTACAATTTTGGGTTGAGTAGTGTGTTTCTTCTAATCTCAGTATGTGGGCATTACAATTTTGGGTTGAGTAGTGTGTTTCTTCTAATCTCAGTAAGTGGGCATTACAATTTTGGGTTGAATAGTGTGTTTCTTCTAATCTCAGTAAGTGGGCATTACAATTTTGGGTTGAGTAGTGTGTTTCTTCTAATCTCAGTATGTGGGCATTACAATTTTGGGTTGAGTATTGTGTTTCTTCTAATCTCGGTATGTGGGCATTACAATTTTGGGTTGAGTAGTGTGTTTCTTCTAATCTCGGTATGTGGGCATTACAATTTTGGGTTGAGTAGAGTGCCTCTTCTAATCTCAGTATGTATTACAATTTTGGGTTGTGTAGAGTGTTTTTTCTAATCTCAGTATGTGGGCATTATAATTTTGGGTTGAGTAGTGTGTTTCTTCTAATCTCAGTATGTATTACAATTTTGGGTTGTGTAGAGTGTTTTTTCTAATCTCAGTATGTGGGCATTACAATTTTGGGTTGAGTAGAGTGCCTCTTCTAATCTCAGTATATATTACAATTTTGGGTTGTGTAGAGTGTTTTTTCTAATCTCAGTATGTGGGCATTACAATTTTGGGTTGAGTGGAGTGCTTCTTCTAATTCTGTAGTGAAGTACAAGAGCAATTAAAGTGTATTTGACGATAAGCAGTGTTCTCTCAATGTCTACTTCTCGTTTAAACAAAACCTTGTGTTTAAAGCAGGCTATGAAACAAACGTGTGAGCGTAAAAACAAATGCAAATAATTTTTAGACAGCTAATGCTACTACCGCTCACTAAAAGCCCCAGTGCCTCAAATCGCTAAATAGCATGTCCCATTTAATTTGCATTTTTCCCAGTGTGGGGTTTCACAAAACCGCCATGTTCCCACCTGTTTGTTCATTGTCACACGACAGGCTGCGTGAAATCCCTTAACGTTGAACGCAACGGTGCGCTCGTGCATTGTTCAGCTATTTTTAACAAGTAACGGAAAAAAAAATCTGTTGTGATAAATCTCATGACTTTGTGTACCAATTTTAACAAAACAACTCGTACAAAGTCATGTCAATCGAGTTAAAAAAATTATAAATCATTTTATTACATGTTTTCTTTTACTACAATGAGAACAGGGAGTACAGTAGGTCTAAACGATAGTTAAATCTTTTTGAGCGAATCGCTATGAGATGGATTTGAAATTTCGTTCTTTTTGCCTGTCTAATAAGGATAAAATAATGTTTGATCAATAACAAAGAATATATCACAAATATATCCACAAAAAAGCAATCTTAAATGCTACATTCTCATGAGTTTATTTACCTATATTGCAACAATGAAACAAACTATTCTTACAAAAGCTTATTCTTTTATTTACTTCTGTGGATAAAATAAAATTAAAGAAATTATTTTATATAAATAATTATATATACAGGGTGTTAATGAACTACACCGAAATAATTTGCGAGATTGTGCACATGACTGATATAAGTAATTTGAGATCGGCGAAGCATGGTCCCCGGATAAACATAACGCAGCTACATAGCGTTAAACGTGTTGGTATCAGATGCTGATAAGTCGGTGTTAAAGCAAAGCAGGTTGAAAAAATGGCTTAGAATGTCTCTAAAACTGCTGCCCGAGTATAGAAATACCAATTTTTAGCAGCTCGTTACTAGCGTTCTCAAGATTTAATGTCGCAAAAATGTGTAAAATCTCGCACTAATCACTTGATAGTGCGACACTGAGCATTCATTAACTACGTTCTTGAGTTATGTAGCCTACTCCGGAGGCGTTTTTCAACTGCTCTGGTGGCTTAATATGTAATGCGGGAAGCTGATATCCTAAAGGTCATGAGCTCGATTCCTGTCATATAGTAAACGTTTTTATTATTATTTTTTTTTTTTTCATTCCAGACGAAGTGCCGCGATACGTGGCGTACTGGCTCTTCAAAAACTTAGAGCCGAAATTTCAATAAATAGGCCACAAGTCTCCTATCTCAAATTAATAATTTAAGTAATCTACATATTCTGTGAACATATTTCGGTATAGTTCATTAACACTCTATATACAATTCTGCTCAACAAACTAAACACTTTGTTTTATGGAAATTTCCTCCATTAGTTCTCTTCTAAAAGTAAAACATCAGAATAATTGCTGATGTTTTAATATATCAAAATAAAACAAAATAAACCCTATTGTATACTCCATAAGAAAGATGTCCTTTAGGACACTCTGATGTCCACTTAATTCTGAATAATCTAGCAAAATGTAGCAAACCGTAAGAAATAGATAAGATCGTTCTACACAACCAATTAAAATATCGCTAAAGCGCAGTTTATTTTAAAATATGTTTAATGCAATTAACCATTTTCTAGAATATTTCTTTCTCAAATTGGAAGTCGCCTTTATTTCTTTCTTTTCTTTTTGCTCCTAATCATGCTAGAAAACCAAAATAATCAGAGAGCAACCAGATCTTAAAATAATTTACTATCCATTTAGTATATTGTAATCTTACACTTTCATTGTATTTATTTACAAGGAAATAAATAATCAGACAGTTTCTACTTATGTCTATCACGATTAGCTTGAAGAGATAGAAGAATATGTTTGTTTTTTTAAAATAGCATGTAGTAGAACAGTTAGAGAAAGCCATATGAACGGAACACATGTTTTACTTTCTCTAGCATTTATGTACGTACAATGTACATATTTGCTAGAGAAGGTTGTTGGTGTTCATTCGATATTGATATTTCACCGGAAGTATATATATATTCAAGTACCCTGAGTACAAGAAAAGAAACATTTTTAGAAAAAAATCAGTGTGTAAATATGGACAGCATAGCTCAAAAACGAAACGACCGTTAAATACCAAACTTGGTACTTATTTTTAGTATCTTCCAAGGATGCGACACGAAGATTTTCAAGAAAATCTACCCTACATGGAGAAATGTTTTAAAATTTAGTTTTTCTCAGAAATGGTTGTAAAGATTTTGATTAAAATACCGCCTATTAAAGATATTTACATCACAAATAAAATGTACATTTTCCATTTTCTGAAGACCTCTTTATTGTGGGTGAGTTTTGTAGAATTCTGCATAACGGACAAATATTTACTGCACAAAAACGTAGATTCGTTAAAACTCATAATTTATGCAATATACGCTTTTCTCGTAGAGTGAAGCGATTTTGAATTATTCCTTTTTATTGGCTCCAACTTTAAACTACATAACTTTTCCACAGTAAAGGTTGCTTCAGGCATTTGAATGGAAGCATCTGAAAATTGCTATTTTAGAATGCAAGTATAATAAATGCTTACGGCCTGCGGTTCACTTCACGGAACACAAAAATGGTACAGTTGGAGGCAGAGGTGGGGGGGAGGGGGAATGATTTAACTTCAGCTGCCATTCAACGCCAACAAATGTCGGCTGTTGCGTGGTAATGAGGCAAACAGTGGCAATTACACGTTACAGCTTTAAATTGCTTAACTGCCACGTTCAGAAACGACTTTACGGCGTTGACTATTAAGCCTTAAGCATTAATTCTTCTTCTATACACCCCGCTTGCACAAAGCGCATCCAGATATTTTATCCTAGCTTTTCCTGTGATTATTGACTATCTGTTGAAGGTAATAATCAGTTCATTTAAACCTCCATCTAGTTGCATGCTTCATCTGAACCATGTATAGGGTCTCTCATATATTACAACATTTTTAAAAATGTAACAGCCGAGTTAAAAATGCGTCAAAATATTTTTTTGTCTACATGCACTCCCTTAAATGTGGAAAATTATATCAGGCATATGTCCACCTCCACTGACTCGGCAGGCACTTACTATGTCTATGAGCTTCATGATGACCCTTTAACAGATGTCTTTGTTGATGACACGTTGCATTTCTTTATGAAATTAGAGAACTGTTCACCTAGACCTTGGACTTTGCATAACCCCGTAAAAAGAAGTCATGTCATAATATCGTGGAGGCCATTACAAGTCACCACGAAGTGAGATCACAGACTGAGGGAATTTTATGGTTGCAACGGACCCGGTTTCCTCGAAATTCGTTATCAACCACAGAACTGTTGATGCTGTAGGAGCATTATTAGTCTGAAGACCCCCCAAAGTCTATGAACAGCCTTTGCATTCGCCTGTTCTGAAATGTGATTTCACAATGATAACAGGTTCCTCCTTTGTGAACCACTCCCTGCCAAATAAGACCCTAAAACACACAAACAATTGATCAAATAATCAGAATGACACTTGATATTAAAATTAATGCACACAGTGCAGTAAACCTAAAAACATAATTTTACCATCCGACTTAAAAATGTCTAATATATGAAAGGCCCTATACAGTGGTTAAGATGTTCACTTTCTCTACTACATTTAGCAAGTTGGGAAATTACTGTATTCTTTATTTATTTATTCTCCAGAAGCTTTAGCTCTAATTTAAAAAAGCATTAATTTAAGCTTTATAACAATCCTCATATTTCATATATAAATAATAAAATAAGTAAAGAAAAACAATAATTAATATAACAATGACTTGAAAACACGATTAAAAGTCTGATGTTACACTCACATGACTTTCTCTAGCCGTTCTACAAACTTCTTACATAAGATTATTCTTCTTTCTGCACCTTGTTAATCGAGGTATTCAGCACAATGTTCTTATTACTAGTTCCTTATAAGTAGGAAGAAAACAAGGGAATACACTAGGCTAAATCCATAGTCAAATATTTTAAAACCTGTCGTTATGCGATTGTCATTACAAATCGCTTCTTTTCTTGGCCAGGAGTAGAACAAAAGGAAAACGGACACTCCCGTCTGAGAAAAGTATAAGTACTTCACAACTGAAACTAATAACAATGAATACGAAAACAGTAAGCTCCATGAAAAAAATGTATATGACGTAAATTGATTATTTTAACAAAGCCTACATTTTTTGTATAGTAAGTTTTTGTCTATCTCTTACGGTTTATTAGTTTTGCCAAATTAAGCAAAATTCATCCAGACTAAACAGGTGTTTAGAAGCTATTCCCAGAAAATTGAAGATATATATTTTATTTGTCAGGTAAATATCTTTAATATACGATATTTTAATGAAAATCGTTAGAGCCATTTTTAAGAAAATCAAAAATTTCGAAAAAAGTTCCATGTAAAAGGTAGTTTGGGGTGGAGGGATTTTTCTCAAAATCTTCATGTCGCATCCCTGGAAGATACTGAACTTAAATACCAAGTTTGGTATTTTAGCTACTTTTCGTTTTTGAGTTATCGTGTTCACAGACACACGGACACACACACACGGACCTTTTTCTGGAAATTCTTTTTTTAGATTCAGGGGGTCCTAAAACCTGTATTTTCGGTTAAATCTCGACGTCAAATTTTTGGGTGAAATGCAATACTTCTCTATCCCTATGTACATTGTACATATGGGGCAAGAGAAAGTAAAAATTAATAAATTTGTGAGAAAAAAAATTCCTTTTGAGTATTTTGTAACAGATGGTGTGATGGTATTGAAAGTCATTGAAAGTTCTAAATTAGATCCCATTATACCATACACTGGATAACCAAAAATTAATGGTTGTCACTCTGACAAGAAATTACAAATGATACAGGTAGAATGCTTCATCTGAATTACTTCAAAACTTTCAAAATACTATTTGAGCTTTCCATGCCCAGTCAAACTGAATTAATTGGTAAGAAAGCTGATAGTGCTTAACCTAAAATCTCTCTTCACTTGTTAGAAAAAGTATGGTTTTGTAAGCTGCCCATTACTACTATTCGTCCATAATATATTCTAGTCATTTAGTATTTGTTCTCTTAAATTATTTGTACTTTCTCTAATACGAATGTATAATATGTACAGAAAAGTTATTCTATTTCAACCAAAAATTCAATACCGATTTTTCACCGAAAATACACGTTTGAGACTGCCTGAACCCCAAAAAAAGTATTTTTAGAAAAATGCCCTTGTGTGTGAGCACGCGCGCACTTGTGTCTGTGGGCAGCATGAACCAAATACGAATAGTCCATTAAATACCAAACATAGTATTTAAGTTTAGATATCTTCCAAGGATGCGACACGAAGATTTACAAGAAAATTCCCCTAACCCAACTACTCTTTACATGGAACATTTTTCGAAAAGTTTTATTTTCTCAACAATAAATTTGATAATTTTGATAAAATATCATATGTTTAATATATTTTCAACACAAAATGTATATATTGAATTTTCTGGGAATATCCTCTGAAGTCCTTTTCATTTTGGATGGATTTTGTGTAACTGGTAAATCAAAGGAGATAGACAAAAACATATTACACAAAAAATATAGATCTCGTTAAGACACACAATTTATGTCATGTACATTTTTGTAGAGTTAACTGTTTCGATTGTATTCCTTGAAACTGGTTTCTGTTTTAAACTACTTAAACTTATCTCATTTTTCGTTTCATATCTCTTTTGTTTTAATCCTAGCCACGGAAGAAAATGGAATTCCAATTGTTTCACATAATGATAGCTTTTAAAAGATTCGACTGTCACGTTAGTCCAACGTATTCCTTTATTTTCTTTCTGCTTACAACTAAGCAGGTAATAAGACAGTTTCTGTTCTTTACCTTGATTAGCGTGATGTAGATAAGTCAAAAATCTTTTGTTTGCAGAACAGGTAGAGAAATTCATGTAAATGGTACGCATCAGATTTGTTATAAAGGTTACTGGGCAACGACCATAAGAATGGCCTGTTTGTGAATGTACGAATGCTTTAGCAAACAGATCTACTCTCACGTTTGCTTCATTCCCTGTGTGACCTCGAATTCTTTCTAGACATACATATTTGATATATTCTAGAAAGGTCATCCTAATACAACGGAAGTGGGATGAATATTGTAGTGTCTATCCGGAATAGCTGAAAGTGTTGCTTTAGAATCACAAAATATACACTCCATTCAATTGTTTTCTTAAGTGCTAGCAATTCTGCTTGAAAGAGGGTGCACGCTGCCGAGGGTCCTAATTGATAATGCGGTAATTCAGAGTTTTCATCATAAATTACAAAGGCACAACCGATCATAAAATGTTGAGTTTCTTTGTCCCTATAAGAGAAACATCGGTATAGTTGTGAAAATCATGATTCTGATAGCAGTCTTGTACATGGCAGAATTCAAATATTATTGTATTCCACCCAAAAATTCGGCGTTGGTATTTCACCGGGCTTCGCTGGTTTGAAAGTGCTGCTCTCCTAGCCACGTCTTCAGTTCAGGGAAAAGTTGAAAGTCGCTGGATGGTAGGTCAGGACTGTACGGCGGATGATTGAAAATGTCCCAATAAAATTGTTCAAGGAGCCGATAGGTTCTGCCAGCAGTGCGTGGACGAGCGTTGTCATGGATTAACACAATTCCTGAACTCAGCATTCCTCTTCGTCTGTTTTGAATAGCGCTCCGCAAATGTCGTAAAGTATGAAGATCTTCAAAACAACGTCAATGCTCACTTGAAATCATTGGCGGCAACATGTTTTGAAGCGGGTATTGCAAAGCTTGTGCACAGGTACGATAAATGTCTTAATCTTTTCGGTGATTATGTTGAAAAGTAACCATAAGTGTACAAATCTTTTAGTAGCAAAATATTTTTTTTTATGAACTTGTCTTTTATTTATAGCCTATGGTACTATAAGGGCCCCGAATCCAAAATAAAAATATAAATTTTTAGAGAAATCTTCAAGAAAATCCTCCAAACCAAATTACTCTTTATATGCAATATTTACTAAAATGTTTACTTTTACAAAAATGGCTGATAACATTTTTTATTAATATGTTGTATACTTAAAATATATCCATAACAAATGTATATATAACAGTTTCCGAAACATTCTTGCTCGTTGGTTTGAATTTTCAGTTTCATTAGAGCCCAGATTATTATGGAAACATATTCATTTATATATGGATGCACATAAATAGAAAAAGTCTACGAATCGAAGTATATACACAGACATACTGAAATTTCATTAGATATATTTATGCATATTGCAGCGTATTACATATTTTGCGTAATCTTACATAAAACTATGTTCTTAGCCGTATTTTTTTTTTTAAATATCTATTATATTTGTTTTTCCCTATACGCCTGCCTATATTATGTTTCTTTAAAATGAGATAAAATAGTTGGAGCCAATGTCTCTCGAAAGCTCCAGAAATTCGGGCTAGTGTTCTTCCCTCACTACATTCAGCTCCCAGAGTAGTTGCAGATTCCCTCAAAAATATGCCATATACATTTTTTGTAGAGTTATTCATTTCCAAGATATTCTTTATTCTTTGTTTCAATTTTAAAAATTTAAATTTTCCTCAAATGGGAAGTTCTCATTCCTTTTGCATCTCTCTTGTTTTTCATCCTGATCATGCAAAGAGAAGGCAATTTCAATTGCATCACATAGCGACCGGCTTTAGAACAATTTTACCGTCTCTTTATTCTAGTGTATTCTCTTATTTCTCTTCTACTTAGAAGGACCTAAGTATTAAACCATTTCTGCTAATGTTTATCTTAGTTAGCATGAAGTAGAGAGAGAATAAACCTTTGTCAGAATAATTTGTTATAGAATAGACCATCATATTAATGGAACACTTCAGATTTTTGGTATAATTTTGGCCTCAGAAATTATAGGGAGCTAGTTTTACAGAAATGACCTGGAATGGGCTGGGGAATATCAGGGCAGAGGTGAAAATGCTCCTCCACACCTGATGGCTGGAAGTAAGAATATGCTGCAATTTTTTTTTTTTTTTTTTTTTTTTGCCAGCCTATAGCACATTGGTTTATGTTCAATAGACTCTGCCTGCGACTCTAACTTAGGATGAATTTATATTTAACGACGCTTTCTTAATCGCCCCGTAAGGAGAACTGGGAAACAAATACCTAAAATCTGATGTGTTCCATTCACATGCATTTCTCTGCATCTCTGTAACAAATACTTGTTAAAAAGTTTATGCTCCTATTTACTTCATGCTAATCAGAAAAATTTAGCAGAAATAGTCGTATTACTTGCTTGCTTGTAACTAGAAGCGAAATAGGGGAGAACCATAGGTTAAAAAGATAGCCAAAAGCTGGTTGCTATGTGATTGAAGTTCCTTTGTTTGTATGGACAGGAGTTGACAAATTCCTGTATCAGAAAAGTAAAGTTTTTTTAAAGCCGAAACCAAAAACAAGGAATATCTAGAAAACGACCAACTCCACGAAACAAATGTATTTAACATAAATTGTGTGTTTTAAAGTGCTCTACATTTTTATGTGGTAATTTTTTTTCCATCTCTTACGGTTTTGAATTCATGCAAAATTCCGTAAAATTCACCCCGAATAAAGTAGTTTTCAGAGGCAATTCCCAGAAAATTCAAGATACAAATTTTATCTATCTGATAAATATCTTTAATACAGGATATTTTAATCAAAATCGTTAGTCATTTTTGAGAAAATCAAAATTTTCGAAGATAGTTCCATGTAAAGTTTGGTTGGGGCAGGGGGATTTTCTTGAAAATCTTCGTGTTGCTTTCATGGAAGATACCAAACCTAAATACCAAGTTTGGTATTTATCGCTCCTTTCGTTTTTGAGCTATGTTGTCTACTCACACACACACGCATCTTTTTTCCAACATTTTTTTGATTCTGGGGAACCAAAACATGTTTTTTCGGTGAAATCTCGGAATCGAATTTTTGGGTGCAATACAATACCTTATCTAAACAATAAGTACGTGTAGAGAAAGTAAAAAAGTGTTTACCATAAATATCGTTTTAAACATTTACATTTGGGTTTCTTATACACTCAAATAACCGAAATTTCTTAAAATCACAATGTTGCTAAAAAGTAATCAGAAAAGTACACCTATATTAGTCAGGCAGATTTAAAAGCATTTGTGTTCCATTCACATGACCTTCTGTTCTCCAACAAACTCTTCTTATGAAAGTTCATTCTTCTATGTACTTCATGCTAATCAAGATAAACATTAGCACAAATTTCTTATTACATGCCGCCTTATAAGCAGAAGGAAAATAAGAGAATACATTAGGTTGAAATGGCAACTATAGTTGGTGTCTATAAGATTGAAATTCCATTCTCTTTGCATTGACAGGAATAAAACATAATAAAAAGTAAAAATAAATTCCCGTTTGAGTAAAGTTTAAGTATTTTAACATTTAAACCAATAACAAGGAATATCTCGGAAATGGTTAATTCCACAAAAACAAAAATGAATATGCCATAAAGTGTGCGATTTAATAGATCAACATTCTTTGTAGTTTTACTGTCCATCGCTTACGGATTAGCAGTTATGCAAGTCATCTAGAATGAAGAGGTCTTCAGAGGCCATTACAAGAAAATATACCTATATTGTCATGTAAATGTCTTTAATAAACGGTCTTTTAATCAAAATCGTTAGAGCTATTTTTGAGAAAACCAAAATGTTCGTTTCTTTTTTTCGTGTAAAGGGTAGTTTGGGGTGGTGGGTTTTCTTGAAAATGGTTTATCGTGTTCACGAAAGTTGAACTTATTTATCAAGTTTGGTGTTTAATTGACTTTTAGTTTTTTGAGTTATGTTGTTGACATACACACACACGCCGATCTTTTCCTAAATATGTTTTTTTGGATACAGAGTACCCTAAAACGTGGTGTTCCAGTGAAATCTACCTATACCCTATGCAAAAAGCAAAGAAAGTAAAAATGCAAAACCCCGTGAACCATTTGTCATTTTATTACCCGTCCGTTGATCACGTGTATGCGTCCTCCGCGCCCTGTCTAATACACCCGGGGGATTCTCCGTTCCAAAACTCCCGCGTTATTTACCGATGAGTAAGAGTAACGTGCGGTATAATGAGTACTAAACTTGTTATAAATGGTGTTCATCTGCAGTGAGGCATTCCTGGCATATTCGAATACAATTTCTGTTAACATGCATAATTTCTTCTTAGGTACCTTTCCGTAGGTTTATTCTGATACTGCTGTAATTTCATATATGGTGTGCGAGTTGTTCCTATAAACGTTATCTTTTAGGTTTTTTATAAATAAGCGAGCAACATAACCCTTTAGAAATTATTACGGACATAAAAGACCGCCTTCATGTACTCCAAGAGTTTTAACCAGGTACCAATTTTTGTGTTATTAGAGATTTTTGGGTAGCTTTTAACGCCCGCTTTAACTACTTATGGCACCGCAGGCGGTGACACTGATGATACATGAATGATGATGGAGCACTGGTGGAATTCGAGATTCAGTTGAAACCTATTTGAGGGATTTGAGCGTTATTATTCTTTTGTTTGGTAGGCGGAGTCTCGGTTTCGTACTGAGGTTACCTAGCGAGTTTAGCGTGTCATAAAATGATTTGTTCTCTAGGTCTTCACGTGTGCGCGAGTAGAAAATTTAAGTTTGGCGAGTTTTTTTGTTAGAACACGTAGCCATTTCTAAGGACTGCGACTGTATTTCTGGTCATTTCCGATTGTTTCACTTTCTGGTGTTTGGCTCTCTAAAGTGTTTTAATAACTTTGATATGAAATACAAGTGGAGAACGAGACTTGAATTGTTGTTATTGTTAAAGGGGGTGGTGGTGGTGGTAGCAGTGGGGGTAGTCGTGGTTGTAGTACCACCAAATGGCAGCAGGAGCAGGAGCAGTAGCAGTAGCAGTAGCAGTAGTAGCATTACCTACTATTATTAGGAAGTAGATTGCTAATAAAAGAGTTCTGAAGTGCTTCTGGAGTATTCTAAAGCCTGTTAATTTGGTTGCTGGCTATGTAGGCTTTTACTCTACTACATAAATTTCCATGTAGTATTCTGGAATTTTAATGTATTTATGTGGATTATATATGATTATGCTAAACGACATGCTTTCTGAGCGTAACTCACGCGCGATTAGTATATTTACCGGCCAGATGGCCTAATATCGGAAACGTTGATGATGATGATGATGATGATAATGATTATTTTATGGAGTTTTATTTATTGACGCTGTTTAACTGCTATAGCTCTCAGCGTCCCATAATACTGGACTAAAACACCACTTAATTTTACTCAGAGGCCTCTTTTTCAGGCTTAAGGCTCTCTTACGTGCTATAAATCTACGACACGGGACCGACGGCTTTACTTCCTTTCTGAAGGAAGCCATGTTAGGAATCATCCATCATCTTCTGCCGGGTTTGAACCAGTGACCTTGATGTTTCTGCGGTAGGAATTATTGCTGAAAATATGGGCCCTATTGTTAATTTTGCTATATAGCACACCATACATTAGTTCTTTCTCTACCACGTACAAGGTAATATACACTAGTAAATAGTTTACAACGAATATGTAATATACATAGCATAGAGAAGGCATTGCATTTTACTAAAAAATTTGATGTCCAGATTTCACTGGAAATACATGTTTGAAGTACCCTGAATCCAAAGCAGTATTTTTTAACAAAAAGAAACATTCGCGCATATATGTTGTTGTATAGGATAACTCAAAAACAAGAAGTCCAAAGCTTAAGTTCAGCAGCGCGTAAGGATGTGACGCGAAGGTTTTCAAAAAAATATCTCCCCCCCCAAACTACCTTTTACATTATTAAACTTTGAGAAATTATTTTTTTCAAAGGCGGCTCTAACTATTTTGATTAAAATAATATGTTTAAGACATTTTCTTAATAAATAAACTTTATACCTTGAATTTTTGGGACTGGCTTCTGAAGTCCTGTTCAGTCTGATTGACTTTTGTATAATTGGTAAGCTATAAGAGATAAGACAAAAAGCTACTATATAAAAAGATAAGGTTGTGAAAATTGGACATTCAACGATCAGGGAAAAGAAGAATTGAGGTGGTATAGATGAAGTTCTTACGTTTCGTGGCAGGACAAAATAAGAATAAATTAAATATATTTAAAATTGTGGATAGAATAATACATTTCAGCTTCACTGCCTTTAATACAAAAATAGTGGACCTTAATATATACTCATATATTTTATTACACTAAAGACTGAAAGAGTTCAGAAACACAGGAAGATCAATATTCAGATGAATAAATCAATTTTCTTGACTGGAAACAGGTGTAATAGCCTAAGTTCATGAAGTAGAAGAACACAAAATGTACGCTCCTTAAACCACGGAATTAGTACCGTGAACACTTTTATGGGTCAAACTATAAAATTTTATTAGGGAGCTAAGCATTTTAGATATCCCTTGTTATCGGTTAAAATTCTTCAATGGTTAAATTTTTCTCAAATGAAAAGTTGCCATACATTTTTAACTCCTGGCCATGCAAAGAAAACGGAAATTCAACGACATCACAGAGCGCCCAACTTTTAAAGAATTTCACTATTGTTTTAGCCTAACGTATTCCTTTATTCCCCTCGTACCTAAAAAACAAATAAGTAAAAGTACTTGCTCATGAATATCTCGATCAGCATGAAATAGATATAAGAATAACCTTTTATAGGAATAATTTGTTGCAGAATAGGAAGCGAAAGTCGTGTGTATGGAACACATTTTTTTTTACTTCTAAGGTCTTATTTATTTTGTTGTAAATTCTTATCAATATTGATGGTAGTTTTACAGCCTATATTTTAGTGATTTTATAAATTTCTGAAGACGTTTAAAGATATTCTTTTGAAATAAAATGTTCGGAATTTTAATTTTATTTCATTTAATACATAAAATCAAAAATAATTTAAAACGTTTTGTCTTCGCAGAATCCTCCTTTAACAACAGATCTAATACAATTTAAAAGTGCACAAAGCTCTAATGTATAATCACAAATATTTCATTTAAAGGGTATTTCAATACTATAGATAACCAAAACATTTAGTTAAATATAGGTATTTAAATTGACTTCAGTGTTGCCTTTTTAATTCCGTAGGATACTGTGATTGAATATAAGGAAACTGCATTATAAAATATTCTGCTATATTCATCATAAATATTCAACATATTCATTCATGGAAATATAAAAATTCATGAGTAAATCGCCTGAATGCTATGCAGCTCGGAGATCATGGATGTCAGAATGCTTGTCTAGCTATGTTCAGCAGAACGAAAATAAGCAGAGCAAAGAAAGCAAGAAATTGCAGAGTAACATCTGTTACGTGCGGATGTAATTTTCATTTGACCTACCAGCGTGTGTGTGACACTGTGAAAAATGTGAACCTCACTTCGCATGCCATCGTGGAAGTACTGAACCGTGCTTTGAAATTTACGGGTTCTCATCTCGCCGATGTAAGCAAATGAGTATATTTCCGAAAATGCATTGCGCATTACGCTGGAACTATCTTGTACTGTCGACTATGCAAACTTTTACTGACGATGTCATCCACGTAAAAGGGCTAAACGTAACCTGTGTGTTGCTTTTATGTACGCGATGTGGCTATTAAAATGTTTTGCAACAAGTGGATAATTTTGTTGAGATCATCCACGAGTTGGGTATATTTTATGCATTATAAATCGTGAGAAAAAATAAAAACCATTTTCGTAAGCATTAAGACCTGATATAAGCGTCTTCATACATACTGGCGGCGTTCAATAAATCCTCACACTCATAGCATCTAAAAAACTTTGCATTTAGTAACCGTCGTCTCTTACTAGATGGCAGTTAAAGTTTCAGCTATATCCATTACGTAGTTTCATTGCCATTGGTGTTTGCATAAAAAATGGTGTGCTTCTTTAAAAATATGGGAACACCCGATTTTCGTGCCATGATTAAATGCTTCTCTAAAAGCCTTAGCACCGAAAGAGATAAAAACTGAGTTGGATAAAGTTCATGGCACATCTGCCCCTGCGTTTGAACAATTTGCCATTGGATAAATTAATTCAAACGTGACCATATATCCACAAATAATTAACATTGTTCCGGACGTAAAATAGAAATCACTTCTTCCTAAATTATTGACAAAATCCAGGATATGGTTTTTAGCAGAGGCATCTCACAAGGTACAATGTTCTCAGTTTTGCACGAAAAATTAGGTCTTACAAAGGTCTTGGCAAGATGGGTGCTGCGTTTGCTCTCAATGGAGAATAAACGCAATCGTGTGATCAATTCAGAAGTTGGTTTGGCACCTCTCCGTCGACGAGTTTCTGCGTCGATACATAACTGTGGATGAAACATGGATACACTACTACACTCCAGAGACAAAAGTGCAGTCGAAACAGTGGGTTTTTAAAGGCAAACCAGCTCCGAAGAAGGCAAAGGGTGCGAAATCTGCAGACAAGGTGATGGCCTCAGTTTTTTGGAGTGCACGCGGAATCGTCTACATTGATTACTTGGAGAAAGGAAGAACGATAAATGGAGAGTATTGAACATCGTTATTGCAAGGAGAAATCATGAAAGAAAAAAAAAAAAGAAAAAAAATTATCCTCCATGAAGACAACGCAACGGTGCATACCAACAAAATGTCGATAGTGAAAATTGTAAAATTAAGGTTCGAATTACCACAATATCCACCGTATTCATCAGACTTGCCCCCAGTGACTTTTTTTATATTCTAACTTGAAAAAGTGGCTCGACGGAAAACGATTCACGTCTAATGAAGAGGTCACCTCCCAAACAGATTCCTATTTTGACCTTCCGAAATCCTACTTTTGTGAATTTTCGGGAAAGGTGTATCGAGCTGAAAGGAGATTGTGCTGAAAAAATAAAAAAAAAAATATTACCAACCATAATTTGACTTTATATATTTTTCAAAGAGAATTTATTGAATGACCCTCGTACGTTCACGAGGCGTTAACTTCCACCCTGTATTTATTTTCTATCTGGTGTGTTGAACCGACTATAACTAAGACGGCCCCTTACACAATTCCCTTACTGGGATAGGAGTGAGTGGGTATTACAGACCGTATTTAGCATATTATCAGCACAGCATGTTAAGTAATTATAAATGCAATTCTTAATTATTCTGTAATTCATAACGAACAGAGTTTTCTGCAACTTCGTTGCAAAAGGAATAGATCATAAACATTTTTATTTACTCACCTTACTGAAATACCATTATTATGCATTGATATAGGAAATACGTCATTGATATTACTTACATGCGTACCATAGTGAGTTAATGTAAACATACTAGCATGTAAAAACTCCTGCGGAACGAAATTTTGACACACTGTAGGCACTGATATGATCCTGGTAACTGTAAGCCTTGTCAACAACAAAATATTTTTTTATCACAGAGCATTTTCAATTCACAGCAGTGTTTTCGAACTGTTTGTAAACATTCTAATATCACAAGGCTTCAATATACGGTGGCGGTTCAGTTAGTATCCAAGTTTCAAAATATATGGTGTAGGTAAGGCAAGTTGGTGATACAATCGTGCATTGTCATTCGTTAAACGTAGCCCAAAAAAATCTTATGTGTTATACTCACATGACTTTCTCTAGCCGTTCTACAAACTTCTTACATAAGATTATTCTTCTTTCTGCACCTTGTTAATCGAGGTATTCAGCACAATGTTCTTATTACTTAGTTCCTTATAAGTAGAAAGAAAATAAGGGAATACACTAGGCTAAATTGAAAGTCAAATGTTTTAAAAGCTGTCGTTTCGCGATTGTCATTACAAATCGCTTGTTTTTGGCCAGGAGTAGAACAAAAGAAAAACGGACACTCCCGTCTGAGAAAAGTATAAGTACTTCACAACTGAAACTAATAACAATGAATACCTCGAAAACGGTAAGCTCCACGATAAAAACGTATGACGTAAATTGTGTATTTTAACAAGGCCTACATTTTTTATAGTAAATTTTTGTCTATCTCTTACGGTTTATCAGTTATGCCAAATTAAGCAAAATTCATCCAGAATAAACAGGTCTTTAGAAGCTATTCCCAAAAAATTGAAGATATACATTTTATTTGTCAGGTAAATATCTTTAATATACGATATTTTAATCAAAATCGTTAGAGCCATTTTAAGAAGATCAAAATTTTCGAAAAAAGTTCCATGTAAAGGGTAGTTTGGGGTGGGGTATTTTTCTCAAAATCTTCGTGTCGCATCCCTGGAACATACTGAACTTAAATACCAAGTTTGGTACTTTATCTACTTTTCGTTTTTGAGTTAGCGTGTTCACAGACACAAGGACACACACACACGGACCTTTTTCTGGAAATGATTGTTTTGGATTCAGGGGGTTCTAAAACATGTATTTCCGGTGAAATCTCGACACCGAATTTTTGGGTGGAATGCAATACTTCTCTATCCCTATGTACATTGAACATACGGGCCTAGAGAAAGTAAAAAATCTGATGTGCACCATTCACATGACTTTCTCCATATCCCTGCAACAAATAATTCTTAAAAAGCTTATCCTTTTATTTACTTTATGCTAATCAGAAAAAAATAGCAGAAATAGTCTAATTACCCGCTTCCTTGTAAGTATAAGCTAAATAAGGGACAACTGTAGGTTAAAATGATAGTCAAAAGCTGGTTGGTATGTCAATGAAGTTCCTTTGTCTATATGGATAGGAGTTGACAAGTTCCTGTATGAGAAAAGCATATGTTTTTCATAACAGAAACCAAGAATAAGGAATGTCACAAAAACGACGAACTCCACGAAAAAAATTTATATAACATAAATTGTGTGTTTTAATGTGCACTACATTTTTTGTGCAGTAAGCTTTTGTCCATGTCTTACGGTTTAGCAGCTATTCAAAATTTAGTAAAATTCATTCAGAATAAACTACTATTCAGAGGCTATTCCCAGAAAATTCAAGATATACATTTTATTAGTCAGGTAAACATGTTTAATATCCGAAATTTTAATCAAAATCGTTAGAGCCATTTTTGAGAAAAACAAAATTTTCAAAAAAAGTTCCATGTAAAGGGTAGTTGGGGGTAGGGGGATTTTTCTCAAAATCTTCGTGTCGTATCCCTGGAAGATACTAAACTTAAATACCAAGTTTGGTATTTTACCGACTTTTCGTTTTTGAGTTATCGTGTTCACAGACACACGTACACACTCACACACGGACCTTTTTGTGGAAATGCTTTTTTTGGATATTGGGGACCCTAAAACATATATTTCCGGTGAAATCTCGGTATCGAATTTTTGGTGGAGTGCAATACTTTCTCTATACACTATGTACATAGTGCGTATGTAGAAAGTAAAAAGGCGTTAAAGTATTTTGCACTTCAATTAGAAAGCTTTTGTTTTCGAGGGAATAAAGTCAGATTTTTGAATTGAGTCTTAGTGTTTTTATTCTGAATTTCTTTCTCAATTTTGTCATCTTTAAAAATTGTAATGCCCAAATATTTTTTATTTCTCTGCCTTTTTTTAATATGATTATTATTTAGAGTTAAATCTTGTTGAATTCAGAGTGCAGAAATATTTTCATTATTACTTTCTGATGTCAGACTACCCTTCTCATGTTCTGAAACTAATTTCCCTGTCATGAATTCAATTGTTTCTCTTGTCTTCAACAATTCGATAAACCTGAAGTAAACAGAAAATTAAATTTAGAATAATAGTAGGTATATAGCAACTGTATAAAGGGGTTAGAGAAAGTCAGGTAAATACAGCACACTTTCAAATAATTGTAGAAAATTATTTTAATGTGCAGATGTTGAACAGTGTAGAGCAATGCAGGACCAGAGAAGCACTAATGCAAAGGATTGCTTGCTTTGTATTTGAACAAAGTTTGCGTGGTATGTACCGCTTTTGGAATGTGCCGTTTGTGTGAATTTCTGTTTGTGATGTTGGGGCAAGAGCACCCATCCTCCCACTTTCCGATAGCGCCATAAATATCCTTCTGCGCTCGATGCCTATCGGTAGTGCTGCCCTCTACAAACATTCAGGTGCATTGTCACGGGAAAATGGCTGATTTTGGAAGGCTCATTACCCCGGCAGCCTATTCGCACCCCACTTCCCATTTTCACAAAACACTGGATGATGAGATTACCGATGCTAAAGTGAGAGTATGTGTATTGCAAATATGAGACGCGGGCAACTTGTCCTGTTCACAAACTTTTTATCGTGAGTAGAATTCCTTTAGACACCCTAAGAGCAGAACATTCTCTTTGTGATACTTTCCTTTATCTGAGAATATCCGAAATGATTTTTGGAGATGTTTACTTGTGGAAGCATTTATATTAAAATGCTCGGGAGCGTTTAAATGACAAAAGCTGTGCAAAAAGTTAATTTTACTTTCTCTACTACGTAAATAAGAGATTTTACTCAAAATTCACTTTTGTGGCACCCTGAGCAAAAAAGAAAAGTAAAAACATCTGACGTGTTCCATTTAAATGACTTTCTCTACATCTCTGCAACAAATTATTGTTAAAAAGAGTATGCTTCTATTTATTTCATGCTAATTGATAAAAATTAGCAGAAACATTTACTTCCTTGTTAATAGAAGCGAAATAAGGGAGTACCATAGGTTAAACTGATAGTCAAAATCTGGTTGCTATGTGACTGAAGTTCCTTTGTTTGTATGGACAGAGGTTGACAAATTCCTGTACGAGAAAAGTATAAGTATTTCAAAGCTGAACCCAATAACAAGGAATATCTCAAAAACGATCAGCTCCACGAACAAAATGTATATTACATAATTGTTTGTCTTATCGTGATCTACATTTTTGTGTAGTAAGTTTTTGTCTATTTCTTACGGTTTACCAGTTACACAAAATTCAATAAAAATCATGCAGGATAAAGACGTCTACAGAGGCTATTCCCAGAAAATTCAAGATATACATTTTGTTTATCAAAAACAATCTTAAACAAAAGGTGTTTTGATGAAAATAGATAGCCATTTTTGAGAAAATCAAAATTTTCGAAAAATGTACCATGTAAAGGGTAGTTGGATGGGGGTATTTTCTTGAAAATCTTCGTGTCGCATTCTCGGAAGATACCACACTTAAATACCAATGTTGGTATTTAACAGTCTTATGGTTTTTTAGCAATGCTGTCCACAGACACACACACACACGCAAACAAACGGACCTTTTTCCAAAAATGCTCTTCTTGAATGAGACACGTATTTCCGGTGAAATCTAGGTATTTAATTTTTGGGTACATTACAATACCTTCTCTATACACTATGTACATAGTACGTGTAGAGAAAGTAAAAAAGAGAATTTTTAGAAAAAGTCACACAAATAAAAAATCTGATGTGTTTTATTCACAACTGTTACTCTAGCTGTTACGCAAACAAACTTTTCTTACAAAATAGTATTCTTTTATCTACATCATGCTAATCGAGATAAACATTAACAGAATTTATCTTATTATTTCCTTCTATGTAAGTAGAAGGGAAATAAGAAACTGAACAGGCTAAACCAATAGTCGGTTGCTTTAAAATCCAGTCGTTATATGAAACAATTGAAATTTCGTTCTCTTTGCTTGCCATGAGTAAACAAAAGATATATGAAAGAAAGGAGACTAACCCGTTTGAGAAAAGTTTAATTAAAATTAAAACCATAACACGAAATATCTCAGAAACGGTAAACTCTACAACAAAATGTATGTGATATAAATTGCGTGTTTTAACTAGGTCCACATTTTTTGTTTAATATTCTTTGTCTACCAGTTTACCAGTTTTATTGGTTTATGTAAATCTCAGCAAAACTCACCCAGATTGAATGAATTCAGATGTTATTCACAGAAAATTCAGAATATGCATTTTAATTGTGATGTAAATACCTTTAATACACGGTATTTAATAAAAATTCTTAGAGCCATTTTTGAGAAAACAAAATTTTCAAAAATATTTCCATATAAAGTCTAATTTGGGGTCGGGGATTTTCCTGAAAATCTTCGTGTCGCATTCTTGGAAGATACTAAACTTAATACCAAGTTTCGTACCTAACATTATTTTAGTCTGAAGCTGTGCTGTTCACAAACATACTCACACACACACACACACACACACACACACACACACACATACAAGATGGGCGCTGCGTTTGCTCTCAATGGAGAATAAATGCAACCATGTGATCGATTCAGAAGCTGGTTTGGCACCTCTCCGTTAACATGTTTCTGCGTCGATACATAACTGTGGATAATACATGGATACACAACTACACTCCAGAGACAAAAGTGCAGTCGAAACAGTGGGTTTTTAAAGACGATCTAGCTCCGAAGAAGGCAACGGCAGACAAGGTGATGGCCTCAATTTTTTGAGGTGCACGCGGAATCATCTACATTGATTACTTGCAGAAAGGAAGAAAGATAAATGGAGAGTATTATACATTGTTATTGCACCGGTTGAACGGAGAAATCGTGAAAAAACCTTCATCTGGCAAAGAAAAAAATTATCTTTCATGAAGACAACGCAAGTGTGCATACATACAAAATTTCGATGGCAAAAATTTTAGAATTAAGTTTCGAATTACTACAACATCCACCTTACTCAACAGATTTGGCCCCCAGTGGCATTTTTGCTATTTCCAAACTTGAAAAAGTGGCTCGGCGGAAAACGATTCACGTCTAATGAAGAGATCACCTCCCAAACAGATACCTATTTTGACCTTCTAAAATCCTACTTAGAATAGATCACACACTTTTTGATTTTCTCACCTTACTGATATACCATTTTTATGCATTGATATAGGAAATACGTCATTGATATTACTGACACGCGTACCATAGTGAGTTAATGTAAACATACTAGCATGTAAAAACTCCTGCGGGACGAACTTTTGACACACTGTTGACACTGATATGATCCTGGTAATTGACATTGTTGTCAACAAACAAAATATTTTTTTATCAGAGCATTTTCAATTCACACACACACACACACACACACACACACACACACACACACACACACACTTACACTCACAAACACACTCACATATTGACCTTCCTTCGGACTCAGGGGACTTCAAAACACATTTCCTGCAAAATCTGGACATTGAATTCTTTAATGGAATACAACACCTTCTCTATATACTATTTACATTGTACATACGTGCTAGAGAAAGTAAAAACGAGATGCGACACGAAGGTTTTAAGAAAATGCCACATCCCAACTACCGTTTATATGGAACAATTTTCAACCTTTTTTATGATCTAAAATCCACATGACACATATGTAAATGAATAATTTACGTACTGAAAATATTGAATTTTCTTCAACAGCCTCTTCATTCGGAAGGAATTTTAATCCTGTATACAAGGTTTGTTAAGCGATGATCGACAAAGACGTACTGCCAAAATATTTTATCTCTCTTTAAAACACACAGTACCTTTTTTGGATCCCAAGTAATTTCCGAGATATCCGTTTATAATAGAAGTTCTTCGAACTTTGTCATTATTTAAAATTCCGTCGATTTTCAGTTGTGCCTTGAGATTGCATTGAAAGAGTGCGGAATTTTAAGGCCAGTATAATATAATCAGTCAGTTTTTAAACATTTGACTATCGCTAATCCCTTTGTATCTGTCACGAAATATATAATGCAGCTATTTGTATATCAAAATTTTATGGAAAAAAACTTATCACTAAAACAGACACGTAGAGGTAGAGGTGTCAAGTATGTAGCTATAAATGTAAATTAGGTAAGGTCTAACTGCAAAATAAAGATGGTTATATCGTTCGGGGAACCGTGGCTGCTACTCTGGTAGAAAGTCACTCCGGAGATCGCAAACCTAAAGTTTAAAGAACTGATTTAAAAAATAAACTAACGCGTGTTAAATTTGAACATTACAAGTTTATTAACAAGTTTTACCTTTTACATTGTGCTTCTACCGTTTATTCTAAGCAAGCCATAGAAAACGTAGTCCCACTTTTTGAATAAAACTTCCGGTTAAACTTGTTCTTTTTAACTTAATCCATTTTGTTATTAAATGTTTTTAATGTTTAATAATGCTTCTGTCTGTACTACTTGTTGTCCCCACCCATTGCAAACAGGATTGCCATCAACTTTAAACTCCCGATTCTTAACCATTTAAACCTTTGGAAAGTAGTAGAATCAAGGCTAGAGGATGTTTATAGACAATATGTTTTTATCAATATAAGCAGAGAAAATATTCTTGAGCATATATACAGGAATAAAATCAGTCTGGGATAGGGAAATCTATGGTAGAGACAGATTTGTTTCGACGAAAACAGAGGTTAAAAGCTTGAAAGGCATAAAACATGATGAAGATGTAAGAAAATGTCCAATGTGTAGATAAATTGACATATATTTTCATTATACACTATATTGTAATCAAAGACAGGCAGAGATAAATTTGCAGCGAAAGTGAGAAAAATTGGATGGGAAAATATTAATCAGTCCGCAAAAAGAGAAAAATATAAAACTTATAGGTAGCCTCTTTGGTAAGGTTTGGCAGTAATGGATAAAAATGATCAACAAGAAGATGGAAAAGGAAAGAGGTGTTGAGGTGTATGGTGGAGCAATAGAAAAATAAAAATTGCAAATCTAAGTAAGATATACGAAAACTGTAAGATGTATTATATTATTACGGTTAATAAAGACAAATTAAAAAAAATCTGATATGTTTCATTCACATAACTTTGTCTACATCTCTGCAACAAATTATTGTTAAAAAGCTTATGCTTCAATTTACTTCAACATAATCGAGAAAAAATTAGCAGTATTAATCTTTATACTTGCTTTCTTGTAAGTAGAAGCGAAATAAAGGAGCACCATAGGATAAAGTGATAGTCAAAAGTAGGTTGCTATGTGACTGAAGTACCTTTGTTTGTATGGACGGGAGTTGAGAAATTCCTGTATGAGAAATATAGGTTTTTTAAAACTGAAACAAAAAACGAAATACCTCAAAAGCGATCAACTCCAAAAAAAAATTGTATCTAACATAAATCGTGTGCTTTAACGTGCTCTACATTTTTGTGTGGTAAGTTTTTGTCCATCTTTTACAGTTTAGCAGCTATGCAAAATTCCATCCAAAATAAAATAGTCTTCAGATGCTATTTCCAGAAAATTCAAGAAATACATTTGTCAGGTAAATATCTTTAATATACGATATTTTAATCAAAATCGTTAAGAGTTATTTTTGAGAAAATAAAAATTTTCGAAAAAAGTTTCATGTAAAGGGTAGTTGGGGGTGGGGGATTTTCTTGAAAATCTTTGTGTCGCATCCTTGGAAGATATCAAACTTAAATACCAAGTTTGGTATTTAGCAGTCTTTTCGTTTTTTGAGGTATGCTGTCCACACACACACACACACACACACACACACACACACACACACGCACACCTTTTCCCAAAAATGTTTTTTTGGGGATTCAGGGGGACCGAAAACATGCATTTCCGGTGAAACCTCGGTAGCGAATTTTTGGTGGAATACAATACCTTCTCTATACACTATGTATATACTAAGTGTAGAGAAAGTAAAAATCCTGACTGACTCGACATTCGCCTTAATCAAAACTCCGCGCATGCACCTAGTCCAAACCGGTTTATAAAACCCATGTTTTTTATGTTTCACATTACAAGGCTACAATACAGACTCTGCAATAATAATCAACTTATGTACAAAAAGCATTTAACCGAAAGAAAAGAGCCATGTGAGGCTCTCAATACATTCATCCAACATAATGTTGTTTAGGTAAAGTGACGCAGATGAATTCTTGAAAACTAACTTGACTGGCAACACCGCCGGTGGGATAGAAATTGGTGCATATATATTTCAATTTGCCAGCAAAACTGCATATGAAAAATATCCTATTTACGATCTGTGCTGTCATATTAGTTAAGCCACATATTTCAGATACATCGTTGTCTGCCAGTTAATACCATCCGTCCATCTATGTCTACTTCGACTCAATTATCACGAACGTAGAACGTGAGAGAAAAATAGAAAACAGAAGCTGACCGTATTATTAGTCACAAAAACAGGATGTTTGTAACATCACCAAAGCTCTGAAGGTTTGAAACAATGATGAATACAGGGTTACTACAAAAGAAATAGACAACTTCAACTGCCTGTAAAACAAAAACTACTAGAGATAGCAACCTAATTATTTTGGAGGTATGTTGAGAAACTCTCAAAGTTTTGTTTGTTACTATTGGTAACGCTGTAGTGTTTTGTTTGTTGTTGCAGAAGCTGAAATGGCGGAAAATCCTGTGGAAAAGGCGTATTGCGTGTTGGAATTTGCTAGAACGCAATCAGCAATTGTTGTCCAACGACATTTTACAACACGTTACCACAAAAATGAAATGATGCGCTCACAAAAACCAGCATCGTCTTCATCGCAACATGTCGATGCAAAAGTCACGCCGTATGACCTTATCTTCTTCACTCAGAAACTGCAACATCTGTAATCTGTAATCTGTAAGGCATCATGTGCAATCGCTTCCGCAAGATTTTCCACACAGTTTGCTGTGGAATTTGTAATTGCATGCTTGCCCTAGATGTCGATTTCTGTGGGCTTCTTATGTAGGCAGAACGAACACGTTCAACGTTTTCTTCCGAAACTCGTTGTCTTCCCGAGCTCTTCCCTTTGAACAAACATCCCGTTGTCTCGAATTTTCTATACCAGTCGTAGATAGACTGTCTAGTCGGTGGCGTTTTGTGGTAACGTGTTCTAAAATGTCGGAAAACAGTTGCTGATTGCGTTCTAGCAAATTCCAACACGCAATATGGCTTTTCCACAGGATTTTCCGCCATTTCAGCTTCTGCAACAACAAACAAAACACTACAGCGTTACCAATAGTAACAAACAAAACTTTGAGAGTTTCTCAACATACTTCCAAAATAATTAGGTTGCTATCTTTAATAGTTTTTGTTTTACAGGCAGTTAAAGTTGTCTATTTCTTTTGTAGTAACCCTGTATATTATTTTCTCGCTTACTTTTCTGCAAATAGTTGACACGTTCAGAGTTATATGGGGTAGGCAGAGACAACTGGCGGTTCCAATTTTATGGGAGAAAAAGAAAACCGTGTTAAGATGTCGAGGTAAAATGATGCAATAATGGCGCTTTGTTTAGCACGATGTGGCGTTTTGTTGTAGAAGAATATTATACAACTCAACGTTCTATTTCGAGGGAAGTTTAATGTTCCTCGTTTCTAGTCCCAAAACAGAGTTTTATACAAAACAGCATAGGTTAAATGGTTTGTGCACAGCACGAACAACAGAGAATATTGAAAATATAAGAGGACCTGTCATTAGAATTCCACAAAGGTCCGTGAAGATATAGGCCATGATACCAGATTCTTCATCGAGAAGTCTTTATAGAATTCTTCACCAGGATCTATGCTTTCGTCCTTCGAAAAGGGTGATTGCGCATCAATTGAGGAAGCAGGATTTTGTACATAGACGTAATTTCGCGGAACAGCTTGTCCTTCTGAAGGAAGATCTCCATCTTTTACTGATGACCAACACATATTAACATATATTTATCAGAAAGTTTAATAAATAATAATAATAATAATAATAATAATAATAATAATAATAATAATAATAATAATAAAATATTTAGATAGTGGATTCCGTAAAACCCCCAAAATGCTTCTTTAGCAACCTCTTCGCTGCAAAAGAGTTAGATATGGTGTGGGATAGCTTGCTTTGATGTACTTTTGACATACATTTTTGAGAAAATCAAAACGTTTGAAAAATATTCCATGTAAAGGGTAGTTGGGGATAGAGTATTTTCTTGAAAATTTTTGTGTCAGATCTTTGGAAGATACTAAAATTGAATGTCAAGTTTGGTATTTAACCGACTTTCCGTTTTTGAGATATACTGCCTAAGACACACAACGGACATGTGTCAAGGGATTTCAAAACATGTATTTCCAGTAAAATCTCGATATCATAATTCTGGGTGGAATACAATACCTTCTCTGTCCACTATGCACATTCTACATACTGGCTAGAGAAAGTAAAAGTTATTCCTAATCTATTGGCTGTGTGCATTGTAATCTATGTTACGGTATAATATAGGCTCCCTGCGATAAAAATAATTGTTTCGCAATGTATTGTGGCCTGTCTTCTCAGGCGGGAATAGCATGACTGACCGACATGGTATAACAGTCCCAAAGCTCGACGAGACGAGAAGGGGTGATGTCTCCACAACAAACTCTTCAGGATTGCCTCCGTGGTCGAGTGGTCAGCGAGCTGACTTCTCACCCGGGGGTCCCGGGTTCGATTCCCTGGGGCGGGGAATTTTTCTCTAGCCAGAATTATTCCCTATCCCCCCACAGAGTCTGGAAGTTTGTATGTGTGCGTGTTCGAGTAAAACAAAAATGATTTAAACCAACGTGAAAGAACCTACAGACAACGAGTTGTTTCAAGGGGAAAGCCCCCGATGTGATCTTAGATGTTAAAAACACACACACACACACACACACACTCACACACAAGCATGAATGTAGCGAAAAAAGCGGTCAGTGGATTGTTTTATAACTGAGAGAGACTTATTTAAAGGTAAGGGAAATAGGAGATGTGAAAAAAGTGCTCATGTATCGCACACTGAATGTCGGGTAACACGTAAGAGAGAAGAAAATTCCAAGAAACCATTTCCTGTTTTTCAACTCCTTTTGAATCCTGCGTGAAATCACATCGTTATTTTTTTGATCACAGAAGTGTTTACTTGTAAGTGATGATGATGATGATAAATGGAATTTTATGGCTCAACTTCTTGGTCATAAGCGCCCTCATAAAACAAGCCGATAAAATCAAGATAAAACCGGAGCTAAAGGGGAAAAAAAACTATCCATTTCCAAAACAAAGAAATGGAAGCTATAAACTAGGCCCAAAATACACCAAAAGGGCAATAAAAATAGCAAAGGCTAAAAGGCGATAAAAAGGCGTCCGACGATAAAAGTTAAAAATCTTAAAATCCATAACTAACGCTCCATCACCTACCGTAAGAGAAATAAAATGATCTAAAAGCGCAATGTAAATGACACTTTGGATAAAAACTTTATCGGTTGCTCACTCATTATGAGCCAGGCAAGATTGCAGATTCTAGTTCAGTTTTATACTAAGGCTCCTTCCTGAGTCTTTCCTATTGGTTACGGAGACAATATGGCTACGTGACAGGTGAATGACGGGTTTCGAGGTTAGGCCACGTTAGGTTAGGGTAGGTGTATGTAAATGAACTGCATCAAAATAAGGGATAAAAATGGGTTTTTTGAAACTCGGTTCTCAATTCCAAAGTGAAATGCATAATCTTCCGCTCGTTCTGTCTGCTTGCGCATGGACAGCCATGTTGGTAAATCGACCAATGATAAGAGTCAAATCTAGAACTGAACTAGGATCTGCATCAGCCAGGACCTCCGCTAGGCAGCCCGGAATGTCCGCAAATGTGTGCTAGAGCACACTCTAGCAACAGATGATTAACGGTTAGCGCAGCTCCATCGAGAGGAGCCAGTTCCTTCTTATCATTAAGAGTGACGGAATAGTTCTGATGCAGTAAATACTACTAATAAGGGAAAGCCATGTGCGCTTCACAATGGTTATGCATATCGAAAGTATAGAGAAACGTTAAAGTGGTGTAAAACGACAGCTTCTGTCTTATAAGCTCGTAACATTTTTTTCTGAAGCAATAAACAAAATACAATTACATATTGTCACATTTCATGACAAATTACACCTACTGTAGAAGTTTCATTGTACCTAAAAGTGCCTATTTTACCCCAATGTACCTATTTTATTGGTTTTAAGCCTAAAATCCCTATTTAATTTATATACAGTACTATATAGAATTATTTCACAGACAATTTTCAAATCCCTCACAGCTTGACTAACATATTAAAATAAAACATTTCAAACGCTACATTCATAAAGCTGAGAAGACGTTACTGGCCATCATAACTTAAATGAGCAGGGAAGGGTTAATCGACTGGAGAGCCTGCCTTGAAAGAAATGTTGATGTCAACAAACTCGTGATTTCTACCAACCCTCCTTGTAACATAAAGGCGTCACCCCTCTGAAAGTGATTCCACAGTTGCAGTAAAGCAATAGTGCAAACATTGAGGTGAAACACATAGAAACTCAGACAAAACATAGAACTTTGCATTAAATTACATTACAAAAGAAAATTATTAATTTTTGTTGTAATTTTTATGTTACTAAACTTTATTTCCTTTTTCCGATAGTTCTTTTGTAATTAGTAAAATAACTAAAATATTAATGTGCTTTTATAAGGTTATGTTAGTTTAATTAAAGGCCAAGTGTCTATTATTGTTTACTTCTATTGAAAATTCTTCTTTTTGTAGTTTATATAAATAATAGGCCTATAATATTTCTGTACATTTTTAATATAACTTATTTGAACTCTTAATAAAATTGAACAGCCTAAAATGCTATTTTAAGGACCTATTTTAATGGTTTAAAGTATTTTTAGACGCCTAAAGTTTCGCTTTTAGAGCCTAAAAATTCGAGGTCTAGTCATGAAATCACCAATGCTTCCCTCGACAAGTTGCGTGGCTATATTCTCAACTTGCAACCAAGGTTTAAAGAGAATAGAAAGACAGCGAAATAGGAAGTAGACAAGCATTTCTACAGCGAAAGGACAAAGCTTATAGAACTGATTTTAAACACACCAAAATGGTGCACCATATATTATTTTGCCAATGTAAAGCATAGGAAAAGTGTGATGGGAATCAGTATTTTTAATCGAGGCAGTTTTCAGTAGAAATTAGGCTTCTGTCTTACTTTAACAATTGTAATGAATACTGTAAGGCATCCGTAAAGTAAATGAGACTAGATCCCTCCTCATGTACCTGTTCTAGGAAGGTTGACCGGTTTTTTTACTGACCGCATTTTTCACTGACCGCTTTTTTCGCGACAAGCATAGCCGACGAGTCTCGAGGATAGCCGAAGTAAACCGATGTATGTACGATTTGAGTAATTTCTATTTGTTCTTGGTATTAATTATTACTAATATATTGTCAAGGATAATTATCATTAAATGCTCAACAAAAATGCATACACAATTTGCCAAGTAAAAAAAGAGCTAGCCAGAAATTGATTGCAGCAAACACTTCTAATTATAAGATAGGCTGTTTTAAGGTGATGTGTGTATGAAATTTGGTAAAAATATTAAGAAAAAATGTATTCTCATGTATGGTCTTCGTTCAATTCTTCAGGCACTTTGTTGTAATTTCAAAGCTTATTTACCCCCAAACTTTAGTTCTTCATATGAGCAGTACAAGTACTATAAAGAGAAGCTTCTGCAACGAAAAAACTTTTGTTTTCCATTCACATGACTCTCTGTACGGATGTATTGTTAAAAAGCCTATTTCTATCTATTTCATACTAATCCGGTCTTCAATAATTGTTGATAAAATAAGTAAATTAATATTACTACAATAAAAGAGATTATTAGATAAACATTAACAAAAATGGTCCTAATACTTGCTTCCTCCTGAGTAGAAGGGAAATAGGGGAGTACAGTAGGCTAAAGCAATAGTCAAATCTTTTAAAAGCTGGTTGTTATGTGGTTGAAACTCGTTTCTTTGCATGACCAGCAGCTGAAAAATTAAACATAGTATATTAAAACAAACAAATAACATGAAATATATCGTAAACGGTCAACTCCACGAAAAAATATATAACTATTATAATGTATGGGAAAATATTTTTCTAATACTCATTTATCACCTTTTTGTTGAAGCCTCTAAATGTATCTGTTGTTCTTTGTCACTGACAAATTCATTTATGAGTGTGACTAATAAACATAAATAGTGTGTTGAAACAAGATCTATATTTTTCTTGGTAAGTTTTTGTCTATCTCTTACGGTTTATCAAATATGCAAAATTGATCAATAATGAAGAGGTCTTCAGAGAGTATTCCCGAAAATTCAAGATATACATTTTATTTTTCATGTAACTATCTTTAATATACGATATCTAAATCAAAAATTGTTGGAACCGTTTTTGAGAAATTAAAATATTTAGAAATGTTTCCAATGTACAAGGTAGTTTGGGATGGAGGATCCTTTTTTTCAAAATCTTTGTATCGCATTCTTTGAAGTTGCTTAACATAAATAACAAGTTTGGTATTTTACCGATCATTCGCTTTGGAGTTATCGTATGCACAGCCACTGATACACACCTCGGTGCGTTTTCTTAAAATGGATTTTTTGGTACTTTTTCTATACTATGTACATAGTGTATAGAGAAGGAAGATTTCACTGGAAATTCCCTGATTTCCCCTGAATCAAAACAAAAGCATTTTTGGAAAAAGATCAGGGTCGGTATGTGTGTGTGTATGTGTGTAGGTTGGTCGGTCGGTCGGTAAGTAAGTAGGTAAGTAAGTAGGTAAGTAAGTAGGTAAGCAAGTAGGTAAGTAAGTAGGTAAGTAAGTATGTATGTAAGTATGTAAGTAAGTAAGTATGTGTGTAAGTATGTGTGTAAGTATGTGTGTATGTATGTGTGTATGTAAGTGTGTATGTATGTATGTGTGTATGTAAGTGTGTATGTAAGTAAGTGTGTATGTAAGTAAGTGTGTATGTAAGTAAGTGTGTATGTAAGTAAGTGTGTATGTAAGTAAGTGTGTATGTAAGTAAGTGTGTGTGTAAGTAAGTGTGTGTGTAAGTAAGTGTGTGTGTAAGTAAGTGTGTGTGTAAGTATGTGTGTGTAAGTGTGTATGTAAGTGTGTATGTAGGTGTGTATGTAGGTATGTATGTAGGTATGTATGTAGGTATGTATGTATGTAGATATGTATGTATGTATGTGTGTATGTGTGTGTATGTGTGTATGTGTGTATGTATGTATGTATGTATGTATGTATGTATGTATGTGTGTGTGAGTGTGTGTGTGTATGTATGTATGTATGTGTGTGAGTGTGTGTGTATGTGTGTATGTATGTATGTATGTGTGTGTTGTGTATGTATGTGTGTATGTATGTGTGTATGTGTGTGTGTGTATGTGTGTGTCTGTGTGTGTCTGTGGACAGCATAGCTCAAAAACGAAAAGCCGTTAAATACCAAACTTGGTATTTAAGTTTGGTATCTTCCAAGGATGCGATGCGAAGGATTTCAGGAAATTGGGGGACCCCTAACTACCCTTTACATGGAAAAAATTTCGAAAATGTTTATTTTTTCAAAAATATCTCTATTGATTTTGATTAAAATATCTTACATTTAGGATATTTACATGCCAAATAAAATGTATATCTTGAATTTTCTGGGAGTAGCCTCTAAGAACCTTTTTATTCTGGATGATTGTTATTGAATTTTTCATAAGTGTTAAACCGTAAGAGATAGACAAAAACTTGCTACACAAAAATGTAGATCACGATAAAACACACAATTTATGTTATACACATTATTTTCGTGGAGTTGATCGTTTTTAAGACATTCCTTATTATTGGTTTCAGCTTACAAAATGCATACTTTTCTCATATAGGAATTTGTCAGCTCCTGTCCATACAAACAAAGGAACTTCAGTCACATAGCAAAACCAACCATTGACTATCTTTTTAACCTATGGTACTCCCTTATTTCCCTTCTACTTGCATGGAGGCAAGTAATAAGACTCTTTCTGCTAAAGTTGCATGAAGTAAATAGAATCATAAGCAAAATTAATTTGTTGCAGAGATGTAGTGGAAGTGATGTGAATGGAACACATCAGATTCCGGTGAAATTTTGCTATATAATCCTTGGATGGAGTGCAATACCTTCTGTACCTTAATACTATGTACTAAGTAGAGAAAATAAATATGTATATCTTTGATCACATTGCTATAGGTAAAGTTATATGTCCAGTCAGGTTCATGATTGTCAGCTGAGGATGTACACATTCTGGAAGGCGTGCTGGCATGGTAAAGGTAAACTTTGACATTCCTTGTGCATAAATCCACTACGCAGATGGTTGAAAAATGGTTTGCTCGACTGCGATCGTCAAATTTAGTACAGATGTATTGCAGAGATGGCATAAAAAGCTAGATATTTCGCAACTCACTCTTCAAGAATCAATGAGTGTAAGAGGAAAAAGCACTAAGTGCTGAGCCGGGAGAAATAGTTAAAAAGTTCCTGCTAAATTACAGTGAAAAGAAACTCCGGATATTTAACATCACTGCAATATGTGACGTGTTGAAGCATGCAGGCGTGCATTTCCCCATATGTCTGCCAATTAAAATCCGTATGCGATTTTCACTTACATAAATAAAGGAAATATTGCATTCCACCCAAAAATTCAATACCGAATACAAATATAGCTTATAAGCCGCTCTAAAACGAAATTTATACAAGAAATAATGTAACAAATTGTTAAAAGATTTCTAAATGTTGCATTCACTATTTGTGGCTCTATCAGTTTATTTTTATCAAAGATAAAGTTGTATTTCACCAAAAATACAGGCTTTGGGTTACCTGAATAAATAAATATATAAAATGAATTTTTAGTAAAGTATTCACGTGTATGTATATGTATGTGTGTATATATAACGTAATTCAAAACTGAAAAATCCAATGTGTTTCATTCATATGAATTTCTCTATATCTCTATAACACTTTACTCTTAAAAGGTTTATTCTTCTATCTACTTCATATTAATCACTATAAAGATTAGCAGATACTGTCTTATTGCTTAGGTCCTTATAAGTAGAAGGTAAATAAGGGAATAAACTAGGATAAAGCGAAAGTCAAATGTTTTAAGATGTGGTTGCTATGGGATCGAAATTCGTTTCTTTGTATGGCCAGGAGTTGACAAGCATTTTAAAACTGAAACCAATATCAAAGAATATCTCGGAAAACGGTCAACCCCAGAATAAAAATGTGTAGGATATAAATTGTGTGCTTTAGCGAGATCCGCATGTTTTTAGTAAATGTTTGACTATCTCTAACAGTTTACTATTTAGACGTCCCGATGAAGAGGTCTACAGAGGTTATTCGCAGAAAATTAAACATGTATATTTTAACTGTAATGTAAATATCTTTAATATACGGTATTTGAATCAAAACCGTAGGAGACCTTTATGAGAAAATCAAAATGTTCTAAACCTTTTCCATGTAAAGGGTAGTTGGCAGTGGAGAGGACTTTCTTGAATATTTTGCCTCTGTATCGAATCCTTGGAAGATAACTCCATGGCACGACAGCTCACGGAGAACCTTGGAAGATGCTGATCTTAAATACCGAATTTGGTATTTAACGAACTTTTCGTTTTTCAGCTATACTGCCTACAAACACACCCCACACACATACACAGAGAAAGATATTTTTCTAAAATTGTTTTCTTTGGATTCTAGGGTCTCAAAACACGTATTTCCGGTGAAATTTCGGTTTCAAATTTTTGGATGGAGTACAATACCTTCTCTATACACTATGACGTGCAGCGGAAGTAAAACCCTGATAAAATCAAACTTAGTATTTAGGTTAAGTGTCTTTCAATGAAACATGAGGTCTTTTAAGAAAATACCCCAATCAGAAACTGCCCTTACAGGGAACATTTTGCGAAGTATTGGGTTTTCTCGAATTTAACTTTTACAAATTAAAAATACCATGTATTAAACATATTTCCAACAAATAAAATATAACCTGATTTTTTTTTTTTTTTTTTTTTTTTTGCAAATAAGTGTAAGATCCCCATTTGGAAGAAATGTATATCTTGTGTAATTTATAGACGGTATGCGATACACGAAAACGAGGGTATTATTTAGGAATAAAGAAGTATTAATTTATTAATCATTTTAATATGACTTATTAATGTTATTTTTAACTAACTTCTTTTCACTACACAAAAATATAGATCTCTTTAAAACATATAATTTATTTCAAATAAATGTGGCATAAGCAATTTCAAACATAATCCTTAGAAATAGTTCCAATTTGTTAACACTTTTACCATTGTTTTCAAGCCCTGTCGATTTTCAGTTATTTTTCGTATTGGATGGAAATACTTTGAAATTTTAAGGCCAGCCCAGTTCTTGCCCTTTCTCTTTGTATCTAATTAACTGTAATGTAGCTATTGCTGTAATGGTTTATCTCGATTAAAATAAGGAAATAGAAAAATAGTATTTCGTAAGAATAATAATAATACTAGCTAGCTGTTGAGAGAAGGTAGGGAAAGGCATACGAATTTAACACATATCACTCTCCATCCATCCCATCCATCCATCTATATAATAGTGAACATAATGCGCGACACCAAAATTAAAAATATGAGACTGGAGGATGATAAATTAGTTTGCATCTAATTGATATCAAATATATTTTTCACTGTAGTCGACAATTTCCGCAATACTACTGTTTATTGTTTATATGTATGTTTATTGTATAGTTTTCAAAAGTTTAAATTGTTTTCAAACTGGAATTCGTTATTGTCTCTGTCTCTCTGTCTCCCGCCGCCCCCCCCCGTATGTTACATAGATTATACTTACGTATAAAGATTACCTTTCTTTCCATTTGTATATAACCACTTGTAATTGTGTTATCTATAATTCCAAAGTCCGAACTGGAAATACTGAAAAATAAACGTTTCCGTTATTATTATGCTTATGAATGACCGGATCCTTCGAAAATAAGCGAGGGTGTGAAATGTGCGTGTGCACAAAATGGTTTACTCATAAACGGTAGCCTCATTTGTCATCGGAAAACCACGACCTGAGATACCTAACTCACTAATCCATTCACGCAACTCCCTATCCCTCACTCTCTCTTCGTTTACGAGCACCGATCCCAGCCTAAGGAGAATGTGACAATAATAATAATAATAATAATAATAATAATAATAATAATAATAATTAGAGCTCGCTCAGAGGTCACAAAATTGCCGATTTGAGGTTCGGTGCACAGAGTGCGTGATTGAGTAGGCGTACTCTGTATAGCCCGTTCTGAAACGTATTGCACTCACTGCCTGGCCTTGCTCAGTTCCTGCTAGTAGATAAACCAGTGAACTTGAAGGAGAACTCCGATTGAAAAGGTGAAAATACGGGAGGGTAGGCGTTCGAAACTGAACAAACTTGTGGATGATTCAAACATTTTGAGGAGGAAAGCCTTTTCTTTCGATACAGTAAAAATGTATCTGTAATTCGCTCCAATGAATTCGGAATGAGTTTGGTTGATTTATATTTATTGTCTTTTCAAAGCTCTGCACATCATCTTTCTTAAATGTTTGTATTAAGCTTTATGCTTTTATTTGTAAAGGTATAAGGCGTTTTATTGTTTTGTTGTGTTACTTTATGAAATAGAACTATGTATATAATGTGAATACATGTAATGAGTTACTTTTGTAACAGATTATATCTCAACGTGTGCACGTTTACGCTACAAACCTCTCCCCACTACCTTCTCTTAATATAACTGACTGCTCTGTGTGTTCGTGACTCTTTGCGCTTCGGAACCCAAAACAGAGCTGTAATAATAATGTAACTACTACTTTCATTATATTAATAGTATTTTTGTTATTTTATTATTATTGTTGTAAATATCCTCAGGGCTTGTTTTAGAGGGTGCAATAAGTTCAATTGCATTTGTCACCAAACTCACTCTACACCGTACAAGATTAGATACTCCTGTTGCATCTTTGTATACCTATAGCTATCAATAAATCTAATAGACTCTGATAGAAACAAAAATCTGATGTGTGCCATTCACATGATTTTCTCTACCTATTCTGCAAACAAACTATATACTTATAAAAGATTATTTTCTATACTTTATGCTAAACATTAAACAGAATTAATGATCTTATTACTTACTTGCTAGTAAGTAGAATGGAAATAAGCAAATTCACTAAGCTAAAACGATAGTCAAATCTTTTAAGAGCTGGGTGCCATAGATAACCAACAAAGAATGGATGCTATGTGAAACAGTTTAAATTCTGAAACGAAAGAGGACTTCCTGTTTGAAAAAAATGTCAAGAAGAATTTTTTGCTCCTCTCTCTCTCTCTCTCTCTCTCTCTCTCTCTCTCTCTCTGTCTCTCTCTGTCTCTCTCTCTGTCTCTCTCTCTCTCTCTCTCTGTTTACCAAAAGTTATCATGAAGGTAAAGTACTTCATAGGCAAGTCTCAAAAAATTGAATATATAAGTATATTTTACTAAATAAATAGTTTAATATACGATGTTTTAATCAAAATCGTTAATTCCATTTTGATAAAGTATAACATTTCGAAAAATGTTCCATGTGAAAGAAGGTTTTGGATGGGGACATTTTCCTGAAAATCTTCCCATCCCAGCCTAGGAAGCTACTAAAGTCAATACCAATTTGGTGTTTAACCGACATTTTGGGTTATGCTGTCTGGACACACACACACACGCTCGTATACATACATTTTTACTTTCTCTATACCCACTATGTACATAGTGAATAGAGAATGTATTGCACTCCACCAAAAAATTCGATACCGAGATTTCACCGGAAATATATGTTTTAGGGTCCCCTGTATCCAAAAAAAGTATTTTCAGAAAAAGATCCGTGTGTGTGTGTGTGTGTGTGTGTGTGTCCGTGAGTCCGTGTGCCAGTGTGTCAGTGTGTCTGTGAACACGATAACTCAAAAATGAAAAGTCACTAAAATACCAAACTTGGTATTTAGGTTTAGTATCTTCCAGGGATGCGACACGAAAAAGATTTTGAGAAAAATCCCTCATCCCAAACTACCCTTTACATGGAACTTTTTTAGAAAATTTTGATTTTCTAAAAAATGGCTCTAACGATTTTGATTAAAATTTCGTATATTAAAGTTATTTACCAGATAAATAAAATGTATATTTTGAATTTTTTGGGAATACTGAAGACTACTTTATTCCGGATGAATTTTTCATAACTACTAAACCGTAAGAGATGGACAAAAACTTAACCCACAAAAAATGTAGAGCACGTTAAAACACACAATTTGTGTTAAATACATTTTTTCGTGGAGTTGATCGTTTTTGAGATATTCCTTTTTCTTGGTTTCAGCTTTGAAAAACTTATATTTTTCTTATATAGGAATTTGTCAATTCCTGTCCATACAAACAAAGGAACATCAGTCACATAGTAACCAGCTTTCGGATTTAACTTTAACCTATGGTACTCCCTTATTTCGCTACTACTTACAATAAAGCAAGAAATAAGACTATTTCTGTTAATTTTTCTCGATCAGCATGAAATAAATAAACGATAAGCTTATAACAATAATAATTTACAGAGATATAGAGAAAGTCATGTGAATGGAACACATCAGATTTTTAAAAATGTGTTTTCGGTCCAGTGGACCTCAAAACAGATATACCTGTGAAATATCAACATCCAATTTTGCGTGGCATACTACACCTTCTCTACTTACCTACTGTGTATATAGCTTGTACAGAAAGTAATAGTATGACTCGAAAACTCTTGAATGTGTTACATTTGATCTGCTTGCATTTCTAAATGGCGAAGTTTGGAAGTACATAGTGTAAATTTTGAATAAAGGACGATACAGGATAATTCGTTTTTACTTTCTCTATATGCACTATGCACATAGTATATAGCAAAGGTATTGCACCACACCAAAAAATTCGATACCGAGATTTCACTGGAAATATAGTTTTAGGGTCCCCTGTATCCAAAAAAAGTATTTTCAGAAAAAGGTCCGTGTGTGTGTGTCTGTGAACACGATAACTCAAAAACAAAAAGTCGGTATAACACCAAACTTGGCATTTAAGTTTAGTATCTTCCAGGAATGCGACACGAAGATTTTGAGAAAAATTCCCCAACTCCAAACTACCCTTTACATAGAACTTTTTTTCGAAAATTTTGATTTTATAAAAAATGGCTCCAACAATTTGGATTAAAATATCGTATATTAAAGAAATTTACCTGACAAATAAAATATATATTTTGAATTTTCTGGGAATACGTTCTGAAGACTGCTTATTCTGGGTCAATTTTACGGAATTTTGCATAACTGCTAAACCGTAAGAGATGGACAACAACATACCATACAACAAATGTAGAGCACTTTAAACCACACAATTTATGCTATATACATATTTTTCGTGGAGTTGATTGTTTTTGAGATATTCCTTGTTTTTGGTTTCAGCTATAAAACAAATACTTTTCTCAAACAGGACTTTGTGAACTCGTGTCCATACAAACAAAGGAACTTCAGTCACATAGCAACCAGCTTTTGACTATCACTTTAACCTATGGTACTCCCTTATTTCGCTTCTACTTACAAGGAATCAAGAAATAAGATTATTTCTGCCAATTTTTTCTCGATTAGCAGGAAGTAAATAGAAGCACAAGCTTTTTAAAAATAATTTATTGCAGATATATAGACAAAGTCATGTGAATGGAACAGATCAGATTTTTTGTTTTGTTGGTGAGCAAGAAATTATGCTGTAATGCAGGGCTAAAGGGAAAGTCTCATTTACCAATTAAAAGAACGCTAGAAAGCAAAGAGTTTTTTTCTTTTATCAGCGCATGCCATAAACACCTACACGTTCAAACATTAGCCTTTTATGAAATAATTACTTTACAACATTAAGCCGGCTAACGAATGGCTCAATTTTATTACTACATCCTTTTTGGTTTCACCAGACACGACAGGAGTTCCTCTTCATATTCTCTGGATTTGGTGAGCTGCTGATGAAAATATCAGTTAATGTTGAATTTAGGGATCATAAAATTTCCTTTTAATCGGCATTAACATAGACATATATAATATTCATGTTTTTCTTATTATCATTGTCAGAATTTAGGAAAACCTTGTTTTCGTGTTTTTCGTTATAAAATGCGTAAAATATCGTTGAGTGATTTCCACTTCATATGTACAACAGAGTGCTTACTTTACTAATTATTAAAGTTTTTGAATATAAGTTCAGCACATTATCATTCCATCAACATTAACCAACAGATGATTTCACCACAGTCATATATTTTGATTTTTTCTAATATACTATGTCTTTTAATCCCCATATATTCTGCATCTTCATTATCTTGTGAAACTTTCACTCGGTCATCCGCAAAAAGTAAATTACTTATAAATATCTTAGCTCTTATATGAAATCACATTCTTCCTCACATCTTTGTGCAATCTCTCGAATTATTTGTATGAACATTTTAAATGAAAATAAAATGAAAATAAAAATGAAAATAAACAGCAACCACAAAGACGTTCTCCTATTTTATTGACTTACTGATAATGCAGATTTTACGTATATAGATCCCATAGATATTTTAATGCCCCCTTAAGGTGAGAAATGAAGTCAAGACCGCGTTAATGACTAATAATATCTTAAGATAATAGGCATTATATTTTTCATTTGACCAATAACTATTATATTTATAAGCTTAAGCTTTGTTCCGATATAAGCTGAGGTGTGACAGTTTCGTGTTAAATGCTATTTTACCCGATGTTTATGTAATTTTGAGGCAGGTTAAATTCTTTTTGCTGACATTTACTGCTACCTAAACAAAGACACATTAACTCAGAATCATTTAAAATATCAGAAGCAGGGGTTGGAGTACTCAGATGGATGACTTCCAGCCGCTGCAATTTTGAGAGTCTTCTATAATGTTCACGGAAGGCGGGGAGAAAGAAAGTTACAGAACAATACCGCTAACTCTCGATCACGCTTCTTTTGTTTACGCTGGATGAGAGCGTTGTTCTGCTCCTATCTGTCTCTCACTCTTAAAACGGGCATTCATTCGACGCCTTCTAGCAATGATTGAGGCTCATAGCTGCGTCACAATATGGTTGTACGTACAAGTAAAAGTTGGGTAATAGTCTGTGACTAACTCAAATTTGAATTGTATTTTTCAAAATAATTAATTTTCCAACACACTTTTACTTTCTCTACCACGTACGTGGGTGTGTGTTAATAGAGCTGCGAGTATTCTTGAATCAGAGGAGCAAACCTGCAACGTGCAATACGGTGCAATTGGGTTTGAATACGTGCGTGCAATCTAGCTCAGACGAGTCGAGTTAGAACTGCCTAACATACTCAAAAATTCAAGATTGAGATGCAAAGGAAATACATATTTTGAGGCCCATTAAATTGAAAAGTAGGTTAGGAAAACGATCCATATATGAGTCGGGGAATATCATAAATCCAAAATGAGAAGTCGGATAAGTATATTCCAAAGATGCGATATGAAGGTATTAGGACAATCTCTCAAACCAGAACTACCCTTACAGGGAACGGTTTTGATTTAAATACCATACATTAAAGACAAATTAAATTTAATTTAATTTTATGTGAATAGTCTGCGAAATCCTCTTCATTCGCGGGAAACATATTTTATATAACAGATACTAAAAGTTCAGCGATAAACGAAAGCATACAATACAAAAAGTATACTCTTCAAACACACATATTTTAAATAGCTTCTGTAGCATTAGTCATTTCCGAGACATACGTTATAGTATGATTTTTCTAATACTTGTCATTGTTTTAAACTCCTTTCAACATTCAAATGTTTCAGGAAGTACATGGAAATGGTGTGGAATTTTAAGGACAGCATATGGCCTCCAGTACTTAAATATTTTACTATCGCCATTCCTTTGTATCCAAAACGTGTATTTAAATTCTTTGTGCAAATGTTTATGTCAGTTAAAATGAAATAGATATAAAAATAAAATTTTGTAAGAATAATTCGTATAGTCATTAAGAAGCAATATAGGTGAGAGAAAGTCATGTGAATACATCAGAAGTTTTCTCAGAGGAAGTAAATGCCATGCGTTAAAATGCTTACGCTAATGATTAACATGTAAAACCACAAAGCCAGGTGAAAATATGGATGTATCCAGTGTCGCGAAAAGCAAGCAAGTGTTCGGTCTACTTTTCTTGGAAGAATCAGAAAGGACATGGGAATTCACTCCATGTGGATCTACTATCTGTCATTTATGGTTTCTTTGATTTCATTGGCTGAGGTGACATGCTCATTGATCAAATGTGAAACATCAGACACTTCCGAAAATAAACACATGCCTCTTGTATTACCTGAAAGGCTTCGAATGCTGAAATGCATGTTATCCATTACACTAGCTCAATAATACCAATATAAGAGACTTCCTGTTATAAATATGCAATGAATTATGTTGTTTTCATTTTCCAAAACGAACATTCATTGCTCTATGGTAGAATTTTTATAGAAAATTCGCTTTGATGACATCACCCGAGTTAAATCAAAGAATCCTTATTCCATAAACAACGTTAAAATACAAAGGAAAAAATCTGATGTGATTCATTCACATGATTTTCTATACATCTCCGCAGAAAATTGTTGTAAAAATGCCTTTTCTCTATTTACTTCATGCTAATCGAAAAAAAAAATTAGCAGAAATGTAAGTAGAAGCGAAATAAGGGAGCACCATAAGTTAAAGTGATAGTCAAAAGGTGGTTGCTATGTGATTGAAGTCCTTTATATGGATAGGAGTTAAGAAATTCCCATACTTTAAAGCTGAAATCAATAACAAGGAATATTTAAAAAACGACTAACTCTACGAAAAAATGCATAACACATAAAATGTGTATTTTAATGAGCTCTACTGATTAGCAGAGTAAGCTTTTGTCTATCTCTTACGGTTTACTAGTTACACAGAATTCAGCAAAATTCCCCGACAGAGGTCTTCAGAGGCTATTCCCAGAAAATTCAAGAAATAAATTTTATTTCTCACCTAAATACCTTAATGTACGATATTTTTATGAAAATTGTCACATCCTTTTTTGAGAAAATCAAAATTTTCAATAATTTATCCATGTGAAGGGTAGTTATGGGTGGGGGGGGGGTTTCTCAAAATCTTCGTGTCGCATCCCTAGAAAATAATAAACTTAAATATCAAGTTTGGTATTTTAGCGACTTTTCGATTTTGAGTTATCGTGTTCACACTGACAAACGGACACGCGCGCGCGGGCCTTTATCTGAAAATCCTTTTATATATTATATATTTAATATAATTATATATTTAAAACACATATTTCCGTTGTAATCTCAGTATCGAATTTTTGGGTGGAGTGTAATACCTTCTTTATACACATAGTACGTGTAGAGAAAGTAAAAAGGAAGGTTAGTTGCATTATTACTGAAGTCTTCAGTTTTCTACGGAAGTACTTTCCTTGAAAAAGCATTTTATAACAGTATGATATCGGAGAGAGCCCTAATTACGTTGAATTAACTGGGACGGGTTTCCTTTTAAATTCCTTCCAGACAGTTTCCTCAGATCAAAACCTAAAGCTGACTCTAGCTGCAATGTCTCAGTTTCCTGGCAATTCATCACGCGCATAAAGGATGCCTCTGGAGAGACAGGAATTCCGTTGTGCCTTATGCTTCCGACTCTACATCCGTTTAGTACACGGAGCACAGTTTTGTATGCTCATCCTCATATAATTCTTCAAATATGATTTTGAAACGAAGATCGCGCCTTCAAAGCCTTATGCTTCCGACTCTACATCCGTTTAGTACACGGAGCACAGTTTTGTATGCTCATCCTCATATAATTCTTCAAATATGATTTTGAAACGAAGATCGCGCCTTCAAAATGTGTTCAAGCCAATTACCGTCCAACACAGAACCATCATTTGGACGATTGTTCACCTTTTTGGAATACATGAGCAGTGTTTTTGATATTTATAAAAAATTGTGGTAATCTATTTGATGATGATTCACTAGTTCAACTTTGCAGAATTTTAACATAAATGTGAGCTACTTTGGAAGCCAAAATATGTCACCATACTTTCGCGAATGGCATATTGAAGTATGAGCCTCAGAGTTTATAAACCACAACTTCATTGCTCACGTTAAGTATTTACCTTCTGAATCAATGACCAGTCCCGTATAATAATATAAACAATTCAATCAAACATAGTTGCAAATTACTACAATTTAAGCATTATAGTATATGAGCTTGTTTTTATGTAATTTCAGTACAAAAGTACAGAGCAAAATGTTTACAGTTTCTTCATAACTTTTCTTAGTTTAAAGAGTATCATGCTTCAGTTTTCTTCGATACCAGCGGACTAAATACATTTGCACTGACGAAATCAATGAAGTCATGACATGATATAATCTATTACAATAATTACAGTTTGTACCCAAACTCCATATACTCCTAAATTAAATTCAAATTGTGTGATATAAAGCCCATATACCCATTATTTATTAATTTTAAGGTTTTATTAGGTCTTAGAAACCGAAGATACCACCGTTATCTGTGCATAACAATGCGCCGCCAAGTTCTTCTTTGTTTTGAGTAATAACTTCAATTTCAAGTCAAATTTCATGTTTGCGCATAGCTGATTCTTGTATTCCAAAGAAGCTTGGAAACATATTTCACTGATTGCTTAACATCGTCACAAAGCACTGACTAGTGGGATGGTCTTCCACTTCTCGATGTATCGCGAACACTGCCTGTAGAAAAATTGTCTTTCTCATTGTCGGTGCTGCCTTGCCAAACCGCGCACCGAAATCATTCATAATATTTGAAATTGATTTGAACTAATTTGACGCTCAAGGACCAACACGTTGGATACCAAGTGTTCTGAATTGTGTAACAGCTTGTATCAACCATTTTTTCAATATTGCCTTCTACTGCAATCTCAAAATTCTTATCGTCAACAACAAAAGTTGAAAACTTTCGATAGTTAAAAATAGCAAGTAGTAGCAGGAGAATGTATTATTCCAAACATATAAACAGCATCTATATTCATGTTATTTGAATTTTATACAGAGGTATATGGACTTTGTGCGCACCCTGAATAAGTAATTTCGTTGCTAGAGGATCTTTCGGTAAAAACCGAAGCTCTCATTATATTACCAATATATAACAGTCGGTCTGGTGCCTCAGTTCGTTAGAAGCTGGTCTTCTGATCCCAAGTTCACAGTTAAAACCCGGCCGAGATCGATGGTTTTTAACAATGCTTAAAAACAATAGTCCCATGGCAGCAGATTAACTGGATATACAAGATCTTTTGCGGATCGAAATTCCGGCACACCGGATGCGTTGATATGATCCTGACAATTCACAGCGTCGTTAAAAAAAACATTTAATCGTAATAGATGCAACACCATAGTTCAGAGTGCACCGTATAAGGATAACTTGATTTCACCCCCCCCCGACCCACTGCACCCACAAACTAAACCAATTTATTGAGGAATTCGAAATGATAAATTTCCTTCATTGTTTACGTTATTGCCGATTTTTATTTGCTAGACTGACATATTCCTTCCTGTTCACCGCAAAATCGAAAATTATTTGCGCTATTGAAATCAGATTTTGACATTGACTTTCAGGATAAAACAAATAAATTTACAATATTGGAGATCTGTAAACAAATGCCCTTCTGGACAAGTGTTATCCTTTTCTGAAAACTCTGATAGCTAAAGCATTCATCTTCATAAGTTATTCTTAGTTTGCGAGACAATTAGGGGCCAATATAAAATAATATATTCTGAAGAAAAAAAAGAATATATATGGTAAAATACAAGTAAAAACTAGAATGCAAGTGTTGATTCAGAATTAGAAAATAAAGCATTACAGTCGGTGCTTGAACCAGAATCTTCTGGGAAGAGCCTCTGATGATCTCTTTATTCTGGATGAATTTTGCCGAATTTTGCTTTAGTGCTAAACCGTAAGAGATAGACAAAAACTTTTTGCACAAAAATGTAAATCTCGTCAAAACACTTAAATATATCTTTACGTTTTTGTTGTGGAGGTAACCGTTTCCAAGATATCCCTTGATATTCGTTTCAATTGTGAAGTACTTATACTTTTCTCGGACAGAAAGTGTCCGTTTTTCTTTTGTTCTACTCCTGGCCAAGCAAAGAAGCGATTTACAATGGCAATCACATAACGACAGCTTTCATAACATTTGACTATCGCTTTTGTATAGCACATTCCTTTAGTTCTCTCCTACTTATAAGGAGCTAAGTAATAAGAATATTCTGCTAAAGTTTATCTTGATTAGCATTGTGTCGAAAGAAGAAGAATCTTCCGTAAGAAGTTTGTTCGTAGAGCAGCTAGAGCAAGTAATGTGAGTATAACAAATCATATTTTTTCAAGAATTATACGGTTTTTGTGATGGATATTTCAGGTGAAGCTTATATCTAACCTTCTTGCACATTTGAACATTAAGATTTGCTATTTACTAGAATGAAGTTATCTTTCAACAGCTGAAAAGTGAATTAAAAGAATGAGGAGAGAAGAGAGGGGATAAAAAGATCCAGTGATGAGAAATTAACTTCAGATCCAAAAGTACAGAAAATTACGACTAATAAATTGAGACCAAGGAAAAGGATTAGAGAGAGAGAGAGAGAGAGAGAGAGAGAGAGAGAGAGAGAGAAGAATCCTCTATAGTATTTTATTAAGGCATTTTCCGGGAGTTAAAAGCCACTCGTACATTTTCACCTCCTCTTTAATGAGAAACGCAAAAGATCACAAATTGCACGAAGCTCTTAACAAATTCATTAGCACTTGATAGGAGTAATTATTTGATGCTGTTGCTTAATGTGATGAAAACTGCCAACAATTTCAAACATACCTCGTTAAGTCCCCTCTTTTCTCAAGAGGGTTTGAATCTTCAAATTTACAGAAGTTTCATTATACTTAACAAGTTTTCCAGTTTAATGGACCTTTTTCCAAAATGTTTTGTTGGAGGGGGGGGATTCAGAGATCCTCAGAACATATATTTGCAATCACATTTCGGTATCAAATGTTGGTGGATTTCAATGCCTTCTCTACCTACTATGTACATTGAACGTGATAGAGAAAGTAAAAAGAGACGGAACAGAGATTAAAAACGCTTGTGTGTAGCACTCGCATGAATTTCTTTACCTATTCTGCATCAGACTATTCCTGTAAAAGCTTATTTTTCTCTATATTTTATACTAATCTAGATAAACATTAGCAGAAATAGTTGTATTATACATTTCCGTGAAGACAAAATAGGACAGCAAAATACAACGGGAATTTAAGAGATAATCAAATCTTTTAAGAGCGGGTCAGTATGTGATTACCTTGAAATTCTATTTCCCTTGCATGATCAGCATGCAAAACTAAACAATAACGATTTCCCATTTGTGAAAATTATAAGTATTTGAACATTTAAATCAATAACTAGAAATATCTCGGGTGTGGTTACCTCCACAAAATATGAATCTGACAGACTCTCTGCTTTAGTCAGAACTACATTTTTTGTGAAGTAATATTTTGATTATCTGCTGCGTTTCATCAGTTAGGCAAAAGTCATCCAGAGTAATCACGACTTCAGAGGCTATTCCCAAAAAATGTAACAGATGGGTTTCATGTGTCACGAAACTATGTTTATTGTATGGTAAGCTAATAAAAGTTATTTCTTTTGAAGCAATAGAATATTCTAAAAAAAAAAAAAAATATTCCAATTAAAAGGAAATTAGGGGTGGGGTTTTTGTTGAACATTTTCGTGTCGTATCTTTGGAAGATATTGAAGTTATATACAAGTTTGGCATTGAACCGACTTTTATTTTTAAGTTATGCTGTTCATAGATAAATGCACAAGCGGACACACAGATTTTTTTCCTTAAAATGGTTTATAACGTCTTAAAACGTGTATTTCTGGTAAAATCTCTGTGTCGAAGTTTTGGTTCCTCTCTTTACTATACATAGTAGATGAAGTAAAGGTGGACTATCCCGGATATTACGATATGTCTGGTCATTTCGGAGATGTTGCCCCTTCTTCTAGCATGTGGAGTACCTCTGAAATACAGCTGGCTTGCCTTGCCCAACTTCGACAAAAGCTCTGTTAATCTTGTTTACATAAAAGTCTTTATAAGCTTGCAGCATGGATTACAGTATACAGACACGCATTCCCAGGAAGATTCTTCATAAACCCATTTTGTAAAGTTATCCCATAAAAATCTCTTTCAGCAAGGCAAATTTTGAGTCTGCTAACTTTTCCATCACAGGGGAGCTGCAGGACGTTGAGGCTTTAACAGTTTTCTAACGCCTGATGCATTTGATAATTTTCTCAAACGGGAGGCCACCTTTCGTTTTATCTTATTTTGTTTTACGTCTTGACGTACAAAGCGAACTCAATTCCAATTATTCATCATAGTTTTGACTTCTATTTTGAAGGAGCTAATACAACAATTTGTGTTAATTTTTAATCTCGTTACCACGAAAAAAGGAAAAAATTTTTGTACCAATAGTTTGTATAGAAAGTAATGCTATTTTTTGTTTGTTTTTCATTACCAGTTTGTAATGCTGTATTCTAAAGCAATTTGGAAGTGATTTAGTGGACAAGTGGACTCTGAGTAAGCTTATCTTTTACAGTACTCTGACCACTCTACCTCCAAGGGAGAATCCCTTGATCATAATATGTGAAGAAACAGCATATCTATGTAAGCTCAGATTCTCATTAAAATTTGCACTTTCCTGCAAAACATGAACAAGAGAACGCAGAAGAATAATCTGTAATCAGGGGACGAGGAGAATAGTTCAGACGAATACGATCCTGTCATCCTCCGCCGAAAATGTATGTCATTTAACAGATTTTAAATAACAAGAAAACTTATAGATCCTCTGAAAAATTAATAGTTCTGTAATAAAAAAGAAATATCAAGAAGAAAACAAAAAGTGGTTCTTTAAAACAAAATTTGATTAATGTGGTTATCAAGATTTGTCGCTCTGTTGGTAGCTATTACCATGCTAGCCTCCAAAACCCAAGATTCAGGTTCAAGTGTGGCGGAAGATGGAATTTTTCGGACGAAAAAACCTTAGCATGACTTCCTTCGAAAGGATGTAAAGCCGGTGGTTCCGTGTAATGTTTATTTGCACTTAAAAGGGCCCCATACTTTGGAACAAGAAGGTTCCTGAGCAAAAGTCCGTTATATCGCGTCGGCAAGCCATGATTTCTTCCTACAGTGCCATATGTGGATGACGAGCTGATCCGTCATCCCCATGGCGGCAAACTCACGAACTAGAAATTCAAATTCGTTAAAGAAAACATCGTAACGATGCTCTTTGCTCCATTTAGGAGCTACAGAAAGTAACTAACCTATTAAGAACTGACAGGAGTGCTTATGTATACGCGTAGTATAGTTGCAGTTAGTGTTTAATGCTCCTTTTACTACAAATGGCACCGCAGGCAATGACACTGATGATACATGGAATGAAGATGGAGCACCGGTGGAATTCGATGGCGGGGAAACCCGGAGAGCCCAGAGAAAACCCGCTCCTGCGTCGCTTTGTGCACCACAAATCTCACATAAGGTCGCTTGGGATCGAACCCGGATCGTCTAGGTGAGAGGCGAGGGGTCTAACCACTTGGCCAAGACGTGGCCTCGTAGTAAATGTAAATGGCTTATTTTAAGTAAGATTGCTATTATATTTTTAAAAACAGAGCCGTGCAAAATGGATCAAGAGTTGGTGCTTGCTAATGAGATCACGCACATGGAATCGTCTTCTATAAACTGGTGAGTTAAATGCCAACTTCTGCATTTTATCTCAGTTTGTATAAAATTACTCACATTAATAGATACTAAGAGGTTATGAACATTCTTGGATTAATCGTTGTTCTACTTTATCCCCCTCCATTACTGAGGATAATTGAGATCCTGCACCAACAAATGTCAACTGAATTTTTATTGAAATTCTCGTGCCCATGTCTAATTATTGTTTTCTTTTAATAGTTACGTTTATATCAGGTCTTTAACTGCAGCAGTCATGTCCCCGGATTTTCAAAATATATACACACAGACACTGGGGTATATAGGGAATAACCTAGGCTAGAGAAAAATGTCCATCTGGCCAAGAACCGAACCCGAGACTCTTCGCACAGCAGGCAGTGCTCCACCAGCAGAGCTATGGGGCCAGTCTAATGACGTAATCCCCGAATGAATAGGCAAATTAGAACTTCAGATGATGTATTCAGTAGACTTACAATTGCATACGTTATGTCCTATGATTGATACTCACTCATCTGCCTGACATTTGGGTTTTCGAGTTTGACAGTCCATTTTCAATTTCGCGAACCAATTGGCACACGTTATTACGCCAGAATAATGATGCTGATAGGGCGTGAATGAATGGTTGGAGAAACCAAAATACGCCGAGGAGGCTTGTCCAGTCATCGATTTATTCGACAGCAAATTCTATGTCTGTTTGGAATTCAACCTGAGTGATTGGCAAGAATACAAATAGCCTAACAATTTAGCAATGACGTGACAGGAATGAAAAGAAGTTTTGTGTGCTCAACAAATTATGTGATAAATACAATCCACCTCTTCTTTTTCATCCATTCGCAGACTATTTATTATATACAAGCCGGCCTATCCAAAGTTGGCGCGGTTACCTTTCTAAACTCAATGACGAATTAATTCGGCTTGTTATACCCTGTCCTTTATGAAACTATTGCAGCGACGTGTGGTTGTATGGAAGCAATACTGAAAGGAAAGGTGGTGCTAATACAGGCATGCCAAACAGTTTATAGTGCAGAGGGTTATTTACCCTCTCTTTGTAAAATTAGCAAGGACACTGACATAAAATTTAGATTAACCACTTAAGTTTTTAATTACAGGGTCTTCGGTATAAAATCTGACGGTTCGCACGGTGCTGTGCATCAGAGCTGACACCAACTGGTTTCCCCACTTCTTAACGACAAGGTTTCTAGCCTTTTTTTTTTTTTTTTTTTTTGCTTATTTTTTTAAATTCCGGAGTCTGGTCGGGACTCCTGCGCTGTATTCCCTTTCTCTTATTCATTTTTCTCCCTTTTCTCTAAATTTCCGTTGTTTACCATTACCTTTTCTGTTTCATGAGAAATACATACACACAAACACCCATGCCCAAGGAGGGACACGAACCCACCATCCCCTGCGCCACGAAGCACCATAGCGAGGCGCTTTAGCGAGCGCGGTCATGGGGACCGGCTCCTTAAGTAATTAACCTTAACCGGTACCCTTAATTATTTTTAAGAGAACTGTGAGTCTGATGGAAGTGTTATTTCAAATATGCTGATCGTCGCGTTAGTAAAAAGTCGTCCTGTAGTTTTCTACGCAACCGCCTCCTTCCAGAACTTCAGTTTACGATCTTGAGAATACATTTCAGACTATTACTTCAGTGCAAAAGAGACACAGATATCAGAGGAAAAATATGATAGTTGCGAAAATGAATGTACGTTATAATAATTAATAACTCCATAGCACGATAGCTCACAAGAAACCTTAGCCTACCGCCCGGCCGCTGTGCTCCCCATCTCGGTCCATGACAGAAGTCATGGATATGGTACAGTATTGGAGGGTGAGACATGGTCTATGCCTCGAACCCCCCGGCCGATTAATGCTATCCCCATGACCTAGAGCCGCTACTTCTCCATCAAGTAGCTTCTCAATTGGGCCCCCAGGGACCTCACGACGCTGAGTGCACCCCGGGTCGGGTCTCCCAGCGGGGAAAACTCTCACCACGGTACCGGGAATCTTCCGCTAGGCAGGCAACCGCGCCACCACCGTGCTAAGGAGGGATAAATGTACGCTACGAGAGTCATTCACACAGAGGAACTTAAGGAAAACTTGCGAACTGAAATAGGAAACATACAGTGGCCGAGCTAAATCGTGGCAATCTAAATGCTTGTTTGGCTGCAGAAGTATGACATTTCCAGTATTTATTATGAGGTTTAGAATTAATTTTGTTTTATTTTATTACAGGTTTATAAGAATACATATTTAACAAGCGAAGACAGATCCTATCACGGCCGGCTGTATCATGTCTTGTTACCCAGACGCAAAACTCCGTGTGAGCGGTCAGGTGATATATCAATACCCCTTTCTATGCTGAAAACGGCCAGAGTAGAGAGTCTCTTTGGTTGTATTTCTGAGAAATATGTGTATTCTTTTAGGTGTAGAAAAGCTCTCGTTCAATGAAAAAAAACTCATGTGTTCCATTCACAAAACTTTCTCTACATCTCTGCAACAAACTATTGTTAGAAACCTTATGCTTCTATTTACTTCATGCTAATCGGGAGAAAATTAGCAGAACTAGTCTTATTACTTGCTTCCTTATAAGCAGAGGCGAAATAAGGGAGCACCATAGGTTAAAATGATAGTCAAAAGCTGGTTGCTATGTGACTGAAGTTACTTTGTTTATATGGACAGGAGTTGACAAATTCCTGTATGAGAAAAGTACACGTTTTTAAAGCTGAAACCAATAACAAGGAATATCTCCGCGAATAACGCCGCGAAAAAACATATATAACATTAATTGTGTGTTTTAACGTGCCCTACATTTTTTGTGTGGTAAGTTTTTGCCCATCTCTTATGGTTTAGCTGTTATGCAAAATTCCGAAAAATGCATCCAGATTAAAGTGGTCTTCAGAGGCTATTTTCCAGAAAATTCAAGATATACATTTTATTTTATACGATATTTTAATCCAAATCATTATAGATATTTTTGAGAAAATCGAAACTTTCGAAAGAATGTCATGTAAAGGGTAGTTGGTGTAGGGGGATTTTCTTGAAAAACTTCGTGTCGCATCCTTGGAAGATATCAAACTTAATTACCAAGTTTGGTATTCAACGGCCTTTTCGTTTTTGAGCTATGCTGTCCAAAGTCACACTAACACATACGGACCTTTTTCTAAAAATGATTTTTTTTGGATTCAGGGAGACCCAAAACATGTATTTCGGGTGAAATCTCGGTATCGAATTTTTGGGTAGAATGCAATATCTTCTCTAAACACTATGTACATAGTACGTGTAGAGAAAGTAAAAATAGTTGTCGAAGTTGTCATAAGTTCGCAAAGCTTTAATATTTCTAAATTAGTCACTGAAGATCATTCTTCTCTCGCCCATCTAAGCCTAGCGAACAGATGTCACGGCGTCATTCATCCATACACCCGTCACTTACGGACGCAGTGATCACGAACTTGAGCATGGGTGTTATATGTTAGTGTATGTGTGTGTAAAAAGTAAAACAGAAATTCAGTAATGATACAGTAATCAAAGTAACTAAATTAGGTAAATAAAAGGTAGGGTATACAGCGTCGGAGTCCCGATCAGACTCCGGAACTGTATTTAAAAAAAAAAACTGTGGGGCAAAATCATTCGCTATCACAGTATAAACCATGAAGTTAGGTGAATGTAGATAGAGATGACTGATTGCAAAGAAGCTTATTATTTCATCACTAGTGTGCAGTTTCAAAATTAATTCCAGTTACTGATGTTCCTAATTACCAACAAACGTGAAATTCTGTATTTATAAATGAAGCTTGTCAAACAAACGTTCAACTAGAAACATCTGCAACATCACGGAATACAAAACTTTTATTGTTCTTTATATAAAGAATATATAGTACGTTGACTTTATTTTCTCTCCTATTCTCTTATCAACAGTAAGCACAGCGAACTAATAAGTAAGAAATATATTGCTTCCACAAAACGAAATCAAATCCATACTATATCTAAATTTCGACCATTATCAAACTCTCCATGTAGTCTATTAGATCTCCAGAAAAATACAACCTATGTAGCAAATCGCACCCGCTTGTTCAAAATGATACCGGTAAATTTTCCACATTAGTGATTTTAATGGAAATATAGATATTAATGCATTACTAACAAAACAAAAGCAATACTTCCCTTGCTTCCTTGTAGTACGCGCCCCTGAATTATTGTACAACATTAACCTCTTTAATTGCAATGTCTTGCAGCTCCAGATAATATGGGGTGGAAAATCCCCTTTCATTCATGTAAAAGGATCTTTATGCTGGTTTTTTACTTTCTCAATGCGTACTATGTACATAACGTATATACGAGTAGAAGGTATTGTAATGCACCCAAAAATTCGATACCGAGATTTCACCGGAAATACATGATTTGGGACCCTCTGAATCAAAAAAAAAAAAAAACATTTTAAAAAAAGAACCGTGTGTGTCTGTATGTGTTTGTGTGTGTCTGTATGTGTGTATGTAAATGTGTGTGTGTGTGTGTGTGTGTGTGTGTGTGTGTGTGTGTGTCTGGACAGCATAGTTCAAAAACGAAAAGTCTGTTAAATAGCAAACTTGGTATTTAGGTTTAGTATCTTCCAAGGATGCGATACGAAAATTTTCAAGAAAATCCTTCTACCCCTAACTACCCTTTACATGGAACTTCTTTCAATTTTTTTGATTTTCTCAAAAACGACTAACGATTTTGATTAAAATGTTGTATATTAAAGATATTTACCCGACAAATAAAATGTATATCTTAAATTTTTGTGGGAATAGCCTCTGAAGACTATTTTATTCTGGATGAATTTTACGGAATTTTACATAACTGTTGAACCGTAAGAGATAGATACAAGCTAACGCAACAGAAAAATGTAGAGCTCATTAAAACATACAATTTATTTTATATGCATTTTTTTTGTACAGTTGTTCGTTTTTGAGATGTTCCTTGTTATTAGTTTCAGCTTTGAAAAACTTATACTTTTCTCATACGAGAATGTCCATACAAACAAAGGAACTTCAGTCACATAGCAACCAGCTTTTGACTATCACTTTAACCTATAGTACTCCCTTATTTCCGTTCTACTTATAAGGCAGCAGGTAATAAGATTATTTCTGCCAATTTTTTCTCGATTAGCATGAAGTAAATGGAAGCATAAGGTTTCTAACAATAATTAGTTGCAGAGATTTAGAGAAAGTCATGTGAATGGAACACATCAGATTTTTTTTTGTTAAGTCGCTGTCAATTGCTAGGATCATATCAACCAGCCAGTGTACCAATGTTCGTCCCGCACGAATTCTTTTGCATGCCAGTAAATCTACTAACATGAGCTGCGGTTTTAAGTTCTTAAACATGGGAATGGCTTTGTTGGAACCCACGATTTGGGATCAGAACGCTTTTGTGTGTGCGAATGTGAATGTGTAAACCTGTATCCATGGTTGGCATCGAGACTGTTGGTCTGAATTATCCTCTTTCCAATAAGGTTGCATTCTGAACATACGGAAATTGCACCTTAAGTCAGTTGAATTACCACTGCTCTTAAAGTATTCAACTGTTTTTACAGACATTTGTATAAATTATTCTATATATCATGAGAATTATTTCAAGTTGGTGTCTGCATTAATAGGTTGAGTCTATAAAAAGCATTTCATTCAGCAGAAAAGAAATAAAACTTAGTCTTAAAACATGTGAATTCATGTACCGTTTTCTCTAATACTACTTGCAAATCATAATCACACTTTTGTATACTTGTTCTAGGTATAATCAGCTATCTTCTGAACCTCAATTATTCAGCTATAATACAATTTCAGTATAAATTAAAAAGAAATATATTTGCAAATTCAAAAAAGTAAAAATGTGTAAAATTTTCAATGTTGTTGGTTTTTTAATATGACATATATATACTATAAAATCACGATTGTGGTTCAGAAAGTTAACCTATGTCTTGTATTTATGAGCTGAAAATTTTAGCTTTCCAGCTCTCATACTTTCAGAGAAAAAGGTACCTAAATATCCAAAAATGCTGTTTTGAGAAAACTGAATTTAAAGAAACAAATGTTCCAAAAATGGGCATTGCATAATAACTTAAAAGAAATGTAGACCAGTTTTTAAATTATACTTAAATTGATTAAAATCCTTTTATCCCTCCAAAAGTATACATTTTGTGAAACTATAAATAAGAGATTTTATTAGTGTCTAAAACAAAAAAAATGTTATTTTTTACCATTTCAGAATACCTTGTCCCCTTAAGCTACAGAGTACATCAAAAGCACGCATATTGTTTCTACCGGAATAAATTACTCGAGGAATTCATTAAATGCCCAAAGCTTCATTTATCACTGGACTAGGATAATCAGCTGGATGTGGCCAGTCGTCCTCTATGGTCTAGGGGTAACATGCTGCCCTCAGGTTCCCGAAGCCGTGGGTAGTCCAAACCCACTGGAAGGCGATCGATTTTTTTTTTTTTTTTTCGTAAAAATCCTTAGCATAGCTCCTTTTTTCTGGTCGGGACCTGGTGCTTTTTTCCTTTGTTTACCAGTTTCTGTTTTATAACAAATACACATACATGTAGACATACACAAACACTCGTGCCCAAGGCGGGGCTCGAACCCACAATCCCCTACGCCACGAAGTACCAAAGCCAGGTGCTTTAGCGAGCGAGGACATGTCCTTCGGAAGGGAAGTACCTGTGATGGTCCCGTGTCGTAGATTAGAGCCTCAAACCTAATAAATAGGCCTCTGTCTTTCACGCCCAATGTAGAAAGGGACGCTAAGAACCGCAGTAGTTATAGATCGTCCATAAATAAAGCCCAATTTAATTTAAATTCGGCCCCAGTCTCTGAGGGGAAGTAAAGAACATAGTCCATTGGCGACTTGTGACCCGTAGGAGGCAGGGATGGGGGTAGATACCCGAAATGCAGCTAGATCCGGGAGCAAGCATGACGTTTCTGGCTAGAACGCATCCAACGTTGCCCGCTAAATTCCCAGAAGCTCCTGAACCACGACACTACGAAGGAGCGCCCAATCTAAAGGTTCTAGGGGCAAGACCAGGCCGCTGACCTCATCGCCTGGTCTGAAAGACTGACAAGAAAGTGATTGATACAGAAATGGACAGGAAAGCCGTGGTAGAAGATGAACCCTAGCAACCTCCTACTGATCTTGAGAAACCACGAAAAATCCATGGATCCGAGTGGGAGTCGCCAGGAATCAACCCTGAATCTCCCGAATTTGGCCCACATATTCGTCTGAGACAACCCGCTCGGTTCCTTTGGCAACTGCTCATCTTTGCCCATCATTATTCCCCTTTCAGTATATCTATTAAAAGCCCGTTATTCTCCTTTCAATATATCCTTTAAAAGCAAAAAATGTACCGTAAACATCGGGGTATTTGAAAGATCACGAAACGCAATATGCAATAATTGGGAAAGGCAGTGTATCGAGAGCGGGAGATATATTAAAAACGGGCGCGGAAAGAGAGAGGGAGAGATTGTCGAAATTAAAACATCTGCCTGTCGTTTAGAATTTAAAACAATGGACGTCAGAGAGCTCTTCGCAGCGTCACCTGACACATGAGTATTGCAGGAGGTAATTAAAATCCGGGTTCAAAAAATTAGCTTAAACTATTTTTTAGAGGGAGTGAACGCAACAGAGAATGGGCGAAGTGGGAAGGAGGAAAATGTGTTATGTATGCCAGGCCACGCTCCCACCTACCTGTCTAATCTTTCGCCAGACTTGCGTCATTTTTTCCCGAAAAAGGATTAATTAACGCTGAAAATGGGTCGAGCCTCGCTCTATACCTGCATGTGGAGTAGATCAGGGTTTTCCAAAATGTGACACTGCAGCCAGCTTGCTACACTAACAACAAAACAATGCAATCTTGTATGCTCAAAATGAAAAAAAACAAAACAAAAAAAGAATTTAACAACGTTTGCAACCATTGTTAATTTTTATATTTTTTTTCACGTACAGCGTGTGTAGGAAGCATTTGGAAGGTTGAGCCAGACTTAAAAATGCTGCAGACGAGATTTGAACCACGGATCTCCCGGTATCCGGTTGCTCTCACCATTCAGCTATTGGCAGCTCATCGACGCAACATTGACTTGCGTTATTCCTGGTAAACCACAAGAAGATCTTAAATTATTTTAAGATGGCATACCCCAATGTCGACTTGAGTCCCAAGCTTCATAGTTTAACCAACTATCTGTGGTAAAAATCCCGGCTATTGCATTGATTTTTCAGTCTGACCAACTACATATTCAATTGGTAACCTTTATTCAAAAGATATGTACAATTGTCGCTTTTGTAGGCTTTCCACTTATCCCCTCTATCATTTAGAAACGGAAAATTTTGGTCGAATTCTTAGAGCAGGAAGGGGGAGGGATGGAAATTTTCAAGATTAACAGAACCTTCTGTTTTAAGAATTACTACAGTGATAAACACCTTAGCACTATTTCAACAAGCTCCATGTAAGTTGGCGCCTTTATGCTCCATATGCCAGACTGAATTATTTGCTATCCAACAAGCTGTAAACTAGATTATCAATAACACTATGCTGCATTTTAGCCACCACTACATTTTATAGGAGCAAAAACAAAACAGATTGTAATAATGCAAAGCCTGTATACACAAGCTCATGACAGGTAATGACAACTTCAGAATTATTTCCAAAGGTTCCACGTCATTACTGGAAATACGTACCAATGTAACTTGCTATTTATGTTTGGTATCTTCCAAGGAGATGACAGAAAGATTTTCAATAAAATCCCCCCACCCCTTACTACCCTCTACATGGAAAATTTTTCGAAAAGTTTGATTTCTTCAAAAATGGTTCTAATCATTTTCATTAAAATCTCTTATGTTTAAGATATTTACATGACAAATAAAATGTATGTCTTGAATTATCTGGGAATAATCCCTGAAGATCTCGTTATTCTAGATGTCTTTTATTGAATTTTGCATAACTGGTAACCCGTAAGAGATAGCCAAACACGTATTACAAAGAAGACCTAGATCTCGATAAAACACGCAATTTGTGTCATATACATTTTTTTCGAGGAGTTTTCCGTTTCCAGATATTCCTTGATATTGATTTCAGTTTTAAAATACTAGTACTTTTCTCATACGGGAACTTGTCTTCTCCTGATCACGCAAAGAAACGGATTTCAGCTCCTTAGCAACCACATTTTAAAACATTTGGCTATCGGTTTAGCCTAGTACATTCCTTTATTTCTCTTCTACTTAGACGAAGTAAATAATTACACCGTTTCTGCTAATGTTTTAGCATGAAGTAGAAGAATCGATTATTAAAAATAATTTGTCACGAGAGTAGAGAAAAGCATGTAAATGAAACATATCAGATATTTTTAATCTCGACATCGACTTTTTAGTGGAATACTTGATACTATGTACATAGTGCATGTAGAGAAAGTAATAAAATTAACTCTAACCTCGTATCACATACTTGAAATGAATCCTCCCGCAATAAAACAAGCATTGTATTGGATAAGCACATTCAGCTGGACACGATTTACCTCGGTTATAGTAATGTTTTTGGATTATGATTAGCAAGAATTTTATCAGTTCACCCTGAAGACGAGGAAGATGCACTTCTTCGAAACGTTGGTGTCAAGCCAAGTTTTTACCTGGCTAGAAGCCCGAGAAGAGTTTGAATTAACACGTCGCCAGGAAAGCTTCAGTTCTTATTTTAGTGATAAAATTATTATTTTAATTTCGCATATTTTGCGTAAGTCCCTGTGTGTGTGTGAGAGAGAGAGAGAGGGAAAGAGAGAGAGAGAGAGAGAGAGAAAGAGAGATGTTCGTGGTGAACGTTTAAGATTCCTGTAACTTTTGACTAAAGCACATCATCACAAGTATTTCTTGCTTTGAACTGAACCAATAGTTTCAAATTTATTCACAAGATCATAAACTGCCGTTCTTCTAAGATATCTTAAATACACTGTATTTGCATAAAAATTGTTAGCCTATTTTGATAAAATTAAAAGTTTCTGATAATAGAATCATCTAAAGGTTATTTTGAGATACAGAATTTTTCTTTAAAATCCTCATGTCCTATCTTTAGAAAATTCTGAATTAAAATACCAAGTTTGTAATGTATTCAAATTTTTTTAATCTTTTAGATTTTTAATAAGTTATCCGAGGTCACACACCCGTGCATGCCCAGAATGATGTGGGCCCCAAAAGTGTACTTCCATTAAACTCTTGGTACCGAATTTTTGGGTGGAACGCAAACTTCTTCGTAAGCGGTGAGAAAAAAATAAAGAAAAGAAGCAGTTATATATAATCATTTTTACTTTCTCTGCACGTAGCATGTACATAGATTACAGAGAAGGTATTATAATGCACCCAAAAATTGGATACCGAGATTTTACCGGAAATATATGTTTTGGGTCCCCCTGAACCAAAAAGAAACATTTTTTGGAAAAAGGTCCGTGTGTGTGCGTGTGTGTGTCTGAACAGCATAGCTCAAAAATGAAAAGGCCGTTAAATACCAAACTTCGTATTTAAGTTTAGTTTCCAAGGATCGACACGAAGGTTTACAAGAAAATCTCTCCACCGTCAACTGTCCTTTACATGGAACTTTTATCAAAAATTTTGATTTTTTCAAAAATCGCTAATGATTTTGATTAAAATATCTTATATTAAAGACATGTACCTGACAAATAAAATGCATATCTTGAATTCTGGGAATAACTTCTGAAGAACTCTTTTTTCTGGATGGATTTTGTCGAATTTTGCTTAACTGCTAAACCGTAAGAGATAGACAAAAACTTACTGCACAAAAAATATAGATCTCGTCAAAATACACAATTTATATCCTTTACGTTTTTGTTGCGGAGGTAACCATTTCCGAGATATTCCTTGCTATTGGTTCCAGTTGTAAAGTACTTATACTTTTCTCAGACTGGAAGTGTTCGTTTTTCGTTTGTTCTACTCATAGCCAAGCAAAGAAGCGATTTGCAATGACAATCGCATAACTAGATATTTTAAAACGTTTGTCTATCGCTTTAGCCAAGTGCATTCCCTTAGTTCACTTCTACTTGTAAGGAACTAAGTAATAAGAACGTTCAGCTAATGTTTATCTCGATTAGCATTGTGTAGAAAGAAAAATAATCTTTTGTAAGAAGTTTGTAGAGCAGCTAGGGAGAGTCATGAGAGTGTAAAACATAATATCTTTTTCCTATTTTTCCCATAATTTGCTATATTTTCTTTGTGTCCTATTGTTTTGAGTTTTCTCTTTACTGAGAAATACACATACACATTTACAAACACTCATGCCCAAGGCGGGACCCGAACCCACGATTTTCTGCACCACGAAGCACCATTCGTTGCCTGAAGTGTGGTAGGGGGGCCACAAGCTAGGAGAGATATGCACAGCGCTGATAGGAAGAAATCCATGCACCTGACCAGCCACAATTCCAGAAGTGCAGTTTGTCCTGTGTAGATAAGTCAGGATTATGATGAATTTAACGAAACGTGACTTTGCGACGTAACGTGAATGTCTAACACATTACATTAAATGGAGCTATTTAGGATTGGGTGGACTTGACTTGACTTGACGTGACGTAACTTAAGAGTTTGGCAACGTCAAAATTTTCCTTCCCGTTACATTAACCTTTTCACTGCTAACAAATTTTTAGGCGAGAAATAGCTCCTTGATACTATGGTGAAAAATTGCTAAAAATCTAAAATTTTATTTTTACTAATATCATTTGGCCATAAATGTGTGTATTTCAAGTTGAAAATGCAATAATATGCACTAATATCTAAAAAAAATCTGAGTGTACCATTCACATGACTTTCTCTATATTCCCGCAACAAATTATTCTTAAAAAGCTTATACTTCTATTTACTTTATGCCGAAATACTCTTATTGCTTGCTTCCTTATAAGTAGAAGCGAAATAAGGGACTACCATAGGTTAAAGTGATAGTCAAAAGCTGGTTGCTATGTCAGTAAAGTTCCTTTGTTTATATGGATAGGAGTTGACAAGTTCCTGTATGAAAAAAGTATACGTTTTTCATAGCAGAAACAAAAAATAAGGAATGTCTCAAAAACGACGAACTCCACGAAAAAAATTTATATAACAAATTGTGTGTTTTAATGTGCTCTACATTTTTTGTGTATCAAGTTTTTGTCCATCTCTTACGGTTTAGCAGTTATTCAAAATTCAGTAAAATTCATCCAGAATAAACTATTCTTCAGAGGCTATTCCCAGAAAATTCAAGATATACATTTTATTTTTCAGGTAAATATCTTTAATATACGACAGTTTAATCAAAATCGTTAGAGCTACTTTTGAGAAAATATAAATTTTCGAAAAAAGTTCCATGTAAAGGGTAGTTGGGGTAGTGGGGAGATTGTTCTCAAAATCTTCGTGTCGCATCCCTGGAAGATACTAAACCTAAATACCAAGTTTGGTATTTTACTGACTTCTCGTTTTTGAGTTATCGTGTTTACAGACACGGACACAAACACACACTGACCTTTTTGTGAAAGTGATTTTTTTTGGATATTGGGGACCCTAAAACATATATTTCCGGTGAAATCTCGGTATCGAATTTTTGGTGGAGTGCAATATCTTCTCTATACACATGTACATAGTGCGTATAGAGAAAGTAAAAAAGTAAGTATAGTAATATGTTTCAAATTTTACAAAACAGGTCTCACTCCGGGTGCTTCTACCTGCCCCGGTGAAATCTCCGTATCGAATTTTTGGGTTGAGTGCAATACCTTCTCTATACACATGTACATAGTGCGTATAGAGAAAGTAAAAAAGTAAGTATAGTAATATATTTCAAATTTTACAAAACAGGTCTCACTCCGGGTGCTTCTACCTGCCCCGGTGAAATCTCCGTATCGAATTTTTGGGTTGAGTGCAATACCTTCTCTATACACATGTACATAGTGCGTATAGAGAAAGTAAAAAAGTAAGTATAGTAATATGTTTCAAATTTTACAAAACAGATCTCACTCCGGGTGCTTCTACCTGCCCCGTCATCATCCAGGCATGCCGTACCACCGATTATTTAGCCTGGGACCTCCCCATCGTTAACCACAGAAGAGATAGAGCACCACCAACAGCATATTTCCGGCCGTGAAATAGACTGTTTAGCGGCAGAGTGCAGCTTGACTCGGACCAAATGACTTGCAGTTTTCCTGTGCTTTATATATTATTCGGAATAAACAATCCGTGAGAGTTGACAGATACCGTTGATTTAAATGTTTTCTAAGGTTTACAATCGCTCAAACTTATCTCGCCCATAGCTCTGAAAGGGTTAAGTGCGGTCACATGGTAATTAGAACCAATCGGAGTGAAGAGTGTCATGAAGTAATAAAAACTATCAATCAATGTGATTCCTGTAACGTAAGTTAAAGTGCATCTCGAGGTCTTCAGTTTAGCAACTTTTCTTAACTCCACGTTCCGTTCCGTCAGGTTAAGTACAGCTTATCGTAACTCGGCTTTAACCTGGCATGCACGGTAAACCACGTAAACATCTCTTAAGTAATTTCACACACTAGTCCAAAATATTCAAGCTTTAATAAAACAACTACCTCATCACAGTCTGGAGCAGTTTCATAAATATGAGAAAAATCCATTCAAGACACTTCGTTTGTTATCCCCTACATAAGCCACAATACAAACAGTAGAACAATTGGCTTTTCACCATTGTTAGCCCAAACATTTCACTCATTGCACTTTTTATTTGCACATTACTTCGCACTTGTCCACAATTCCGAAACACACTTTCATGGAAGGTGGTGCTTATGCCATCTACTGAAATAGATGACTAACAAATACCTTGGGGCTGAGGTACTGCCAACATCTTAGGTGCAAAGCGTAGCCCAATGCTGAGGCCCTCGGCGGCAAAGGATCTGTGCAATTAAAACCCCAATCAACCAGGGTTAGCCGAGGGACCTCAATCTAGCGGATTTCTAATCTTACCGTGAGTTGTCAATGCTATCTAAACAGGAAATATGGCGTGTTTTCATTGGTTCTTGCAGATATTATCTCTGTAAAAGAAAATATCGTATATAGGGTGGGAGGATGGTTTATAAATTCGAGGTGGCTCAAATACAAAGGAAATAATCATTATTATTTCATGTTCTTAATGTTTACAATCTGGTACAAGTATAACACTCTTCCTTTAAGTTTCACATACTTGAGTTTTATCTGATGTCAATCTTTAGCTTATTCCCTTCACGCAAGGCTTATTACTTTCTCTATACGCACTATGTACATAGTGTATAGAGGAAGTAGTGTATACCACCCAAAAATTCTACACCGAGATTTCACGCGAAATACATGCTTCAGGACCCCCCCCCCGAGTCCAAAATAAGCATTTTTACAAAAATGTCCATGAATGTATGAATGTGTGTGTGTGTGTGTGTGTCTGTGGACAGCATAGGTCAAAAAACGAGAAGACCGTTAAAGCCCAAACTTGGTATCTTCCAAGGATGCGACACGAAGAATTTTCAAGAAAATTTCCCCACCCCAAACTACATTTTACATGGAAAAAGTTTTGAAAATTTTGATTTTCTTAAAAATGGCTCTAACGATATTGATTAAAATATCGTATATTAAAGATACTTACCTCACAAATAAAATGTATATCATGAATTTTCTGGGAACAGCCCCTGAAGACTACTTTATTCTGGATGAATTTTACGGAATTTCGCATAACTGCTAAACCGTAAGAGATGGACAAAAACTTACTGTACAGAAAATGTAGCTCGCGATTAAACACACAATTTATGTCATATACATTTTTTTCACGGAGATGATCATTTTTAAGATATTCCTAGTTTTTCGTTTCTGCTTTGAATAAACTACTTTTCTCATACAAGAATTTGTTAACTCCTGTCCATGCAAACAAAGGAACTTCAGTTACATAGCAACCACATTTCGGCCATCATTTTAACCTATGGTACTCCCTCATTTCGCTTCTACTTACAAAGAAGCAAATAATAAGACTATTTCTGCTAATGTTTCTCGATTGGCATGAAGTAAATAGAAGCATAAGCTTTTTAACTAAAACTTGTTGCAGAGATGTAGAGAAAGTCATATGAATGAAACACATCAGATTTTTTTATTACTTTCTCTATACCAACTATGTACATAGTGTATAGAGAAGGGACTGCATTGCACCCAAAAATTCGATACCGAGATTTCACCAGAAAATACATGTTTTGGGTCCTCCTGAATCCAAAAAAAGAGATTTTTACAAAAATGTCTGTATGTCTATCTGTGTGTATGTGTGTGGGGTCTGTGTGACTGTGGGCAGCATAGCTCAAAAACGAAAAGACCGTTAAAGCCCAAACTTGGCATTTATGTTTGGTATCTTCCAAGAATGCAACACGAAGATTTTCAAGAAAATTCCCCCACACCAAACTACCCTTTACATGCAAAAAATTTCGAAAATTTTGATTTTCTTAAAAATGGCTCTAACGATTTTGATTAAAATATCGTATATTAAAGATATTTACCTAACAAATAAAATGTATATTTTTAACTGTTTGGGAATAGCCCCTGAAGACTACTTTATTCTGGATGAATTTTACGGAATTGTGTATAGCTGCTAAACCGTAAGAGATAGGGAAAACTTACTACACTGAAAATGGCTCACGATAAAACACACAATGTATGTCATATACATGTCTTTCGTGGAGTTGATCGTTTTTAAGATATTCCTGGTTTTTCGTTTTAGCTTTGAGAAACTTATACTTTTCTCATACTGGAATTTCTTAACCCCTGTCCATACAAATAAAGGAACTTCAGTTACAAAGCAACCAGCTTTTGGCTATAATTTTAAGCTATGGAACTCCCTCATTTCGCTTCTACTTACAAGGAAGCAAATAATAAGACTATTTCTGCTAATTAGCATGAAGTAAATAGAAGCATAAGTTTTTTAACTACGATTTTTTGCGGAGATGTAGAGAAAGGCATGTGAGTGTAACACATCAGATTTTCTTTTTCATTGTTTTTTTATTTTTATTTATTACTTTCTCTATAAGTACTATGCACATAGAAGGTACTGCATTTCAGCCAAAAATTCGATGCCGAAATTTCACCAGAAATACAGGTTTTGGACCCCCTGAATCCCAAAAGAAAGCATTTTTAGAAAAAGGTCCGTGTATGCGTGTGTGTGTCTATGGGCAGCATAGCTCAAAAACAAAAATACGGTTAAATACCAAACTTGGTATTTAAGTTCGGTATCTTCCAAGGATGCGAAACGAAGATTTTCAAGAAAATCCCCCTACCCTCAACTACTCTTTACATGGAAAAAGTTCGAATATTTAGATTTTCTCAAAAATAGCTCAAACGATTTTGATTAAAATATCTCATATTTAAGGTTTTTACATGGCAAATACAATGTATATCTTAAACTTTCTGGGAATAGCCTCTAAAGACCTGTTTATTCTCTTTGATTTTTATTGACTTTTGCATAACTGGTAAAGCGTAAGATTGAGACAAAGACTTGCTACGCAAAAAAATGTAGAGCACGATGAAATATACAATTTTTGTTATATACACTTTTTCGTAGATTTGATCGTTTTTAGACATTCCTTATTATTGGTTTCAGCTTTAAAAAATACTTTTCTCATACAGTAATTTGTCAGCTCCTATCCACACAAACAAAGGAATTTTAGTCACATAACAACCAGCATTTGTCTATCCCTTTAATCTCCCTTATTTCGCTTCTACTTACAAGGAAGCAAGTAATAAGACTAGTTCTGCTATTTTTTTCTCGATTAACAAGAATTAAATAGAAGCGTAAGCTTTCTAACAATAATTTGTTGCAGAGGTGTAGAGAAAGTCATGTGAATGGTACACATCAGATTTTTTTATTTTATTTATTTGTTTATATGTTTCCCAGTATAGTCCCTTGTACCATACCTTAGGTGACACTGTAAATCACAACGTGCGCAACCACTACCAGCAACGGCCGCGAAGTAATGAAATAGTAGAAGGAACATTTTAAGCTTTGCAACATTATCAAGGCAACCTTGCCATTTCTTCGACGTGTTTACAAAACACTTATTTATAGCTCAACGAGTTAAATGTGTTGTTTTATTTAAAATACAACAAGCAGTGAGGAATGGTATTAGTACTTGTCCCATTTTACGTGGTGCAGATGGATTCCCCATTCCATGTTGGGCAATTTCGTTTTATTGACGAAAAATAACAGGTACGGTGCTGCACCACTGTCGCCGCTCCTGAAGATATTGTTATTAGTTAGATAAATCGACAAACCTTGAAGCAAAACAAGAGTGAGAACTAAACGCAGTGGAGGAAAAATATATGTGGGCTCAGCACCCGTCAAAAGAAGAACCCTAGAAATCTTATTTGTTTCGGAGTCTAAGGCAATGCAGAGAAAGCTTACGTCCACATAAATAATTTAATTTTGTTGGTCGCTAATACAATAGTTACGTCTTTCCCACTGGTAAAAATATTCCAATAATGTATTTCAGAGCAATAAAATCGACCAAAAAAGTCAGCTGAGGATAACTCACATAAACTATATAAACGTATAAATATATTTAAAAATAACATGAATTAAACCCCCCGGGAAATATACAGTTATAACATTTAAAAAATCCAGGAGCGATAAAAATATAGTGAAAAGTCTTACACGAGGTGGATGGCCGGAACAATTAAACCATCCACAAGGTCTCCTAGCCAAACTACGTTTTTGTGGCAAGTACAGAAACCTATAAACTGGATAAAAAAACTAATTGTACGTTACTAACACGATAAATATGGACTGCAATTTAGGCAACCAGATATATAAATATAAATACTCTGTTAATTGAGGAGATGCCAGAAAGTTACAAATAAATTAATCCCGTACATAACAATTATATACGTACGTATCTTGCCCAAAGGAAGGCACCTGAGTAGGCGAAATAAACAGCTAGAAATAGCAGAAAGCGTATATCTTAAGTCCCATAACAGTAATCAATAAAACCGGACATAGTTTATAACTTAAATACGATACTGAGGTCGAACACTTACTTACCTCCTAATTTATACCAAATAAACCCGCAGGTTGTGGTGATAGACCAAGGTAATAACACCTTCCATCACACACTACTCACCTCTAGTGCTCGAAACCGTTTCTTTCTCACTCGCAGTAACGCCAACATTCCGACCGACGACCCACCAAGCTAATATCAGTGGCCAATGCTAGTACTACCGGAAGTGAGATGTTTAGAACCATAACACCGAATATATCTGCAATAAAAGTTTTAAATGCTGAGCTGTTATTTCTTTTTGCATTAACACCGCTTTTTGCAGTATTCCCTTCCCTAATGCGTTGCTTTAGTTTCTGCTTTCTTAAAAGCATCCATTCACATATTTTCGGAAGTTCTTCGTGGTTATACGAGCATCTTCTATTATTGTTCAATCCCATGAGCTGCTATTATCTCAACAGTTTCACGGCTCTGCTCTCCTACAAATTTATTTTGTCTTGAACTTTACGTGAAATATGAGCATATTTTTCGAGACAAATGTAAATATCAATCCTTCATACATTGCTAATGATGTTCTTAATATGCGTAATGTATGATGTTTATCTTTATTACTTTCTCTACACGTACTATGTACATAATGTCTAGAGAAGGTATTGTAATGCACCCAAAAATTCTATACCGAGATTTTACCGGAAATACATCTTTTGGGTTCTCCTGAATCCAAAACAAAAGCATTTTTAGAAAAAGGTCCTGTGTGCTGTGTGTGTCTGTGGACAGCTTAGCTCAAAAACGAGAAGACCGTTAAAGCCCTAACTTGGTATTTAAGTTTGGTATCTTCTAAGAATGCGACACGAAGATTTTCAAGAAAATCCCCTGACCCCTAACTACCCTTTACATGGAAAAAACTTCGAAAATGGCTCTAACGATTTTCATTAAAATATCTTATATTAAAAATATTTACATGACAAATAATACGTATATCTTCAATTTTCTGAAAATAGCCTCTGAAGACTACTATATTCTGGATGAATTTTGCGGAATTTTGTATAACTGGCAAAACCTAAGTGATAGACAAAAACTAATTTAACAGAAAATGTAGAGAACGTTAAAACACACAATTTATATTATAGCGTATATGATTTTTTCGTGGAGTTGATCGTATTTTTAGATATTCCTTGTTATTGGTTTCAGCCTTAAAAAGCTTATACTTTTCTCATACGGGAATTTGTCAACTCCTGTCCATACCATCAAAGGAACTTCAGTCACATAGCAACCAGCTTCTGACTATCACTTTAACCTATGGTACTCCCTTATTCGCTTCTATTTTCAAGGAAGCAAGTATTAAGACTATTTCTGCTAATGTTTTCTCGATTAGTAAGAAGTAAATAGAAGCATAAGCTTATTAACAATAATTTGTTACAGAAATGTAGAGAAAGTCATGTGAATGGAACACATTAAATTTTTTTTATGGTTTAGAAATGAATCTCAGTTATAAACTTTGTGGTAGTATTAGCTCTGTCATGTTTTATAAAGCTTTAGTACTGCTTGCTATCCCATCTTTTCCATGACGAAACTTTTATGGTTGTTACAAACTTCAGAAATTATGCAAATTTGATTCTGCATTCTTACAATGCTAACCACAATGCACACATTCCAGATACCTGAAAGTGGTGCACCAGTGTCTAAGTATCACATTATTTAATATGATCTTTATCGTCTCCTATCTTCCCTTAAAAGCAAATTTTTATATATTTTCGATTGATTATTTACGGTCATATTCCTTTAAGCATTTATACATCCTACGGATAGATCTCGGAAGATTATTTTCCAAATAAAAAAGCAAAGTTTGGTATTCTGCAAAAACAACGTTAAAGAGGGAAATATCACAGACACACTAAATGAATTCATCCACTTTTGAACTACTTATTTGAACAATACTTACGTCATTGGACTACTCTGCTTCTGTCACTCTTTTTTACTTTCTCTACACGCACTATGTACATAGTGTATAGAGAAGGTATTGCACTCCACCCAAAAATTCGATACCGAGGTTTCACCGGAAATATATGTTTTAGGTTCCCCTGTATCCAAAAAAAAACAATTTCGGAAAAAGGTCCGTGTGTATGTGTGAGTCCGTGTGTCTGTGAACACGATAACTCAAAAACGAAAAGTCGGTAAAATACCAAAATTGGTATTTAAGTTTAGTATCTTTCAGGGATGCGACACGAAGTTTTTGGGAAAAATCCCCTCACCCCGAACTAGCCTTTGTATGGAACTTCTTTCGAAAATTTTGATTTTCTAAAAAAATGGCTCTAATGGTTTTGATTAACGATATTTACTAGACAAATAAAATGTATATATTGAATTTTATGGGATAGCCTCTGAAGACTACTTTATTCTGAGTGAATTTTACGGAATTTTGCATAACTGCTAAACCGTAAAAGGTAGATAAAAACTTACCACACAAAAATGTAGAGCATGTTAAAATACACAATTTATATTATATATATTTTTTTTTTTCGTGGAGTTGATTGTCTTTTAATATTCCTTGTTTTTTGTTTCAGCTTTAAAAACTTATTCTTTTCTCATACAGGAGTTTCTCAACTCCTGTCCATACAAATAAGGAACTTCAGTGACATAGCAATCAACTTTGACTATGATTTAACCTATGGTACTTCCTTATTTCGCTTGCACTGACAAGGAAGTAAGTATGAAGACTATTTCTTCTAATGTTTACTCGATTATCATGAAGTAAATAGACGCACAAGCTTTTTAACAATAATTTGTTTCAGGGAAGTAGAGAAAGGCATATGAATGTAACACATCAGATTTTTATGTATATTTCACGATTTTCTTGGTTTATATAATTATATATATATTCTTTTTGTGTGTGTGTGTGTGTGTGTGTGTATATCGCTCCTAGGCTGTATTGACATTTTCTCATGCAGTAACATTTACTGCAGCATTTGACAGTTCAGTTATCAGATATTTTTTCATAACTGCTGAGAACACTGAATTCCCGTCCTTCTCAAGCTGAGCTAAGGTAATCGCTGAATCATTACATAACCCGTTGCGACCGAAACCAATTTGCTCTATAAGTAGGGCAGTTACAGAAAAACGCACAATTATATTAAAAGACCAACCACAGATTCGTAGGCATCGTGGTCGTTTTATAGCATTCTAATTTAGTTTCCTTTTCTTGATGTCTAAATTGCGCCAGTGTATTTAAATCTCAAAGTTATTATCCATAGAGTTAATTAATGCTCTGTATTTTAGAGTATGCTATTTAATTTTGAGCTTGTTTGTAAAAATTATGTTTTGGGATTTTCTCAACATATTCCTTTTTCCATTTCGGTGTGTTTAATTCTCTTGCCAGAAAGTACGTTTTAGTAATACAGCATTCTCTTTGGAGTATAAGTGGACTGGAAAAATATCAGGCTAAAAGCAGCACCTGAATTACTTAAAGGTTTGGGATTTACAGGTATATTTCCTCACATCCATTGCGTAACAGCATGGCAAAGCAAAATAGTTGTTTTCGAGATTAAATAAGCAGAAAGTGCATTCTAAGTGATTGAAGCCATTCCTTGTACTTGCTGAGAGAGTAAGGAGAGGATAATAAGGATAAGGATTTATAACATAAGTAGAGAATTTATGAGAATATATTAAGAGTGGATTACCTTATATTGAGAATGAATGGATGGGAATGTCACTTAATTTATATCTGCGTTTATTGAAGTCACTTTCATATGGTGTGCTGTGTTTGAGGTGCTCTAGCTATAAATTGCCAAAACGGTGAGCAAAAGAGAAACTCCCCCCTCCCTCATTTCTATAGCCCCTTCATATTGGTGGATTTTGACTGAAATACTGATACTTTGTTCTTTTAATTTTGAATTAGCTTATTGTAGATTTTTGCACGGATGCATTCACTCTCGCATACACACTACCAACCTCTATTGAAGATAAAGAATGATTTTAACTAAAGAAAATTTTAAATCCCAGCCTGGAATCTAACTCATGTGAAAATCATTTGTTGCACTGTAGCCAGCAAAGACAATGCTTAACACTGTCTAAATTTGGTAAGTATTGTATTCCAATTGTTGATTGTTTCAATTAAATGAAGATCAAACCATTGTCTGTGTTACTTGAGTATTTGCTTATAGCATTGGTCAAGTTGTTGTCAATGATTTGACATTTGAAAGATGACCTGACCCTATCTCCTGGCTTGTTTCCTGTGACTAGTCTCTGCCGGTGGCATGTGAAAGAGTCTGTCCATAAATCGCCTAATACCACAGGATCTGCGATTTATGAATATTGTTGCTATTAACTAATTGGGTCTCAAACATTGGAACGTCCCTTTGATATATGTGGCTGCGTTACTCAGGATTACCATATCATTCACATTAAATATTTGTCTATGATAAATAGTTTCTCCACATCAATTATGCAAAGCAGTTTCTTCCGTATATAATATTGTGCTGTATGATGGAAATGCAAAGTCATTATATATTATGATGTAGCTTTAAATACAAGTCCCAACACTTGTTTAACCATAAGTGTTAAAATAGTGGGTAACGAACGTCGAGTATGCAATCCAGAAGTTAGTGAGAATGTCATTGGTATCAACACTGGGTAAGAGCGAATGAGAGTTCTGAAGATCCCTTCAACTCCATAGAAAATATGACTAAATTGTTTAGACACTTTGAGGTATATTCAGAAATAAAGGTTATTTCCACTCACCAGAGCAAGGAATTGAGAATTCAATTTCCAAAGGATAGAGGGACCACAAAGTCATGGAGAACTACCCATTTTAGAGAGAAACATTACGTGCACATTTTACCACATTTTTCGTGGATACAGTGAAGAAAGAGGTCGAGGAAATACATTAGACAATTTTGTGAAACTGATTCTTATTACGCTAAGCTTATTCAGCGATATGAGAGAAAGTTAACTACGTAGATTCTAATGTGATTTCCTGTGTTTGAATAAAAGCTGCTTATATACGTACTGAAATATGCAGCCACAAAATAGTTAACCTTTTATATATTATAAAAAGTTTTAGAGGTATAACAAAATGGCTTCTAGATCGGTATATGATATCCTCAGGTCCACTTGAAAGCTGCTTCTCTGCAACATAATTTGCTCCTTCGCCCGGGTGGAAACGCTGTCTTCGCAGGTTTCGATAGTTTTTTATTATTCCATTAATGCCCCACCTTTAACTGCATGGGCCTGTCGACAACTGTGTTAACTCGTGTACTGAAGTCGTTAGGTTCCTATGCATCTTTAATTTGTACCATTGGATCACACACACATAATATATACATCACACACATCCATACTTCTTCACTCTGGGGAGGATAGGAAACTATCTGAGCTAGAGCAAAATTTCCACTGCTATCCGGGAACCGAAACCTGGACCCATCGCACAGAAAGGAGGTGCTCTACCAACTGAGCTGCGGGGCCAGCCTCACTCTTTCTTTATTCTAAATCGTAATATGCATTATATTATAATGAAACAGCTGAACCCTACCTCTCCTCTCACCCGAATTTGGCACGGACAACCAAGCAAGGTGGATCCACGGCAACATGAGTTTCGTATTTGGGAGCTTCCGGGCTCAATTTCCATCGGGCTGGCCAATCTGACCGGGGTGTTTTCGTGGTTACTCCAGGTCAGTAGGCGAATGCTGCCCGTAATGTTCTATCCTTCATCATTTTCTTTCATATGGTTCATCTAATGTATTTCAAGGCTGTAAAACTAGGTGATAGCGATTAGATATATATTGTAACAGGACGGTGAAATTTACACTAAGGAAAGGTTTCCCCCTTGCGCTTGGCGGAATTCCTGGAGTCCCCTTCCTTCTTTGGAGTTTCTCAGCTATACCCAGAACCTCTAGTTTGTCTAAGGTAGACCATCCTGACCCGCCGACATCAGGATGATATCATTCCTTAAACGTTAGAGACCCAAATTCCAGAATAATTAATTCTATGTTGACTATGGGAATATATCTACTATGTACAGGCAATTCTAAAACGTAAATTACTATAAGAAATAATATTACTATTTATATTCAGCCAACTCTTTGTTAGCGCGCTTAGTTACCGGTATTCGTCGTCCTTCGGGTCTCTGCTTGGTCACTTCATCCCAGGGATCACGCTGGTAGCACAAAAGGCCTACCATTTACTAAGCGCGATGCTGTACCTCTCCGTCTGACTACCCTTAACTCCTGGTGATAGACATCTAGGAGGGTTAGTCAATAAGTAATGCTTCTTATTTTTTTCTCCTGAACTAAGCAAGTTATGTGGACAATTTAAGTTTTGCATAATTCCTTAAACCTTCTTCTCCACTCCAATACAATAGCGACTTCATATGCCTACCAGTGGTAGCACTGCTTCCTGTTGCAAAATGGGTTATTGATGTTCTTATTAGACAGCATTCTGTCATTGAATTCTTGAATTTGGAAGAAGAAACACCCATTTGCATTCATGAAAGGCTCATAAAAGTGTATGGTGATGCAACAGTGGATGTCAGCATGGTTAGAAGATGGGCTTGTTATAGTAATGAAGCTGAAGGGCCAACATGTTGGCCGATGAACAGCGGAGCGGTAGACCCGTGACTGCAGTGACTCTACGTAACATTGAGCGAGTGGATGAGATCATTCAAGCTGACCAGTGGATAACAACGGATGAATTGTATTGCATTATGTCTCTCAGTAAAGGCAGTGTAATGACAATTATTTAAGAACTGTGGTACTCAAAAGTGTGTTCGCAGTGGTTACACGGAATGTTAATCGAGCAGAATAAGGAGACACGAAAAACAATAGCCTCGGAACATTTGCAGTGCTTCTATTTGGAGGGATAAGGAAGCTCATTGCAGGATGCACTTTCTAGAGGTCGTCAAAAAATATGTTCGCCAATTACCTCGTAAGCAAGACTGTTCACTATATTGTTAAAAATTGGACTAAAACTGTGGGAAAAGTTAGGGATTACTTTGAAACGTGACAACTTAATCTTCAATGTTGTGGCTTTCATGCTGTGTAATCAATGTTTAATTTTCTTGCAAATTAAAAGAGAGAAAAACAGAAGACATTAGTTATTGATTGACACTCGTATATCATCTGATGCAGTAAGGAATGAGTATGGTTAACCTATTAATTCGATATGCCTTTTCCAAATAGTTCACCTAGGGTCTGGGAGACTTCGATGGGGTTCCAATTTTCCTCCTTCTATACGTTCATGTTGGTTGGATGGGTCGTTTATACGGTGAGTGGGTTTTTGTAGGTATTGGCTAGATCAGTATGTTTGTTATTAGAACATTATTTTAGGTTCAACATAAAGCTGAAGCTAGCTAAAGATAGCTTGTACGTACAATGTATTTGATTTTACTGCAAAATAGCTGTTATTTAGGTTGTCGTAGAGTAAGATAATTAAAAGTTTTAATTGAATTTCATATGCGCAAGAGATTGTTGTAATTTACCGGGCCTTAGCAATTTAGAATTCAAACATATAAAGAATTACGACGGTATACATTTACATTTGTTTATTTGGAGTAAATGTACATACTATTATATTATTTCATATATTATCACATTTTCATAAGTAAAATGAAGTTTATATAATACAGATGCATTAAAGTTATTCTTTATTTTATACTTTTCCAATCCTCTTAATTTTTACAATTATCGAAAGTCGAATAGTTTATTTCATATATGTAAAACTAATTTATAAAAGCTTTAGTATTTCAGTCAATTTAAATATAAACTTATGACTGACGCGGTTGAATAGAACTTTTTTCTTCGAAGCACAAGTTGAAAGTCCCTTGAAAAAATCTTTTTCTTAGTTATGAATATTGTTGAATACTACATATCAGTATATTTCACTGCTACGCTAGCATGTAAACTTTTCACAACTGGGAAGTAGCTTTATTTTCCTCTTTCTTTTGTTTATTCCTGGCAAGCAAAGAGAAAGAATTTCAATTGTTTCCCATACCGACTGGCTTTTAAAAGATTTTACTATCGCTTTAGCCTGAGCATTGCCTTATTTCCTTCCACTTACAAAGAAGCAAGTAATAAGACCAATTCTGCTATTCTTTATCTTGATTAGTATGATGTAGATAAAAGAATAATTTCTTGTAAGAAAAGTTTGTTTGCGGAACAGTTAGAGAAAGGCATATGAATGGAACATATATAGAAATATTATATTAAATATTTTAAACCTATGCTAGACAGTTAAAACAAGAGACGTCATAGCAATGAGAAAATTAAATGTGTGTATAAGACTTAAATCAAGAAACAAAAGAAGAAAATAAATCCTTAAATAAATGCGAAGAAAGAGAATAGGAATGTACACAATTGGTATGTGATGCTATAAGGAAATATCATCAGTAATTACCAACTGTAATTAAATAATATGAGGAACAAAGTTAATACATGCGACTAAGTAAAGCTTTGTGGAATTCTACAAGGCACTACAAGGGGGTTGGAAAATAAGAAGAGGAAGAAGAAAAGTACGTTATTGTGTCACACTGAACTCCAAGTTTCGAGTCTTAGTCATTATGGTAGTGAGGTATCTTCCTACTATGACTTCATCACGAGCCAAAAGTGCAGCAAACAGCTTGGCTAAGTTGTATGTTGATCCTCAGTATTCTTACTGTATGGCACTTGCAAGGTGAAGAGGTATCAAGCAGTCCACTTATACGTCAACAGCAGATCCTCGCTACAAGTGTTCCGGCAATTAACCAGACCAAGCGCGATAAAGCAAGGCCAGTCCCATTCTACAATTGGATGTAATGGGTGCTCCACTCTTCATCACAGTCCCAGCCAATTTAATTACGAAATAATGAATTTCGCTTCCTGCAGTCGCCATACCACTGCCCTTCAGAAATCACGGGCCTCCAGCAACTAAACGCTGTGCGCCTACCAGTTCATGCCTCAAATGAATAAATAAATTCCCTAAAGGGGTTGCAAGTCGAGCCTTGCTTGAAATAAATACGGTTTCTTTTTCCATTTCACTGCCACAGTTTAAGTGTCTACTTACGGTTACTAAGACTTCAGGATAATAAATCCAGAAATGAAATGAAATGAAATGGCGTTTTAATTATGGACGCTCTTTAACTGCTTGGTTCTCAGCGTCCCACTCTATACTGGGCGTGAAATCCCGCTTAATTTTGCTCAGAGGTCTCTCTAACAGGCTTTTTTTTTTAAATACAGTCTGGTCGGGACTCCGGCGCTGTATACCTCTTTTTCCCTAACATTTACTGTGTTTGGATACTGTTTTTACTGTTCCAGTTAGAGGAAGCCATGTGAGTGAACATATCAGATATCTTGAAAAAGGTGCGTGTACGTGAGTGTGTGTGTGTGTGTGTGTGTGTGTGGGGGTGTGTATGCAGACAGCATAGCTCATAAACGAAGAGACCGTTGAACACCAAACTTGATGTCTATGTTGAGTATCTTCCAAGGATGTGATACGAAGATTTTAAAGAAAAATTCCCCCACGGCAAACTACCCTTTACATGGAATTTTGTTTTAAAATTCTGTATTTTCTTAAAATTAGGTCTAAAGATTTTGCTTAAAATGTTATATACTAAGAATATTTGCATAATAATTAAAATGTACATTTTCAATTTTCTGAGAATAGCTTCTGGATGAGATACGCAGAATTTTGTATAATGGTTAAACCGTAAGACATAGAAACCTACTGCCCAAACATACAGATCTCATCAAAACACATATTTATGTCATATACGTTTTCGTATACAGTAGACCTTTTTTCGAGATATTCTTTGTTATTGATTTCAATTGTAAACCCTAACTTTTCTCAAACTGTGCCATGCAAAGCGAACCGAACCTCAAGTGTTTCACATGAGGCCAGTTTTTAAAACATAGGACTATTGCTTTAGTCTAATGGATTCCTTTATTTCCCTTCTACTTACAAGGAAGCAAGTAATAAGACCAACTCTGATAATATTTCTCTCGATTAGCATGAGTTTGATTCCCGGCTGGGGCGGGGAAAATTTCTAGTCGATTTGGCCACTATGCGCATATAGTGACGAGGGATCAACTCATAAACCCAAAATGGCACTATAGGACGAAATCACGACAAGCTGACGCGAAACATGGCGAATTTAGACCAGGAATCTCTTTTGCATGCAAGTAATGTTTATGTGTTATACTCCATTTATGAACTTCGAAAACCAAATACGTATACTTCGAAAATGTAGACTTTGGTGTGTATAAAAATAATGCTAGCTTTGCGGTAACAAAGCGTTGTTTGTAGATGAGCATGAATTTTTAACATTTAGAGAAGCATTCTCAGCCAGTAAAAGTTAAATTGCAATTTCTAAAGTAGCTCTGCAAAAATGTTATCTCGTTCCGTTTTTATTTTCTTTTTATATTTTTCTTGTCTTTTTTTTTTTTTTTTTTTTTTTTTTTTTACTCTAATATAGCTTTAAACATCAACACTCAAACAAAATTGAAGAGTATAACCTCGGTAGAATAAAATATTACTCCACTGTTATTACACCTGTCTATAGCGATAGCAATTATATGTACATTAAAATGGCACCATGTATCGATTGGTGTAATGACAGATTATTTTAATAGCGGATTAGATTATTTTCAATCCAAACAATGATCAAGGATGTTATCCATGTCATTGTTGCTTCCCCTGCACAAGTAATAAAGATTAAAAATTGTAATAATTGCATGTTTCACATCACAATTACCACCACCACCACCACCAGCAGCACCAGCACCAGCACCAGCACTAGCACTAGCACTAGCACTTACACTACCACTACCACCACCACTAGCACTAGCACTACCACCACCACTACCACCACCACTACCACTACCACTACCACCACCACTACCAGCACCACCACCACCACCACTACCACTACCACTACCACTACCCCTACCACTACCACTACCACTACCACCACCACCACCACCACTACCACTACCACTACCACTAGCACTAGCACTACCACTACCACTACCACTACCACCACCACCACCACTACCACTACCACTACCACCACCAACACCACCACTACCACTACCACTACTACCACTACCACCACCACCACTACCACTACCACCACCACCACTACCACCACCACTACCACCACCACTACCACTACCACCACTACTACCACTACCACCACCACCACCACCACTACCACTACCACTACCACCACCACTACCACTACCACCACCACTACCACCACCACTACCACTACCACTACCACTACTGCTATTACTACTACTACTACTACTAATAATAATAATAATAATAATAATAATAATAATTAAATAAACTACGAACATGTGGAACTACTGTTAATGAATATATTGTTGTTGTTTTTTTTTTTTGATGTTGATTAATTTTGCCTCGGCCTTCTATATCAGGCATATTCAACCTGGGGTACATATTATAAGTAACGAAAAATATTTCAACCAAAGAGATTTGAACTGCCCTACCGGGGTACCCAACAATGATAACATACAGCTGCGCTCTCTAATAATTTGTGATATTTGTTTCAAACGCCGACACCAATAACAGTATCTGAGAATGTACTTTAGTTAACTGTTTATCTACCAACAGTTCAGCACTCAGCATATTTTCGTGACTGTTAGGTGCAAGTTCGTTTTCTTTACTCAAATTTTCATATCTCATTCTTTATATATATGAACTGTTGAATGTTTTTATTGTGATAGTCCACTATCTTAACTTTTGTTGTAGGACGGATAAATTCGTTACAAAACTCAATGAAACAAGTGAGACTAACGATAATGTTGGACCACCGCAAGTGAAAGTGCAACAATGCTTGTTCCACTACTGGACATTGGTGAAAATAGTGTTGAAGAATCCGAGAAGTGTGAAATACAGATATTACAGTGAATCTTACATTAAATATGGACTCGTGTCAAATATGTGTGATCCACCTCTTCCCCCTGCATTATTTGCACCCAGACTCTGTCGAATAATTCTATGAAACCGTCTCTACTCCACAGACACTTAGTAACCGTTCACGCCAAATGTAAAGACAAGTCAGTCGAATTTTTCCGACGCAATGCAGAAAATTTGAATAAATGTTCAAACGTGATACACAGTTTTACAAAATCACCCAAGGTGGCACTGGAGACATCGTATGTTAGCATTGCTGGTTGCAAAAAAATAAATTTACCTTATACCATAGTTGAGTCTCTTGTTATTCCTGATTCTCTGATTATAGCCGATAAAATTTTACACAAAGATTCCGCTAAAGTAATCAAAACAATTCCGAATTCTGACACAATTGTAGGACGTAGAATTCGTGAAATGGCACAAGATATTTTTGACCAAATAGAAAATATTCAAACAGACAAAAGATTTGCCATTCAAATCGATGAATCGGTAGATGTGTCTGAAGATGCTGAGCTACTTATATATGTCTGGTATTTTTACTTTAAAAAGGGTGCTATTGCTGATGAAATTCTAGAATGTAACAATTACCAGAACATACAAGGGGGCAGGATGTTTTTAAAATTCTTGAGAATTTTGTAAGACTAAAATTAAATTTGTCATGGGACTGGTGTGTAAGTTTCTCAACAGATGGTATTGCTTCATTGACAGGTAAAAACGCGGTCTTGTTGCTCACTCGTATTCGCGAAATTAACCCCAAAATAATTTGACAACCTTGCATTATACACAAAGAAAATTTGGCAGCGAAAAAAATAACTCCTGATTTCCACGAAACATTCAACACTGCTATAAAAATAGTTAAGTTAATAAAGTCACGTGCACTAAACTCACGTCTGTTTATAAAAAAATGTGTGAGGAGAAGGGAGCTACGCACACTCATTGTTTTTGCTAACCCAGGACTGATTTTTGCACTAGTTATCACGAGGACGCATATTGACTCATCTTTAACCTGAACAATGAGGTAAAATGTTTCCTTACAAAACTGAAATCCGGTCTGGTGAAGCATTTTGAAGATGAAGAGTGGATTTGTCAATTAGTTTATCTGACGGATATATTCAACAAATTTAACGAGCTTAATCTTCAACACCAAGGCTTTGACAGAAACATTTTAAAGCTTATGAGAAAATAAAGGCGTTTTATAAGAAAGTTTTATTTTGGATTGATTGCGTTAATAAAGAGGATATTGTAATTTTTCCAACTATTTTGGAACATAGTGGACAAAATAAAGTTAATATTGCTGATGGACTTCTGAAAATAATCAAATTCCACCTACAAAATCTCAGGTTACAGCTTTTAAAATACTTCCCAGAAATTGAGAAAGATAATATTACACAAGAATGGATTAAAAATCCGTTTTGCACCACCGCCATCAATTTCTCTGCTCTTCCGTAAAATTACAGGAAAGTCTTTTGGAAATGTCCGTGGACATTTCACTGAAAATAAAATTTGAAAACAAGTAAATTTGTGATTTCTGGTGTTACGCACGCAAAGAGTACACTGAACTTAGTGACTGTGTCATTACATGCTGTCTTCCATTCCCCTGAACTTATCTGTGTGAGCAGGGTTTCTCTGCATTGACAGCAATCAAAACGAAACAAAGAAATCGCTTGAATCCAGAATTCCTATTGATACTCGCACTAACGAAGATTCAGCCATGAATAGAGGAGCTGGTGTCCAGAAAACAAGCTCAACCATCTCATTAACAGGTCAGAAACATATATAACTTCATACAATTTGTGTCTATGTGCTATCTGCAACGTATTTACATAGTTCCTGTATTTATTTTATACACTTACAGCATAATCCTCTTTTCTGTAATATTTAATAAATTGTAAACGTTATAATCTATTTTAGATATGGTTATGTATAATTTAAATTAGCGAAAACTCAAGGGCTAGACCTAAGGGTACAGTTTGGAATGGAAAATTGTCAGTGGTGATACGTGGAGAAAAAAAGTTGAACACCACTGTTCTATATATTAGAGAATGTTTTGAATTCTGTAATATATGCTGACAGCACTGGTGCTATGTATGTCAAATAACAACAGAGATAAAACAACAAACTAAAGCTCACCATTTCACATGCTTTAATGAATAATGTCATTTCCACACAAATTTCGACTAGATAGCTTTCTACTGTAATTTCAGAGCTATCTAAACGATAGTGTATGACAGCAAATGTTAAAATTGATTTTATTTTGCTCCAGGCTTGGTATACTCGTATTTTAGCCTCGCTCTGCAAACATCCCTAATCTCCGATTCTAACATTATAACACATTAATAATTACTACTTGTGATCTATAAATGCGATGAATGAATTTTTGGCGTGCGGCTGGTTAATCCTGTTGGTTGACAATCACTTAAGCGAAGCCCAGGCCAGTCAGTTATCGTTTAAGAAGCTGTGTGCTTTTTCAGAGGTGTAGTTTGTGTGTTCGCGCTGTGGAAGTTAGATGTAGTGCAGCGATGCTGATACGGGTGTAATGGAGCAACGTATGAATATGAAATTCTACTTCAAGCTTGAGAGAACTCCAAAGGAATGTCACGTCTTGCATGCCAGCTGAATGGTAACAACCATTTATCGAAAGAAAAGAAAGAAAAAACAGTGTGTGTGAGTGGTACAAACAGTTTCATGAAAGATGAGACAGCGTGAAAGACGCGTAACGATCAGAATGGCCCGTGGCGTCGTTCACCGACGAAAACAGCTAGAAAATTCACCAACATTCGAACCGTGAGACAATGATTTTCAATCAAGAATTGGTGAACATAGCGGGCGTGACAGTCATCTGGAGCATGAAATTTCGGAACTATATGATTAAGATTTTTCGGCGTATAACAAGCACTCGGTGCTGCAGATAAACCCAAGAGTAAAAACTCAGATAGCGCTAACCCTACGATCTTGGCTTCCAGTGAGAGTTTCTGATAGTTTTACCAGTTGCAATATTACGTTACGTTAATATTAATTTTCACATATAAGCCCTATGAGCTGTAGGATCAAGCCCCATTCACAATGAAAAATAAGCACAGATGCTGCTCAAGTGCAAGAGCACTGCAACCTGTGTTATTTAATGGAAGTATGATTCACGCATATGCTATGTAACGAAGAGTTTACAAACTCCAAACGTTATGCAAGCGTTGTATTCTGCTTGCTTTCTCTATGCATTGCCAAATCATTAAAAAAATAAGACTGCGATTCGTGATTTTACGCCACCTACTTCACAATTATGGTGGTTTTCCATTAGTTCATTTAAATTCTGACCTCAGATGCTTATCTGATTTTCCTTGTTACATGTTTTATCTCCTATTTACTTGTAAAGTTTGAATTAAATTTAATCTTGGACATTATCGATTATGTTATTCAATTTGTAACTGTGATGGACTGGGAAGATTTCCAAATGTTGATTGATCGTTCCTGCGTTTGTGCTTATGCTGCGTTATGCTTTTGCTGCGTCTTCATTGTGAATGGAAGCTTACTATGTAGCCGCAAGTGCCTATTATTCTATTTGAAATTAACATTGTTAAAAGGAGAGGCATAGCAAAAGATTAATAAATGTATTGAAAATGCATTAACAGCAATGATGTTACTTTCTGCTAATAATAATCTCATCGTTATCTTCAGCAAACGAATATGTTTACATTGTAGTCTTTATCCTGAAACCAGTAAAACAGGCATGTATTGACAATGATCTCTTTGCCAAGGAAATTATTTAACAGCTCTATGAACTCTTCCTAGTCTTAGTGTTTCTTTTTCGATTTGAATTGTCATATTTTTATAAATGACTCGCAAGAAGGTAAAATTAATATAAACGTCATAATATTCCTCTTTAAAGATTTATCGCTTTTTAATTTCTCTACTTAGAACATAGGCAGAGAAAGAGTTGGATTCCATTTAAAGTTTCGATAACTAGATTTCATCGGAATTGCACGTTTTAAGGTCTCCTGTATGCATAAAAGGCAGTTTTAAAAAAGTCCATGTCTATGTGTGTGTGCATGTATGTCCGTGTGTCCAGTGTCTGTGAACACGATAACTCAAAAATGAAAAGTGGTTAAAATACCAAACTTGGTATTTACTCTTCCAAGAGTACTACCCTATACACGGAAAAATATTCGTCATTTTTGATTTTATTAAACTTGGCTCCAACAATTTTGATTAGCATACCGTATATTAAACATACTTACATGACAATTAAAGTTATATCTTGAATTTTTTGTGACTAACCTTGAATACCTTCTTCATTCTGGATGACGTTTGCATAGCTGGTAAACCGTGACCGATAGACAAATACTTATACGCAAAAAAAACAGATTTTGTTAAGACATAAAGTTTAGGTAATTAAAGTTTTTCGTGAATGTGAGCATTTCTGAGATACTTCTTGCTATGATTAAGTTTTAAATATTTAAACTCTTCTCATACGGGAATTTGTCAACTCTTATCTATTCAAAGAAATGAATTTCAACCAAATAACAATAATAATAATATATGTAAGTGTTCAACATTGTGCAAAGAACTTGAAAAGTGAAAAAGTAAAGCTGTTCAAAAGAAATTGTATAGACATACACTCAGAGAGCTGCCCTGATGCATTGCCTCGAGCTAGGGTGTATAGGTGCATGTGTAGGATTGATTTGTAAAACAATTAAATATGACATTTTGTTACGTTTGTACACCTTTATTTTTTATAGTTTTTATGTTATGTATATAAATATTTTGTTTTTGTTGTAGGTATATACTCCCAGTACACACAAGCAAAACGCCGTGTTTAATTTCTTTTTGCATAAACAGAAATAACATTTATGTGAAAAAAATTGGCTGAATACACCATTAAAATGCCTTCTTGTCTGTACAATGAGTCAAAACAGTGAAACTGCGAGAGTCGGCTGATAAGTCCCGGGCACTACTAGGCCAGCGAGACGGTAGCATCGTATACTTTAACTCTAGACTAACTTGTATCCATAGTTACAGGTCAATAGCTTGTTTAGTTTTCGAATGACAGCATTTTAAACAAGACAACTTTAGAGTTTTCGCGAAAATGGAGGATTTGGAAAACCAAGCAGTTTTTAAATACTTCCATTTGAAAGGCTTACCGCCTAAAGAAATCAAGGAGGAAATGGACAGTGCATTGAAAGATTCTGCCCCTTCAGGTGGGTTGCAGAGTTTAAAATGGTACGTACGAGCACTAGTGATGAACCTCGCTCTGGACGGCCTGTAGAAGTGACAACTCCAGAGATCATTGAAAAAATTCAGCGTTTCGTATTGGAAGACCACAGATTAAAGTTGTTTGAGATAGCAAGGGCTGTAAACATATCAAAAGATCGTGCAGATAATATTTTAAGCAATGTTTTGGGCTTTCAAAAGGTCTGTGCAAGATGGGTGCCGCGTTTGTTGACACCTGTTCAAAAGTTACAAAGAAAAACTATTTCTGCTAAGAAGTGAAGCTCCACCGTAAAAATCCCAGTAAATTTTGAGACGTTTTATTACTATGGATGAAACTTGGATACATCACTACACTCCAGAAAGTAAATCACAGTCAAAACAGTGGATTGTGCCAGGTGAACCAACTCCAAAAAAGGCAAAGTCAATTTTGTCAGCAAATAAGATTATGGCGAGTATTTTCCGGAATGCACAGAGAATTACTTTTAATGATTACTTGGAAAAGGACAAAAGGATCACTGGTGACTATTACGGAAGCTTACTGCAATATTTGAGTAATGAGGTGAAAACAAAAAGACCTCACTTGGAAAAAAAATCTTGTTTCATCGCTACAATGCTCCGGCCCTTCGTTCAGTCACTGCAATGGGGAAAATGTGCGAATTAAAGTTCGAATTGCTTGAACATCCACCCTAATCGCCAGATCTAGTACCCAGTGACTACCACCTGTTCCCAAATCTCAAAAAATTTCTTGGAGGACGAAGATTTTACAGCAATGAGGAGGTCATTGAAGTGGTGAACAGCTATTTTGAGGACCTTGATAAATCGCACTACAGAGCTGATTTAATTAAATTAGAAAACGATATTACAAATGTATTAGCCTTTCTGCGGATAATGGTGAGAAATAAAGCAAAAAGAAAAAAATTTAATGTCATTTTCATTGAGAGGCCCGGGACTTATCAGCCGACCCTAGTATAACTAATTTTGTCGTAAGAAAGTATACCGGCCCTTATATATTTCCATTTTGAGCAGTGTTGTTACCAATTATTATCGAGGAGTAAACGACGGAAAGAGTGACTATACACTCAGTGTATGCTACAACTGAAATAAACCCACATAAGGCTAAGTTAAATTGAATAGTATGTGTACTTTCCCGAGACAACCCCAATGCGAGTCACAGATGCTACCGCCAAGCGAACTCTCCCATGACAAGGGGATTATTTCTTTTAGTTTATGGCTGACTACAAGAAGACTCGTTCCTTTTTCCTTCCTATATTTTTTAGACGAGGAAAAAGTGAGGTAAACATAAGAAAGACGCTCCATTGTTCCTGTAGGACAAACAGAACAGAGCCTGAGATAGCTTACTTTGCTCCAGTCAATTTGTTTCAAGAGGGAAGGGGGTCAGGAAGCAGAAAGGGTTTACTTTACCTTGCCGATATCGATCTAGAGTTTACTCAAGTGCTACCCAATTAAGTATTTATGACGTCGCCCAACGGCCGCCTGTTTAGTGCAGCTCGTGAATGTTTCACGTCACTTAGCAAGGAAGTGGGGCACCGTGTCAACAGCCGCACGAGTTTAGAGAGTGATTTTCATTTCCATACTCTCCCTCTCTAACAAATTCAATGTTTACATAACACAACCTTATGTGACACATAACGACATTTATAAACCGACAAAGTCAACCTACAATTTCAAGGGTCTGCTCAGAAAGTTTTAATCGTGTCCAGCGTGTTTATACTTCAATCCTTGCCTCGCAAAGCTGGTGCGTTTTGTAAATGTAATATTATATACTGTCTCATAAGTAATGTCATTTTTAAGAAAAATAATTATTTTAAATGTGTTCTGACAAGCAATTAACTAATCTTCAAAGTACAGACCATTAGATTCTATGGTCTTGAGCCATCTTTCAGCGAGGTTTATTATCCCACGATGGTACCAGTTTCTGTTTTTGATGCGAAGATTCGGTGAGACCCACTTGCATTGCTTCAATGTTGTCAAAACTTCTTCCACGTAGAAAATGGGCTATGGATCGAAAAAGATGATAATCTGATGGTGCGAGATCACGGCTGTATGCTGGGTGTGGTAGTAGTTCGATTCTTCCCAATTCCTGAATTTGTCAATGGTTGTTCGTGCAGTATGGGGTCTTGCATTGAATAGAACTCTATTTCGGTTAACTAATGCTGGGTATTTCCGTCTCAAAATTTCATGAACTCGTTCCAGTTGTTGAGAGTAAAGATCTGCATCAATCGTCCACCCGTTTGGAACACCTTAAAAATTCAACCAGACACACAACATTACTTTGGGACAGAACCAATTTTTTTAACGATGACTTTGGCAGGTTGGCGGAGATCAAGTCACTGTTTCGAGGCATCAGGTTTTCGGTAATATACCCATTTTTCATCACAAGTGACAATTCTCCTGATAAATCCATCATCCATAGAAATACGAATAAGCTGACGACAGATATCCTCTCTACATTGAGCCTGTTGAGGTGTCAGTTCACAGGGTACAGATCCACAACTTCAGTATGATTTTTCAAGTGTCTTAATGTGGCGATGTATATCTTTTGATGCATCAAGTTCTTCTAAAAGCGGATTTTTTGCGGATTTTCTGGTAAAACTTGGCGTGTATCCTCAATATTCCATACTTAAATCTTCCTGAACGTGGTAAATCTTTAGTGTTTTTGTCTCCATTGTTGAAACGTTGGTACCATCGTTGTGCCACACGCTCACTAACGACACCTTCTCCCTCCACTTCACACATTCTTGAGTTGCGGCAGCGGCTTTATAATCTTGTTTCCCGTAGTGCTTTAGAAGGACTTAAGTTCAAACTTTGTTATCTCCATTTAGTGATTGTTTATTGACAACTGAAGACTGATACGTGCTCACAATGTACGCAGTACTATCCATGGCATCCTGTAAATAGCATTACCAATCCAAAGAAACCCAATAAATTTTCAAAACACCAAAATCAAAAAAACGATATTACTTATGAGACAACCTAATACATTTTTCACACTTTTTCCCCTCCGAAAAAACTAAATTCTATGATAAACCACCTATACCAGGTGATCCAACTACCTGTATTTGATGTGTCAGATTTCTCTTCGTGCGTTAAAAGAGTTGCAGAATCTAACTGGGCTATTTCAAGTTAAAACCTGCCAGTGAAGGACTGGAGAGAGCAACCTTCGCAGTACCCCTCTTGTTTATAAGTGGAAACGATGAGCCGGTTGTGAGGTTTTCGCTTAAAGTAGTCCCGCTTACTTCCGCAGCTCTATTAATGCGCTAAGGGCAATCTGCACACGTCAAATTGAGGCAGATGGACCAACTAGTGCATTGAGGATATAGAGAGGCTAAGAGTCTTTAATGTCCCCTCTCGTTTCAGCCATAGTAGATATTGAGTCTATTCGGTGATTTCAATATAATAAGTTAAACAGTTTTATTTCAGTATTATAAACATAACAGTGTAATCTTCCAAGTGAAAGCTGCATTAAAATCACTTTATATTAAATACACAACAGTCTAGTTTATCCAGATTAAATGGGACCACCGGAATCCATATAAATAAATATCTATATAGCCCAAAGATAAATTTAAATGTATATAAACTTTGATATGTGAAGTGAAATTTGGATCGCTGCAAAAACAAATAAAATGGTTATTATGTTTCAAATACGCAAATGAGGTCTTAGAGGACGAAATACTGGATGCATCCGCTAAAGTTTTGTGATAAATACATAAAATAGTCTTTGGTGAAAACTCTATAAATGATATCTAATAAATATAGTATAAAATGTAGTATAATATTTATTGGTAGGGGCCACGAAACACTTGCACATGTTCTGGGTGTCTGCCCTTATGGAGAGATACTGCGAAACAGCAGATATCATAAAATCAGGAGCTTCATTGCAGCAAGCATGAAACAAAAAGTTTTGAGATTCTTGAGGAAGTGCATGGTTTGTCCAATAGTGGTAGCAGAAGGCGCATCCACATCATTGTTTATAAGACATCTGATGGTAGCGGAGTGATCTTTGATGCTACTGTTCGCTTTGAGTCCCACTGTGAACAACCTGAAGAAGTGGACACAGAAAAAAAAAGTATGAATCTACCATTCCCTTTTACAAGGACAAATATAGTCTTAAAAATATATCAGTCACCGAATTAATGATAGGGGCCAGAGGGACAATACCCAAAAACTACAACAATTCTGGGTAGATTATGGTCTGGATAAACGCCTGCTGAATACAATAGCGATCATGGCAATCAGAGGATCTATTCCCATCCTCAGAAATCATTTGTATTCGTTTTAATGCTGATCCTATGTAAATTCATTAAATTTTGTTGTATGATTTTTAAACTCATAATGTAGTGTTATTGTGTCAATATTGGTATATGCTATTTGTATTAGATTTTAAGATTATCATTTCTAATTTGATATATTGTCTAAGCAATTTATTTTTATCATTGTAAATTATTTTTAAAAACGTTAATTGTGTAGTTTCACTTTCCTCAACTGAAGAAAGTAATTAATAAATAAATAAATATAAACGGTATAAACAGCCACTGACATTTTCTCACAAGCACCTGAAACCTACATTATGAACGGCACCAACGTCTTCTAGGAAGCGTCGACATTAACAACACGAGATGTATATTGCAGTGCTTATTTTGAGCACTCGTTTCTGAACAACAAGCTTGTCACTGAAACTATGAGCGAAAACACCGAGGAAATTTTAATACACGCTAGAAGATTGAGTCGGAGATGCCGCCAGCAAAATTTCGGCATCAGTATGAGAAGGGCTAGGTGGCATTTACAGATTGTTGCAAAGTAAGCAGTGTTTCAAATTTGCTAAGAACTGGCATTTTGATTTCCATGTTGGAAAATCAATCTCTCATTTTTAAAGCATTTGTAATAAGTGTAATACCGCGTTAATTTATAACATAAAATTAAGTAAATGATTTTTAAATTATGAACTGTTTTGTGAAGAATGCTAGTAAACTTTGTGAAAAATATAAAACACAGTTTTGTTTTATACCGTTGTTTCACCGCCATATACTTTATTTAAAACTCAGTGAAAGCCGGAATAACTGCTCACAGACATTTAGATTTTGTTTATTACACCATTAAACAATGTCATGACGACTTGAGTGGCTTAGGCCGATTTTACTTTCTCTAAAACGCATGTACAATGTAATAGTAGATATAGAAGGTATTGTAATCCGCTCAAAAATTCTATACCAATATTTTATCAAAAATACATATTTTGAAACCCCTTTAATAAAAACATTTTTAGAAGAATGTCCGTGTGTGAGTGTGTCTGTGGGCAGTAAAGCTCATTAACGATAATTCGGTAAATACCAAATTTGATATTTAAGTTCAGTATATTCATGGATGCGACACAAAGATTTTCAAGAAAATTGTTCCACCGCCAACTAACCTTTACATGGAACATTTTTCGAAACTTTTTTATTTTCTCAAAAATGGCACCTAACGCTGTTGATTAAAATGCTACATGTTTAAGAAATTTTCATGACAAATGAAACGTAATTGTTGAAAAGAAGGGAAAGCCTTTGGAGACCTCTTTATTCTATATGACTTTTGCTGAATTTTGAATGTCTGATAAACCGTAACAGATAGACAAACATTTACTGCAAAAAAAATGTAAATCTCGTTAAAACACACATTTAATGTCATATACATTTTCTCGTGAAGACTGTTCTTTTAGATTTTGCTTGTTATTCCCAGTTTTAAAACAATTTTTACATACAGGAATTTGTCAAATCCTGGTAATGCAAAGAAATGGATTTCAATCACATGGCAAGTAGATTTTAAAAGATTTGCCTATCGCTTTAACCTAATGTACTCCCTTATTTCCATTCTGCTTACAAGAAAGCAAGTAATAAGACAATATCTGCTAATGTGTATCTCGTTTAACATGAATTAGAAGAATAAGCGTTTTAACAAAATAGAGAAAGACATGTGAATGGAACACATCAGATTTCTTCATTTATACCCCACCTTTATCTGTACCGTCATTAGCAGCATTTCTCTTTGGAACGTATTTCCTATGCAACGGTGTTAACTGGTGTATTGTCATTGAGTTTCTATTTTTCTTGGATTTTACTTATTACGATGGTCAGTCAATAACTAATGCCTCCTTTTTCTTCTCTGTTTTAGTTTGTAAGAAAATTAAACTTTGATTACACAGCATGAAGCCACAATGTTGAGGATTAAATTGTCACTTTTCAATGTAATTCCCTTCCTTTTCCACAGTTTTGGTCCACCTTTTAACAAGGGCATGTATTCCAGTGTGGTAAAATGCACGGTCTTGTTTCCGAAGCCATTGACGCACAGATGTTTTCATGGCCTCTGCATCTTCAAAGTGAGCTTCCTTTAGAGGCCCAAACAGACGGTAGTCTGATGGTGCTAGGTCAGGGCTCTAGAGGGGAGGAGGCAAGATTTCCCATCCAATTTTCAGAATCGCTTCAGTGGTGTGATGACTGGCGTGTGGTTTGGCATTGTCACGCAAAAGAAGAACTTCCGTCATGGTTTTTGTTGGGCGAACTCGCCGAAGATGTGATTTATTTAACATTCTTCGTATACATTAACACCTTTATTTATACAAAGTATAATAACTTACACGAGAAATAGAAAAGAGTGCTTAAAGTTTTTTTTCTTTTTCTTTTTTTTTTAAGATGCTGACGTATTGGACAGAATTTATTGTGCATCCCTACTCCAAAAATCCAACCAGAATCACAGCCTGTGCATCCCAGAACACTGCCGCCATCACTTTCCCTGCCGATGGCACAGTTTTGAATTTTTTCTTCTTCGGTAAGGTTGTGTGATACCATTTCATTGGCTGAATCCATGTTTCGTCTCCAGTCACACTGTTTTCCTGAAACTCCTCTCCCTACAAATTGAAGCGCTGCAAGAGTTCGGCGGCTTATGTTTTCTTGTCTCCTTGTCACGGTTAACATTCTTGGTACCCACCGTGAACAAACTTTGAATAATCGTCATCACATTGCCTTTACTGAGGGGCATAATGCTACACAATTCATCTGTTGTTACCTGGTGGTCAGTACAAATGATCTCATCCGCTCGCTCAATGTTAAGTGGAGACACCGCAGTCACCGGTCCAATGCTCCGATTTTCATCAGCCAACGGTGTTTGCTCTTCTGCTTCATTACAGCGTCAGACCCACCTTCTAACAGCGCTGACATCTATTGTTGCATCCCCATAAACATTTTTCTTCCTTTCAAAATGCGAATGGGCGTTTCACCTTCCGCATGCAAGAATTCATTTACGGAACGCTGTCTAATACGCACATCGATGTCAGCCATTTTGCAACAGGCAGCAGTGCTGCCACCTGTTGACTTAGAAAGTTGCTACTGCAGTGGAAGAGAGAAAAAGGTTTGAGAAATTGCGCCAAATTCAAATCGTTCATGTGACTAACTTAGTTAAGGAGAAGAGGTATTAGTTATTGACTGACCCTAGTAGATGACACACATATTCACACTTCCAAACTTTGGGAAGATAGGAAATAATTTTGGCTAGAGAAAAATTCCCCTCCCCCAGTCGTGAATCCAACTCAGGATCCTTCGCACAGCAGATAGATGCATTACCGACTGGGCTACAGGGCTAGCCCGCTAAAGTACTCTGTTTAGGCGAGTTAATATTCCAACGAAGGAAAACAATCCGATGTGTTCCATTCATATGACTTTCTCTACCTGTTCCACAAAAAGCTGTTCTTAAAAAGATTATTATTTTATCTACGCCATCTTAATAAAGATAAACATTAGCAGAATTTGTCCTATTACTTGCTTCTTTGTAAGTTGAAGGGAAATACGCGAATACACAGGCTCAAGCGATAGTCAGAACCTTTAAACGCATATCGCTAAGTGAAGCAAGAATTCGGCTCTTCGGCTTTCTTTGCTTCCTATGAGTAAACAAAAGAGAGGCGAAAATAAAGATGTCTCCCATTTGAGAAAAGTTTAAGTACTTTAAAATTGAAACCAATAACTCGGAACGTATCGAAAACGGTTAACTCTACAAATGTATATGATATGAACTGTGTATTTTAATAAGATCTACATTTTTGTGCAGTAAGTTTTTGTCTATCTCTTGCGGTTTATCAGTTATATAAAAGTCCTCCAGAATAAAGAGGTCTTCATGATTATTCCTAAAAAATTCAAGATATATATTTTGTTTATCTTGGGAATATCTTAAACATATGACATTTTAATTAAAAAGTCAGACATTTTTAAGGCACAAAATAGGTGACTTTTCTTGAAAATCTTCGTGTCGCATCCTTGGAAGATACTGAACTTCAATATCATGTTTCGTTTTTAACCAACCAGTCGTTTATGAGCTATGCTGCCCACAGATGTAGACATACATATACACACAAACACAGGGACATGTTTCTACAAATGCTTCCATTTTATTCAAAGAGTTCTCAAAACATGTATTTCCGGTGAAATGTTATATAGAATTTTGTATAAAATACAATACTTTCTCCATTCACTATTTACATCGTATGTTCGCTTTCGGGTTATGCTATTGCTTTCATGTTATGTGTGACTGTGGAAGATCTTTTTTAAAATATGACATTTTTCGTACTCAGGGGCCCCAAAACGTGTGTTTCCGATAGTTCTTGGTATTGTATTTTTGGTTGGAATACAATTCCTTTTCTACTTACAATGCACACATAGTACCCGTAGAGAAAGTAAAATGTTGCTAAAAAGTACTGCTCTTCAATCCAGCGTTCCCAAAAAGGGACTTATAGTTTTTTTATAAATTACATTGAAGTGTTTACTATATTTTTATTTCATCCCGTTAGAATACGATGTAATATAACATTAAATCAGACTAAATACAAATAAATAATGAATAGTTAAGATACAAGGTAATTAATTTTTAATTTTTTTAGCACGTAGGTACATACAATGAACTTGGTAACTAAAGAAGGTATTGTATTCCATCCAAAAATTCAATGTCAAGATTTCACCGGAAAAATGTTAAATATATATTAAAGATATTTACAACAACAGTAAAATGTATTTCTTGAATTTTCGAAGAATGATATCTGAAATTCTCTTTAGAATTTTGCGGAAGTGTAAATCATAAGAGATAAAAGCTTACTACTCAAAAAATGTAGATCTCGTTAAAGCACATAATTATTGTCATATGCGTTTCGTTTGTACATTTGTTTGTTTCCTGGGTGTTCCTTCTTATTGGTTTCAGTTTTAAATACAAACTTTTCTCTAACGGAAAGCGACTTTTCGTTTCATCTCTCTTGTTTTACTGCTGGCCATGCAAGGCGCACTGAACTTTAAATGTTTTATATAGCGACCAGGTTTTAAAAGATTTAACTATCGCTTAAGCCTAATATATTCCCTTATTTCCCTTCTACTTACAAGCAAGTAATAAGACCATTTCTGCTAATATTTGCAGATGTAGATGGCATGATGTAGATAAAAGAATAATCCTTTGTAAGAATAATTTGCATATGGAACAGATAGAGAAAGTCATGTGAATGGAACACATAAGATATTTACATATTTTACAATATTTAGATAAACATTGCATACATATGTTTACCACTGCAAATTAACAAAGTATAGCTTATGGTATCTATAAAGTGGGCGTATAGATATAAATGAATATGTATAAAACTTCTGAAAGCAAAAAATCTGACGTGTTACATTCACACGGCTTTCTCTACATATGTGTAACAAATTATTGTTATAAAGCTTATTCTTCCATTTCTTTCTTGCTAGTGAAGAAAAAATAGCAGAAATAGTCTTTTTGCTTGCTTCCTTGTAATTAGAAGGGAAATAAGGAATTCGCTAGGCTAAATTGATAGTCAATTTTTTTAAAAGCTGGTTGCCATATGATTGAAGTGCCTTTATTTGTATGGCCAGGAGTTGACAAAGCCCCATATGAGAAAATTATAAGTATTTTAAAGCTGAAACCAAGGAATATCTCAAAAACGGTCAATTCCACGAAAAAAATGTTTATAACATACATTATGTGTTTTAACGAGTCCTAACAGTTTTGTTTGATAAGTCTTTGTCTATCTCTTACGGTTTACCAGCTATGCAAAATTCCACAAAATTCTCAAGAATAAATATGTCTTCAGAATTTATTCCCCAAAAATTCAAGATATACATTTTGTTTGTCATGTAAATAAATTTAATATACAATATTTTAATCAAAATCGTTAGAGTCATTTTGAGAAAATCAAAATTTTGGAAAATGTTTCCATGTAAAGGGTAGTTGGGGTGGGGGAATTTTCATGGAAATATTCGTATCGCATCCTTGGAAGATACCAAACTTAAATATCAAGTTTGATGTTTAATGGTCCTTTTATTTTTGAACTATGCTGTCCACACACACATACACACATACGCACACACAAATGGACCTCTTTCTAAAAATGGAACATTTCAGTGGGACTCAAAATATGTATTTCCGGTGAAAACTCGGTATCGATTTTTTGGGTACAGTACAATACCTTCTTATATACTATCTATATGGTAATTGCAATGAAAGTAAAAATTTTATGAGTTCATGTTCTCAAATCGTTGGACGTTAAAAGGTTTTAAGAGCAAAAATTGATCAGGAATAGATTTGACATTCGGTTTATAGCATTCCAAATTGTGGAAGATAAACTACAACGTAATTTTCTTGCAAGTGGTTATGATTGCATTCGCAATTTCCTCGTCCTTATTGATAAATACACAAAATAACTATCCGTAAAAGGAACCGAAGAGATGGCAAAACTTCAGCCTTATCGAAAGTTTAGGGAAACATCATTACTTCAACATTGGCTTTCGGCCAAAAAAGGAAGAAGAAAGAAAACTTTATCAGAAGATGCACTGTTTGCGGTTCTGCAGTTTGTGATAACCTTCCCAATTGGTAATGCTAAAATCAGAAACGGAAGTCACTTCTTTCTGTTGATAAAGAAAACCAAGCAATATCACTTACCTATCTGTACCTGGAAATAAATTAAACAAAATGCAATAGAAGCAGCTGAAATAATCCTAAGAGCAGTCAAGAGATATACTTACAAAGGATACTTTTACACTGGCGTCACAGATTGAGTTACAATTTGTATAGTAAAATTTGATCGAAAACAAAAATATCTGTGTATCGCCTTTCTCTCGCATATAGTCTCTATTTGACAGAAAAAAAACATAACATTTTATGATGTAACTGCGTCTTTAAATTAACTTCGCCAGCACTGAAGCCACAAGTATCTGCGCGCAAGACCTCACAAAAATACCTTTCAACCAAGCATTCATATAGCAAAGAGAATATCGGCCGCAGATGTTTCTTTTTCCCCAACTGATAGTTACCTACAAGACAAAATCTGATGTGTTTCATTCACATAGCTTTCTCTAGCTGTTTCACAAATTTTTATCTACGTCATGTTAATCTAGATACGCATTAGCAGAATTGATTTTATTACTTGCTTCCTTGTAAGTAAAAGGGAAATAAGGAAATACATTATGCTACAGCAATAGTCAAATCTTTTAAAAGCTGGTCGCTATGTGAAACACTGAGGTTCTGTTCACTTTGCACGGTCCGGTTGAGAAAACTTAATTAGTTTAAAATTAAAACAAATACCAATGAATATCTCGAAAACGATCAACTCTATAGTAAAAATGTATATGACATAAATCATGTGTTTTATCGAGAACTACATTTTTGTGTAATAAGTTTTTATCTATGTCTTACTGTTTAAACTTATGCAAAGCTCAACCAGAATAAAGGGCTCTTCAGAGGCTATTAGTGATATAAAATATTTAGTATACGATAATTTAATCAAAATCGTTACAGCCGTTTTTGAAAATATCAAAGATGTTCCATGTAAATGTTAATTGGGGGGGGGGGGGATTTTCTTGCAAATCTTCATGTCGCACCTTTGGAAGATACTAAACTTAAATACTAAATTTGGTGTTTAATCGACTTTTTATTTTAAGCTATTTTGTCCACAGACACACACGGGCCTTTTTCTAGAACTCTGATTTGCCCATTCATATGGCTTTCTCTACATCTCTGTAGCAAATTATTGTTACTAAATTTATTTTTCTATCTCTTCATGATAATCGAGATAAACATTAGCAAAAACGGTGAATACACTAGGTTAAACTGACAGTTACATGATTTAAAATGTAGTTTCTTGTTAGCGCCATTTTGAGAAAATGAAAATCTTCAAATGTTTTTCCATGTTAAGTTGATGAGCGGATTTTTCTCAAAATCTTCGTGTCGTACCCTTGAAACATACGTAACTTAAATGCCAAGTTTGGTATTTTTAATGACTTTTCGTTGTTTAGTTATCGTGTTTACAGACTCATTGACGGACATACACACGGACCTTTTTCTAAAAATGTTTTTTTATACAGGAGTCCCTAAAATGCGTATTTCCGATGAAATCTTGGTATCGAAATTTTGGATAGAATGCTCTATATACTACGTACATAGTACGTGTAGAGAAAGTAAAAATCTGACGTGTTCCATTCACATGACTTTCTCTATCTCTCTGCAACAAATTATTGTTAGAAGCTTATTCTTCTATCTATGTCATACTAATCGAGATTCTGCATTAACAAAAACGATCTTATTACCTGTTTTCTTGTAAGTAAAAGGGAAATAAGGAAATACACTAGGTTAAACCGACAGTCAAAAGTTTTAAAATGTGGTTGCTATGGGATTAAGTTGATAATTTCTCCTGTGAGAAAACTATTAAACATTTTAAAACTGAAAGCAATAACAAAGAATATCTCGAAAACTGTCAACTCCACGATCAAAAATGTAGGTATATGGCGTAAATTGTATGTTTTAAGAAGATCTACATTTTTGCATACTAAGTTTTTGTCCATCCCTTACGGTTTACTAGTTATTCAAAATTCAGAAAAATGCATTCAGAATAACCAGGTCTTCAAAAGCTATTCTCAGAAAATTCAAGATGTGCATTTTATTTGTCACGTAAATATCTTAAATGTAACAGATTTTAATCAAAATTATTAAAGCCATCTTTGAGAAAACCAAATTTTTCTAAACTTTTTCCAAGTAAAGAGTAGAGGGAGAAGGGGGGAATTTTCTTGAAAATCTTTGTGCTGCATCCTTGGAAGAAGCTGAACTTAAATACCAAGTTTGGTATTTAACCGACTTTTTGTTTTTAAGCTATTTTGCCCAAAGACACACACACATGGATATTTTTTTCTAAAATTACTCTTTTTGTTTCAGGAGGTCCAAAAACATGTATTTCCGTAAAAATCTCGGTATCGAATTTTTAGGTGCAATGCAATAGTTTCTCTATACACTATGTACATAGTGGATATAGAGAAAGTAACTAGATAGGACAAACATTTATAGATTAAAGGGCAAAATTGTAAAACACAAGCAATCTGAAAGAACATTTAAATAGATGGAACACTCAGTAATGCCGAGAAAAGTTTTCAGAATTCGTTCCAAGCGGAAAAGAAGAAAAGACGCCCATATTCAGGATGGGGGACCAGGATTTTCTTCGTTTGCTACGAGAACCAAGCACTTCAGTCTGACTTCCCACCCGGGGGTCTCGAGTTCGATTCCCGGCTGGGGCGGGGAATTTTTCTCTAGCCAGAATTATCCCCTATCCCCCACAGAGTCTGGAAGTTTGTATGTGAGTGTGAATGTGTGCGTGTTTGAGTAAAACAAAATGATTTAAACCAACGTAAAAGAACCTACAGACAACGAGTTGTTTCAAGTGGAAAGCCCCCGATATTAACTTAGATGTTAAAGGGGGCTATATAAATGGAAAAAAAAGCACTTCAGTGATGAAATAACCATGTACATGATTTTTGATGATGGTAAAACTAGTAGTAATGAGAGTGTTTATTCTGAAGAAAGTGGTAATGTTGGTAATAGTGGCAGTGACGACGACGGTATTAATAACTAATTTATATCAGTGAATAATTTTTATACAATTAAAGTTAAGAATAAATATGATGCAATTAAGATTATAATTATGTTAACTGGTTGATTATATATTTTAATATAAAATTATTAGGTAAAAGATTTAAGGTTAATCTATTTTCTAAATTTTCATATACATTTATAGAATAGTCTATATTGATATAATAAATTCTTAAAAAGTAATGTTAAATATGAATTTAGTTTTCTTAATGCAATCTTTAAGCAACGTCATAAATGAATACTAAAGGAAAAAATACCAATAAGGTGCAAAACTCCAAAATAAGGTCTGCTTAAATCTATAATATTAATATTTTAAATATGAATTTACTACTTCTTTTCTTAATGCAATTTTTAAGCAACGTCATAAATGAATACTAAAGGAAAAGATACCAATAAGGTGCAAAAATCCAAAATAAGGTCTGCTTAAATCTATAATATTAATATTTTATGGAATATTTGAATTGACAGAATCAGAAAATGTATCATATTCTTGGACTAAAACTAGATATTTTGAACTTGAATTACCTTATAATGTGATTTTTTTCTCAGTTGCGTATATTTTCAAACTACCATCAGATATCAAAGAGGAGTATTTCAGCAAAATACTTTGGGATGCAGCTAAATCCTGAACGTCGATAACGTCAGTGGTGCCAATGTTTCCAACAGTTTCTTTTTACCTTTGGCAGATTTTAGAGAATGAAAATTAATCAGAAACGCAATCTCTATTTTAGTCGTAACAGGGTCGTAAAAGTTTTGATTGGAGTTGCATAGTAAGCGTTAGATTAAAAATGGAAAGCATGGTATCGATTTTGTGAAATGACATACCGGCTAAATATTTCTCTAGGAGAATTTTTTTTTGTACTTCCCGAAAAACCATTAAACAATCTACCTCTGACTTCAAATCTAGGTTGTGCCAAGCATCAACCGTGGTTAATATTAGTTTCCGTTTTTGCGACTTCACAAGTCTTCAATTAACTTTTCGCCAGTTGTTATAGAGTAGTTCCAAAATAACGTAACCTGCCGCGTGAATAGAGATCCCAAACTTAAACGTAAAGATACGAACGATGGAAGCCCCCGTCGTAACCGAGGCAGAGCGCCGCACATTGACTCTCGGCCGTTTGTGCTTCATCCGTGACCACTAGGAGGGAGGAATGACAGGAAAAACGTGAAGGGCGACCAGATCTGGATGATGACGGACGTAAGTTTGGATGGGGTCCATAACGTTTCCAAATATGCATACATCGCTGCCCGGGACCACGCAAGGACCCCGAAGAGATGCCCGCTCTTAGCAACCGTAGAGAGGGCCGACGAAACAGTTCCACAACGGCGCTAGAAAATATCCCTTTACTGCCGCAACCCGCCAAACACAGTCCGCTGGTTCTGCAACCCTAAAACACATGACTAGGGATCGTATCTTAGGGACTGATAGCGGAGAATCGAAGTTAGCGCAGCGTGGTATATAGTTGTGATGTGTTGCCAATGCAGTGTGTACGTAGTGGTATTAATAGAAGGAAAATGAGGCAGTGGCTGCGTGGTACTGTCTTTTTACTTTCTCTATACGCACTATGTGCATAGTGTATAGAGAAAGTATTGCACTCCACCAAAAAATTCGATACCGAGATTTCACCGGAAATATATGTTTTAGAGTACCCTGTATCCAAAAAAAGTATTTTCAGAAAAAGGTCCGTGTGTGTGTCCGTGTGTCCATGTGTCTGTGAACACGATAACTCAAAAACGAAAAGTCGGTAAAATATCAAACTTGGTATTTAAGTTTAGTATCTTCCAGGGATGCGACACGAAGATTTTGAGAAAAATCTCCCCATCCCAAACTATCCTTTACATGGAACTTTTTTCGAAAATGTTGATTTTCTAAAAAATGGCTCTAACGATTTTGATTAAAATATCATATATTAAAGATACTTACCTGACAAATAAATTGTATATTTTGAATTTTCTAAGAATAGCCTCTGAAGACTACTTTATTCTGGATGAATTTTGCATAACTACCAAACCGTAAGAGATGGACAAAAACGTAACACACAAAAAATGTAGAGCACGTTAAAGCACACAATTTATCTTATATACATTCTTTTTCGTGGAGTTGATCGTTTTTGAGATATTCCTTTTTCTTGGTTTCAGCTTTGAAAAACTTATAATTTTCTCATACAGTAATTTGTCAACTCCTGTCCATACAAACAGGAACATCAGTCACATAGCAACCAGCTTTTGGCTTTCACTTTAACCCATGGTACTCCCTTATTTCGCTTCTACTTACAATAAAGCAAGAAATAAGATTATTTCTGCTAATGTTTCTCGATTAGCATGAAATAAATAAAAGATAAGCTTATTAAAAACAATTTTTACAGAGATATAGAGAAAGTCATGTGAATGGAACACATCAGATTTTTTCACTAGCGGTGGAAGGTGATTAAGTTTGGGCGGGTGGTAAACATATATACCACTAATTTCAGGGAATTAACAATTTTAATATTAACATACGTTCAATTGCTGTTGTGGAACAAGTCATTAGCATCATTATACTTTCCATTTTCTCTCCAGATACAAAAGATCACAATACACAACATAATTTGTAAAGTCTCAACCACAAGATGTGATTGGAGCAAAACGAAAATAGGGCACATTCGACCATTGGGTAGGATACTCCAATAGCGATCATTTCCGTAGCAACACCTCGTAGCACTCTCACGCATTATTGAAAATCCGACTTTTTTACCAAACACTGTCTTCAATGTTTTTCACACAGTCTAAAACAGATATCATGGGTCTCTGATTAATTGCTTGCAAAAGTTCATCGACAGATTTCAGAGTCGAGGCATTTTAATGTTCGATGTTTCCAAATATGCGTTATTGACGTATGTGTATCTGCAAAGTTCTTTTTTGTGAATTGCATATATTCATGCAATCCATCTGAAACAAGAGGTTTTACAATGTTGATTGAAGAGCATACATTATTATCAAAGGCATTAATTACCTGTAAAACAGTACTGTAATATACAGCATACAATACCCCCGTGTTACTACAGACTGTTTACATGCGATGCGTGCAGGTCAGTCTATAGTCGGTAGGTATGCGATTGGTATTAGCATGTGACCGATACAGTTATCACAGGCAAATCGAGTTGGAAAGTGAATCACTTCAACACCTAGGGAAACCACAATAAACTCATGGGTCAGAGTCAGCGATTAAGTAATAGAGATCCCAAGCTCGTATTCATCTAAAGCCACTGTGACATTATTTTCCCTTTTATAGTACTCTATGGTTATGTTTGGTGACATTCTATTTGTTCAGTTGAATAAGATAAATAAAAAAATCTGATGTGTTACACTGACAAGACTTTCTCTAGCTGTTCTACAAACTTCTTACATACGATTACTCTTCTTTCTGCACTTGCTAATCTAGATAATTATTAGCAGAATGTTCTTATAAGTAGGAAAAAAATAAGAGAATACACTAGTCAAATGTTTTAAAAGCTGTCGCTATGCGATTGTCATAGCAAATCCCTCCTTTGCTTGACCAGGAGTAGAACAAAAAACAAAAAAAAAAACAAAAAAAAACTTACTGTCTGAGAAAAATATAAGTACTTCACAACTGAAAGCAATAACAAGGAATATCTCGGAAACGGTTATCTCCACAACAAAAATGTAAAGGACAAAATTGTGTGTTTTGACGAGATCAAAATTTTCTGTAAAGTAAATTTTTGTCTATCTCTTACCGTTTAGCAGTTAAGCAAAATTCGGCAAAATTCATCCAAAATAAATAGGTCTTCAGAGGCTATTCCCAGAAAATTCAAGATATGCATTTTATTTGGTATGTAAATATCTTTAATATACGGGATTTTGATCAAAATCGTTAGAGCCATTTTTAGAAAATCAAAAATTTCGAAAATTTGTCCATGTAGGGTAGGTGGGGGTGGGGGATTTTCTTGAAAATCTTCGTGTCGCATCCTTGGAAGATATTAAACCTAAATACCAAGTTGGTGTTTAATGGTCTTTTAGTTTTTGAGCTATGATGTCCACAGACACACACACGGGCCTTTTTCTGAAAATGCTTTTTTGGGGTCCAGGGGGTCCTAAAACATGTATTTCCGATGAAATCTCGGTATTGATATTAAGGGTGTAATACAATACTTCCTCTATATACTATGTACATAGTACGTGTACATAAAGTAATACATACTCACAGTAAAGATTCAGTCGTAGTTATTACTTACAACTCTCATATTGCCGACATACATGTTATGAGTTTAAAGCTAGGTGTATAGTAGGAAATGAGTAGGAGTAGAAATGGGGATAAGTTGGAGATATTAAGAATTTGGAAGCTCGAACAGCTTCGAATGCATCATTTGACTATTTAAATTAATTAAATGGAATCATTCATTAGGAAGATGAGTGGATCAAAGTTTAAAATACGGATGGTGTGTAAAATATAGAAAAAGTTGAATGGTCTGGAAAACTTTTCTTTTTTTACTTTCTCTAAAGGTACCATGTACATAGTGTATAAAGAATGTATTGCACTCCACCAAAAAATTCGATACCGAGATTTCACCGGAAATATATGTTTTAGGGTACCCTTTATCTAAAAAAAAACATTTTCGGAAAAAGGTCCGTGTGTGTGTGTCCGTGTGTCTGTGAACACGATAGCTCAAAAACGAAAAGTAGGTAAAATACCAAACTTGGTATTTAAGTTTAGTATCTTCCAGGGATGCGACACGAAGATTTTGAGAAAAATCCCCCACCACCAACTACCCTTTACATGGAAAATTTTGATTTTCTCAAAAACGACTATAACGATTTTGATTAAAATTTCGTATATTAAAGATATTTAGCTGACAAATAATATGTATATCTTGAATTTTCTGAGAATAGCCTCTGAAGAGTAGTTTATTCTAGATGAATTTTACTAAATTTTGAATAACTGCTAAACCGTAAGAGATGGACAAGAACTTACACACAAAAAATGTAGAGCACGATAAAACACACAATTTATGTTATATACATTTTTTTCGTGGAGTTCGTCATTTTAGAGACATTCCTTATTTTTGGTTTCTGCTATGAAAAACTTATACATTTCTCATAAAGGAATTTGTCAACTGCTGTCCATACAAACAAAGGAACTTCAGTGACATAGAAACCAGCTTTTGATTATCACTTTAACCTATGGTACTCCCTTATTTCACTTCTACTTACAAGGAAGCAAGTAATATGGCTATTTCTGCTAATGTTTTACTGATTAGCATGAAGTTAATAGAAGTACAAGCTTTTTAAGAATAATCTGTTGCAAGGATATAGAGAAAGGCATGTGAATGATACACATCAGATTTTTTAAACAAGATACTTGTATGGTATTTTGAAATTTTGAAACTTTACATCGCTATTAAAATAGGTCAGGTATTGAAAGTGTAGTTCCCTCTTCAACGGGTTTACTGACTGAACGGAAACTTGCAATTCGCAAAATTTTGAATTCTTGGGAACTACCATTTATACTTTCCCCAAGAGAGCTATACAAATCTATTTTCAAATTTCCTGGAGCTCATGTTAGCTGCACTCCTAGTCATTTAGTAGGTATCAGCAATTTACCAATACACATGGAGCCATGATGCTAATAGAAATAATGATTATAGAATAATTTTTTCATAATCGGCTTACCCTCCCCATATATAGGACTGACACCCCACCCAGGACTTACAAGGATGCCTAGGGGTCAGAGGCCTGTCCGGGAGCCAGCGGCACGAGCCATAGAATGAAGAACCTAGAACGACTGGTCGTGCCGCGTGAGCGTGACAAAGTGGAAGATGTGAAATGAAAGTTGAATTGAATTGAAATTTATTTGTAACATGTCAATGATACATGGATTTACACGTCAGTATAATACGAAACACTCACTAAAATACATAACTGATAACATGGTAAAATACATAACTAATAACATTTTCAAACTTGTAACTTAAAAACCCTTTCACTGGATAAAAACATTACTTTTTGCTTAAAACTGTATATAGTCAGCGGTATCTTATTAAAAAGCATAACGCCAGAATATGCAGGTGAATTTTCATATTTTGCGAGTAGGAATGGTAGGAAAGGTGATTAGTGAAACGAGTGGGAAACCAAAGGATTCGGAGAAAACCGCCCAGAAGCGTTTCGTCCACCAGAAATCCCACATGTGGGCGCTTGGGATGGAACCCGGACCCGCTAGGTGAGAGGCGAGCGGTGTAATAACTCAACCACGCCGCCGCCCAATATTAATATCAATTTTTTTTTTTTTTTTTTCATTTGTGTAGCCCCCTTTAACTTCAATGGTCATATCGGGGGCTTTTAACTTGTGAAACAACTCGTATTACTGTAGGTTAGAACATTAGGTTAATCATTATTATATTACTAATACACACGCACATTCACTCTCACATTCATACTTCCAGACTCTGTGGGAGATAGGGAATAAATCTGGTTAAAGAAAAATTCCCCACCCCAGCCGGGGACATCCGGGTGAGAAGTCAGCTCGCTGACCACTTGACCACGGAGGCAGTCATAATATCAATATTGTTATTGTTATTATTATTATCAGTAACATTTATCATTATTATTACTATTATTATTAATTATTCTCATTATTATCATTATTAGTACTATTACTATTATTACTATTACCATTATTATTAGTAATTATTATGATTATTATTATTAATGCTATGCCGGCATGTTGCCATGGTAGATCAGTAGCAGAGCAACAAACTAAAGACCGGGAGGTCCGTGGTTCAAATCCCGGCTATAGCATTGAATTTTTCGGTCTGACTCTACCTCTCCGATAGTTTTGACAGTTGTGACTTCAAGGAAGCAAAATATGATTCTGAAACTTCTCTTCTAAGTTTATTGGTCGTGACTGTGGGCCTACACCATGTTAATTGAGATAAACATTAGCAGAAGTCTGGTTATTAGTTACTTCTTTGTTAGTCGAAGGGAAATAAGGGCTAAAACGATAGTAAAATTTTTTAAACCCTGATGGTTATGTAAATCAATTGGCATTCTGTCTTATTTGCTTGTAGGAATAAAACAAAATAGAGATGAGACGAAAGATGACTTCCCATTTAAGTAGTTTAAAATTGAAAACAATAAATCGGAATATCTCGAAACGGATAATTTCACAAAAAACTCATATCATATGGTTTGTGTGTTTTAACACATCTATATTTGTTAAGCCGTACATTTTTGTCTATTTCTTATGGTTTATCAGCTATACAAAAGTCATCCATAATGAAGAGCTCATTAGGCTATTCCCAGAAAAATCAAGATATACATTTTACTTGTCATGTAAATATTTTTGATACTTATTTATTTGATATTTATTTTAGTAAAAAGTCTTAGAGCCAAAGAAAAAAACAACATTTTTAAAAAAAAATCCATTTGCAGAGTCGTTTGGGGTGAGGGGATTTTCTTGAAATTTTTGTCGCACACCCTTGGAAGATATTAACCTTAAATATCAATTTTGATATTTATGGGTCTTTTCGTTTTTTAGTTATGCTGTCACACACATACGCACACACGGATCTTTTTTAAAAATGTATCTGGTTTGAGGGGACCCCAAAATATATATTTCCGGGAAAAACTCGAAATGAATTTTGGGTGCAATACATTACCTTCTTCGCCTACTATATGCATAGTAAGTGTAGAAAAAGTAAAACTAGACAAAAGGCCATGTGTTGTCGTATATACAGTATAGCTAAAAGAACAAAAATCGTTTAAGTACCAAGCTTACGACGCCCCTGAATACTCCCCCACAAATTAGAAAAGTAAGGTAAGTGTGAGCATGTGCGCGTGTGAGTGGATGCCTACAGGAAAAAAAAAAAAAAAAAAACGCTGGTTAAATACCAAACTTAACAAACGTGTATATCCCTTTCCGAAAAAATTTAAAAAGAGCCGTATGTGTGTGTGGTGTGTATGTGTCTCTATCCGTGTGTGCGCGCGCATGCGTGCATGTACATTTCTATAAAACATATCGCAAAAAACAAAACGTCGGTTAAATACGAAACTTAAGAGGTCCAGGAATATTTCTCCCGCCCCCAATAGGAAAAAGGGAAGCGTGGGTATGTGCGCGCGCGTGCATACATGCATGTGTGTCTATACAACATAACTCAAAAAACAAAGAGCCGGTGAAATATCCAAATATTTAAGTTCAACATCTTCTAAAGATGAGACACCCTAAATTTGTTATACATGAAAAATATTTCAAAAAGTTTGATTCTCCCAAACATGAATATACTGATTTTATTAATATTTCATTACTATATTTTAGTATATTTTCATGAGAAATGAGGTGTAGTTTGAATTTTCAGGATTAGCATTATATACAGAATGACGTTTTTAATTTGTAATACTGTACAAAAACTATCTGATGTGTTCCATTCGCATGAGTTTCTTTACCTATTCTGAAACCAATCATTCTTACAAAAGCTTATACCTATCTAAACTTCATGCTAATTGAGATAAACTTAGCAGAAATGATTTTATTACTTAGCTCCTTCTAAATAGAAGAGAAATAAGGAGATACAGTAGGCTAAAGCGACAGTCAAAACTTTTAAAAGTATACCGCTATGTGATTAATTTGAAATTCCTTTCTTTTTACATGACCAGGTTGGAAAAGTGAGTAATGACTTTTTATAAAAAATTCTAAGCATTGAAAATTTTAAAAGCAATAACAAGGAATGTCCGTAATACCTTTATGGTATTTTAATCAAAATTATTAGATCCATTTTTGAGAAAATTGAACATTTCGAAAATGTTTAAAGGATAGTCTGAGGTGGAAGATTTTCCTGAACATCTTCATGTGGCATCCTTGAAATATATTAAACACAAATACCAAATATGGTATTAAACGGACTTTCACACGCGGACTTTTTTCTGTTACTCTAACCACAGCCACGATGACAACATGCCACACCACAGCCACGCCGTCTCTCACATAGACGGCCCGAGTTTGATCCCAAGCGACCGCATGTGAGATTTGTGATGGTGGACAAAGCGGCGCAGGGGGGTTCTCCGGTTTCCCCCGCCATCACATTCCACTGGTGTTCCATCTTCATTCATGGATCATTGGTGTTATCGCCTGCGGTGCCATATTAGTAAAAGCGGGCGTTAATCACTGTCCAAAAAGAAAAACATGGCAATATTGACCTAATTGATTGAAACTACGACTTAAAGACTTATGATATTGTGAATCGTCATTGATGTATGTCATCTCAAAATAATTTGAGATCTTCTTGTGAGGCTTACCAGGAAAAACGCAAGTTGAGGAATTTAATGTTGTATTAGCATGTAACCATAGTTTTTCCGTGGTTAGAACAAATGTGCGGACAACAACAGACCCCCGGTTCAAATTCCGACTATTAGATTGAATTTTTCAGGCTAACTCTGCCTTTCCTATTCTCACCGAAAGTTATCCTTTTACCTACATCATCAAATCAAGCTAAACATTATAATTAGCTCCTTATAAGTATAAGGGGAAAAAAGAATACACAAGCTTAAAGCGTTAGTCATGTCTTTTAAAAACTGTTACTTTGTGATTGTCCGCGGCCGGGAACAAAACAAAACGGATGTGAAACGTATGAGGAGTTCTCGTTTGAGAAAAGTTTAAGAATTTTAAAACTGAGCAACAGGAATACCTCGGAAATGGTTAGTTCTAAAAAAACATAAATTGTATGTTATAACGATATCTGCATATTTTTTATGCAGTAAGTTTTTGTCTACCTCTTACAGTTATGCAAAAGTAATTCAGAACGAAGAGGGCTTCAGGGGCTATTCCCAAGAAATTCAGAATATACACTTTATTTATCCTTTAAATAAATGTAATATATTACATGTTAATCAAAATCGTAAATCATTTTTTAAAAAATAAAAAATTTCAAATAATCTTCTATGTAAAGAGTGGGGGAACTTTCATGAAAATCTTCACGGCGCTTCTTTGGAAGGTATTAAACTTAAATAACAAGTTTGTTATTTAACAACTTGTAGATTTTGAGCTAAACAGATAGACACGTGAGTATGCTCTTTATATTTAGGGGTACTCAAAACATGTATCGCTGGTGAAATATCTATATGAAACTTTTAGGCAAAAATAAATATCTTTACGTGCATTGTACGTAAGTGCTAGAGAAGGTAAAATTTTTTTTTTTTATTTAGGATTCCTTACAAAGTGTATTTCTGACGAAATCACGAAATCAAATATTTAATAAAATACAATAACTTCTTTACCCGCTGTGTACATAAATAGTACTTGGCAGCGCAAGTAAAAATGTAGATCTTGTTAATTAATATATATTTAATATATTCAAATAATTCAGTTTTTTTTCCTTGAGTTACCATTTCTGAGATATTCCTTGTTACTAAATTGAATTTTCAAATACTTATACTTCTTTCAAATAGAAAGACTATTACTAGTGCATCTATTCCCATAGTAGATGTATATCTACAAACATTTGCGTAATAAAACCATTCCAAGAGTGCATCTAGATAAACAAAGAAGGTAGAAAATACGCTTCTAAGAACATTATGTTAAAGGATAGATAGCGAACGTCATATGAGTGTAACATATTAGTGGTTTTGTCCCTTTTATTTAAAATTTGATAGTCATATGTAATAGTATATAGGGGTGGCACTTAATGGGATACAAAATACTTATCATGCATACTTATCATACTTATCATAGATTTTAATAGAAAAATGTACTGCATTATGTTTCGTTATAAGATTTATAATTTTAAACAGTTTAAAATGATGGATTATGAGACTCCCAGGGGTGGATTGGTGGAGTGCATGGCGTTCGCTAGCATATTCTGGTAGTATATGGGTTCAGAAATGGCAATGTGCCATTCAAGTTTTTTTACTTTCTCTACACGCACTATGTATATAGTGTATATTACTTTCTCTACACTTAATATATTCATAGTATATAGAGAAGGTATTGCATTCCACCCAAAAATTCGATACCGAGATTTCACCGGAAGTACCTGTTTTGTGTCCACCTGAATCCAAAAAAGAACATTTTTAGAAAAAAATCCGTGTTTGTGTAACTGTATGTCTGTGTGTCTGTGGACAGCACAGCTCAGAAACGAAAGATCGTTGAATATCAAACTTGGTATTTGGATGCGACACGAAGATTTTCAAGAAAATCCTCCCACCACCAATTACCCTTTACATGGAACTTGTTTTCGAAAATGTTTATTTTCTCAAAAGTGGCTCTAACGATTTTGATTAAAATATCGTATAGTAAAGATATTTACCTGACAAATAAAATGAATATCTGTACTTTTCTGGTAATAGACTCTGAAGGCTACTTTATTTTGAATGAATTTTACAGAAATTTGCACAGCTGCTAAACCGCAAGAAGTGGACAAAAACTTTCCATACAAAAATGTACAGCATGTTAGAACACACAATTTATGTTATATATATATATATATATATATATATATATGTTTTCGTGGAGTTGATCGTTATTGAAATATTCCTTGCTTTTGGTTTCAACTTTGAAAAACTTATAGTTTTCTCATACAGGACTCTCAACTCCTGACCATACAAATAAAAAAACTTCAGTTACATAGCAACCAGTTTTTGACTATCACTTTAACCTATGGTACTCTCTTACAAGGAAGCAAGTAATAAGACTATTTCTGCTAATTTTTTCTCGATTAGTATGAAGCAAATCGAAGCATAAGCTTTTTAACAATAATTTGTTGCAGAGATGTAGAGAAAGTCATGTGTATGGAACACGTCAGATGTTTTTCAATACATGGGAGTATCTGTAGATAATAGCATGATCTTTACGTGTCAAATTCTGCAGTTAATGAGAACCTCTGGAATTCTGTTTAATACGGTGTAGTTTGGTAGAAGTTAAGCCCATGTGGTTTGAAAGAGATTGTAGAAGCTTCTGAATACACACTTTGCGGCATTGTGGGGGTTACGGGTATCTCGTCGTGTAATGGGAGTCTTGTGGCTTCCTTTACTGCCAGGTCTGCATCTTCATTACCTGCAACACCCCGTGTGAGGGTATCCACGTTAGATTTACTTTACTCCCTTGCTTCGTCAGAAATTTAGATACTTTGGGAATTTCTTGGGTTAATTTGCTTATGCAGAAGATGTCAATGTTCATTAGATAAGATTCATATTTAGCCGTTTGCAATATGTGCTGCAGAGTTTTCTGGATAGCAATTAACTCACGTGTAAATGATGAATAAAAAGATGATAATAGCACAGCATCCTGTGAATAAAACAAACTAGAACCGCTTTCCGTTTTGGATCCAACGGTGTACATGTGATGACAGGGACACATACATGTTTATTTGAGGAGGGGCAAAATTGACTAACCTGCATAAAAATTAATATTTGGGACACTTGCAAATAAAGCACAGCCATCACACATTCATATATACACACAATCTCAACAGTTAATTCAAACAGATACACCTTTGAGTTTTGAAGCAGAAATAGCCACGTCTGTGTTGTCTTTCTGTATAAATATTCTGATTTCTACAAAGTGGGTTTATAACATTTTTCATAAGTGTTAATATAATTTAAATTTATAGAAACAGTTTGAAAATAAAAACGTTTTACAACACAAATCATGTCTCAATGGAACACTAACAAACTTTATATAATTTAAATTTACAGAAAAAGTTCCAAAATAAAATGTACTTATTATACAAATCATATGTCAACAAAGTTATATAATTTAATTTATAGAAACTTTTTGTAACTAAAGACGTGTTTATAATACAAATCATATCTCAATGGAACGCTAAAAGACTTATAATTTAAATTTATAGAAACATTTTGAAAATAAAAATGTGTTGATAATTCAAATCATAACTCAATGGAGCACTAACAAATGTTATATAATTTAAATTTATAGAATAAGTTTGAAAATAAAAATGTACTTATAATACAAATCATATCTCAATTGAATACAAACAAGTGTTATTTAATTTAAATTTATAGATACATTTTGTAAATATAAACGTGTTTATAATATAAATGTCACAATGGAACACTAAAAAACGTATCTACAACTCCTTAATCAGACACTTGAACATCATGATGAACTGCGGGTAAGGAAAGTTCAGATATTGTTTTTCTCAAGTATGCATTTAATAATGTTGCAATGTGAAATAAATTATTTCTGCAGAAGCAGTTGAGATTGTAAAAATGGTTGCTACTGAGGAGAATATAATACAATCAAAGAAAATATACCTTTGAGGTTTCCCATTTTGTCAGTTTGTCTAAGGAAACCACTCTTTTAAACAAAATAAAAAAATAAATGTAAAAAAGAACTTCATGTGGGACTGATGTTAGCTAAATATTTTTGATTGTCTTGCTTTATTAAGTATTTTCATATTGCTATACGGAAAAGAGAGAGTTTCTAGGTGTTAAAAATTAGGGCCCCACGGTTACTCTTAAATCCCCCGCCCGACATGTGAAGATGATTTGGTTAACTCTGCTATTGTTTTGAGTATATACTTGTATTTAAGTCTATTGATATAGATTTTAATTAGATAATACATTTCCATGATGGCTTCAAAAAACATAAATTCTCTAAGTTGTATTGATAAGCAGACTTGCTCTGCTTATCCAACTATACACAGCTTGTGAGAAAAAACAATTAAATTAACAGTATCAATGGTGCTTATGTTGTAGACGAATATATGGAATTACGGTGTTTATTTCATGGAAGTACTGCTACAATCTTAATGCAAAAGATATAGAATACTTCTATTATCAAAGGTCTTTAGGAAAAAATGGAAGTGTTTTACTTTCTCTACACGTATTATATATAGTGTATAGATAAGGTATTGCATTGCACCCAAAAATTTTATATAGAGACTTCACCGGAAATAATAGTTTTGAGCTCCCCAGAATACAAAGAAGCATTTTTAGAAAAAGGTTCACTCGCACGCGCGTTTGTGTGTGTGTCTGTGTGTCTGTGAACACGATACTCATAAACAAAAAATAAAATATGTACCACACTTCCAAGGATGCGACACGAAGACTTTGCTGAAAATTCTCCCACCCCAAACTACTTTTACGTGGTAAAATTTTCGATTTTTTTTTTTATTTTCTCAAAAATAGCTCCAAATATTTTGATTAAAACGCGTACATGGAATATAATTACATGATAAATAAAATATATATCTTGAAGCTTTTGGGAGTATCCTCTCAATATCAATTTACTCTGGATGAATTTTACTGAATTTTGTACAACTAGTAAACCGTAAGAGAAAACTTACTACACTAAAACTGTAGATCTCGATAAAATTTGTGTCATATACAGTTTTTCGTGGAGTTGTCCATTTTGAGATACCTATTCCTTGTTATCGGTTTCGTTTTAAAGCTCTTATATTTTTCTCATACAGGAATTTTTCAAATCTTGGTAATGCAAAGAAACGGATTCAACCACATGGCAGTGAGCTTTTAAAAGATTTGACTAGCACTTTAGCCTAGTGTATTCCCTTGCTTCTCTTGTATTTACTTACAAGTAACAAATAATAGCAACATTACTGCTAATGTTTGTCTCGATTATTATGAAGAATAAACTTTTTAACAATAATTTGTTACAGAAATGACAGAAAGTCATGTTAATGGAACACATCAGATATTTCAAACCTACGCGTGTCTGCTATAAGAAGTAATTGGTTGTCGTAGGTATTTTAAATGCCGTAAAAAAGAAAAAGCAGAAACATCGAATTCCACAATCAATTCATCAATTCTTATTGACTTGGGTGACCGAAGAAGTCGTTAAAGCATGGACTCAAGAACGGAATAAACGCGGTTCAAATTCCGCTAGTATGTTCTAGCTGACTGATCCTTTATTCTTTTTACTTTCTGTATACGTACTATGTACATAGCGTATAGAGGAAGTATTGTATTCCACCTAAAAATTCGATACCGAGATTTCACCGGAAATACAAATTTTAGGAACCCCTGAATCCAAAAAAAGTATTTTTAGGAAAAGGTCCGTGTGTATATATGTGTGAGTGTGGGTGTGTAGACAGCATAGCTCAAAAACGAAAAGACCGTTAAATACCAAACTTGGTATTTAGGTTTGGTATCTTCCAAGGATGCAACACCAAGATTTTCAAGAAAATCCCCCCACCCCGAACTACTCTTTAAAAGGAAATTTTTGATTTTCTAAAAAATAGCTCTAACAATTTTGATTAAAATCACATGCATTAAAGATATTTACATACCAAATAAAATGTATATCTTGAATTTTCTGGGAATAGTCTCTGAAGACTACTTTATTCTGCATGAAATCTACGAAATATTGCATAACAACTAAACCTAAGAGATGGACAAAATATTACCACACAAAAATGTAGAGCACGTTAAAACACACAATTTTTGTTATATACATTTTTTCGTGTAGTTGGTCGCTTTTTAGTTATTCATTGTTTTTTATTTCACCTTTCAAAAACTTATATTTTCTCATACAGGAATGTAAACTTCTGTCCATTCAAACAAAGGAACTTCCGTCACATAGCAACCAGCCTTTGACTATCACTTTAACCTATGGTACTCCCTTATTTCGCTTCTACTTAAAAGGAAGCAAGTAATAAGACTATTTCTGAGGGTTTTTTTTTTTTCTCGATTAGCATGAAGTACATAGAAGCATAAACGTTTTAACAATAATTTGTTGCAGACTTTCTATACATCTCTGCTACACATTATTGCTAAAAAGCTTATGCTTCTATTTACTTCATGTGAATGGAGAAAAATTTAACACAAATAGTCTTATTACTTGCTTCCTTGTAAGTAGAAGGGAAATAAGGGAGTACCATAGGTTAAAGCGATAGTCAAAAGCTGATTGCTATGTGACTAAGGTTGCTTTTTTGTATGGACAGGATTCGAAAAATTCCTGTATGAGAAAAGTATAAGTTTTTCAAAGCTTAAACCAAAAACAAGGAACATCTCAAAAACAATCAACTCCACGAAAAAAAAGTATATGACATAAATTGTGTGTTTTTATTTGCTCTACAATTTTTGTGTCGTAAGTTGTTTTCCTATTTCTTACGGTTTAGCACTTGTGCAAAATCCCGTAAAATTCATCCAGGATAAAGTAATCTTCAGAGGCTATTCCCAGAAAATTCAAAATATACATGTATTTGTCAGGTAAATAGCTTTGATACACGATAATTTAATCAAAATAGTTAGAGCCATTTTTGAGAAAATAAAAATTTTCGAAAAAAGTTCCATTTAAGGAGTAGTTGGGAGGGGATTTTCTTGAAAATCTTCGTGTCGCATCCTTAAAAGCTGCCAAACTTAAATACCAAGTTTGGTATTCAACGGTATTTTTGTTTTTGAGCTATGCTGTCCATAGGCACACACACACACACACACAGACATACACATGAACCTTTTTCCAAAAATTGTTTTTTTGGATTCAGGGGGACCCAAAACATGTATTTCCGTTGAAATCTTGGTATCAAATTTTGGGTGCATTACAATATCTTCTCTATACATCATGTACATAGTACGTGTAGAGAAAGTAAAAAGTTGCTTTATTATAGGCAATATCACCTAGACTGCGCTAATAGTACGTCATCTCAAATTAAGTATGGGCTATAGTTAGATATTTTCGGTAGGTGGGCGCCATAAAAGATGAACGATGGACGCTGGAATCCCCGCTTCTCGAGTATCTTGTAATTCCAGATTAGCTTCAGCCACGTGGTGTATGTCCCAAGGGATCAGCCCGCAGACGAAGATATAGAACCAGTGCCCTGCTGGTGGACACAATGACAAAATGCGAAACCACCAGAAGCAAACAACAGTTGAGTGTGAGATGTCTTGTCAAGCATTCCAAATCTCTGCCTTTTGCACTCGGGACTATCCTTAAACTTACAGATGTAACGAATGTATAACTTATTCTAAGCAAAATGCATTAACAGCAAAAACAGTTATATCTTTAACGTATGATTGTTAAAAGATATAAACCTAACAAATTGCAAAACCAAGCCAGTGTTTCTTTGCAGTTTCTGGAAACTTTCCACCTAGGCCTTTAAGTAAACTTTGTTTTAACGATTCCCTCTGGTGTTTGTACATTAGTTATGTTGCCTATCATAAAGATATCGTTCCGTTTATGCATTATATAAAAATCTGATGTGTTCCATTCACATGCCTTTCTCTATACCTCTGCAACAAATTATTGTTAAAAATTTTAATCTTTTATTTACTTCTTGCTTATTGAGAAAAAAAACAGAAATTACCTTATTGCTTGCTTCCTTGTAAATAGAAGCGAAATAAGGGAGTACCATAGGTTAAAATGATAGTCACACCAGTTCATCTCATTCCTTTCTCATCTTAGGAAAGAGACTGGAAATATTTATTCCTGCTACATGCCTGGTAACTCAACTGCCTCGTATTTGACTTATAGATAACCTTCCATACAGAATTCAACGGGGCTATTTCAAGTTAAAACTCGTCTGCAGCGATCTTCCTTTCACCCCTCTTGTTTATCAGCAGAGACGTTGAGCAGGTGAGAGAAGCAAACCAAAGGTCACCCCGGTCAGTTCCTCTTTGTCGGGTTTTAACCTGAAAACGCAACATTTTAACCCAAAGCTAATATCTGCACACGTAATATACGGGGTGGTTGAGTCACCTGGTATGCAGTTAATCATTAGGCAAGTAAGCGAAAAGAAAAACTGTGGTTTTTTGATTCTACTGTGTCGTAAAGCCATGAGTATTCATTTTGAAAAGACTTCCTGGTTAAGAGGACAGTGTTTAAAAGTTGTAATCATATTACATCCATTAAGGAACAAATTCCAGGCTACTAAACAGTGCTCAAGATACATACTTGGACAGCTATGCCTTTCAGGTTTATAAGACGATTCTATTATATACATAATATATTTTTCTTCTTAAAATAAACAAATGTCAAATACTATCAATATTAGAAAATATATTTGCTTATATTATCAGCTCAAACAACGTAGATTCGTGAAATGTTTCTCCAATATTGAAATAAAATTAATTACGATGGAAAGGCCAGGTGTAATCAATATTTACTGCACCAAGTTTAGCTGCCCATAGCGGTACATGTTGGTGAGTCTTATACATTGTGGTGTACAAATGCGTTAAACTCAAATGCAAACGACACTATGCACATTGTTATCTGGAATAGGAAAAATTCAAGTTGCTCAACATCCAGCTACACACTGCATCATTTATATCAATGTTTACTTTCTCTAGCCCGTATGTGCAATGTAAATAGTGAATAGAGAAGGTGTTCTATTCCACCCCAAACTTCGATACCGAGATTTCATCGGAAATACATGTTTTGAGCCTCCTGAATCCTATAAAAGTATTTTAGAAACATGTCAGTGTGTGTGTGTTCGTGTGTGTGTGTGGGCCGCATAGCTCATTGCGAAAAGTCACATAAATACCAAACTTGATATTTAAGTTCAATATATTCTAAGGATACGACACGAAGATTTTCAAGAAAATCCCCCTGCCACAACTACGTTTATTTTGAACATTTTTCAAAAATTTTGAATTTCTAAAAAATGGCTCTAAGGATTTTTATTAAAATGTCATATGATTAGGATATTTTCATGTCAAAATAAATGTATATCTTGAAATTTTTGGGAATAGCCTCTGAAGATCTCTTTATTCTGGATGCCTTTTGTATAACTTTTGGTAAACCATAAGAGATAGGCTACACAAAAACTGCAGTACTGATTAAAACACAAAATTTATGTCATACACATTTTTTGTAGAGCTAACCTTTTCGGAATAATCCGAGCTAGTAGCTTCTGTTTTAAGAAATTAATAATACCAGTTGACGCGAAGTATAATGAAGAAAAATACATAAATAATTCCTGCAAGAATATTTAGCAATATTCCTGGTATTTCTCATAAATATTTAGTTCGACCAAATTGTTCGTTACTTTCTGAATGGTCCTCGTATAATATGTTATCTAAAGATTTAAGGATACCTTTTATGACTGCTTTCTTTGGCTCAGAAAAATAATTTATTCTAAAAACAAGAAAAGATTTAATACACATAACTACATAAATTCAAAAAGCTGATGTGTTCCATTCACAAGAGTTTCTCTAGCTGTTAAACAAACAAACTTTACTCAAAAAATTATTCTTTTACCTACGTCGAGCTAACCAAGGTAAGCATTATCAGAAATGGTTTTATTACTTGCTTCGTTGTAAGCAGAAGGGAAATAAGGGAGTACACTAGACTGAAGCGATATTCACATCTTTTAAAAGCTTTCACAATGTAAACAATTGAAATTCAATTAACTTCTGCATTTCCGGGAGTAAAGCAAAAGAGATGAAACGAAAGTTGACCTGCCGCTTGAGAAAATTTTAAGTAGTTTAAAAATAAAACCACTAACAAGGAATATATCGTAAAAGGTTACTCTACCAAAAATGTACCTGATTGACATAAATTGTGTGTTTTAATGAGATCTACATCTTTGTGTAGCAAGTTTCTATCTCCCACGGTTTAAGTTATAAAAATGCCATCCAGAAGAAAATGTCTTCAGAGTTATTGCCAGAAAATTCGAGATATATATTTCGCCTGTCATAAAAATATCTTAAACATACGGTATTTTAATCAAAATATTTAGAGTCATTTTTGAGAAAATCAAAATTTTCGAAAAGTATTCCATGGAATGCGTAGTTGGAGTGGGGGGATTTTCTTGATTATCTTTGTGTCGCAACCATGGAAGATGATGAATCAAGATACCAAATTTCCGGTAATATCTCAGTATTTAAGATTTGGATGGAGTACAACACCTTCTCTATCTACCATGTACATTCTGTACATACGTGCTAGAGAAAGTAAATAACATCAACTTAAATCAAATTTTTATATTAAATTTACTGTAACGGTAAATGTGACTGTCATACTTCTCTAAAAATGTATTTGAATGTTTTTATTTATAATTAGAAATAGTTAATAGAATTACCAAGAAAATATCTGAGCTACCGCTCTAAGCCGTGTGTATTAATTACCATTGCGTTACTTACTCATATAAATTGTGCCAATTTTTTAGTTTTAAATTTAAAAATCTGATGTGTTACATTCAAATGACTTTCTATACATCTCTGCAACAGATTAGTTTTAAAAAGCTTATACTTCTATTTACTTCATGCCAATCGTCAAAAAATTAGCAGAAATAGTCTATTACTTGCTTCCTTGTAAGTATAAGGGAAAAATGGAGTAGCATAGATTAAAGCGATAGTCAAAAGCTGAAGTTCCTTTGTTTGTATGGACAGGAGTTGACAAATTCCTGTATGAGAAAAGTTGAAATTTTTCGAACCTGAAGACAAAAACAAGGAATATCTCAAAAACGATCAACTCCACGAAAAAAATATATATACAACATGAATTGTGTGTTTTAATGTGCTCTACATTTTTTTTTTCTAGTCGTAAGATTTTGTCCATCTCTTACGGTTTAGCAGTTATGCAGAATTCCGTAAAATTCACTCAGAATAAAGTAGTCTTCAGAGGCTATTCCCAGAAAATTCAAAATATAAATTTTATTTGTCATGTAAATATCTTTAATATACGATATTTTAATCAAAATCGTTAGAGCCATTTTTTAGAAAGTCAAACTTTTCGAAAAAAGTTCCATGTAAAGAGTAGTTTTGGGTGGGGGATTTTTCTCAAAATCTTCGAGTCGCATCCCTAGAAAATAACTAAACTTAAATACCAAGTTTGGTATTTTACCGACTATTCGTTTTAGAGTTATCGTGTTCACAGACACACGGACAGACGGACACACTGAGATACGGACACACACATGGACCTTTTTCTGAAAATACTTTTTTTGGATACAGGGGACCCTAAAACATATATTTCCGGTGAAATCTCGGTATTGAATTTTTGGTGGAGTGCAATACCTTCTCTATACACTATGCACATAGTACGTGTAGAGAAAGTAAAAAAGTTAGAAAACTCAGTCCCTGTGTTCCTTGAATTTAATGAATAATATATTCCCGCTAAAACTATGATGCGATGTGGCGCCATGGTGGCGTGCGTGACTTGTATTCGGAAAGTCCAGGGCTGGATTTCCGATGATCGCCTACTCAGACTCATGAGTTTGTCGTGGTTTTCCCGGGTGAGTAGCTGAATTCAGGTGTTCGGTGGGTTGTGCCTGAACGGTGGATGTGCGTTTTGAAAAGGTTTCTTGCTTGCACAGTCGGGACACGTCTCCGAAGTGGGCTACGTCAGAGGGAACCGCCGAGGTTTAGGGTGGTAGGGTGAGGCATCATCGAACTGGTCCATCGCCATCCAAATCTGCTTGCCAGCGTGTGTGTCCCTTCATCCCTTCTCCCAGGAATCACGGTAGCAGCAAAAAGGGATTGCGTAGCTCTCTTGTGGTGCTTTGTTACGGTTGTGGGGAGCCCTCCGTTCGTTTTTACTTTCTCTACACGTACTATGTACATAATGTATAGAGAATATATTGCATTCCACCTAAAAATTTGATACCGAGGTTTCATCAGAAATAGACATTTTAGGGTCCCCTGTATCTAAAAAAAGTATTTTTAGTAAAAGCTCCATGTGTGTGTGTGTGTGTGTGTATGTGTGTGTGTGTCCATGTGTCTGTGAACACGTTAACTCAAAACGAAAAGACCGTAAAATAACAAACTTGTTATATCAGTTTGGTATTTTCCAAGGAAGCGACACGAAGGTTTTGAGGAAAATCACCCCACCACAAACTACCCTTTACATGGAAAAATATTCGAAAAGTTTGATTTCCTCAAAAATTGCTCTAAAATGTTTGATTAAAATACTGTATATTAAAGATATTTATACGACAAATATATATGTTTATCTCAATTAGCATAAAGTAAATTGAAGAATAAGTTTTTTAACAATAATGTGTTACAGCATGTAGAGAAACTCATGTGACACATCAGATTTTTAGTTTTATCTTTTACTTCCGCTTAACGGGCCCTGTGCACATTTATTAATTCGCTAGCTTTTGTCTTAGAGTTAACAGAAATTTGGACTGTAAGCCTAAAAATAAAAGATGTTACCAAATTAGCGTTCAAAATATTGAGAATGACTTAAGCCAAGAGGGACAATTATACATATCTACTTTTTATTTTGAAATAGGCCATGAAAAGGTAACCCCTATTAACAACATTATAAAATGTTCTAAATTTGAGTACTATATTTACAAACATTTCTACTTTTCTCTTTAAGTCCAAAGAGGTCTAAATAAATACCCCCTTGAGCCATTCTACTTTGGAATATTTCTTTACGTTCAAGCCTGTACACCACGTTCTGAAACGACGCCAAACAAATATAATGTCTTATACTTCATATTTGAAATGGTCCGAATTTTGATATCACAAATTCGAAACTCTTTGAGATATCTTTTTGTGTAACTTTAAAAACTATATCGTTTTGAGATTAGGCAGCGTACGAAACATTAGTGTATAAGGCCCACATAAATCTCAGAGGATGTTCTTGGCAAGCACATCTCATGAAAGCAAACGGGTTTCTCCTTCTTCGGTATTAACAAACTTGCTCTAGCTATCAGGTAAAATTTACCTACTCAAAAGACTACTTATGGCTTGGAGAGTCTCAGTGGAATGTGAAATATACATATTATATCCTATCCATCAGTATCTTGTACTTATTATCCTAATCATTTTAAAATTATCCTAATTGTAAACCTTCAACAACTTACTATAAACATCAACAAGAACTTGTTGTTAAATGTACAAATGTTAATATTAACAAAAAAAAAGATACTAAAATAAACTTCTTGCCTCACTGCGCAACGAATTGTTTGTTTAAAAAAATATAAAAAAAACCTTTGGTGACATTCTTTTTCATTTTAACTAAAAACCTTTGGTGACATTCTTTTTTTAATACATATGGTACTGCAGGCGATGACACTGATTATACAAGGAACGGAGGTTGAGCACAGTGGAGTGCGGTGGCAGGGAACTGGAGAACCCAGAGAGAACCCAGAGAGAACCCGCTCCTGCGCCGCTTTGTCCACCTCAAATCCCATATGCGGTCATCTGGGAGCAAACCCGGGCTACCTGAGTGAAAGGCAAGTGGTCCAACAACTCGGGCACGACGCAGCCGTTGGTGATATTCTGATTTTATTCTGTCTTTTTGTCTTTATTAGTTTCTTGCCGCCATTCTCAAGATTGCTAAAGTTAAAATGCCTCTAAAAGATAGTATTAGCGGGATGTATTTATCTCAACTTATTTTTCCATTCATTTATTTTCGTCCATTGTCTATTACGATGAAATAGTATGCTGGAAGAATAAACATATAACTAAACGCTCTTTAGCGGCGTTTCGTAAGACAAGGAATCCCTTAATGTTAGCTAACCACTGTACAGTAGGTTGGTATGTTAACAAAAACGCTGCTAAAGTACGTGACCTAGTGCTTCCCAATCTCCTGCGTTACCTCCGATAGCGTGGGCCAGGCACGCGGCTTTGTTTCTGATGGTAGTGTTTAACGCACGCTTTTACTACTTGTGGCACCGCAGGCGATTTGTTTCTAATGTCTAATTCACACTGTCCATGATATGTTTTATTGGTGTATCATATTTTCATATCACATAAGATCTGAGAAACAAGGTCCACATCCTTTTTAGGTGCCGTTTCGAAACGCTCTGTATACTTCTTTATTGTTATCAGTAGAGATGTGGTTAGAATGAAAGTTCACTTCGTTTATACCGCAAAACGAAATCCAATATTACAGATCTCTCGGAACACGTTTATCTAGATACCACAAATGAGTCATAAAACAGACACGTGCTCACCCAGTGGTATGAAATTTACTCCGCCATCTCTATACCAGTTTATGGGAAAAAAATGGTGTGATGTGACCTCAATGTAAGGCGCGTTCGCTCTATCAAGTTACTTAGACTTCTCTATCAAGTGATCAATTCGGGACATAAATACTTTGAATCTGGAGCAATCACAGGTGTCTATCTTTCAGATTTTATCGTTTTCATTTTATCGCTATAAGGTTAAGATTTTTTTCACAACAATTGTATCGCCCGATTCGTTTTAACTTCAAACAGCATCTCTTTGACTGCTAGAAATATAGAGGGGCGGTTTTAGTGCGTATACAGTAAGGATATACCCATGACGTCTGTAGTGGACCACCGAGATGGGGGACGCAGCGGCCGGGCGGTAGGCCAAGATTCCCCGTGAGCTGTCGTGCCATGGAGTTACATTAAGGATATATTAATACCTCTAAGACAGATATGTCCCAACTGAAGCAGAAAGGGAAAGACGGATGAATGTTTGTGAACATAAGGCGTTCCTCATCTGCATACACGTGTGTAAATCGTACATTTAATGGACTGAAATGAGAATTTTTTGTTTGTTTGTTTGTTTGTTTATGGTTACGTGTCTCGTTAGTAAGTTTCTCGGCCTTGCTTAGTTTGTCTTTAGCTTTTGTTTCTTGTGTTGCGATGTCTAGTATTTGACTAAACATCAAAGAATGTGCCGAAAGTTAGTGGATTATTTTTTAAATTCATTAATGGATGCAGTCAAAGTGCTATGGTTCTCAGCGTCCCACTCTATAGTGGAAGTAAAAGACCGGACATTTTTTGGTTAGAAGCCGTTGAGTTCTACAGGTCAACCAGACTAAGCTTTTTACACCGGGAAAAGTCCATCTCCCTCCGCCGGAATCTCAGGACCACGGTGGACGACTAAACACGGTCTACCAGTCATCGTTAATAAGACCTGACAATGTAATGTTAGGTGCTCGAACGCTTGCGCCCTAAACCCGTCTTGTCTCTATCCATTCTTTAATAAACTATTCTTAAAAAGAATCGTCTATTTTGAATAGATATTGTTATTGAATATCCATTTTTTTTTTTTTTTGCTTCATTTGTATAGCCCCCTTTAACATCAATGGTCATATCGGGGGCTTTCACTTGTGAAACTGTAGGTTCAGAACATTAGTTTAATAAACTTTATATTACTAAACACACTCACATTCACACTTCCAGACTCTATGGGGGATAGGGAATAATTCCGGTTAAAGAAAAATTCCCCGCTCCAGCCGGGAATCGAACCCGGGACCTCCGGATGAGAAGTCAGCTTGCTGACCACTCGACCACGGAGGCAGTCGAGTCTCCATTTATTTAACCTATTTTACAAAGGTGTGTTAGGAGTATATTTTTATACATTCGATAGCATACATATAAATAACATACTATCAGAAAAAGGTTCGTGTATGTGTGTCCGTGTGTATGTGAACACGATAACTCAAAATGAAAAGTCAGTAAAATTCCAAGCTTGGTATTTGAGCTTAGTATCTTCCAGGCATGCGACACGAAGATTTTGAGAAAAATGTCCCCCACCCTAAATTACCCTTTACATGGAAAAAATTCAAAAATTTTTATTTTTTCAAAACCGGATCCAAAGATTTTGATTAAAATACCATGTATTAAAGGCAATCAAAATGTACATCTTGAATTTTCTGGAAATAGCCTCTAGAGATCACTTTTTTCTGAATGAATTTTGCGAATTTTGCGTAACTGGAAAAACCGTAACAGATAGACAAAAACTTACTATCCAAAACTTCTAGTGTTCGTTAAAACACACAATTTATGTTATAAATATTTTTTTCATGGAGTTGACCGTTTTTGATATCTTCCTTATTAATGGTTTCAGCTTTAAAATGCTTATACTTTTCTCATACGGGGCTTTGTCAACTCCTGGCTAAACAAAAAAGGAACTTCAATCACATGGCAACCAGTTTTTAAACGATTTGACCATTACTCTACCTAGTGTATTCGCTTATTTAATACATTTAAATTTCTTATATGCGTGGCAACCAGCTATTACTTTCTCTATACGAACTATGTACATATGTGTATAGAGAAGGTTTTGTATTGCACCCAAAAATTCGATACCGAGATTTCACCGAAAATATATGTTTGAGACCCCCTGAATCCAAAAAAAGCATTTTTAGAAAATGTTCGTTTGTGTGTCTGTCTGTGTCGTGTGTGTGTGTGTGTGTGCGTGTGTGTGTCTGTGGGCAGGATAGCTCAAAAATGAAAAGACCTTTAAAAACCAAATGGTATTTAGGTTTGGTATCTTCCAAGGATGCGACACGAAGATTTTCAAGAAAATCCCCCCAACCCAAACTACCCTTAAATGGAAAAAAAATCGAAAATTTTGATATTCTAAAAAATGGCTCTAACGATTTTGATTAAAATATCGTAAATTTAAAGTATTTATTTGACGAATAAAATGCATATCTTGAATTTTCTGGAAATAGCCTCTAAAGACTACTTTATTCTGAATGAATTTTCGGATTTTTGCATAACTGCTAAACCGTAAGAGATGGACAAAAACTTACCACACAGAAAATGTAGAGCACATTAAAACACATAATTTATGTTATATATATTTTTTTCGTGGAGTTGATCGTTTTTAAGTTATCCCTTGTTTTTGTTTTCAGCTATGAAAAACTTATACTTTTCTCATACAGGAATTTGTCAATTCCTCCATACAAACAAAGGAACCTCAGTCGCATAGTAACCAGCTTTTGACTATCACTTAAACCAATGGTACTCCCTTATTTCGCTCCTGCTTACAAAGAAACAAGTAATAAGACTGTTTGCGTTAATTTTTTCTCGATTATCATGAAGTAAATAGAAGTAAGATCTTTTTAACAATAATTTGTTGCAGATATGTAGAGAAAATCATGTGAATGGAACACATCAGATTTTTTGCTTCTGTTATCACATGCTACCAACAGTTTTGGTTTGCTCTATTAATCTTGTTAATCCAGTGTACTTCACGTTAACATAAACGTTCTTAGAACTTCTTTTATTACACTTTTAATTGTAAGCACAATGCGAATAAGGGAATATTGTAAGCCTTGAGCTATATTCAAAATACAAAGAGCTAGATACTATCTGTAGGCTTTGTAATTCCGTTCTCTTTGCATGAGCAGGAGAAAAATATCGGTCGTGTTTCATTCACATGTCTGTCTCCACTCTTCAACAAACTATTTTAATTAAAGTTTATTCTTCTATCCATTCATGTTAATCGATATGAACATTTGCAGAAATAGTTAACTAATTAACATGTAGGTACAAGGTGAGTAAGACAGTAAAGTACAGTAAGTGAGTCACGTCTAGTAAGAGCAATTCTCTATGTTATTGTCTTTAAATTCCATTATTTTTACATGGAAAGTTATGAATTACAACTCTCTATTTGAGAAAAGTATAAGTATTACAAAAACTTAAAGCAGTAACAAAGAATATATCGGAAATGGTGAGCTCCACAAAAATATATAAGATCTCGTTAAATTGCAATATATAAGATAAATTCTGTCTATCTCAAATAGCTTATCAATCACGTGAGTGTGATACATCGATTTTTCTTCTTCGCAATGAACAAATTCTTTCCACTTCTTCTTACCCATTCCCCTATTTTCCTTGTTTAAAAGACAATGTTTTAACCTTGATTAAATTTCTAGAGAATACTCCTTCTGTAGTCATTGGTATACAACACGTTCCTCATTGCACCGCTCTGTAAGGTGATTGTTCGTATCTAGATCTGTCTATTTCTGAAGCTAACTTCAGCGACCCAGCGTCACTAGGCTCTCCTTGAAATGCTTTGATAGGATTTCCTTTGATGTTCCACAGCGTCATGATATTTTATCGTAATTCTATCGTAAGATAATACAAAAAATGTTATGTGGTACAATCACACGACTTTCTCTAGCTCTTCTACAAATTTCTTACATAAGATTATTCTTCTTTCTACAAAATACTAATCAAGATAAACATTAGCAGAATGTTCTTACTACTTAGTTCCTTATAAGTAGAAAGAAAATGAGAGAATGCACTAGGCTAAACCGATAGTCAAATGTTTTAATAACTGTCGTTATTCGATTTTCATTGCAAATCGCTTCCTTGCTTGGCCAGGAGTGGAACAAAAAAAACCGACACTTCCTGTCTATAAGTACTCACAACTGAAACAAAAAACAATGAATACCTCGGAAACGGTTATCTCCACAACAAAAATGTAAAGGACATAAATTGTGTGTTTTGATCAGATCATCATTTTCTGTGCAGTAAGTTTTTGTCTAGCTCTTATCGTTTAGCAGTTAAGCAAAATTTATCAAAATTCATCCAGAATAAAGAGCTCTTCAGAGGATATTCCCAGAAAATTCAAAATATACATTTTATTAGATTTAATATACAGAATTTTAATCAAAATCGTTGGAGCCATTTATTAGAAAATCAAAATTTTCGGAAATTTTGCCATGTAAAGGGTAGTTGAAGGTGGGAGGATTTTCTTGAAAATCTTCGTGTCGCATCCTTGGAAGATACCAAATCTAAATACCAAGTTTAGTATTTAACGGTCTTTTCGTTTTTGAGCTATGCTGTCCACAGACACATACACACACAGACAGACAGACAGCCAGACACACACATACACACGGACCTTTTTCTGAAAATGTTTTTTTGGATTCAGGGGGTCCTAAAAGATGTGTTTCCGGTGAAATCTCGACATTGAATTTTTGGGTGGAATACAGCACTTCCTCTATACACTATGTACATAGTACGTATAGAGAAAGTAAAAATCTGATATGTTCCATTCACATGACTTTCTCTAAATCTCTGCAACAAATTAGTGTTAAAAATCTTATGCTACTATTTACTTCATCATAATCGGGAAAAAATTAGCAGAAATAGTCTTATTACTTGTTTCCTTGTAAGTTAAAGCGAACCAACGCAATGCCATAGGTTAAAGCGATAGTCAAAAGCTGGTTGCTATGTGAAGGAAGTTCCTTTGTTTGTATGGACAAGAGTTGACAAATCCCTGTATGAGAAAAGATTCTTCAAAGCTGAAACCAAAAACAAGGATTATCTCAAAAACGATCAGCTCCACGAAAAAAATGTATACAACATAAATTGTGTGTTTTAATGCGTTCTACTTTTTTGTGTGGAAGGCTTTTGTCTATCTCTATCTCAATAAAAATCCAGATTAAAGAGGTCTTTAGAGGCTAATCCTAGAAAATTCAAGATATACATTTTATTTGTCAAGTAAATATCTTAAACCTAAGATAGTTTAACCAAAATTATTAGAACCATTTTTAAGAAAATCAAAATTTTCGAAATTTTTTCCACATAAAGGGTAGTTGGGAGTGGAGGGATTTTCTTGAAAAGCTTCGTATCACATCCTTGGAAGATACCAAACATAAATACCAAGTTTGGTTCCTAACGCTCTTTTCGTTTTTGAGCTATGCTGGCCACAGACAGACACACATCGACATTTTTCTAAAAATGTTGTTTGTTTTTTATTCAGGGGGTCTCAAAACATATATATCCGGTGAAATCTTGGGAATCGAATTGTTGGATGCATTACAATACCTTCTCTATACACCATGTATATAGTAAGTGTAGAGAAAGTAAATCGGCTATCCTAGTCCTCAAATTAGCTTTACTTTTGGTTTGTATTACTTAATTTCCAATAGTTAAAAATCTATAAATAATTTTATTCGGCAATAACACACATTTCCTGTAAACGCTCATTGGAATTGACGTCCAATAGAATCTAGTGTTACACTGGAGCAACTTTAAACATCACAGATATCACTTCTACTGCATTTGTTATTTTAGCCTATTTGTTACACCATAATACAAAACTAATATGATTACTCACCTTCATATTTTTCGTCATTACAGTATTTCTCTTTTTTACACCAGGAATGTTTCATTGTTGAACCAATTTTATTAAACAATTTATTATTTCTTGTCAAGTAGGTGTAAAATTCCAAGTAATTTAGGGTCTTGAACTGTATTGAGCAGTTATTTTTTTTTTCACTGTGCCTACATACTGTGTGTATATAATGGTATGCAGGCACAGAAGCTCATTAATCATTAATCAAAGATTTATACTACAGCTAAGGAATAAATTTAAGGTATAAAAAGAATTCTTCTATTTTCAAAAGTTCAGAACAGCAGATTACAGCAGGAAATTTGTCGCAGAAAGCTCAGAATAAAATCTTTCTTGTCGCTAACCAAAATATAGAGTACGCTATGACCAAAGAGTATAGGAAGTGAAAAACAGTACAACCGTTACGAGATATATACAGTCTTTGCTTTGGCTTGTATTTTGACGATATTCGATATCTCAATTGCTAGATTGCGATGCAAATTCAAATTTTATTCCTGGCTACTAAAGAGAAAATCCACGCATACTGTTTTATTTAATTTTATACTTAATTTATTTTCATTTTATTTATTTATTTTTTCACTAGAAAAGGAGACGTGTCCGGGAAAAAGAAGTCGTATGATCACCCTAGAAACGGGAGAATTAGAAACACAACACGTCACGTTTTTCAGAAGATAACCCTTTCTTTTTTACACATATTTGACCTTCTGGCTTAACCTAATTCGCCAACAGGGGAGAGAGAATGAGCTACATAGAACACAAACGCACAACGCTAAACATTCATGCACATATCGGGATTCGAACCCGCGACCCTTTCGCGTCAGGGCGATAATGCCAAACGCGCCAACGACCAGGACAAGATAATTGCATGCAAAAGACTATACTGGGTGTGGTAAAACGGTGTGGAGGATAACATAGAGTAAAAGGGCAAGCTTCTCCCATAAAATTCAAGATATATGCATTTTATTTGCCATGAAAATATTTTAATTTATGGTATTTTAATCAAAGTCGATAGAGCCTTTTTTTAACTAATCGAACATTTCAAAACATTAGAGGGTAGTTTGGGATGGGGAAAACTTTGAGAATGCTTCGTGTCGCATCTTTGTAAGATAGTGAATTTAATTAGATACCAAGTTTGGTATTTAATAGGATTTACGCTTTTGTTTTACGCTGTTCACAGACACAAACTTACAGACTTAAACCTTATCCGGGTAATTCAATCTAAGCGAGATTTAAACTCCAGAACCCGTTGCATATGGTAGTTTTTTTTTCTCTCTTTTTTTCGGAATGTAGGTTTACCTGATAAAAGGTAAAACTGTATTCATCCAACAATATTCCTTCACCAATTATATAATACCTTTTCAGTAGCTTGCTATTTTGATTAATAAATTTAAATTTCTTATATGCGTGGCAACTAGCTATTACTTTCTCTATACGTACTATGTACATATGTGTATAGAGACGGTATTGTATTGCACCCAAAAATTCGATACCGAGATTTCACCGGAAATATATGTTTTGAGACCCTTTGAATCCAAAAAAAGCATTTTTAGAAAATGTCCGTGTGTGCGCGCCCAAGTGTGTGTGTGTGTGTGTGTGTGTGTGTGTGTGTGTGTGTGTGTGTGTCTGAGGGCAGCATAGCTCAAAAACGAATAGAGCGTTAAGAACCAAACTTGGTATTTAAGTTTGATATCTTCCAAGGATGCGACACGAAAATTTTCAAGAAAATCCCCCCACCCTAAACTACCCTTTATATGGAAAAAATTTCGAAATTTTTGATTTCCTTAAAATTGGCTCTAACGATTTTGATTAAATTCTCTTATATTTAAGATATTTACTTGCCGAATAAAATGTATATCTTGAATTTTCTGGGAATAGCCTCTGAAGACTACTTTATTCTAAATGAATTTTACGGAATTTTGCATAACTGCTAAACCGTAATAGATGGACAAAAACTTTCCACACAAAAAATGTAGAGCACATTAAAACACACAATTTATGTTCTATACATTTCTTTCGTGGAGTTGATCGTTTTGAGATATTCCTTTTTTTTGGTTTCAATTTGAAAAACCTATATTTTTCTCATTCAGAAATTTGTCAACTCCTGCCCATGCAAACAAAGGTATTTCAGTCAAACAGCAACCAACTTTTGACTATCACTTTAACCTATGGTACTCCCTTATTTCCTGGGTTCGATACCCAGTACCGGCGTGGGGATTTTTCCCCCGCTGGGAGACCTGGCCCGGGGTACACTCAGCCTCGTAAGGTCCCTGGGGGGCCAATTGAGGAGCTACTTGATGGAGAAGTAGCGGCTCCAGGTCATGAGAGCCACATTAACCGGCCGGAGGGGGACTCGAGGTGCTGACCACGTCTCACCCTCCAATTCTGCACCCCATCCATGGCGTCTGTAATGGACCCAGATGGGGGACTCAGCGGCCGGGCGGTAGGCCAAGGTTTCCCGTGAGCTGTCGTGCCATGGAGTTGTGTTATTACTCCCTTATTTCGCTTCTACTTATAAGGAAGCAAATAATAAGACTATTTCTGCTAATTTTTTTCTGGATTAGCATGAAGTATATAGAAGCATAAGCATTTTAACTATAGTTTGTAGCTGAGATATAGAGAAAGTCATGTGAATGGAACACATCAGGTTTTTTTTTAATTTATATTTTAATGTTCATGAACTCTTCTCTAAAGGCGATTAGTACAAGGAGTTACTTGCTACTGAATAAACAAGATACATTTTAGGCTTCAATAATAATGTTTTATTTCACTCTTAATCTTTGAAAAACAAAAATTTAATTAATTTAACATGTATCTTCTTAAATAAATGTATTCGTTTAAGAGATTAGTTATTTTCTTGATTTTCCATCGTGGTATTCAATGATATTACACTTTCTACATTCCTTCTTCTTTCTTCTCCGTATCCAAGCAAAGTTTTTCAAATAAACACGGGAGGCAATATATATCTAACTTATTTGTTCTTTGCTTAAGGAAACAAGATTATAAACATTCATATACCTTTGTTCATCGTTCATTGTTTATACGTAGATCTTCCTTTTTAACCCTAATACAGAAATTACAGCTAATGGCATAAACTGCACGGTTACACAATAACTTTCCGTTGAACATGTGAGGCACACACGCTAAAACCATACTACCCAGGCGGGCCAAAATCAATTTTTGTTGATGAAGTTTTTAAACCAGTATAAAGCATCAGCAATTTAACTATTTTAGAGTAATTATGAATAATATTACTGTCATGAATGTGGTTACTCTAATTAGGTATTACGTCTTTTAGTTTTGTTTCATTTACTGTTTTCTTAAATAAAAAAATCTTTGTTTCTTTGAGTATTATACTAATAAACACTTTTAGCTCCATAAAATTACCTCACAAGGTATGTTATACATACAAAGAAAACATCGATTAAATTTCACTGTAATATAATTTTTATTATTTTAACACAAAAGACTACTATAAATATCATTATCTTAAATTTTCAAATTGTGGCCTTCGAAATACAGCTTCTTGTTGTCTACACACCACACTCAAGCACACCTCTGTACACATGTCTATATTTATATGTTTCTTGCTATCACTTGTCTTACAAATTACAATCCAGATTTTTGGTTCTGAATTAAAATTCTAGTAGCCTACCTCTGCAATAGGGGTAACGTGTCCGCCTCACATTAAGAGGTCCCGAACTTGAATCTCAGTTAGGTTGAGTTACCCGGATACATTTTTTTACATTTTTTTCCGGGGTTTTAAAATGTCGAGAGTAACTTTAAGCTCGATGGTTCCCGGACTCATTTGAGCATCATTTTACCTATTTCATTCATCGTCCGATATGACCTATCAGGTTAACCTTTATTTCCTGAATTATTTGCTATATATGCTGCTCTTCCTCTAATTCGTAAACCGGCATTCATATCTCTTCCAAAGGCGTGCCGGTCCCCATGGCCGCATGTGAGATTTGTGGTGGACAAAGCGGTGCAGGGGCGGGTTTTCTCCGGGTTCTCCGGTTTCCTCCGCCATCACATTCCACCGGTACTCCATGTTCATTCCATGCATCATCAGTGTCATCGCCTGCGGTGCCACAAGTAGTAAAATTGGGCGTTAAACACTACCAAAAAAGGTCTCCATGGCCAAGCTCGCGCAGAGGATCATGGGTTCCAGTCCCACCTTGGGCAAGGGTGTTTGTGTGCTTGTCAATGTGTATGTGTATTTGTCCTAAAACAGAAAAAGGGTAAACCGAAAGGAAATTTAAGGAAAAAGGAATACAGCACCGGAGAAAAACCAAAAAAGACGACAGCACCGAAGCGCTTCGAATAGCAGGCGATAGGAAATACGTTGGCCATCCCCGCAAAGCCAAATGTCGCGGGTTAGAATCCTAGCATTGCAGTCAAATGTGCCTGTGGTAATGTGCCCAAATAAAATAGCTAGGGTAAAGGCACGCTTTATTTGATTGCAGTTGCTTGGGATTTTGCTCGTTATCTTAAAAGTGTAAAATATTTACGATATAAAACAAATTTGAATGTTTGTATTTTATAGTTGGAGATTAGTTTAGCATGAAACTACCCAAGAGTACATAGCAGCGTTCCTATTATCGCGGTAAACATTAACAAAACAATCTAATAAATATTCATTAAATAGATCAGCTTATTTAGTACTCTTGCAAACTTACGTTTTTCATTAAATTCATAAAATTTATAAGAACCATAATATATACCTCGTCCAATGTGTAAATAAATACAAATTTAAAAATCTGATGTGTTCCTTTCACATGACTTTCCCTACATTTTGGTAACAAATTAGTTTAAAAAACTACTAAAAATTTGCTAAATAACTGCTAATCGAGAAACCATCAGCAGAAATTGCCTTATTACTTGCATTCCTCTAAGTAGGTAAGAAAGGATATAAGGGAATACACTAGGCTAAAGTGATAGTCAAATCTGTTAAAAACTGGTTGCCATATGCACAAAATCCGTTTCTTTGCATTGTCAGGACTTGACAAATTTCCGGTTGTGAAAAGTTTTAAGTATATTAAAACCGAAACCTATAACAAGGTATATCTCAAAAATGATCAACTACACGAAAAAATACATATTGTTTAAAAAAACTACTAATATCTGTTAAATATCTGTTAAAAGTCTGCTAATAGAGATAAGCATCAGCAGAAATTGTCTTATTACTTGTTTTCCTGTAAGTAGGTAAGAAGGGATATAAATAAATTAAACAGAGCTAAAGTGATAGTCAAGTCTGTTAAAAGCTGGTTGCCATGTGGATAAAATCCGTTTCTTTGCATTATCAGGACTTGACAAATTCCTGTATGTGAAAAGTTTTAAGTACCTATTTTAAAACTGGACCCTATAACAAGGTATATCTAAAAAAATTCTCAACTCCACGAAAAAAATGCACATAACATAAATTGCGAGAACTTCATTTTTTGTGTGATTAGTTTTTGTCTACATGTCTCAGAAAAATTCATCCAGAATGAAGAAGTTTTCAGAGACTATTCCCAGAAAGTTGAAGATACACGTTTTATTTGGCATGTAAATATATTTTATGATGGTGTTTTAATCAAAGTCGTTAAAGCAATTTTTGAGAAAATCTAATATTTCGAAATTTGTTCCGTATAAAGTGTAGTTTGGGGTGGGGGAATTTCTCTCAAAGTCTTCATGTCACATCCTTGGTGGGTACTAAACTTATATACCAAATTTGGTATTTTACCGACACACGTGTTCACAGACGCACGAACACACACTGACCTTTTTTAATTTTTTGATACAAGGGACTTTAAAACATGTATTTCTGGTGAAATCTTGGTATCCACTTTTTGGGTGGAATGCAATACATTCTGTATACACTATGTACATAGTACATGTGGAGAAAGTAAAAACGGGATAAGTAGTCATAAACATCAAAATTACTATATTTTTTTCACGAAATAATTCAAATGTACAATGTAATACCTACTTATGTCCTTCTTTATCTTAGCCAACTGCCTTTGAAAACATATAACTGGTGTATATTGCCTGTTGTACAAAACAAGTGCGGTTGTTTTCGTGCAGGCTGTAAGTTGCGGGTTGCATAAAACTACAAAGCGTGGGGCGGTTGACTCGCCTGTAAAAGGTAAGTACTACAAAGAGAGTTGAACATGACTTAACGTGTGAAAGTTCACAATTTTCGGTAATTATTTGCTTGAGACTTCACGTTTCTGCCAAGCTGTAGTAATGAGACTGCAAGCACCGCACGTCCTTGAAGGAAAACTGCTGCAAGTTGTGAATAACAAAGATTTTCTCTAATGACATGAAAGGGAACCGTGCCATGCCGTAATTTTAACCAAAACAGCCCAGCCGCTGTGGTCGATAAACACAAATTTATCGTCCTTTCATTTACACGCCAGCGGGTGGAGTAGCAGCCATTTGCTAATTTACTGCTGCCAACTATTAGGTGTAATTCCGGCTACATTTGTTGCATGCCATCCCTAGGGAACCCAACTCTCCCGCGTGGGATGTTAACGAGAACAAAACAAGATCGGAAAATGCTCTCCTTGATGCTTCCCATGTTCGTTCTTTGCGGCAGTACCCATTCTCTGATGTGACAAATCTTGATTTTTACTTTCTCTATAGGTACTATGTACATAGTGTATAGAGAAGGTATTGTATTCCACCCCAAAATTGATACCGAGATTTCACCGGAAATACATGTTTTGGGTCCCCCTGAATCCCAAAAAAGCATTTTTAGAAAACGGTCCGTGTGTGCATGTGTGTGTAAATGGCAAATGAAGGTTTATTTGTGGACGCTCATTAACTGCTGTGGTTCTCAAAGTACCATTCTATACTGAATATGAAAGACCGCTTAATTTTAATCAGGGGCCTCTCTATCAGGCTTAAAGTTCTTTTACAAGCCGTAAATCTACGACGCGGGACCAGCAGCTTTACTTCCCTTCCGAAGGAAGCCATATTAAAAACTTTTACGCCCAAAAAAATGTGTGTGTCTGTGGACATCATAGCTCAAAACGAAAGGACATCGAATTCCAAGCTTGGTATTTAACTTTGGTATCTTCCAAGGATGCGATACGAAGATATTCAAGAAAATCCCCCCTCCTCAGCTATCCTTTACGTGGAACTTTTTTGGAAATTTTTTATTTTATCAAAAATGGCTCTAACGATTTTGTTTAAAATTTCGTATATTAAAGATATTTACCTGACAAATAAAAAGTGCATCTGGAATTTTCTGGGAATGGCCACTGAAGGCTACTTTATTCTGGGTGAAGTTTACGGAATTTTACATAACGTCTAAACCATAAGTGATGGACAAAAGCTTACCACACAAAAATGTAGAGCACATTAAGGCACACACTTTATTTTATATACATTCGTTTTTTATATATTCATTGTTATTGGTTTCAGCTTTAAAAAAGTATAATTTTCTCATACAGGAATTTGTCAACCGCTGTCCATACAAACAAAGGAACTTCAGACACTTAACAACCAGCTTTTGACTATCACTTTAACCTATGGTGCTCCCTTATTTCGTTTCCACTTACAAGGAAGCAAGTAATACGGTTATTTCTGCTAATTTTTTCTCGATTAGCATGAAGTAAATACAAGCAAAAGCTTTGTAACAATAACTTGTTACAGAGATGTAGAAAAAGTCATGTGAATGGAACACATCAGATTTTTTTTCTTTTGTTATTCGTGAAAGCTTTCAGTATTCCTAGCTTTATTATCATAAGTACCGCTACGAGAGATTACGAGTTTATTCTCACGAACAAGAGTAGTCTAAGGCGTTAAGACGCGCACTCGTGAATAGAAAATCCGAGATCATCTTTCCTGGGTTCCCTCTCCCCCAAGTCCTCATAATTGACGCGGGAAATTTTCCTTTCTAAAATTCCTTTCCCGTATACCATTTAATTGCCTGTATCATCAACGGCCACGCCTGTAGTGCGGTATATAATAAGAATGGGTGTTAAACACTATTATAAAAAGTCCATTGTGTTCCATTCACATGTATTTTTCTACCTGCTCCACAAACAAGCTATTTCTACATAAGATTATTCGCCTATCTACATCATGCTAATCGAGATAAATATTAAAATAATTGGTTTTATTACTTGCTTTCTAGTAAGCAAAATGGAAATAAGGGAATTCACTAGGCTAAATCGACAGTTTAAACCTTTCAAAAGCTGTTGCTAACTGAAACATTTGAAATTCGGGTCTCTTTGCATGGCCAAGAGTAAATCAAAAGATTTATCGTTTGAGAAAAGTTTAATTAGTTTAAAATTCACAAAATTTTCGAAAAATCACCATTGAAAGTGTATTTAGGGTGGGGCAATATTATTGAAAATCTCTTTGTCGCATCTATGGAAGATATTGAACTTAAATACCAATTTTGATATTTAATCGTCTTTTCAATTATGCTGACCCTCTCACACACAAAATACACCAACACATATACGGACCTTTTTCTAAAACATGTCATTTATTTATTCAGGGGACCCTAAAACATGTTTTTCCGGTGTAATTTCAATATCCAATTTTTGGGAGATGTAGGTATATTACTTTCTCTACCTACTACATACATTGTACGTCCATGTGTTTTCTTTGTTTGCTTTTTGTTTTTATTTTTGTTGTTTTTTTTAATAAAAAGTATGTCCCTTTTGGCATTAAGAAAAAACAATGATAGTAAATGAAAGTGTTAAAATAAGGAGTAAGCCTTTAGTTGCATTTTGTAAAATTAATTGTAGTGAAAAAGGGTTAAATTAAGGAATAAGCCCCTTTTTACTTATAGTATAAATAGTGGTAGTAATATTAAAGTGTCACAGTAAAGAATTTTTAATTGATTAATGCAAAAATAAAATGTTACTGATATTAGAGTGTAAAGGTAGAGAATAAGTTTATTTTAAGTATAGGTGATAACATTAAACTGTTAAATTAGAGAGTAAATTGTATATGTGATATTAACAAGGTGTGAAGTGTAAGAATTAAGAGAAAAAAGGAAAATAATATGAGATAAGTATTAAGAAATATAATTAATTATTAATCTTTAGTAAGTACTGACATTAAAAACAATAAAAAAGGAAATATCACATAAAATATAACGTATTACTAATTATTAAAAGTAAATTAATAAATAATGTTGATAAATTAATAGCAATAACAATAATAACTTATATAAATGAATGAGATAAATAACAAAGATTAAAAATTAAAAAAAGTAAAGTGATAAATAAGAAATTAAGAAATTAAAGGATTAAAAATACTGCATACCAGTAGCCCATAATACCGAATAGCGGTTAGCTATAGGTTCATTTTAATTAACAGTTTATACTGTTTCCAGCATTAGTTATTAGATGCAGTGATTTAGTTATTTTTAAATTGTGGTGAGTAGTTTTGATATGTTTTGTTTAAATTTTTGTTATCTTATATAGGTATTAGTTAATAATAATTACTTTTTGTAGATGTATAAAGTGTTTTGTCATTGTGGAGCTTCAGATGTCATTCTCTTGCACCTCTCAGTATTTATCACTAAGTGTATATCTATTGAATACATATTAAATGCATTTGTCTATTTGTTGAATGTACTTATGTGTCTGAATTTATTTTATTCGAATTTGTAAGTATTGTTGCCATAGTTATAGCTATTTATAATAACCAAATGTCTTGCATTTAATAAATAAATAGTAAAATATAACATGCCCGGGCTTATAGGCCGTGGTTGAATAATAAAATTATTAAAAGTTGGCGTTTCGAACTCAGCAGTGGAGGACATCCTCAGAAAGGAAGCTGGGCAGGAAGGGCTAGTGACTGTAGATTCATGAAGCAGAGGACGGCAATTTATACTATTGGAGTAGTAGGAGGGGAGTAATTGGACTGTGTTCTGATTGACTGTTACGCTGTAAGACAGGAATCCAGGTTTAGCTTAAAACCGTCTTCTCTGTTAACATTATTGGAATGTTTGTATATCTCTATAGATTCTCTGACCATTCTGGGACAGTAATGTTTGGTAGTTGCGAGGACTTTTTTTTTCAAATACTATGTGTGTTTATCCAAAACGAGGGCATGATCTGCAACGGCTGCTTTGTCTGTATGGCCAAGGTGACAACATTTTTTGTGTTCGGCGATGTGGGTTTTGTTGTGCCTATGTAAGATTGGCCGCATGTAAAGGGTATTTTGTAAACACCGGCGGTATGCTTTAATTTCCAGTTTATTTAGTAGTTTTGTCTATTCTGCCAGTGAACGAGCTGATGTTTTATACGATAAAGCCGCATTTTTGAAAACATATAAAATAAACGACCTTGGGGACATGACCAAATGTAGGACGCATAATTCAAAACGAAAGGTTCTTTAAATACCATAGTTGTTATTTAAGTTAAGTATCTCCCAAGGATGCAACACGAAGATTTTCAAGAAAATCCTCTACCTGAATCTACTCTTTGCAACTTTCGAAAATGTTGATTTTCTCAAAAATGAGTCTGACGATTTTGATAAAAATGTCGTACATATATTAAAGATATTTTAGATGATAAATTAAATGCATACAAAAATTCAAGATATACATATCATGTGCCATAAAATATCTTAAGCATAGGAAATTTTAATCAAAATCGTTTAAACATTTCTGAGAAAGCCAAAGTTTCGAAAAATATTCCATGTAAAGCGTAGCTGGGATGGGAGGATTTTCTTGAAATCCTTCGTGATACATACGTTGTTGAACTTAAATATCAAGCTTGGTATTTAACGGACTTTGGACCCTGGAACCACTGAGCGTGCATTTCCAGTGATATTTCGGCATCTGGGTAGAGTACATTTATTACACACGATGTATGTGGTAGGCAAAGAGAAAACGCAGGATGATGATACGAATGCAGCCTAACCATCATCTTTAATGTATACATATATAAATGAAACACCGATAAAATAGAGAAAAGAGTTAAAGTACCATTTTTTAAAACTACTGCAATATCGAGTTTGTTAGAGACGCCTCTGACGCGATTTCTGACATCGATATTCCCGGGAATGGAGAACACTCCAGAGTCCCGGTCGACAAGAGCACCTGAGATCCCTTCCTTTATCTGCACAAAGGGCTATTTACTTTCCGTGAGACAATGGGCTAATCTCGAGACATCTACTTATTGGAGATACCTGCTGGAAGGTCGGCTGACGTGGGGTTGAAGGAGAGGAGAAGAGTACAGAAGGGAATAGAAGAGAAGAAAAAAGAACGGAATAGAAAGGAACAGAACAAAAGGAGTAGGAATAGAACAGAAGAGAAAAGAAGACAAGAGAACGATGAGAGCAGAACAAAAGGGATGGAAATAGAAGAGAAAAGAAGACAAGAAAACAGATGAGAACAGAAAAGAAGAGAAAAGAATAGAACAGAACAGCACAAAAGAGGACAGAACAGAATAAAAGAGAAGATAACAGAAGAGCACAAAAGAAAAAAAACAGAACAGAAGAATATTGAAGGGAACAGAACAAAGAAGAGAACAGCATAAAAGAGAACAGAACAGAACAATTGAGAAGAAAAGGAAGAAAAGACAACAGAAGAAGAAAGAAGAGAAGAGATCAGAACAGAAGAGAAAGATAAGAGAAAAGAAGAGAACAGAAGAGAATAGAACAGAAGGAGAAATTAATAAGGATAGTAGAGTATAAGGAGAATGAAACTAAGCATAACACGCACAGGAGTGGAAGTTGCAATAATTAAGGTAGGCGACTGTCTCCGAATTTCAAGCAGAAGAACAGAGTACCAAACTGTTTGAATAACGGTTATTCTGACGTAACATATAAACATGTATCCTATTGAAAAGGGGAAGCAGCATATGAGGTTATTAAAGCGCAACATTGTCATATTTCCACCATTATGGATAAGTCATAACATTAGTAATATTTAGGTTGTTAAGTTCCATTCATAGTCGTCAATTCCCCCATAAATGCATGCAATGGGGAGATTAGTTATATTATATCTATAAATCTGTTGGCGTCCTTGTTTGCATTCTGAACACTTTGTCGACAATTGACGCATTATTTGCATTATAATATACGCTATGGTATTACTATGTGATATTACATTAGTTAAAATGATTTTAGAAAATAATGCATTCATTAAAAAGTGACTTACGGTAATGTTACTTCTCATATTGAAAAGTCATTTCTATGACATTTAGTATCTCTTTTGAAAATTTATGTCTATTTCTAGGAATCAATTTTGCAATTTTAGGTCTTCTATTTAGGAATCCAGAAATCATCCAACAATTTTTACCGGTTTTTGCTATTTAAATAAGTAAATTGTTGGTGGTGGTGATTTAGAGTAAGATATATATATATATATATATATATATATATATATATATATATATATATATACGTTTAGTTATTGCAGAATTGCAATACAGAACTAACAAAACAAAATTCAAAACAACGAGAAAGAATTAAAAAAAATTTCAACTTAAAATTAGTGATACATATAATATATACAGTAGTTTTGCTATTTATATATATATATATCAACGCTACAGTGTATGTGATGAGTGTACATATACATATCATCATTAAAAATTACGGTTAAGACCATAGAATCTGTTCCGTCTGCACACAATTGATGATTGCTAGTGAAATTGCTCTTTCCATCTCTTTCAGGGTCATCCTATATTCCGATTGTGATCATATCTATCTACATGATGATAACATTCTAAATATGAAATTGTACATAATATATGCTCAATATAAATCTGTAAAACGTACTTATTTATGTCCGTATTCGATTTTCCATGTTTTGCTTTACAGTAAGCTTTGTATATAGCTTCAGTTGAAGGAATCAGAAAATTTCACATTCTTTCCCTTATATTAATTAGGCTATTTATATGAACATGTAATTGTTTAATCAATATTATTATTATATTAGGTTACTACGTTATTAATTATTTGCAGAATTGTTTTTTAAAATTGCTGGTATAATCGTCTGTTTTTGTTGGATTTTATTTTTAAAGATGAGCCGCATAAAGGAAAACCAAGAAATGTAATTGTTTGATTTATTAATTAATATTAAAACGCAGCTTCATACTTTTACTGTACAGTACAGCACTTTGTAGTGTTTAATAACATATGCACATTACATAAATCATTTCCATATCACGGTTCAATGCTTAAGTTAATATTCAAAATGAATCCAGACTATGGGTATAGGTAAACAACGATTACGTGGAGAAGGAAGCTGATATCTAAACTCACTGCAGTTATCTATTTTCAATTTTAATTATGGTCAATAATAAATCAGTCAATTTGTTGCCCCTAAAAGAGCACTAAAAGATAGAAAGAGAATTGTATATCTATTGTTTATATGGTGATTGAAGAAATGCTAAAATACACAAGACAGCCGCCTCGGTAGTGTGGACGTAGCGTATCTGCCTCAAATTCAAGAGGTCGCGAATTCGAATCCCGCTTATGGTGAGTTACCCAGATAAGGTATTTCTGAGTTTTTCCTTACCTTCAGAAGGCAAATGGACGGAGATCATTGGAGCATTATTTCCCCAAAGATAAAGGTAGTTAAAAAAAATATCCATATCTTGTTTTGTCATAAAGGTGGCAATGCTATAAAATATGTCAATTAATGCATGTATACTTGCTCTTAGCATATTATCGTGCAAATAACATGAACTACATTTAGTCCACATTTAGCTTTTCTTAGCCCTATATACAGATTAACAACAATAACATACACAATTATATTATTACGTGTTAATATAATTGTGTGTTATTGTTGTTAATCTGTAGTGAAACACTTGCGACCACAATTTTTCACAAATTCAAGCAACTCGTGTGCTTCCTTCTGACATGGATATCCCTCAGATTTCTGAACGTGTTAAGAATGAATGCCTGTCCGTTGCTGTATCCATAGGCGGAGAGTGGCCGCGCCGTGGCCGAGTGGTTAGACCACTTGCCTCTCCCCTAGACGGCCGGGGCTCAATCCCAAGCAACCGCATATGAGATTTGTGGTGGACAAAGCGGCGTTGGTGTGGGTTTTCTCCGGGTACCCCGGTTTCCCCCGCCATTGCATTCCACCGGTGCTCCATCATCATTCATGTATCATCAGTGTCACCGCCTGCGGTGCCATAAGTAGTTAAACCGGGCGTTAAACACTACAAAAAAATACGCGGAGTGCAGTCCATGCATAGACGTGTCTCGAGGTAATGAAGTGTTAACTTTATTACGAGGGCGATCCAGAAAGTAACGAACGTTTTGGCATAACTAAATAATAACGAAAGATATGAACACAAAGCTTTATTTACAAAGTTAAAGTACCTTACTCTATTTCTCAACGTAATCGCTATCAAGGCATTTATTGTTACTTGGTATCGGTGTTTCAATGCCTATGCTATACTCTTCCACCACTAAAGACCTGAGCCAAGATATTGAGGTTTTCGCCGTTTGCGAAATCTTTTCCACCCAAAAATTCATATATGGTGACCAAAGTGAAACACCGGTTTTTCTGAATTCTTTCATCAACATTTGCTTTCAATTCCTCCATAACGTTTGATGAACTTCCACTCCGGTATTTGTCGGGCACACTGGTTCTTCCTTGATTACTCGTAAATTTGCGCTATTTCCTCCTGAGGTCTCGTTCATTGCAATATCAACATACACTTGCGTTATTTTTCTATAACATTTGATTGGCCGAGCATTTTGTGCATTCAAAAAAACGCATAAGTTCTTTGGTGGTAGAAAAGTATAACATCAGCATTAAAAAGTGTTATCACGAGATACTAAAATGAGATTTCGTTGAGAAATAGAGTAAGGTAGTGTAACTTTGTAAATAAAATTTACGTTATTATTTAGTTATGCCAAATCGTCTGTCACATTCTGGATAACCCTTGCAATATTAAATGTGTGTAATATTCACAATTTATTAAAATCTATTAATCTCATGAGTTCGATGGGCTCTTGAAGTATTTGAACATGCGTTCGTGTTGAGTTACAGGCCATACACCTTTAATTTCATTTTTGAATTAGTTCGCTGCTCTAGTTTTGGGTACGAGGTGATCAACTGTCTGCTCTCCTGTGCACACTGATCTTCCATGGTGCTGAATTTATGCAGGTACTCTGGATGCCTCAGTTATATAAGAGTCCCAAAGAAAGCATCATCTGGCTATTGAAGAGTAAGGCCTTCTCAAGTGGATGAGCAGCAACATAGTACGTGAATATAGAAAATGTAGGTGGATGTGAAGACCGGTATCAAATGCAAATGGAATCCAAAACAATGTAAATTCCATTGACCAACACAAGAGTACACAAAAAATGAAGATTTCGTTAAAACATACAATTTATATCATACACATTTTACTTTCTCTACATGTACTATATACATAGTGTATATAGGAAATATTGTATTCCACCCAAAAATTCGATACCGAGATTTCACCGGAAATACATGTTTTGGGTCCCCCTGAATCAAAAAAAAAAAAACATTCTTACAAAAAGGTCCGTATGTGTCTGTCTGTGGACAGTATAGCTCAAAAACGAAAACACCGTTAAGTACCAAACTTGTTATTTAAGTTTGGTATCTTACAAGGATGCGATATGAAGATTTTCAAGAAAATTCCCCCACCCCCAACTACCTCTTACATGGAACGTTTTTCGAAAATGTTTATTTTCTTAAAAATGGCTCTAACGGTTTGGATTAAAATATCACGTAATAAAGATATTTACCTGACAAATAAAATGTATATCTTGAATTTTCTGGGAATAGCCTCTGAACACTACTTTATTCTAGACGAATTATATGGAATTTTGTATAACTGCTAAAGCGTAAAAGATGGAAAAAACTTACCACACAAAAAATGTAGAGCACTTTAAAACACATAATGTATGTAATATGCATTTTTTCATGGAGTTAATCGTTTTTAGATATTCCTTGTTTTCGGTTTCAGCTTTAAAAAATATACTTTTCTCACACAGGTCTTTGTCAACTCCTGTCCAAGTATTTTTCTTTATTTCATTTTTTTGAACATTCTATCACAGAAGACTTGCTCCCGCTATTGATATTGGATCACTATGACCTCCTATAAGAATTATTCCTTTTAATGCCTTACATACAAACAAAGGAACTTCAGTCACATAGCAACCAACTTTTGACTATCACTTTAACCTATGGTACTCCCTTATTTCGCTTCTACTTACAAGGAAGCAAGTAATAAGACTATTTCTGCAATTTTTTTTTTTTTGGATTAGCATTAAGGAAATAGAACAACAAGCTTCTTAACAATAATTTGTTGCATAAATGTAGAGAAAGTAATGTAAATGGAACACGTCAGATTTTACTTATAGAGTGGACCATTTTTTAGATATTACTTGGTTTTGGTTTCAGTTTTAAACTAACTTTTCTCAATCGGAACCATGCAAAGCGAACCCAATTTAATTGATCATATAGCGACCAGCTTTAAAAAGATTTGACTATCGCTTTAGTACAATGCATTACCTTATTTCCCTTCTACTTACAATGAAGCTCCTAATGTAAATAAAATAATCTTTTGTAAGAATAGTTTGTATTTAGAACGCTAGAGTAAGTTATGTGAATGGAACACAGCGTTTCATGTAAGTATCATATATGGCTGTTATTAATATACTTGAATTACAAACACTGCGAATTTGCTTGCATGAATTCATTGCATTTGCCTGTTAGCAAGTCAGAAGCAATACAATGTCTTCACCAAAATTCCAACTGGAGTTTATCATATTTCGCACAGTAGGCAACTTTGCATGATTGCACGCCTAACATCTCCTTATTTTAGGCGAAGGGATGCTTAGTTGGTTCGATCGAGAACTGTTTGGCTTAGTTTCCTTATCAAGAGTGCCTGTGTTTGATTTACTTCAGTTTGGAAGTTTACTGGCTTTCCTCCACCCCAAGAGCTTGCGAACTGCTAAGGGGATTTTCCAATCAGTAACAAACAGAAATGTCCCAAGTGGAGGAAGAACTTGTCGTTAGTCTCCAAGTATTCGATTTGCTTGGAGGAACAGTGAGACGGTAATTCCTAACGTCACTGCTCTGCAGTGATTATTAAGTTAATATCAAAGGTCTATAAACAATCCCCAATATTTCTATTATTATAATTACATGTTTGTAAAAATGATTTACTTTATTTTCTCGTATTTATTTCATAAGTTGTTACTTTAACTATGTTAACGTGTTACAAGGCAGAGTTGCTAGAAACTACGGAGTTAGGTTTAACAAAGGTGTACCATTCTGGTACAATATAAAGTTGCAACACTGTTCTTACGCTCCACGCTACTTATAAAGGCACTTGTTAAGTACTTTGGCCTTTTGCCGCGTGAGTTTCATTTTGTTTTTTTCGGGACTAAAGAGGGAAAGCTGTCAGTCAGTCTCAGGTCTTCTCAGAGTGGAAGAGTAAGTGTTTTTTGATGGCGTGATTCGTCGTTAATTCTTTATTTTAAAGGCTAAACTGATCTCTTTTGTATCGCGTGGACATTATTGCTTGATTAAACAAATATTTTTAATACATTTGGGTTTCGTGAAAAGGTTAACTGCCATGTTTTCTCATTTAGTTATTTCGTTGCCACATTACGACGTTCCATTTCACTGCTTTTCATCTTTGTTAAAAGTTAAATTATGAAGAGCTGTGCAATCACACTTCGAGTTAAATAGGAACGTAACTATATTGCGCACATTATTATTATTGTTATTATTATTATTTTATTATGTACTGTTATTATTAAAGCTTTCATAGTGTATTAATGAAATAAATTATTTTATAAAAGTTATACTAGATCCCATTTTGTTTATTATAGTTAGCGGGGCAACACATATATAATTTTTGTCTGCTGTTACCGTGTTGACCCGGTATTGTAAATTTGCCTGTTCTCCATTTTTCTTAAATGTGAGTTGTCGGATAAAATCGCCCAAAGTACTGACAGAGAGTACAAAAGACATCTTTTATTTCTGCAAAAGGCTTGAGAATTTATAGTTTTCCTTTGTTTCTTTGCGTGCATTAGGGCTTCAAGTGCTTGCTCGGTAAAAGTCCCTACCTGCCAAATAAAATGTATATCTTAAATTTTCTGGGAACAGCCTCTGAAGACTACTTTATTCTGGATGAATTTTACGGAATTTTGTATAACTGTTAAACCCTATGAGATACACAAAAACATACCACATAAAAAATATACGCACATTAAAACACGCAATTTATATTATATATATTTTTTTCATGAAGTTGATCCTTTTTGAGATATTCCTTATTTTTGGTTTCAGCTTTGAAAGACTTATACTTTTCTCATAAATGAATTTGTAAGTCCTGTCCATACAATCAAAAGAACTTCAGTCACATAGCAACGAGTTTTTTACTATCACTTTAACCTATGGTACTTCCTTATTTCGCATCTACTTATAAGGAAGCAAGTAATAAGACAATTTCTGCTAATTGTTTCTGGCTTAGCATGAAGTAAATAGAAGCATAAGTTTTTAACAATAATTTGTTGCATAGATGTAGAAAAGCCATCTGAATGGAACACATCAGACTTTTTTTATTCAGAGGAATCCATTTCCGGTGAAATCTCTGTATCAAATTTTTTTGGTGCAGTCTATACAGTATGTACCTAGTACGTGTAGAGAAAGTAATATTTTGTGACAAAACAAGGTTTGAGTTTGACGTGCCTATGAAAGCATGCGCCTGTTCATATATATGGAAGGCTTCGGCTAATGGATGGCTTAAAATCCGCCAATAAGAAAAAATCTGATGTGTACCATTCACATGACTTTCTCCATATCCCTGCAACAAATTATTCTAAAAAGCTTATACTTCTATTTACTTTATGCTAATCAGAAAAAATAGCAGAAATAGTCTAATTACTCGCTTCCTTGTAAGTAGGAGCGAAATAAGGGACAACCGTAGGTTAAAGTGATAGTCAAAAGCTGGTTGCTATGTCAATGAAGTTCCTTTGTTTATATGGATAGGAGTTGACAAGTTCCTGTATGAGAAAAGTATACGTTTTTCATAGCAGAAACCAAAAATAAGGAATGTCACAAAAACGACGAACTCCACGAAAAAAATGTATATGACATAAATTGTGTGTTTTAATGTGCTCTACATTTTTTGTGTAGTAAGCTTTTGTCCATCTCTTACGGTTTAGCAGTTATTCAAAATTTAGTAAAATTCATCCAGAATAAACTACTCTTCAGAGGCTATTCCCAGAAAATTGAAGATAAACATTTTATTTGTCAGGTAAATATGTTTAATATACGAAATTTTAATCAAAATCGTTAGAGCCATTTTTGAGAAAATCAAAATTTTCGAAAAAAGTTCCATGTAAAGGGTAGTTGGGGGTGGGGGGATTTTTCTGAAAATCTTCGTGTCGCATCCCTGGAAGATACTAAACTTAAATACCAAGTTTGGTATTTTACCGACTTTTCGTTTTTGAGTTATCGTGTTCACGGACACACGGACACACATGGACCTTTTTGTGAAAATGCTTTTTTTTGGATATTGGGGACCCTAAAACATATATTTCCGGTGAAATCTCGGTATCGAATTTTTGGGTGGAGTGCAATACTTTCTCTATACACTATGTACATAGTGCGTATGGAGAAAGTAAAAATTACCCATTTTCTTAAAGTTTAACATTATATTATTGTAATATGAAAAAATATTTATTTTTATTCTTTAACTTTTTTTTTTCAAATTTCACAGAATCTTATGTTGACCAGTTAAATGTTAAAAATTAACAGCTAAAATAAGTCGAGAGCTGTATACAGTTAACATTTTGAACGAATGTGTTTTAACTGTAAACTCGCAACCATTGATTTTTACTTCCTCTACCACGTACAGTGTCAATAGTAGACAGAGGAGGTATTGCATTCCACCCAAAAATTCTATACGATATTTCCCGTAAATGCATATTTTGAGGACCCCAGCATTTAAGTTCAGTATCTTTCAAGGATGCGACACAAGCATCCCCCCTTTACATGGAAGATATTTGGAAGCTTTCGATTTTCTCAAAATGGCTTTAATTTCAAGACCATCACATAGCGACCACTTCTGAAAAAATTGGTTTTCTTATTGTATTATATAAGAAATGTTAATTTCTGCTTATGTTAATTATGAAGGATAAGCTTTTGTAAGAATTGCTGCAAATAAGGCAGAAAGTCATGTGAATATAACACATCAAATGTTTTAAGTTAAATATTGAACACTGTGGACCAGCTATAAACAATGGATTTACCAATTTAGACAAAAGTGTGGTTACGATGTCTCTAGTTGACAAATAAGTCTAAAACGATAATGGTCCACAGTTTACCTAAAGATAAACGTCCTTATGGACAAATGTAAATAGAGTAAGTACAACGTGTCGGAGTTTTCTGTTGTTTTATGCACCTTAGGTTCGTTCTGAGTGGGTGGACATCACACAAGCACACTTGCTGTAAAGGAGAGTCTTGAACGAGAAGCTGACATGGAAGAGACAATGACAATGGACCCGCTGGCTGGCAGACTGCCCTCGTGTAAAAACGGAGCCCTGGCATTGGGCCACAGGCACAACACGTGGACGCCCCCCGAATTAACCTCTGCTTCCCTCTAGAAGCACTCAGACTATGGTGTTGATTATCCTGCCCTTTTGTTGTTTTATGCCCTCACACTCCTGATTAAAGCTGGTGGCCACATTGGACTGTTAGTTTTATTTTAGATGTAGCCTTCCTCCTAGGATATCCCCCTCTTTCTTTTATAACAGCAAAGAAATTTGCGTTTTGTTATCCTTTTTACTTTCTCTCCCATCTACGTACATCAGGTAAGAGGAAGTATCGTATTTCACACAAAAATCGTTATCGAGGCTTCATCAGAAGTACGTGTTGCGTAACCTGGATTGACTCTCGGACGGGATCCCCAAACGTAAGCTCTATGGGACCATTGTGACTTCTGCGACTCTAAGGATGGAAAGAGATGAGGGGAGAAACCCGAAGGGTGATCAAATCCAAAGGGCAGGCATGAATAGGGTCCCTAATAGTCCCCACATTGAACGCTGGCCGGGCCCAATCCCGAAATCACATAAAGGTGGATTCCGATAGAATGTTCAAAAACCGCTGGAAATAAATTTCCACAGTGTGCAAGCCACCGCCCAGCCACAACCCTCCGAACACCGTCGACTGGTCCTTCAACCCTGAAACATATGATAAGGAAGTGGCAAATAATGGACAGTAAATTCGAGGTATCTACTGAGACATTCCAGCATTCGCATAGAGACCTGGGGAAACCCCTAAAAGATAGCCCATGGGTCAGGAAGGGCGGTCACGGGAATAGAATCCACGACCTCCCAAATACGAGTGACACATATGAAGCTCCCTTAAAAAAATTAAATTAAATAAAACATTTTAATTAAAAGATCCGCGAATGTATATGTGTGTGGCCGTCTATGTATGTGTGTATGTGAACAGCGTGACTCAAAAACAGAAAGTCGGTTAAATATCAAACGAAGTATTTAAGTTCAGAATTTTCCAATGATGCAACACTTAGATTTTAAAGAACATCTTCATCCCAAACTACCCTTTACGTGGAAAAAAAATTAGAACAGACACATGCGCAATCGCGTGTGTAATTGTTTTTCTAAAACGTATTTTGTTTATTTAGGGGTTCTTGAAGTACGTACGAGTATTTCCGGTAAAATCTCGTCTTGGAAATTATGGGTGAAATACAATGTCTAATTTCTTTCACCTGAAACAGATAGGTGGCAGAGGAAGCACGGCTTCGATTCTCCACTAATCCGTACATAAATGCATTGTCAACCAAGCCTTTTTGGTACCTTATCTTCAAGTGTTTAAACAAATATGGTATTAGTTTTCTTTATTAGCGTTTAACGCCTCTTACATCATAAGGCACCACAGACAGTAACACTAATTTTTCTTTTTCTTTTTTTAGTTTTTTATTAGGAAAAATAAAACCGGTATACTACAGCAACAGTTTATCTTTTATTTAATGAAACATGTTTCAGTTCTTTGTACATCAGAAACATAATTAGTTTGCGCGCACCTTTGCTTTTCTTTCTTTCTTTCTTTTTTACTTTCTCCAAACGTACTATGTACATAGTGTATAGAGGAAGTAATGCAATTGCACCCTAAATTTCGATACCGAGATTTCAGCGGTAATACATGTTTTAGACCCCCTGAATCCAAAAAAAGTATTTTTACAAAAAGATCCGTATGTGTGTGTGTGTGTGTATGTGTGTGTTTGTGGACAGCATAGCTCAAAAACGAAAAGACCGTTGAATACCGAACATTGGTATTTAAGTTTGGTATCTTTCAAGGATGCGACACGAAGATTTTCAAGAAAATCCTCCCACCACAAATTACACTTTGCATGGAAAAATTTTCGGAATTTTTTAATTTCTAAAAAATGGCTCTAACGATTTTGATTAAAATCTCATATATTAAAGATATTTACACCCCAAAGAAAATGTATATCTTGACTTCTAGGAATAGCCTCTGAAAACGTCTTTATTCTGGATGAATTTTGCTGAATTTTGCATAATTGGTAAACCGTAAGAGATAGACAAAAACTTACTACATAAATAATGTAGATCTGGTTAAAACACACAATTTATGTCATATATTTTTTTCGTGGAATTCCATTTGTGAGATATTTCAAGTTTGTTTTTCTTTTTTCTTTTTTTAAGATTTAAAATACTTAAAATTTTCTTACACGTTTCTCATGGTCATGCATAGAAACGGATTTCAACCATATCCTAAAAGATTTGACTATTGCTTTAGCGTAGTGTATTTCATTATTTCCCTTCTACTTACAAGGGAAAAAATGTAAATGGCGTGTTATTTCTGGACGCTCTTTAGCAGCTGTGGTTCTCAGCGTCCCATTCATACTGGGCGTGAAAGATCGCTTAATTTTGCACAGAGGCCTCTCTATCTGGCTTGAGGTTCTTTTACATGTCGTAAGTCTACGATACGGGACCAACGGCTTTTCTTCCCTTCCGAAGGCAGCCATGCTAAGGATTTTTACACCCGAAAAAAATCCATCGTCCTCCGCCAGGATTGAACCCGTGACCTTGAAGCAAGTAATTAACACAATTTATGTTAATGTCAATCTCTATTATCATATAGATATAGAACAATATGCTTTTTAACAATAATGGGTTACAGTGATGTAGAGAAAGTAATTGAATGCAACACATCACATTTTTTAAATTTTGTTTTACGTTTTCCTTTCGCTTCTGTTGTTTTCCTGTTTGTTAGCATAAACACATTCACACATTTAGAAGCACACAAACACCCATGTGGGAGTCGGGACTCAAACCCGCTTTACTGATACATGAAATGAAATGACTTGGGAAAGAATCGTTCCAGCGCACCTCGGCATCATTAGCCAGTTATGAGAGTTGAGGAAAATCTGAAAAAAAGAAAAAAAACCTGAATCAGTGAGAACGGTCCCGAAGGAATTCGACCACCGATATCGAGTTCGTGGATTGACATCAGCTATCCGTGTTAGCCTTTAGAAGGTATTAGATATTTTGCTTGTTCACATAGTCGAAAGGAAAGTAACAAGCTTGTTTCACCTACACTAGTCAATAGTTATTATTTTTTTTTGTAGTGTTTAACACCTGCTTTAACTACTTATGGCACCACAGGCGGTGACACTGGTGATACATGAATGATGATGGAGCACCGGTGGAATGCGATGGCGGGGCAAACCGGAGTACCCGGAGAAAACCCGCCCCAGCGCCGCTTTGTCCACCACAAATCTCAGATGCGGTCGCTTGGGATCGAACCCCGGCCGTCTAGGTGAGAGGCGAGTGGTCTAGCCACTCGGCCACGGCGCGGCCGCCAATAGTTATTACCACTGACTTTTACTACCTGAAAATTCATAAAAGTGAAGCATTTAAAATCTTCAAACTATTCGTTTCCTTTTTTACGTTCTCTACACCTACTATGTACGTAGTGTATAGAGAAGATATTGCACTGCACTCAAAAATTCCATACCGATATAAGTTTTAGGATCTCATAAATCCAAAAAAGCATTTTCTGAAAAAGGCTCGTCTGTGTGTGTGTGTGTGTGTGTGTGTGTGTGTGTGTGTGTGTGTGTGTGTGTGTGTGTGTGTGTCCGTATGACTGTGAACACGATAACTCAAAAACGAAAAGTTAGTAAAGTACTAAACTTGGTATTTAAGTTTAGTATCTTCCAGGAAGGTTTTTGATAAAAAATCCCCCCACCCCAAACTACCCCATGCTTAGAAAAAATTTCAAAAATTTTTATTTTCTCAAAAATGAATGATGATTTTCATTAAAATTCTGTATATTAAAGATATCTATGTGGCAAATAAAATGTACATCTTGAATTTTCTGGGAAAAGCCTCTGAAGACCTGTTTATTCTGAATGAATTTAGCTGAATTTTGCATAACTGGTAAACCGTAAAAGATAGGCAAAAACTTCCTACACAAGTATAGATCACACATTTTATGTCATATACGTTTTTATCGTGGAATTGACCATTTCTGAGGTATTCCTTTTATTTGTTACAGATTCAAAATACTTTACATTTTTCTCAAGTTGTAAACTCCTGGTCCTGCATAGAAATGGATTTTAACCACATGGCAACCAGCTTTTAAAAGGATTTGATTATCGTTTTAGTTGTGTGTTCCCTTTTTTCCATCTATTTACAAGAGGGCAAGTAATTAAGACAATTTCTGCTAATGTTTATCTCGATTATCATAAAGTAGACATAAAAATATGTTTTTAATAATAATCTGTTACAGCAATGTAGAGAAAGTCGTGAGAATGGAACACATTAGATTTTTTATAAAACATTCACTGTCAAATTGAACCTTCGAATAAAAACCGTTTGTTTAAAAACTAAAATATCTCGACCAATCTTAAATCCTCTTGTCTTTACATATAAAAAATAACACGAAAATTTTAAATAAGTGGCATTCACAATGAAACTAACCATAAGCATAACGTAAATTTAAAAACTAAATGATCTATATTGTAATGGAACAATTCAAATGAATAGAAAACATAAAAATAAATATTGAATTAAACGTAAACTAAGAAGCATGAAACTATGTCTTCGTGAAACATAAAAAATTACCCTATCAGAGCGTGATTCTCATCAGGTGATCATTTTGCCATCTCTGCTTATTCACTCGTTAATTCCCTTTTTAAAATCACCGGCATATCTATAAAAATCGCAGGAAAACAATTTGTGAATGCATATGATGTTCTTTTTTTTTACTTTCTCTATACGTCCTGTGTACATAGTGTATAGAGAAGGTATTGCACTCCACCCAAAAATTCAATAGCGAGATTTCACCGGAAATATATGTTTTAGGGTCCCCTGTATCCAATTACAGTATTTTAAGGCAAAGGTCCGTGTGTATGTGTGTGTCCGTGTGACTGCGAACATGATAACTCAAAAACGAGAAGTTGGTACAATACCAAACTTGATATTTAAGTTTAATATCTTCCAGGGATGCGACACGAAGATTTTGAGAAAAATCCCCCCAACCCCAACTACCCTTTACATGGAACTTTTTTCGAAAATTTTGATTTTCTTAAAAATGGCTCCAACGATTTTGATTAAAATATCATATACTAAAGATATTTACCTGACAAATAAAATGTATATCTTGAATTTTCTGGGAATAGCCAATGAAGACTACTTTATTCTGATTGAATTTTACGGAATTTTGCATAACTGCTAAACCGTAAGCGATGGACAAAAACTTACCACAAAGAAAATGTAGAGCATCTTAAAATACATAATTTATGCTATATACATTTTTTTTTCTTGTTGATCGTTTCTTTAGATATTCCTTGTCTTTAGTTTCATCTTTGAAAACCATACTTTCCTCATACAGGATGTTGTCAACTTCTGTCCATACAAACAAAGGAACTTCAGTCACATAGCAACCAACTTTTGATTATCACTTTAACTTATGCTACTCCCTTATTTCGCTTCTACATACAAGGAAGCAAGTAGAAGACTATTTTTTCTCGATTAGCATGACGTAAATAGAAGCAAGAGCTTTTTAACAATAATTTGTTGTAGAGATGTAGAGAAAGTCATGTGAATGGTACACATCAGATTTTTTTTTAGTTTAAAGCTTAGCTCTTGTTCATTTTGATAGTTGTGCATAGCTTCGTTTGTCAGTGTTCACTTCTCAGGCCACTATAAGCTCAGCTGTGTAACGCTCTCTCGCGCGTGGCCGCTGCTTGTATTTGTAATTGTCAATATGAATGTCAACATATCGCATTAATTTTAATTGTCTTCTCATAGGAATCATGTGTAGGACAGGAGTTGGATAGGTAGAGTCAAACTGAAAATTTCAATGCCATAGCCGGGATTTGAACCACGGATCTCCCGGCCTCTAGCCGGTTAGTCTTCCACTGAGCCACCATAGCAACGTGCCGGCATAGTATTGAATTTCTTTACTGACTCGCATGTTTCCGGATAAACCAAAAGGTGATCTCATATTATTTTGAGATGACAACCCCAATGGCGACTATGAATCCTGGGACTTAAAGTACTTGCAACATTGTAAGTGGCCATTGGGGTTGCCATCTCAAAATAATTTGAGAGCACCTTGTGGTATACCGGGAAACATACGAGTCAGTTGAGAAATTCAATGCAATGCCGGCATGTTGCCACGATAGCTCAGTGGTAGAGCAACCGGCTAGAGACCGGGAGATCCGTGGTTCGAATCCCGGCTATAGCAATTTTTCAGTCTGACTCTACCTATCCATATCGCGTTAAGTTTTATGTGGAAGTTGATGCTTAATTTTCATTTTAAATTATACCTTATTGTTATCTAAAACATAAATCACTTACTTTTATGCTGCGGTAAGAACCATGGATAGTCAGAAAAATACTCTAAAGCTAACACGTTTTAAGGAGAACAGAACAGAAGGTGGTATATAAAATAATGTATATAGTTTATGCATTACGTTGAAGCAGAATTACTCATTGTGAGCACTTACAACATTGTAAGCACTTTAAATCCCTTACAACATTATAAGTTTATGTACAATTTGAAAGGTCGCAATATGACCATGCTGTTAAAGCGACCCAAAATAAATTAAACTGAAAAAAAACATTGTAAGTCGCCATTAAGGTTGTCATCTCAAAATAATTTAAGATCACCTTTTATGGTTTACCGAGATGAATAATAATTTATGGAATGTTAGGATTAATAATTTTTGCAGTTATTGGAGGAAGTCTATTAAATTGAATAATTTTTTTAACTCCTTATTAACGCGAGTCTGTTGAGAAATTCAATGCTATGCACATATTGCCATGGTAGCTCAGTGGCAGAGCAACCGGCTAGAGACCGGGAGATCCGTTGTTCAAATCCCGGCATGGAATTGAATTTTTCAGTCTGAATCCAGGATTACTCATTGTGTGAAACCTTTTTGAGCAAATAACTAAACGACGAAATTGTGACGCGTTAACCCAGGAGATTCGTCAGCAGTACTGAAACTAAGATGTGGTTGTGGTGAACGAAAATGCCCATCCAAAAGATTTTGTTATGCTACTCTACTGTGGATTAGTCAATAAGTCCCGGGTTAGCCCTAGGTAACTTAATTTAAAGTAAGCGTATTTATACAGACAATTGTAATACGAATTTTGCGCTGCTCCCTGTTAATTGCGGCACGAACCCCTCATTTGTAGATATGTAGGAAGTTTGATTACACCTAGAAGGTAGCACCTTTGTGCTGGTAATACACGTGCGAGTGCTTTCTGTGTTTTCTTTGTTATTTGCCAGTGCGCACGCGGAGATTTGCACCTCGCGTCAGGTGTTTGCACCCTTTGTCCGTCTTTCTTTCTTTGGCGAGCCCCTAAGCGGATAGGAGTGAGTCTGCTATAACCAGACCTCGGATTTTTAGGCTCAAAAAAACGAACCTTTAGGCACCTAAGAAGAGTTTTAAAAATATTAAAATAGATCCTTAAAATACTAATTTAGGCGTTTAAATATTATTAAAACTTGAAATAAGAAATAATAAAAACGAGTACACAAAAGTTATAAAACTACAAAAAAGAAGAATTTGCACTGGAAATAAACGATAATAAACGCTTGGCCTTTAATTAAACTAACGTAGCCTTAAAAGCGCATTAATATCTTAATTATTTTACTAATTATGAAACAATTACCTGATAAGGAAATAAAGTGTAATAACAAAACAATGTCTATATGAATAATTTTCTTTTGTAATGTAATTTAATGCAATGTTCTATGTTTTGTCTTAGCTTCTGTTGTGTTTCACCTCAATATTTGTAACATTGCTTAACTACAACTGCAGAATCTCTTTCTAGAGGGGTGGTAGGAATTCTTCCTTTAGTATTCCAAGGCGACGCTTTTATCTTACAAGGAGGTTTGGTAGAAATCACGAGTTTGTTGACAGGAAAACTTCTTTCAGGCTCTCCAATCCATCAACCCACCCCTTCCCATTTACAATTATGTTGGTCAGTAACGTGTTGGCCAGTCTTATCAGCTTTATGAAATGTTTTATTTTAATATGCTAGTTAAGTTATGAAGGATTTGAAATTTTTCTTCAAAATAATTTTAAACGGGAAATATATAGATATAATATATAGGAAATGTATATAGTGTAATTAAATTAAATGGGGATTTTTAGGGTTTAAATCAATAAAATAGGTACATTGAGGTAAAATAGGCACTTTTAAGTACAATAAAATTTCTACAGAGGTGCAATTTGTCATGAAACGTGAACATATATAACTGCATTTTGTTTATTGGTTGAGGAAAAAATCTTACGTGTTTCATTCACATGACTTTCTCTACATCAAATTATTGTTCAAAAGCTTATGCTTCTATTTACTTCATGCTAATCCAGAAAAAAATTAGCAGAAATAGTCTTATTACTTGCTTCCTTCTAAGTAAAAGCGAAATAAGGGAGTGACATTAGTTAAAGTGATAGTCAAAAAAGCTGGTTTGCTATGTGACTGAAGTTCCTTTGTTTGTATGAACAGGACTGACAAATTCCTGTATGAGAAAAGTATAAGTTTTTTAAAGTAATATCTCAAAAACGATCAAATCCACGAAAAAAATGTATATGACATAAATTGTGTTTTATTGTGATCTACATTTTTTGTATGGTAAGTTTGTATCTATCTCTTACGGTTTACCATTTATGCAAAATTCAATAAAAAGCATCCAGAATAGAGGTCTTTAGAGCCTTTTCCCAGGAATTTAAAGATATACATATTATTTGGCATATAAATATCTTAAATGTAACAGATTTTAATCAAAATCGTTAAGAGTCATTTTCATAAAATCAAAATTTTCGAAAAAATTTCTATGTAAAGAGTAGTTTGAGGTGGGGGATGTTTTTGAAAATCTTCGGGACGCATCCTTGGAGGGAACCAAACTTAAGTACCAAGTTTGGTATTTAACGGTCATTTCGTTTTTTGAGCTATGCTTCCACAGACACACACACGGATCTTTTTCCAATTTTTTTTTTTTTTTTTTGGATTCAGGAGGACCCAAAACATGTATTTCCGGTGGAATATCGATATCAAATTTTTGGGTGGAATGCAATACCTTCTCTATATAATATGTACATAGTACGTGTAGAGAAAGTAAAACTAGGCATATAACCTAAAATCCAAGGTCTAGCTATAACGTATGTGAACGTATATTCTGAATAGCTCGGTCGCGATGGAAGCACAGATGATTTTTGGAGATGCTGTTAATTTTTAAATTACAGCTATAATTGATTCATTGTGAATAATTTTACTTCAGGCCGAAAATGCTCTGTCTCGTTTCAAAGCATACTGTCCTTGTTTTGACCTCCTGCATTCGTGCTCCGATTTTGGGATTCCTGCCGCTAACAAACGGTTAGAATTTGTTGGGGTTAGCCGTGTATTTGCTGAAAAGAATGGCATATTATCCCTTTCTCTTAATAGGCTTACCAGTTCTTTCTGTAATTCTATCTCAATCAATTTCTTCTAACTATAAGATGGCTTGCAGAGCGCCAAATAGACAGAAATATTCCAATTGCACTATAAAATTTGTTGGGCACATTGCTTCAAGTAATGTTAGCTTCACCTGAGGCCAGATTGTCTCTTTGGATGCAGTAGAGTCTACCCCTACTTAATTCACTCCATATTTCCACTTTATTTGCCTCTGGCAGTGTGCAATGAGCAGTGCAATAAGGATTCCTAATCGCCATTGCGGCTTATACAAGCACGATATAGGCTAAACTTATCTGTTCCTAATCAAGAGCACATAACCTAACTTGAAACAATTTTCAAGACGCTTAATGTCCATTTTTACTTTCTCTACGCGTTCTATGTACATAGTATATAGAGAAAATATTCATTCCACTCAAAAATTCGACACCGAGATTTCACGGGAAATAGACGTTTTAGGGTCTTCTGTAACCAAAAGAAGTGTTTTAGAAAAAGGCCCGTGTATGTGTCCGTGTGTGAACACGATAACTCAAAAACAGTCGATAAAATACAAAACTCTGTATTTAAGTTACCTTCCAGGGATGCGACACGAAGATTTTGAGAAAAATCCGCCCACCCCAACCTACCCTTTACTTGGAAACATTTCCAAAAAAGTTTATTCTCTCAAAAATGGCTCTAACAATTTTGATAAAAATACCGTATTATAAAGATATACATAGAGCCCATAAATATCTTTTTTCTAAATGAATTTTGCTGAATTTTGGCTTCTGTGATTCGAAATATGTTTGAATCAGCCACAAGTTTGTTCAGTGTCGAACGGTACTCTTTCGTATTTTCGACATTTTCCAATCTGCGCTCTCTTTCAGTGTTCACTGATTTAACTACTAGCAGGAACTGATTGACGCCAGGCAGTGAGTAGTGCTAGATAGTACAACACGTTTCGAATCGGAGCTGATGAAACCACGCTTACTCCATCACGTCATAGTTATACTGTGTGTGCACTGAATCTTAGTCCGTGATCCCGAACGAGCTCTAGTTATGTGTACCTATTTCAATTTTCAGAATCTCGGAAACAATTTGCAATCACCTTGAGACATATTTCAGCACCGTATAGTAGACTAACAGCACGTTAACCGAGGTTTTAGTTCTTTTGTACCAACTTTAAAAGTTTAGCTATCAAGGAAAACACTGCCAATACCTTATGAGATTTTAATTATAGGTTTCTGCGGGAACTTGTTAGAAGCAGTATGCACTGCAGAAAAGGGAAACGCCTCGTTCATTAACAGCTAGAGACAGCGGAGCTATGTTCCTAGTTAAAATAATAAAAGATCTACACGATGGCAGCGATTATGGTTGAGAAATTCTTCTTTCACAAGAATGAAATACTCCTATATCCTAACGACATGTATGCATTTAGCGCTCATAATTACGTTTCGTGATAAACTCCGGATGCATTAAACCTTCAAATCACTTCGCATCTTTCCGAAACGAAAGCGCATTCTAGGTATTATTTACATAGAAGTTAACAGAGAAGGAGTCATAACTGTAGTCCATACACCTCAACAATTATCAAGAAATGTATGTCGAACAGAAACTTTTGGGCTCATAATCAGTGAAATACGAAACGCTTCATACACTGTTTGCAAATTCATATGTGCTTGAAGATCTCGTATCCAATTTTGTTTAAGTAGAAGAAAGACTAAAACCATTTCATACAGATGATCATCTAATGATTTGAGTTTTAGGTCTCAACGTCCGTCTATGTGTAACATTTAACATTGCCCCTTCACTGAATTCGGTGCCTAATTAAAGGAGTTTGCATCGTAAAAATAAATAGTGCAATCTTATCCCAGACATTTAAGAATATTTTTATTGTTTCATTTATATAGCCTCTTTAACTTCTATGCTCACATCAGGGTTTTGCCTAATTTCAGGTGTTTTCTCGCTGAACTTTACGGTTTAACTTTCTCTAGCACGTATGTACAATGTACATAGTGTATATATAAGGTATTAATTTCACCCAAAAAATTCCATACTAATATTACACTGATACATGTTTTGAGATACCTGAATAAAACATCTGATGTGTTACATTCACATGACTTTCTCTATATCCCTGCATCAAATTATTCTTAAAAAGCTTATGCTTCTATTTATTTCCTGCTAATCGAGAAAAAATTAGCAGAAATAGACTTATTACTTGCTTGTAAGTAGAAGCGAAATAAGGAAGTACCATAGGTTAAAGTGATAGTCAAAAGCTGGTTGCTATGTGACTGAAGTTTCTTTGTTTGTATGGATACGAGTTCACAAAGTCCTGTATGAGAAAAGTATAAGTTTTTTATAGCTGAAACCAAAAACAAGGAATATCTAAAAAAATAATCACCTCCACGAAAAAAATTTATATAATATAAATTGTGTGTTTTAGAGTGTTCTACATTTGTTGTGTGGTAAGTTTTTGTCCAGCTCTTACGGTTTAGCAGTTATGCAAAATTCCGTAAAATTGACCCAGAATAAAGTAAAATTCAGAGGCTATATGATTCTGGATGACTTTTGTATAGCTTTGATATAACTGGTAAACCGTAAGAAATAGACAACTTACCACACACAAAATGTAGTACTCGTTAAAACACACAATTTATGTCATATACATTTTTGTTGTAAAGTTAACTGTTTCCAGATACACTGTGTTATTGGTTTCAGTTTTAAATTGCTTTAACATTTGTCAAACTAGAATTATATTTCTTTTCGTCTTTATTTTGTTTACCCCTAGTAAGGAAAGATAACCAAATTTTAATTGCTTCACATAGTAACCGAATTTTAAAAGACTTGGCTGTATTTACCCTATTTCCCTTCTACTTACAGGGAAGCAAGAATAAGACAATTTCTGCTAATGTTTATCTAGATTAACGTAATGTAAATAAAAAAATCTGATGTATACCATTCACATGACTCTCTCTATATCCCTGAAACAAATTATTCTTAAAAAGCTTATACTTCTATTTACTTTATGCTAATCAGAACAAATTAGCAGAAATAATTTTATTACTTGCTTCCTTGTAAGTAGAAGCGAAATAAGGGACTACTATAGGTTAAAATGATAGTCGAAAGCTGGTTGCTATGTCAATGAAGTTCCTTTGTTTATATGGATAGGAGTTGACAAGTTCCTGTATGAGAAAAGTTGTTTTTCATAGCAGAAACGAAAAACAAGGAACGTCTCATAAACGATGAACTCCACGAAAAAAATGTATATAACATAAATTGTGTGTTTTAACGGACTCTACATTTTTTGTGGAGTAAGTTTTTGTCCATCTCTTACGGTTTAGCAGTTATTCAAATTTCAGTAAAATTCATCCAGAATAAACTACTCTTCAGAGGCTATTCTCAGAAATTTCAAGATATACATTTTATTTGTCAGGTAAATATCTTTAATATAAGAAATTTTAATCAAAATCGTTAGAGCCATTTTTGAGAAAATCAAAAGTGTCGAAAAATGTTCCATGTAAAGGGTAGTTGGGGGTGGAGGGGTTTTTCTCAAAATCTTCGTGTCGCATCCCTGGAAGATACTAAACTTAAATACCAAGTTTGGTATTTTATCGACTTTTCATTTTTAAGCTATCGTGTTCACAGACACACGGACCTTTTTGTGAAAATGTTTTTACTTTCTCCATACGCACTATGTACATAGTCTATAGAGAAAGTATTGCACTCCACCAAAAATTCGATACCGAGATTTCACCAGAAATATATGTTTTAGGGTCCCCAATATCCAAAAATGTATTTTCACAAAAAGGTCCCTATGTGTGTGTGTGTGTATGTGTGTGTGTGTCCGTGTGTCCGTGTGTCTCTGAACACGATAACTCAAAAACGAAAAGTCGGTAAAATACCAAACTTGGTATTTAAGTTTAGTATCTTCCAGGGATGCGACACGAAGATTTTCAGAAAAATCCCCCCACCCCCAACTAACCTTTACATGGAATTTGTTTCCAAAATTTTGATTTTCTCAAAAATGCCTCTAACGATTTTGATTAAAATTTCGGATATTAAACATATTTACCTGACAAATAAAATGTATAACTTGAATTTTCTGGGAATAGCCTCTGAAGAGTAGTTTATCCTGGATGAATTTTACTAAATTTTGAATAACTGCTAAACTGCTAAGAGATGGACAAAAACTTACCACACAAAAAATGTAGAGCACATTAAAACACACAATTTAAGTTATATGCATTTTTTTCGTCGTTTTGTGACATTCTTTATTTTTGGTTTCTGCTATGAAAAACGTATACTTTTCTCATACAGGAACTTCTCAACTCCAATCCATATAAACAAAGGAACTTCATTGACATAGCAACCAGCTTTTGACTATCACTTTAACCTACGGTTGTCCCTTATTTTGCTTCTACTTACAAGGAAGCGAGTATTTAGACTATTTCTGCTATTTTTTTCTGATTAGCATAAAGTAAATAGAAGTATAAGCTTTTTAAGAATTATTTGTTGCAGGGATATGGATAAAGTCATGTGAATGGTACACATCAGATTTTTATTTGGATATTGGGGACCCTAAAACATATATTTCCGATGAAATCTCGGTATCGAATTTTTGGGTGCAGTGCAATACCTTCTCTATACACTATGTACATAGTGCGTATAGAGAAAGTAAATATGATTTTTTTAAGAAACGTTTGCGAAACAGCTATAGAAAGTCATATGAATGGAACACATTAAAGTTTAACGTTTTTTTTTTTTGTTTTTTTTCAGATGTATGCCATTAAACACTTATATTCACTCTTGCGTGCATATTTCCAGATTCTGTGGGTGATAGGGAATAACCAAAGAAAAATTCCCCTCCCCAGTCGGGAATCGAACACGGCCCCTCCAGGTCAGAAGCCAGAACGCCGGGCACTCGACCGCAGAGGCAGTCACATTTAAGAAATTGTTTAAGTTTCCTATAACTTTTTATGTATATACCTATTTATTTATATCTGATCTATCCGGTACTACATGGATGATTTCGTAAGATAGGATAGGGGTGGGGTTTTTAAGGCGTAGGATTAGGATTATCGTGGATGGAGCCAATGTAGCCATTTGCTACTTATGTGGCTCCTGGAAGTGAACAATGAGGGGACGCACTTGAAAGGCTAGTAGAGCCGGATGACGTCGGGTACAAGCATAAACGGATTCTTAAAGATACGTATCCGATGCTAAGGCCCTGCCCTCAAACTCCAAGCTCCTATGCTCCCACGAAAGGTGCATATGGTCCTGCAACAACGCCAGGAAGAAACGTTTACAGAACATAAGCCACCACCCAGCCGCAATCCGCCGAACAGCGTCGCCATGTCCTTCAATCCTGTAAAAGATAGCAAAGAAGTGATGGGTACAAGAAATGATAAACAAAAAGTCGTGGTAGACACCACCCCAACATTCGCCTGCCGAACCTGGGAAACCTCTAAAAACTCATAGGTTATATTGGGCAATCGTCGGGGATCGAACCTGAGACCTCCGAATGCAATCTATAGACATCCGCCTAGCCATCTCCATCGGTTTTAAGTGCACATATTTTCCATCCATGCCTAAAGAGTAAGTCTCAAAGGTTTTCCTGATTATTTAAACAATGCAAAGCGACTGAAATATTAGTAACGATGGTTTGCTTGGTTTTTTTTTTTGGTTTTTTTTTGTTTTTGTTTGTTTTTTTTAGCTTAACGACCATTAATCTGGCTGGTTTTTATGGACGATGAATGAAATTGGTGAAACGATGCTCAAATGATCTCGGAGTCCATGGAGCCTAAAGTTACTCGGCATTCGTCTTCTCAGGAAAACCCCGAAAAATACCTTATCCGAATAAATCTCCCTCAGCGAGATTCGAACTCCTGAACTGTTGAATGTGAAGCAGACACGCTACTACTACACTACCCAGGCGGGCTATTTTGTTTTGTTTATTTTTAACTTAAAAATGTTCCGCAATTTTCGTCTATAGCTCATGTGCACAAATTCACTCCCAAGTCGTCCAAGCAATATAATTTTGTTTTAAGGGTTAAGGCCAAAATAAAGGATAACTGCATAGATACTCCCTCCTTTTAAACAATTGAGGAGCTATTGATTGAAAAGTAACTGCTTCAGATTAAGAAGACCGCATTAACCGGCCGGGAGAGACTCGAGGCATTGATCACGTCTCTCCCTCCAGCACTGCACCCCATTCATGTCACCTTCAGGCCCAGATGGGGGACGCAACGGCCGGGCGGTAGGCCAAGGTCCCTTGTGGATTGTCGCGTCATGCAGTTTGGAGTTTAAGCTATTAATAAACTTTAATTTTCATAAAAGTATTAAACATATACATAATTGTTATCGGATTATAATCTCTCATCAAAGTCATCTTCTATCTCAAGTGTAATTTTGCAATGACAAGTAAACTTCCACTTAAAAAGTACATAAATGTTAGGATATCGCAAAATATTTGCTATTTGTGCGTAGGCAAAACCTTCTTTATATTATGTATAAGAGTTAGTCGCTAAGTGATAGCTAAAAGAATTCTGTTCTCTTTGTTTGAAAAAGAGAAAGGAAAATAAATAATGACTTACGATTTAAAAAAAATTAAGTGTATTAAATCAACAAGACAAATTCAAACCAAAAAGAAGGTATATCTCAGAAATAGTTCACTCCAAAAAATGTATTTGACATAGATTCAGTGTTTTAATGAAATGTACATTTTTTCTGTTGTAAGTTTTTGTTTATCTCTTACGTTTTACCAGTTATGCATAAGTAATCGAGAATGAAGAGGACTTAAGATGCCTTTTCTAGAAAATTCAAGATATAAGTTATTTATCATAAAAAATGTCTTAAGCATATGGAATTTTAATCAAATTGGTTATAGAAATTTTTGCGAAAAATTCTCCTTGTAAATAGTAATTTAGGGTGAGAATATTTTCTTAAAAGAATTCTATTGTATCCTCGGAATATGGTGACCTTTAATATAGGTTTGTATTTCTTTCTTTTTTCGTTTTCCTTTTTTTTTTCTTTTTTTTTCGTGCCTGTGAACAGACGCGCGCGCGCGCACACACACACATTACATACATACATACCATTTTTCCTAAAGTGCTTTTTTACTTTCTCTATACGTACCATGTACATAGTGAATAGAGAAGGTATTGTATTGCACCCTAAAATTCGATACCGAGATTTCACCGGAAATACACTTTTTGAGTCCTCCTTAAACAAAATGTCCGTGTGTGTGTCTGTGCGCGTCTCTGTGTGTATAGTTGTGTGTGTATGGGGGGAGGCAGCATAGCTCAAAAACGAAAAGATGGTTAAATATTGGTATTTAAGTTTGGTATCTTCTTCCAAGGATGCAGCACGACCCTTCACATGGAACAATTTTTGAAAATTTTGTTTTTTCTTAAAAATGGTTCAAACGATTTTAATTAAAATACCACATATTAAAGCCATTTCCACCACAAATAAAATGTATATCTTGAATTTTCTGGTAATAGCTTCTACAGACTTGTTTATTCTGGTTGAATTTTGCTGAATTTTGCATAACTAGTAAACCGTGAGAAATACACAAAATGTTACTGCATAAAAAATGTAGATCTCATCAAAACACTTAATTTATATCCTTTAGTTCTTGTTGTGGAGGTAACCGTCTCCAAGATATTCCTTGTTATTGGTTTCGATTGTAAAGTGCTTACACTTTTCTCAGACAGGTAGTGTCCGTTTTTCGTTTGTTCTACGCCTGGCCAAGCAAAGAAGCGATTTGCAATGACAATCGCATAACACAGCTTTTAAAACATTTGAATATCATTTTAGCATAGCGCATTCCTTTGGTTCCCTTCTACTTATAAGGAACTAAGTAATAAGAACATTCTGTTAATGTTTATCTCGATTAGCATTATGTGGAAAGAAGAATAATCTTTTTCAAGAAGTTTGTAGAGCAGCTACAGAAATTCAGGTGAGTGTAACACATCAGATTTTTTGGATTTAGGGGGTCTTAAAACGTGTGATAGAGAAATTATAAAACATAACTCGTGCTAAAATACTGGAATGATTTATGATCTATGTACTAGAGAGAAGTTTCTTTTTCTGTATTTCTTTCTTTCCTTTTTCCCTGTGAAAGCACTGCATCAATAGAATTTCTCGCTCGGGATATGTATTGATAGTAGCAGTTTTAGATGATTCACCCCGTATATTGCAATGGAGGTTAATCAATGTTGAGCATTTTTCCCCTTTGCTTTCTCCCTATGTCTGATATGAAATAGCGCAGTCTGGTTAAACGAGAGAGGAAAATGTTTTTGTCACCATTCCAAGCGTTCCGAACATACGAATGCTTGCAACCCAAAACGGTATGCATTTCAGTGGTTTCGTCCCAAACGTCCAACACAGCAAAAGTCAACTTAAAATATCTGCGACCAGAGCTAAGCCACAAAATTTCGTGCACATTAGTGATTAAAATTCGATTACATCTGCCAAGCTCTGCAGCCCATTTAGCTGGGGCAGCTGTTCGAAGCAAGAAGCACCCGAAAATGCTTGAGTCTGTTTGGCATTTCCTGCTTTAAACAGACCTTGCACGATACAATTTTGAAATGGATCAGCTTCTCTTTTTTTTTTTTTTTTTTTTTTTTTTTGTGGATTATTATTCAGAGGAGTTCTTCCTGTCAGCTTTCTCCACAAAGCATAGCTTTAACCCTATATTGCGCATGTATAAAGTTTAATACATTTATACATTAGAATTGGTGCTTTTCGATTTTCCCCGATAGTTAACATTTTGTTAAATAAATGTATTTTTTCTCTTAATCTATTGGTCGAAATGTTTTGATTTCCTACTCCATTTTCAGTGTTTAAACATAATCTGAAACGATTATGTTTTTCAAATGTGTCCTAAGTAATTTTAAAAATGAAATAGTTACCCTAACCGCTTACATTTTTATGTAAATTGTAAAAATGTGTCTATATTTTTAGACAAACTAAATAAAGAAAACTGATTCAAAATTTAACTTTATACTTCAAATGCAGGTGAAGAAATATGATGTGTTCCATCCACATGATTTGCTTTACATCTGTGTAACAAATTGTTGTTAAAAAGCTTATGTTTCTATATACCTTGCTAATGGATATCAGCAGAAAGCAATTAGCAGAAATAGTCTTATTACTAGCTTCCTTGTAAGTAGGAGAGAAATAAGGGAGTAAGATACGCTAAAAGATAGTCAAATGTTTTAAAATCTGGTTGCTATACGATTGAAATCCATTTCTTTGAATGGCTAGAAGCTGACAAATTCCCGTAGAAGAAAAGTTTCAAGTATTTTAAAAAAGATATCAATAACAAAGAATATCTCAAAAACGGTCAGCTCCACGAAAAAAAATGTATCTAACATAAATTGTGTGCTTTAATGAGATTACATTTTTTTGTAAAAAGTCCCTATCTCTTACGGTTTACCAGTTATGGAAGATTCAGCAAAATTCTTCCAGAATAAAGAGATCTCCGGGGGCTATTGCGATAAAATTCAAAATATACACTTTATTTGACATGTAAATATCTTTAATATACGATATTTCTCAAAATCGCAACAAACATTTTTGAGAAAAAAATCAAAATTGTCGAACTTTTTCTATGTAAAGGATGGTTGGGGTGAAGGAATTTACTTGAAAATCTTTCAGTTGAATCTTTGGAAGAACTGAACTTAATGCCAAGTTTGGTATTTAACGGTTTTGAGCTATGCCGCCCATTGACAAACACATGGACATTTTTCTAAAAATGCTTTTTACTTTTTCTACCCAGTATTTACAATGCATATAGTAGATAGAGAAAGTGCTATGTTATGCCCAAAAATTAGATGTCGAAATTTCACCGGAAATGTATATTTTGAGGTCCCCGAATCGCAAAAAAAACAAAAAAAAACATTTTTATTTTCTCTACACGACCTATGTACATCGTGTATAGAGAAGGTATTGTATTGCTCCCAAAAACTCGATACAGCTATTTCACTGGAAATATATGTTTTGACATCCCATTGTTAAAAAGCTTCATGCTAATCGAGAAAAAATTAGCAGAAATATTCTTATTACTTGCTTCCTTGTAAGCAGCAGTGAAATGGGAGTATCATAGGTTAAAGTTATAATCAAAAGCTGGTTGCTATGTCACCGAATTCCTTTGTATGGATAGCATTTGACAAATTCCTGTATGAAAAAACATAAGTTTTTCATAGCAGAAATCAAAAACATGGAATGTCTCAAAAACGATGAACTCCACGAAAAAAAAGTATATAGCGTAAATTGTGTGTTTTAATGTGCTCTATATTTTTTGTGTAGTAAGTTTTGTCCATCTCTTATAGTTTAGCAGTTATTCAAAATTCCATAAAATTCATCTAGAATAAACTACTCTCCAGAAGCTATTCCCAGAAAATTCAAGATATACATTTTATTTGTCATGTAAGTATCTTTAATATACGATATTTTAATCAAAATCGATACAGCCATTTTTTAGAAAATCAAAATTTTCGAAAAAGTTCCATGTAAAGGGTAGTTTGGGGTAGGGGGATCTTTCTCAAAATCTTCGTGTCGCATCTCTGGAAGATACTAATCTTAAATACCAAGTTTGGTATTTTACCGAATTTTCGTTTTTGAGTTATCGTGTTCGCAGGCACACGGACACACGGACACACTGACACACGGACGCACACACGGACTTTTTTCTGAAAATACTTTTTTTGGTTACAGGGGATCCTAAAACATATATTTCCGGTAAAATCTCGGTATCGAATTTTTGGTGGAGTGCAATCCCTTCTCTATACACTATGTACATAGTACGTATAGAGAAAATAACTAGTTCGCTAATATCAAACTTGATATTTAAATTCAGTTCTTCCAAGGATGCGACAAAAAGATTTTCAAAAAACTTCCCCTACCCCAAACTACTCTTTACATTGAAAAACTGTGAAAATTTTGTTTCCCCCCCCCCAAAAAAAAAATCTCTCACAATTATTATTAAAATACCGTATATTGAAGATATCTACAACACAATTAAACCTATATTTGGAATTTTTTAGGAATTGCCTCCAAAAACCTCTTTATTCTGAATGAGTTTTGCATAACGGTTAAAGAGATAGCCAAAAATGTAATACACAAAAAATGTAGATCGCATTAAAACACATAATCTTTCAAACGCTGTCGCTATGCGTTTGTCACCGAAATTCAGTTCTCTTTCCAAGGCTAGGAGTAAAGTAAAAGAGATATGGATTGAAAGATAACTTCCCATTTGAGAAAGGTTTATGTAGTTTAAAACTGAAACCAATAATAAGAAATATCTCGGAAACGGTTAACTCTATACCAAAAATGTATATGACATAAATTTTGAGTTTTAACGTGATATGCATTTATTGTGAGGTAAGTTTTTATCTATATTTTACGTTTACCAGTTTTACAAAGGTGATCTAGAATGAAGAAGACTTTGGAAATTATTCCCAGAAAACACAAGTACTAAAAAGGTCTTAAACATATGGTATTTTAATCAAAATCGTTACAGCCATTTTTAGAAAACAAAGTATTTAAAAAAATCTTCCATGTGAAGAGTAGTTAGGGGTGGGGATGTTGGAAGATATTGAACTTAAATGCCAAGTTTGTATTTAGCCGAATTTTCGTTTTTGAGTTAAACTATCCACAAATACACACAAACACACACATACACACACGAAACTATTTCTATTTTTTCAGGTGTCCTCAAAATATGCGTTTCCGGTGAAATATCGATATCCAACTTTTTGATGAAATACAATTGTTTCTCTATCTACCATGTACATTGCGCATAGTGATAGAGAAAGTAAAAGTGTTGAAAAAGTTTCGTTTGTCCGCAGAAATTATAAAGTTTGTAAAAACAATGTTTTAGACAATTTTAGGAAACTAAATAATCTGCTCATAAATTATTTCAGAGAATCAGGTCTACCATTATTTCATTTGTAGTTTTTATTTTCGTCTTTAAAATGTTAAGAAAATTGATCAAAAATTGCTCTTATGGAGCATTTTGAATCTCCAAAATGTAGAAAAAGCACAACTAGAGCAAATCAATTTTAAAGTTTTATGCTTGTGTACTTCTATAGTGGCCTTTAAAGAGTCACGTGGCACCACTTCTACACATCACTGAGCGAGAGCAAAATTGGTTTTTGAAACTGTAAGACTAATAAGATAATCGTAAGCACAGCATAAAAAAAATCTTTAATGTATTTTAGTTAATTTTCATCTATGTAAACTCTTAAGGTGCACTCCTATGATAATAGAAGAAATAAAGATTTTTGACCATTTGTACCGTTTATATTTTATGATCAAGAATGGAAAAATAGCAAAATTCAGTTTTTTAGCTCTAAAACTTTCTGCACAATTAGTTTTTACTTTCTCTATCATACTATGAACATAGTGCATAGAGAAGGTATTGCCACTGAAAAATTCGATACCGAAATTTCACAGAAATATGTTTTGAGGATCCCTGAATCAAAAAAAGAAAATTTTTAGAAAAAGTTTAGTGTGTGTGTGTTTGTGGACAGCATAGCACAAAAGCGAAAAGATCGTTACATACCAAATTTGGTATTTAAGTTTAATATCATCCAAGAATGCGACACGAATGTTTTCAATAAAATTTCTCCACCCCAAACTACCCTTTACCTGGAAACTTTTATGGAAAGTTAATTTCCTTAAAAATGGCTCAAACGATTTTGACTAAGATATTGTATATTAAAGGTGTTTACATGAAAAATAATATGTATATTTTGAATTTTCTGAGAATAGTCTCTGAAGACCTTTACATCCTGGATGAATTTTGCTGAATTTTGCATAACTGGTAAAATAGGTATGACACTATTTTATTAAAATAATATTAATAACAAGACATGGAATTGTCTCCCATGAAATGACTTGCTAATTTCCTTCTCTGGTGTAACCGCATGTTAATCGCAATACCAATTTCTCCATCTGTTTTTTGTGTGTTTGTATATGGGGACTAGATATTTGGCTGTCGTGTGGTCTGTTCCTTTCCATGTAGGACTTTGTGCTAAAATTTAGTTTTTTTCTCTGTGGGAAACTGTGCATCGTTCCCCTCCATTTATTTCTTAATATTTTCTCTCACACCCGCAATTAATCAAATGGTAATAATGCTAGACAATGATAGCTGAGTTTTATACCCTCGCTTCGCCGGCAAGAACTACAGGGCTTACAATGATCTAGATTTCAGCTGTTTGTGACAAGGTGCAATATGATGTGATACGGTTTTAAGTTAGAAGCTTCTCATAGACATAGTCCTCTTCTTCTACTTTAACTTCCCAGCAGTAATTTGCAAGCGTACGCTGGTAACTTTGTAATCTCCTTAAGGGGTCACATACGTTGATCCTAAACTGTCAAAAATCTCAAATTTTGTTTTTTTGCACTAAAATAATACGGACGTTATACTTCACTAATATCAAGTTTGTTCTGGTATAGCGCCACTACAAAAATCTTGGCGTAACGATTTAGTTTTCTCCAAAACATGATGGCCTTCAAACGGGACCGCTCCCCCCCTGCCACTGGTCAGTAACCATTATCAAACAAAAGACGACCCTGTACTAGGGGGACATCAAAACTCATTTTCGGTGAAATTTTAACATGGACTTTTTGAATGGAATACAATATCTTTTCTACCTATTATGTATATCCGTGGACAAAAAGAAAATGAGTCATGCCTGGAATATCAAATTCGTCTTTAGTCCTACACGGCAGAGCGCCTTGTGTACACCATCCGACATACAATTGTGTAGCGGCATCAACAAATTTCGACAAGTTCCAAATCTTAATATTACTAACCCATATGATCAATAATCATGATCAAATACATAAGCTTCTTCAGCAACAAACTATCAATAAGCATTAACTAAAAATATTGACAAAAATCAAAAAACGGTTTCCATTGTACAGTATTACTCAACATGCCGCTTTCCATGTGTGCTCATTGTAGTTCTTTGGCAAAACGTAGGTTACTCCTGTACTTGGGGTCGTAGATTCGCTTCTCGCATGTAACAATTGTTTGTTCCTTTTATTTTTTTTTCCTTCTCTTAATGATGTTATGTCAACACATAGCAACTATTTATTTTAGAAATCTATTTCATACACGACATTTGGCACAGCTAATAATAATAATAATAATATGGTGATTATGATGCTTCTTTAAGGATTTATTCTACCGAACAGCAATATGCTGCATACGAAAGCATGTGGTACGCAAACACATTAGGCACAAATAGTTCTCTCTCAAAGAAAAAAAAAATCTGAGGTGTTCCATTTACATGACTTTCTCTACAGCCCTGTAACAAGTTATTGTTAAAAAGCATATTCTTCTACTTATTTTATGATAATCGAGATGAACATTAGCATAAATTGTCTTAATTACTTGCTTCCTTGAAAGTAGCAGGAAAATAAAGGACTACACTGCGCTAAAACGATAGTCAAATAATTTAAAAACTGGTTGCCATGCACCTAAAATCCGTTTCTATGCAGGGCCAGGAGCTTACAACGTTCCGTGCGAGAAAAGTTTACATATTTAAATCTTACACAATAACAAGGAATATCTCAGAAATTTAAAGGGTAGTTTGGGGTGGGGAGGGGACTTTTTCAACATCTTCGTATCGCATCCCTGGAATATACTAAACTTAAATACCAAGTTTGGAATTTAACCAACTTTTCATTTTTGAGTTATCGTGTTCCGACACACACGGACATTTTTCTAATTTTTTTTTTATACAGGAGACCCTAAAACGTGTATTTCAGGTGAAATCTCGGTATAAAATTGTTGGTGGAATGTAAATCTAAAAAACTCTAATAATAATAATAATAATAATAATAATAATAATAATAATAATAATAATAATAGTAATTATTATTGATTATTATTATTAAACAAATTAAACTCCTGCAGAGCAGCCTACAAGGGGCCTAGGCCTACCACATGGACGCTGCATTCCCCATCTCGGCCCACGACAGACGTCATGGATGGAGGACAGTATTAGAGACAGTATTAGACGGGGTCAGCGTCTCGAATCCCTCCCGGTCTATTATTGCGGTTCTCTCAACCTGGAGCCACTACTTCTCCATCAAGTAGCACCTCACCCCGGACCAGGTCTCTCAGCGGGGGAAAAATCCCAACGCCAGTACCAGGAATCGAATACAGGTCTCCCAATTGACAAGCAGCCGCGTTACCACTGAGCTAAGGAGACGACATACAATAATAATAATAATAATAATAATAATAATAATAATAATAATAATAATAATAATAACAATAGTTCAGTTGCTTGATTTAGATTTTCAGAGACATTTACAAAAAGATATAATTATCATATTATAACCATTTTGAATCAGAAATTTTCTCGAAGTTATCTTTAAACAGAAGACAATTCCAAATTCTGAAGTAACTCTTGAAAATAATCCTTATAATGACTTTTGAAAGTTCATTTTGCAAAGGTTAGAATGAGGTTAAAAAATAAGTCTTACACAGAAGAAAGAGCTGTAGAAATTTTAAAAAAAGGTCTAGCTATTAATAAAGGTGTAAAGCTGTTTATTAAAAACAAATCTGACTTTTCCATCCACATGACTTTCTCTACATTCCTGTAACAGATTATTGTTAAAAATATTATTCTTCTATCTACGTTATGCTAATCCAAAAAAAAAAAATTAGCAGAAATTGTCTTATTACTTGTTTTGTTTTAAGTAGGAGGGAAATAAGGCTTGGCTAAAACGATAGTCAAATCTTTTAAAAGCTGGTTCGCCATGTAGTTGAATCCTGTTTATTTGCATTTACAGGAGTTTACAAATCCCCTTATTAGAAAAGTTTTACAAATTCCCGTAGGAGAAAACAAAAACAACGAATGTCTCCAAAATCGTCAACTCCGCGAAAAAAATGTATACGACATAAATTGTGTGTTATAACGAAATCTACATTTATCTTTAACATAGATACAGTAAAATAAAAATCACTAGAGCCTTTTTGAGAAAATCAAAATTTTCGAAAAGTTTTCCATAGAAAGAGTAGTTTTTGGTGGGAGGATTTTCCTCAAAAACTTCACGTGGCATTCTTAAAAGACACTAAACTTAAATACCAAACTTGGTATTTAAGTTTAGTATCTTCCAGGGATGCGACAGGAAGATTTTGAGAAAAATCCCCCATCCCAAACTACCCATGAAACTTTTTTCGAAAATTTTGATTTTCTAAAAAATGGCTCTAACGATTTTGATTAAAATATCGTATATTAAAAATATTTAACAAACAAATAAAATTTATATTTTGAATTTTCTGGGAATAGCCTCTGAAGACTACTTTATTCTAGGTCAATTTTACGGAATTTTGCGTAACTCCTAATACGTAAGAGATGGACAAAAACTTACCACACAACAAATGTAGATCACTTTAAAACACACAATTTATGTTACATACATTTTTTCGTGGAGTTGATTGTTTTTGAGATATTCCTTGTTTTGGTTTCAGCTATAAAAAACATACTTTTCTCATACAGGACTTTGTGAACTCCTGTCCATACAAACAAAGGATCTTCAGTCACAGAGCAACCAGCTTTAGACTATCACTTTAACCTATGACTCTCCCTTATATCGCTTCTACTTACAAGGTAGCAAGTAATAAGACTATTTCTGCTATTTTTTTTTCTTGATTAGCATAAAATAAATAGAAGCATAAGCTTTTTAACAAAAATTTGTTGCAGAGATGAGAGAAAGGTATGTAAATGGAAAAAATCAGATTTTTTTTTCTAAAAGTGTTTTTTTTTTTTTGGATGCAGGGGGCCCTAAAGTGTGTATTTCGGTGAAATCTCGGTATTGAATTTTTGTTGGAGTGCAATACCTTCTCTGCCTACGTACCAGTACTATGTAGAGAAAGTAATAAGTAGTTTATACAAGAGTGGGAAGAGAGCCTTATTTAACGCACATATCAGATATTTTTGTAACGTGTTCTTCTGTTTTCTGTCACAGTAAGTTCACTGTAGCAACAGAATTCAAGCAACGTTCGATATTGTTCGATATCGTACTATGCCAGAACATATTTTTGCACAATATAACCAATGTTAAGCAGAAGAAAGGGAACAGGAAAGAAACAACAAGGCTGTTTTCCATGCAGCACATGACGTGACGTCACACTTGCTTTCTCTGCCTCTCGTTACAAATTACATGCTTGTTGCTGTTTTCTTTTTAAGTCAAAAACACAACTTTCTCTTATAGAAATATTTTTAAATAAAATGGTAGCATGTATACTTCATCAACTTACACCTATTTGGTTGAGTAAATTATCGTTTTAAGAAAATATTGTATTACAGCATTTAAGCATTTTTTAGACTGCTGTTATAACTACCACTCTGATTTTCTAACTTTTTAAAGGCAAGGAAAACGAGAAAACATGATAAATTTCCCAAATTTACATAACGATTTTGATTTCTTTACCACATACGTAGTAGAGATGCTATTATATTCCACCTAAAAATTGCATAACGATATTTCTTCAGGAACAGAAGCTTTGAGGCCACCTAGGTAAAACAAAAGCATTGCAGAAAGGATTCTTTTGTACGCGTAACCTTGTTAAATATAACAAAATGTTTACAAATTCTAAACTAACTATATAATTTTAAAGGCAGGCTCACCTGAAAGATTAAAAAATGCGATCCATGAATATAATGAAGGGCTATTACAAAAAAGATGCTAATTAACACTAATAGAAGTGAAAGATATGGGTATCTAAACTGGAAAAATAAAACGGAAGAGCTTAATATTAAATAGCAAAGTACTAGAGAAAGCAGAAAGTTACAAGTGCATGTGTGCCGTTATTAGTAGAGATAGTAGAGAAGAAGAGGAGCAAAATAGTAACATTAGCATATTACGAAATAAATAACACAATTGTCAGGATAAAGAGATTAGTATAAAGACAAAAATATATAACTAAAAAATAAAACCAATATTGCAATATGGAACAGGCGGTTTGAAACTTCTAGACAAACACAAAAACAAAGTAACAGCAGTAGAGATGAAGAAGAATTGTGGAAAGGCTAGAAGGAATAGGATCAAAAATGGAAGAATAAATCAAGAGGTAAATTAAAAAAAGCAATAACTGACGCTATAGAAGAGTGCTTTGAAAAACGAAGGAAAGGAAGGTTATACGAGAAATAGAGATGATAGTGGAAGGTAAAATAGGAAGCGCAAGTTCAAGAACTGAATGGGAGAACGCAACAGAACGAAGAGTATGAAAAGGAAGAAAAACAATGGGAAAAATAAAAAGAAGGTATACAGATAAAGATATATGGAAGTAATGGATGGAAAGAGGCAACAAAAGGCTTTGAAGAGGTAAATGACTAATGTACACCATGAATTTTTTGGAAATTGCAGGCGAGGTCCTTTTCATTTTCTGTACGGAATCTTATATAATCTTGTATAACGTAAATACGTTAAGCAATAGACGCAAACGTACTTAACAAAAATTGTAGAAATATTAACAGGCAATTTATTCCGATAAACTTTGTGTTGCATAAACCATTTTGAAATATTAATGGTTCAAATAGTTCAATCATTTTTTTTTTATGTGATTGCATGGAAGGGATAGAGCCCATTACTTAAACATTTAGCTATACATTCTCTTACTATGTATATTTAAATGCGTAATGTGTCATTTCTGCAAGTCTTATCTCAAATAAAATGAAGCAAAATGAGAGAAAAATGAGCTTTCATAAGAATAGGAAAGATAGAGACAAGTTATGAAATTATATGTCATAGCCGGGATTTGAACTGCGGATCTCCGGGTCTCTCCGGTTGATTTACCGCTAAGCTACCAAGGGAACATACGAGTATTACATTAAAGTCCCTAACTGACTCGTATGCTTCCCAGTAGACCACAAGGAGATCTCGAATTAATTTGAGATGACATACCACAATGGCGACTTGCAAAATCCTAAGTGCTTTAAGTTCCGGGCTTCTTAGTTTAAACAACTATTAATCAATGGTAGTTAATTGTTTCTTGCTCCCATTTTTAAAAGAGATTCAATTTTTCAGTCCGTGTAAGAAATAATTAATTACAATTTCGTAAGATTAGTTGAAGCTATTATTGAAGTAATTTATTGTCTTTGAATGTATTTATGAAAAGTATTATGTTTATATAAATATTTCTCAAAATTGTAGCCAGATATATGTTACGAAGGATAGAGAAGTTCATATGAATGTAACACATCAAATGTTCTATTTTCTTTTCCATGTGAGCTCGTTACTAACAAAACCCGAATATGTATATTAAAGGACGTTAATATATGCTTATTTATTAACATCCTTTAACCTGGTGGGCAATATCGAATATGAAATTGACGCTATACGGGAAAATAATGCAGACAGAATTCTACAGAATATTAAAGAAATATGTGAAACAGAGCTCAGAACAAGGGAGTAATAATGAGCAAAATGTTGAAAATTTGCCCGTATAACCAATAAAATGGTGTTCAATGAGCCGGGGTCCATGAAGCTTAGAGCTACCCCACATTCTTCTTATCAGGATAAGGAAAGCCCACCAAAAGCCTTATCCTAACCCTTGGTTTCACATCAACCCTGCCACTGATTTCCTCATTATGGTGGAGAGAGCTCAAAGTAAAGCATTCCTATTTCTCTTAGCAATATAATTGGGTGTCATTCGTGAAGTAAAGTAAAGAGATATGCAACCCCCTTTGGTCATATTTTGTGGAAGCTCCATCTTATATTTCCCTAGAGTTCCCAAAATTTCCAATTTCCGTTTCAGAACCATCGGTCCCAAATGTTATGATGTATTGATATTCTGATCTCGTAACTCAGAGGTGAGATCAGCTACCATCTTCATTCCCTGATTTTATTTATTTATTTATTTATTTATTTTGTCTCCTCCGCTCTGCTTTCATGCATAAATTTGGCTTTCAAATCATATGACGATTTGATGTCAAACAAGATCCATACTTTGATCCCATATTTTGCCAGTTTACTTGGGATATATTTCTTGAATGGATAGCGGCCCCTAGATACTGGTCGTCTGCATTCTGAAAATGATAACTAATTTGTTTTCAGTTTTTAACCCTTCATCAAATATTATAAATGTATCAATTAAATGACTAAGAATCTTTATTGGACTTATATTAATCCCATCTTCATATTTTCTCCTGGATTACACAGTTTGGTAAGGACTTCTGTCCCTTCTTAAAAATATTACGAGTTGCGGCAAGTTTATCAGCGAATGTTTCCTCTCCAGTGATTTCTTGTTAAATTGCAGGACAGCCTATATGTTACAGAATGTTGCTCGAAATGGGTTTCGCCCAGTATGCTTATCCAACAAGTTTTTTTGTAAACTCCCTGAGATTCAAACTCCGGAGCTCTTAAATGAGGGGAAGACACAATACTCCCTCGTTACAGAGACGAGTGTCCAAATATTGTAGCAGCAAACCAAAGCCAGATGTTGATGGGGAAAATTAATGTAAATGGCAAACATGGAAATACAGATCGCTAAGCAAATGCATTCAAAACAGATTCATCAGAGGAGCAACTCCTGATTCTGTTATACTGCTACTTTGACATATTGCAATTATTAAACTTTTTTCATTTTCTATCTTATTATTGTAACGTTTTAATTTTAATATTTGTTATTGTTTTATATAATTATGCAGATGTTGTACTCATTGTTTTGGCAGGATACAATTGGGTAGGAATATTTAAAAAAAATTGGATGTGTTCGATTCACATGACTTACTCTACAACTCTGTAATAAATTATTGTTTATAAGCGTAATCTTCTATCTACTTCATATTAATCTAGATAAACATTAACAGAAATGGTTTTATTACTTAGTACCTTGTAAGTACAAGGAAAATAAGGGAATATACTAAGCTAAACCGACAGTCAAGTGTTTTAAAATGTGGTTGTTATGATAGAGAAATCCGTTTCTTTGCACGGCAGGGTGTTGACAAGTTTCCGTATGGGAAATCAAAGATTGAAATCAATAACAAAGAATATCTCAAAACGGTAAACCCTAGTAAAAAAGTATGTATCATAAATTGTGTGTTTTAACCAGCTCTACATATTGTGTGGAGTAAGTTTTTGTCTATTTCTTACTGTTTACCAGTTATGCAAAATTCCGCAAATTCCCAAAAAATTCAAGATATACATTTTATTTTTCATATAAATATCTTTAATATACGATATTTATACAAAATCGTTCCAGCCATTTTTGAGAAAGTCAAAATTTTCGAAAAAAGTTCCCTGTAAAGGGTAGTAGGGATTTTCCTGAAAATCTTTGTGTCAAATTCTTGGAAGATACTGAACTTAAATACCAATTTAGTATTTAGCGGACTATACGTTTTTGAGCTATGTTGCCCACTGACACACACACGCACACACAACCCACACACACACACACATACACTGACAGACACACAGGGACTGGATTCAGGGGTCTCAAAACATATATTTTCGATAAAATCTCGATATCGAATTTTTGTGTACAATACAATACTTTCTCTATCCACTATATGCATAGTATGTGTAGAGAAAGTAATAAAAATGTATTTAAATAGCTGCATTTAAACTTCGAATCCTCTGAATAAAGGATACATTCTTTCTTTACAGTTTATCTTCGCTAAAGCTGTAATAAACTTAAGCAGCAAACACATGCATGAAAAACATATTTTAAAAGTTTGATGCATTACATTCACATGGCCTATTCTACAACAAACCACTATTATAATAGCTTATTCTTCTATTTCACGCTAATGAGATAAACTTTAACAGAAATTGCTTTGTTGGATATTTTCTTGAAGGTGCAAGGGAAATAAGTCTAAAGTCTTTTGGGTTTTTTCCTATAGATTATTGACATATCATTATCCTCTGTTGTTTGTTTGGCTAATTTATCAGTTATTTTATTTCTAAGTGTACTAACATATGCTTTTATCGATTTAAAATAAAATGTCCAGTGTTGATTAGAGAGGATTTTAAGAGATGTTGTAATATTCTCAATTATAGATCCATGTTTGTTGCTATTCTTTAATCTATTGTAATTTTACTATCTGTGGATACAACCACAACCCATTGCATGCTCTTAATTTTATTTAGAGCTTGTAGGATTGCCATCTTCTTTGTTTGACTATTTGAACAGTTCTCATCTAACTTAAATTTCAGCGTTGAACAATTATCTTGTTCCTGTCACTATACTCATGTCACAAATACTCTCCTTACTTTCCTGTGTCATCTATGTAACATAAGAGGTCTCCGCCGCATAAACAAGCTGTAGTTTAAAACTTGAAGTACACGAGATCAAACCTTATAAATGTCGGGTGGACTTTGTGGAACATCGGGAGATGGACTTGCAGGTCGGCGTTCTCGATGCGCGGATATGAGCGTCCTGATTAGAGTCCTGCAGGGACAAAAGCGAAACAGATTGGTGTTGATGTATTGGTTAAAGCATAATTTCGTTGTCACCATGTAAAGCAAATAATCGTGTTATGTGCACAGTCTTCACTTGTTGTCACGTTTCCTGCACGTTGCAAACCCATTTGAGGGTGCTTCAAGTTGAAAACTTTAGAGGTATTTGCGAAATGAGTATAATGAGAGGTTCTTTGTAAGTTTAATTTTTCCTACTCCTTGGTACAGCCGATCTTCTAAAACAATTTTTTTTATTTTCTCGCCACTTAACATATATAGGTTTTTCTTTAAATGTATTCTTATCTCCATTTATGATATTCTTTTACTTCATCTCGTATTTTCATACTTTCCCACGTTTTATAATAGAGTATTACTTACGTCTTATATCGATATATATACAATGTTAGTTGATATTGGTTTTAACAGTGTTTAACAGCCGCTTTTACTATAAATGGCACCGCATGCGATGACATTGATGATACATGGAATGCAGATGGAGTACCGGTGGAATGCAATGACGGGGAAACAGGAGAACCCGGAAAAAACCCGCACCTTTGCCACTTTGTCCACCACAAATCCCACATGCGGTCGCTTGGGACCGAACCCGAGTCATCTAGGTGAGAGCCGAGTAACTAACCACACGTCCACGGCGCGGCCTTTGCTGATATAAATTTAAAATGCCTACATGTGCGTATCCAGGTCGTGTGCCTATGATTCGAGAGTCAATGTGAGCAAATGAGCAGGGACGTGAGACAGACAGACAGACAGATAAACAGACTGGAGACCAAAATTAAAAAAGTTCTTTCAAAGTTTTGCGTTATGCATCCTGCGTTTTCATTTCTGTCATATACTGTAGTATGCTTGTAAAAGATGGACCAGCTCTTCTATTTTCAAAGATCTCTGACGCAGATGACAAATCTTTGGTTGACCGCATTCTCATCTACAATATGCTTTAGCGCGGTAAAAAAAGGAAGGAGAGAGGAAATAAGAGAAAAAATGTTGCGCGTAACAATCACACGACTCTTATACTCAGTGCTACTTCATAGTAAATAATATAATCTTATACTAATATATAGAACATAAATAATTCCGATAACTAATGCAAACAAGTTTGTAATAATAGATTATTAGTGTAAACTTCACAAATGTATGTAATGTATTAAAATAAACACACTTGTTATTGTTTTCAGATTATTAAAGCATTCATCTTTACTATTTCAATAACAAGTATACAACAGCATAAATTAAAGTAAATATCATACATTCCACCCAGATGACAATCTATCTATTCTCCAACAACCTATTGTTACAAAAGCTTGCCTTTCAATATGCTTCATGCTAATCAATATAAACATTAACAGAAATTGTCTTATCACATATTTCTTTATAGATTCATCAAAAATAACGAAATAATTTATGCGAAAGCGGTAGTCATGTATTTAAATATTTTAAAAATAGGTTGGTTTTAAAATATGTTTTAAAATATGGTTGCAATGTGATATCTTTGAAATTTTAATTCCGTTCCCGTGGCCAGGAGTTAAAAAATATGTTTGACGACTTTCCATTTGAGAAAAACATGTTTCGTAAAACTTAAATCATTAACAATGAATATCGCAAAAACATATATAGGTGTTTCCTTGAAATAATAGCTTGGATTTTCTTAATTTGTTTGGTAGAAAACTGCTCACGGGGAACTTTGGCCTGCCGCCCGGCCGCTGCTTCCCCCATCTCGGTCCATTATAGACGTTACGGATGGGGTGCAGAATTGGAGGGTGAGACGTGGTCAGTGCCTCGAGCCCCCCCCCCCCGGGCGGTTAATGCGGTTCTCATGACCTGGAGGCGCTACTTCTCCATCAAGTAGCTCCTCAGTTGGCCCCCCAGGGACCTTACGAGGGTGAGTGCACCCCGGGCCAGTCTCTCAGCACGGGAAAAATCCCCACGCCGGTACTGGGGATCGAACCCAGGTCTCCCGATTGGTAAGCAGCTGCGCTACCACCGCGCTAAGGAGACCACCATACAATATCTAAATAGATTTATTCATTGCTAACGGAAATAATTTTAAAAGTGAGAAGCCGAAAAGCTTACAAAATATGATAAAGCATGAGTTAGTATATGAATACTTTACCAAAGTTCATGAAATTACATTTTTGTCACTTATATACAGATCTACACACTATGTCTGATGCGTTCCATTCACAAGACTTTCTATACCTATTCATAAATAAGCTTACTCTATCTAGTAATAGATAAACATCAACATAAATGGTCTTAATATCTATTTTCATGTAGCTTCAAGGGAAACTAGGCTAAAACGATTGTAAAATATTTTTAGAGGCGGTCGCTATGTGATGTAATTGAAATGTGTTTCCTATACACGGTAAGGTGTATAAAAACAACATAACATAAAATACATAAAAAAGGAAAAATAAATCGTTCTCCCAGTTATAAATACTGGAAATTTTAAGACTAACAAAATATATCTTAGAAATTGTTAACGCCATAAGAAGTGTATTCGACATTATCTGTGTTCTCTCTCTCTCTCTCTCTCTCTCTCTCTCTCTCTCTCTCTCTCTCTCTCTCCTCTCTCTCCTCTCTCCTCTCTCTCTCTCTCTCTCTCTCTCTCTCTCTCTCTCTCTCTCTCTCTCTCTCTCTCTCTCTCTCTCTCTCTCTCTCTCTCTCTCTCTCTCTCTCTCTCCTCTCTCTCTCTCTCTCTCTCTCTCTCTCTCTCTCTCTCTCTCTCTCTCTCACCCCCTCTCTCACCCCCTCTCTCACCCCCTCTCTCACCCCCTCTCTCACCCCCTCTCTCACTCCCTCTCTCACCCCCTCTCTCACCCCCTCTCTCACCCCCTCTCTCACCCCTCTCTCACCCCCTCTCTCACCCCTCTCTCACCCCCTCTCTCACCCCCTCTCTCACCCCCTCTCTCACCCCCTCTCTCACCCCCTCTCTCACCCCCTCTCTCACCCCCTCTCTCACCCCCTCTCTCACCCCCTCTCTCACCCCCTCTCTCACCCCCTCTCTCATCCCCTCTCTCACCCCCTCTCTCACCCCCTCTCTCACCCCCCTCTCACCCCTCTCACCCCCTCTCACCCCCTCTCACCCCCTCTCACCCCCTCTCACCCCCTCTCTCCCCCTCCCCCTCTCGCTCCCCCTCTCTCTCCCTCTCTCCCTCTCTCCCCCTCTCTCCTCTCTCTCCCTCTCTCTCTCCCTCTCTCCCCCTCTCTCCCCCTCTTTTCTCCCCCCTCTCTCCCCCCTCTCTCCCCTTCTCACCCCTCTCTCCTCTCTCCCCCTCTCTCTCCCTCCCTTCCTCTCCCTTCCTCCCTCTCCCTCTCCCTCCCTCTCCCTCTCCCTCCCTCTCTCTGTTTCTCTCCCTCCCTCTCCCTCTCTCTCCCTCTCTCTTCCTCCCCTATCTCTCTCCCTCCCCATATCTCTATCCCTCTCTATCCCTCTCTCTCCCTCCCTCCCTCTCTCTCGTTCTGTCCCTCACCCCTCTCTCGTTCTCTCCCTCACCCCTCTCTCGGTCTCTCCCTCTCCCCTACCTCTCCATCCCTTCCCCTCCTTCCCCTACCTCCCTCCTTCTCGCTCTCTCTCGCTCTTTTCTCCCTCCCTCTTCCGCCCTCCCTCTTGCTCGCTCTTTTCTCCCTCTCCCTCTCTACCTCCCAATCCATCTCCCTCCCTTCCCCTCCGTCACCCTCCCTCCCCCTTCGTCTCCCCCCTTACTCTTCCTCCCTCCCTTCCTCTGCCTCCCGCCCTTCCTCATCCTCCCAACCACCCTCTCCCTCACTTTCTCTTTAGTAAAATGTTGTTAACTCTTAAGGTTCATGTTATGCAGAAGTCATCCAGAATGAAGAGGAATTCAGAGGCTATTTTCAGAAAACTCAAGATACATATCTTTTCATGAAAATACCTTAAACATAAAGTGTTTTAATCAAAACTATGATAGCCTTTTTTGGGCAAAAAATATCCGTGTAAAGGGTAGCTGGAATATGGGATTTTTCTGAAAACCCCGTGCCCATCCTTGGAAGACACTGAAATAATAATCATGTGGTATTTAACGGACTTTTCGTTTTGGGGTGTACTGTTCACTGACAGAGAGAGAAACAAACAGATACACATAAAGCATATTTCTAGTAAAGAATTCTGATAAGTTACACTCACATGACTTTCTCTAGCTGCTCTACAAACCAACTTCTTACAAAAGATTAATCTTCTTTCTACACAATGCTAATCGAATTAAAACATTAGCCAAATTGTCTTATTGCTTAGTTCCTTATGAATAGAAGAAAACTAAAGGAATGCGCTATGCTAAAGTATTAGTCAAATGATTTGTTTTTTGATTTTCCAAAAAATGGCTCAAATGATTTTGATTAAAATATTGTATATTAAAGACATTTACCTGAAAAATAAAATGTATACTTTGAATTTTCTAGGAAACGCCTCTGAACACTACTTTATTCTGAATGAATTTTACGAAATTTTGCATAACAGCTAAACCGCATGAGATAGACAAAACTTACCACACAAAAAATGTAGAACACGCTAAACACACACAATTTTTGTTATATACATTTTTACGTGGAGTTGATTGTTTTTGAGATACTCCTTGTTTTTGGTTTTAGCTTTAAAAAACTTATATTTTACTCATACAGGAATGTGTCAACTCTTGTCTATACAAACAAAGGAACCAGCTTTTGACTATCACTTTTATCTAAGGTATTCCCTTATTTCGCTTCTACTTACAAGGAAGCAAGTGATAAGGCAATTTCTGCTATTTTTTTCTCGATTAACATGAAGTAAAAACACGCACAGCCTTTTTAACAATAATTTGTTGCAGAGATGTATAGAAAGTCATTTGAATGGAACACATCAGATTTTTACTTTCTCTACACGTACTATATGCATAGTGTATAGAGAAGGTATTGCACTCCATCAAAAAAATCGATTCCGAGATTTCACCGCAAATATATGTTTTAGGGTCCCCTGGATCCCAAAAAAGACATTTTCAGGAAAAGGTCCAATGTGTGTGTGTCAGTGTGTCCGTGTGTCAGTGAACACGATAACTCCCCACAACCCAAACTACCCTTTACATGGAACTTCTTTATCGAAAATTTTGATTTTCTTAAAAATTGCTATATTTTGATTAAAATATCGTATATCAAAGATATTTACCTGACAAATAATATGTATATCTTGAATTTACTGGGAATAGATTCTAAAGATTACTTTATTCTAGATGAATTTTACGGAATTTTGCATAACTGATAAACCATAAGAGATGGACGAGAGCATACCCCACAAAAAATGTAGAGCACGTTAAAACACACAATTTATGTTACATAAATTTTGTTCGTGGAGTTGATCGTTTTTCAGATATAACTTGTTTTTGGTATCAGTTTTGAAAAACTTACACTTTTCTCATACAGGAATTTGTCAACTTCTATATATACAAGCAAAGGAACTTAAGTCACATAGCAACCAGCATTTGACTACCACTTTAACCTATGGTACTCGCTTATTTCGCTTCTATTTACAAGGAAGCGAGTAGTAACATCATTTCTGCTAATTTTTTCTCGATTAACATGAAGTAAATAGAAGCATAAGGTTTTTAATAATATTTTTGCAGAAATGTACAGACAGTAATGTGAATGGAGCATATCAGATTTTAAATAAAAGGTCCGTGTGTGCGTGTGCCCGTGTGGCCGTGTAAACATAATAACTCAAATACAAAAAGTCAGTAAAATACCACACTTTGTAGGTAAGTTTGGTATCTTCCAGGTTTGCGATACGAAAATTTTCAAGAAAATCCACCCACCTCAAACTACTCTTTACTTGTAAAAAGATTCGAAAATGGTGATTATCTCAAAAATGTCTCTAATGGTTTTGATTAAAATCTCTTGTAACCAAACGAAATATATATCTTGAACTTTCTGAGAATAGGCTCTGGATGATTTTAGTCAACTTTGCATAACTGGTAAACCGTAAGAGATAGACAAAAACTTGCTACACAAAAAATGTAGATCACGAAAAACCCACAGTTTATGTCATACACATTTTTTTTCGTGGAGTTGATCGCTTTTGAGATATTCCTTCTTATTGGTTTCAGCTTTTCTCATACAGGACTTTGTCAACTCCTGTCCTTACAAAGAAAGGAACATCAGTCACTTAGCAACCAGCTTTTGACTATCACTTTCACCTATGGTACTCCCTTATTTCGCTTCTACTTACAAGGAAGCAAATAATAAGACCAGCTCCGATAGTGTTTTCTCAGTTTAGCATAAAGTAAATGGAAGCATAAGCCAATTAAAAATAATTTTTGCAGAGATGTAGAGAAAGTCATATGAATGGAACACATCAGATGTTTTACTTTCTCTATACGTACTATGTACATAGTGTATAGAGAAGGTATTGCATTCCACCCAAAAAATCGATACCGAGATTTCACCGGAAATATATATGTATTAGGGTCTCCTGTATCAAAAAAAAAACGAATTTTCAAAAAAAGGTCCTTGTGTGTGTCTCCGTGTGTGTGTCCGTGTGTCTGTGAACACGATCACTGAAAAATGAAAAGTCGGTAAAGTACCAAACTTGGTATTTAAGTTTAGTATCTTACAGGGATGCGACACGAAGATTTTGAGAAAAATGCCCCCACCCCAAACTAACCTTCACATGGAACTTTTTTCGAAAATTTTGTTTTTCTTAAAAATAGCACAAACGATTTTGATTAAAATATCGTATATTAAAGATATTTACTTGACAAATAAAATGTATACGTTCAATTTTCTGGGAATAGCTTCGGATGAAATGTACGGAATTTTGCATAGCTCCTAAACCGTAAGGGATAGATTAAAACTTACTAAACAACAAATGTAGAGCACGTTAAAACGCATCATTTATGTTACATTCAGTTTTTCATGAAGTTGGTCGTTTTTTAGATATTTCTTTTTTTTTTCTTATTGTTTCATTTGTATAGCCCCCTTTAACATCAATGGTCATATCGGGGGCTTTGACTTGTGAAACTGTAGGATCAGAACATTAGGTTAATTAATTTTGTATTACTTAACACAAGCACATTTACTCTCACATTTATACTTCCAGACTCTATGGGGGATAGGGAGTAATTCTGGTTAAAGAAAAATTCCCCACTCCAGCCGGGAATCGAATCCGGGACCTCCGAGTGAGAAGTCAGCTCGCTGACCACTCGACCACGGAGGCAGTCATTCCTTATTTTTGATTTCAGTTTTAAAAAACTAACTTTTCTCATACAGGAATTTGTCAACTCCTGTCCACACAAATAAAGGAACTTCAGTCACATAGCAGCCAGCTTTTGACTATCACTTTAACCTATGGTACTCCCTTATACTTACAAGGAAGCTAGTAATAAGACTATATCTGCTATTTTTTTTTTCTCGATTAGCATAAGTAAATAGAAGCATAAGCTTTCTAACAATAATTTGTTGCAGAGATATAGAGAAAGGCATGTGAATGGAACGTAACCATCGCGTCAAGGCATCGTTGGTGTACTAAGTTTTCTGGAAAACGGCAACTGGTAGATATTGATGTGTTTCGGCAAAAAGCATTAAGCGTAAAGCTATGGCAGGCAGGCATTGTATGTAGAGACCTCACAAGTGCGCTGGTAATCCCAGCTGGTAGTAGGACGAGATGTACCCTCTGCCGCTAAACTCACTCGTGCTTTCCACATCTAACTGATAAAGCAGTCAGTATGTTTTCAAGTTTTTCAAAATCTAAAAAATGGAAATGGCGTGTTATTTATTGACGCTCTTTAACTACTCTGGTTCTCAGCGTCCCATTCTAAATTAGGCGTGAAAGACCGCTTAATTTTGCTCAGAGGCCTCTCTATCAGGCTTGAGGTTGTTTTTTTTGTCGCCCTCCGTGGTGTAACTGACTTCATATACCCAAGGTCACGGAGGACGATGGATTTTTTCGGGCGTAAAAATCCTTAGCATGGCTTCCTTCGGAACGGAAGTAAAGTGGAGTTAACCATTTCCGAAATAACCCCTGTTATTGATTTCAATTTTAAAACACTTAAAAGATTTCTCAAACAGTAAATCCTCATCAGTTTCATATCTCTTTGGTTTTACTCCTGTCCCTGAAAAGAGAATCACAGCGACAGTTTTAAAAGATTAACAATAACTTCAACCAATTGCATTGCCTTCTACTTACAAGGAAGCAAATAATAAGACCATTTCTGCTAATGCACATCAGTTTTGGCTTTCTCTAGCACGTATGTACAGTGTATATAGCATGTAGAGAAGTTGTTGCATTCCACTCAAAATTCTATACCGAATTACAGTGAAAATAAACGCTTTAGTGTCCCCTGTATCCAAGAAAAAAAGTTTAGAAAAAAAGCCATGTGTTTTCGAACACATAGCCCAAAAACGAAAAGTCGATAAAATACCAAACATGTCATTTAAATTTAGTATGTTCCAAGGATGCGACACGAAGATTTTGTGGACACTCCCACCTCCTTCCACAACGAACTATTCATAACATGGAAAAATTTTCGAAAATGTTGATTTTCTTAACAATGTCTCCAACGATTTTGATTAAAATACTTATATTAAAGATATTTATAGGCATAAAAATATATACCTTAGTTTCCTGGGAACAGCCTCTGAGGATCTCTTCCTTCTGGATGATTTTTGCATAGCTGGAAACCATAAGAGGTAGACAAAAACTTATAAGTCCACTTGGGTAGTGTGTCTGCTTCACATTCAACATGTCACGAGTTCGAATCTCGCTTAGGTTTTTTTTTCGTGAAAGACGAATGCTGAGTAACTTTAAGCTCCGTGGACTCTGAGATCATTTAAGCATAATTTTGCCAGTTTCATTCACCATTCGATATGACCAACTAGATTAAAAGGCGTTAACCTCCAAGATAAGAAAAAATCCTTCTACATAAAAAGGAACATCTCATTAAAACACATAATTTATTTCATATACATTCTTTTAGTTCAATTTCCGAAATTTCCCTGTTATTGATTCAATTTTAAGGCATTTAAAACCTTTCTCAAAGAAGAAGTCCTCATCCGTTTCATATCTCTTTTTGTTTTACTCCTGGTCCTGGAAAGAGAACCAAATTACGAGGTCAATCGCATAGCTGCAATTTCTAAAAGAATTGACTATCGCTTTAGCTCAGTGTATCCTCTTATTTCCCCTCTACTTACAAGTAACTAAGTCATAAGAGAACGTTTGCTAATGCACATCAAAAAATTTTATTATTATTATTATTATTATTATTATTATTATTATTATTATTATTGGTGGTGGTGGTGGTGGGGGCGGCGGCGACTCGTTTGGTAACCTGGTTTCGCGAAGTAATCCTTTCAATTATTAGATTACTGTTGGCGAAACATGTAACCGCAACTGTAATTCTCAGCCCTTGGTAGATGTTGACGGAGAGATTGTAATGTCCCGTCAGTTTGTCGCAGAATGTTGTCGAAAATTTCCGGCCGGTATATAAAACGTCACACCGACGAAGATCGCAGTGGCCGACACAGCACGGCAGCAATTTAACTCAGCTCGCACGGACGAGCTGATTCAGGAGGATCAACTTACAGTATATGACGGTAGAATTGGAAATGTCGTTCGTCACATTGTTCACGATATTCTGCAATACCGAAACGTTTGTTCCTGGTGGGCTCCACGAAATCTATCCAACCAACTCAAGGGGAAGCGCAAGGGGGCAAGTCTGCAACTTTTGCAATGGTTTCTCTCCAGAAGGGCACAGTTTTTTTTCTTTGTTGTTTTTTTTTTTTTTTTTTCTTTTGGAGATCTTGACATGACTGCGCCAAGCAAGGACTTCTCACCGAGGACGTCATCTTCCTTTACCACAACACGAGACTCCAGACAGCCCAAAAGTCCACCACGCTGTTGAACAGTTTCATTGGGCAATCTTTGATCACCCTCCTTACAGCCCGGACCTCACTCTAAGCGACTCTCATCTTTTATCTTACTTCAAAGAGCACCTAGAAGGCCGACGATTCGCTTCGCAACAACGTGGCTGAACATCTACAACAGGTTTCTTACTGGGAAGGAGTATTCTAACTCATCACTAAGCAACAACTGCCTAAACTGATTGGAGATTATGGCGAAAAATAACCTACTGTATGAACTAGCAGTTGCCGGCATTGGTTGTATGAAATAAAATATACACCGTTCACTGCAGGTTTTTTAACCTTAGTTTCTGATCACCCCTCGTACAACTAAAACAACCTGATTTTATTTTGCTTTATATATTATCGGATCAAAAATATTCCAAGATACTAAATATGATTGTGTCATTTCATAACCGGATCAACTCTACAAGTATTCTACAAATTACTAGTTCTGATTCCCGTGTTATTCCTCCTAGCGACGTTTTGAGACATTAAGTGTAAAATACTAAAGCGATTCCATGGCTAGCGAGTGACTGTTTGCGTACCCTTAGTTGGAATTACTATGGAAATGATCCAGCTCTCAGATAAACCCATTAAAACCCCTCTAATTGGCACAACTGCTAGCCTTAACCATCACAGTTCCGCCCTGCAGACTGCAGTTTTGCTTTCCAAACAATTTAGAGCGAGCGAAATGAATTATTCTACTGCGAATGGCTCTGGGAGCCCTAGTTGTCCTTACAGGCAAACAGAACGCTATGAATGAAAGTGAAACTTTAACTAACGTTTATAAAACTCTAAAATCCTAACCTCACCATGTTTTCGAGAATGGAGTCTATGAGTCCCCTGTAACATGTAGTTGAAATAGGCAGGCAAATATGGGAAAGGCTGGATAGTAAATACGTAAAAAAAAAAAAAGTAGTAAATACGTATCTACATGAAAAAGAACTATGTTGCATTCGCCTGACTTTCTCTATTACCTCTATTCACTATTCATGCGAACACTTATCCCTATTAATCTGTTTCGAAATAACACCGATAAAATATAAGTCTTTGGTTTATTCTCTAACTAGCCCGAAGTTTGATTTCGCACCTTCTAAACTCTTTTAGGTATGTTTTTGTGTAACATTGAAAATAGCGTTTTTTTGAGATCAGGTAGCACACGAAGTACTAGAATTTGATGCCCACATACTCATATCTCAGAGAGTTCTTGGCAAGCACGTGTCATGAAAATAAACGGGTATCTACTTGTTCGTTATCAACAAACCTGTCCTAGTTTTCAGGTAATGGGGCGAAGTTTACTTACTTAAAAGACTATTTTTGACTCGGACAGATTTGAGCATACTGTTAAATGCAAAACAGGCGTGTTTGTCCAACCACGAGTATATTGTACATATGTTAATCATTCTGTAATTATCTTGATAGTAAACGTTTAACAAACGTAAATATAAAAAAGAACTTGCTGTTAAATGTGCAAAGTTTTCATTGGATATTATGAGTTAAAGGAATAAAAATGTTCTTATCTCTTAGCAAAAGATGTTATTTTTATTTAATCTTATTAAAATCCTCTGGTAGTATTCTGATAGTATTGTCCCTATTATCTTTATCAGTTCCTTGCCTCCATTCTCAAGGAAACTGAGGATAAATTCCCTCTAAAAGACAGTATTAGCTTCGTAAGTATCTGCTTTTTCTCCTAGTGATTTCCTTTCATTCATTGTCATTTTTGCTGAATTGAAAAGGCTTACATGCGTTTTATCTTTGTTAATAGAAACCCCTCTGATAACGCGCTGATAATTCTGGGAAGTCTCCGACGTTTTGCACTGCAACAATGAGCGCGTCACTTCGGTCAATAAATGCGTAGAAGTCATAAATGACTGAAAGACGTTAACTAGAATAAGAATGAGGTGAATGAGATGAATAAGGAAATATTTGAAACTTGGTTCAATAACACCTCAGAAAAACATTCCACCTAAGAGTGTTATTGTGTTAGAAAATGCTAGTTATCATTACGGCTTAAGATCCAAATTATACCCATGTCCAACAGAAAAGACGAAATGATCAAATTCGTGGGAGAATATAATTCTATTTTACCCAGTCTAGTTCCTATAAAAACCGTGCTTTTGGAGAAAATTCGGGAAACCAACTATCAGAAAATGTATGTAATAGATGAAATGGCAAACATCATGGCCATGAAGTTCTAAGGTTACCGCCATGTTGTCTCAATCCGACTGAGCTGATATGGGCCTCCTTAAACATGTCGTAAGAAAGCGGAATTGGACTGACTCCTTCTATAACTGACAGTGTGTACAAAGTGTTGAGAGAATGTGTACCGAATATAGATTCGAGTATGTGGGAAAGATGTTTTTAGCACTCCATTCAACAAGAATGAAAATTTCAACTGCGCGATGTTTCACACGACAATGCTTCGTTGTGATACATGTTATTGAAGACACAGGAAGATGAAGACACATCGTAATATAAGTAGAAAATGTGGTTAGATATTAGCACTGTATAATACTCATGTTGCACTTAATAAGAACCTTGCTAATGTTACATACTTCGTACTCTAAGAAATAAATGTGCATGCGTGTAACGGGGGTTTACTTGGAGCAAACGTGACAACGTTGCTTTCTGTGTCACAGAATACTGGCAATCTTATCGCAGCCTTTGATACCGACATCCTTTTCAGTAGCACGACAATACGTTGGAAGATAAACAAAACAAATTGATGTATTCCATTCACATGACTTTCTCAACATGTCTGCAAGAAATTATTGTTAAAAAGCTTATACTTCTATTTACTTCAGAAATAGTATTATTACTTGCCTCCATGCAAGTAGAAGGGAAATAAAGGAGTACCATAGGTTAAAGTGATAGTCAAAAGCTGGTTGCTATGTGACTGAGGTACCTTTTTCTAAATATTTTACTCGGGGGACCTCAAAACATATTACCGGTGAAATCTCGGTATCGAATTTTTGAGTGGAATACAATACTTCCCCTATAAACTATGCACAGAGCACGTGTAGAGAAAGTAAAAATAAATAAGATATAAATTGTGTGTTTTAACGAGATCTATATTGTAATGTATTAACCGTTATACAAAATTCTGCAAAACTCATCTGGAATAAAGAGGTCTTCAGAGTTTATTCCCAGAATATTAAAAACGTACATTTTATTTGTGATGTGAATATCTTTAATGAACGTTATTTTAATCAAAACCGTTAGAGGCATTTTTTAAAAAAAAAAATTAAAAATGTTTCCTGTAAAGGATAGTTTGTAATGGAGGGTTGGGGATTTTCTTGAAAATATTAAAGGAAAATATTGACTTTGGGAGGAATGTTTGCCACTTGAGATGGGCGTATTTCCCTGTTTTATTTACAGCATTACAATTTATGTTTATAAAGCATTCAGTTGTAAAACTTCAATCCTGTTGCTGCGTTCGCATGATGGCGGCACATTAGTATTTTGCTATGCGTAATAAAATTAAGCATGTAATTTGCTGAGAGGAGGAGTTTTATCAGAATGAGGATCTAATAATATGTCAAACTTATATTTCGCACAGGTCAGGAAAATAACAAACAAAAAATGTTATGCGGGCGTTTTACGAGATTCGATCAACCTTCCGACTTTTCTGGTATTCAGTAGCTTCTAAGTCCTAGTCGGACCGGGTTCGATCACAAGGGATTGCGTGTGGGATTTGTGGTGGAAGAAGCGGCGTCTGGGCGAGTTTTCTCTGAGTCCTCCAGTTTTCCCCGCCATGCATTCCACCAACTGCTCCATAAGCATCTTTCCAGTCATCCGTATCACCCTCATTTCATAGCTTACTTTCGTACTACTCTGTAGGCATCAGGCTGATTATCCATCCTGACTTCTGATCCGCATCTTCTGCTTCTCAACAGCCGTTTGGCCCCAGGTGCTGGCTCGTATGTCCTGGGGGTATAAGTCCTAATACGAAGAGTGTAAAAACGAAAGAAAGAACAAGAATGAAGGAAACAAACAAACAAAGCAAGTTTCCAATGACTGAATCGAAGATATTCAAGAACCCTCTCTTCCGTAAACTACCTTTAAAATGTAAAATTGTTTTCAGCTCTTTATTTTCTCATTAATGGACCTATGAAATTAATTAAAATATAATGTTTAACATATTTGCATGATTAATAAAATACATATATCCAATTTTCTGAGAATACTCAGAAGTCCTTTTCATCCAGAATGAAATTTCTATAATATTGTATAATATGTAAATTATAATATATCAACAACCAAACGGGTAAACCTATGAATCCAATAAAAAACAGTTTTAGAAGAAAGTACACTGATGTCTGTCCTGTACGTGAGTATTATTGAAAAGCGAAAACCCTGGTAAGTACCATATTTCACTCTATTAAAGCATGCTAGATGAAGATTTATATTAAAAAAAATCTGGTGTGTTTCATTCACATACCTTTCTCTACATTGCGAAACAAATTATTGTTAAGAACCTTATTCTTATATCCACTTCGTGACAATCGAAATAAACATTAGCAGAAATGGATTTATTACTTGCTTCCTTGTAAACAGAAGGGAAATCAGGAGGCTAGAGCGATAGTCAAATATTTTAAAAGCCGGGTGTTGTGTGATTGAAATCCGTTTCTTTGCATGGACTGGAGTTGAGAAACTCCCGTATGAAAAAAGTTTCATCTTTAAACTGGACTTAGAAATGGGCTATTCCTCGAAAAAAAAAATCTGATGTGTTACACTTACATGACTTTCTCTAGCTCTTCTACAAACTTCCTACATAAGATTTTTCTTCTTTCTGCACCTTGCTAATCGAGATAACCATTAGCAGAATGTTCTTACTACTTAGTTTCTTATAAGTAGAAAGAAAATAAGGGAACACACTAGGCTAAACCGATAGTCAAATGTTTTAAAAACTGTGGTTATTCGATTGTCATTGCAAATCGCTTCTTTGCTTGGCCAGGAGTAGAATAAAAGAAAAACGGACACTTCCTGTCTGAGAAAATTATAAGCACTCACAACAAACAAAAAACAAGAAATATTTAGGAAACTGTCACCGCCACAACAAAAACGTAAAGGACATAAAGTGTGTGTTTTTTTCTATCTCTTACCGTTTAGCAGTTAAGCAAAATTTAGGGGGGGGGGGGGCGCGGTCATATCGAAAACATATAATGTAGAGTAGATCACAGATATAGTAATCATTTATGGTAGTGAAGTAGCTAATAACTCAGCGCATATTAAGTTTTGGAACGAATACAAAAAACCTTCCCACCCACCTCTGCGTGTGGAGATAGCTTGTCAGCTCATAATCAAAAGGGACCGAGTTCGAATCTCGGTTTGGGTGACTTACCTGCATAATACGTTTACCCTTATCCTGGGTCAACAAATGTTGGGTAAAGGTAACAGCAGAAACACCTCACACACCTCGGCCTATAAAGATATATTCTACGTTAACACCCCCCAGAAGAAAGAGATAAAAAGAGGGAAGCACAGGAGGCTACAGGTACGGACAGGTCACAGAATCACGTGGAAGTCCCTAACCTTTGGTTGATAGTTCATCCTGGCGCCAGGAGCGCCACACAACCACCAACACCACGGGTTCCTATTTCCGGCAAGTCACCCTCCTCGGACCCGCGAGGACAGCGACCACAATGCTGCCCCAATGCCGAAAATAACGGATGCATCAGCGCTTAACCTATTAACACTGCCACACACCACAAGCCCAGAATCACATACACACACTAGAAAGGAGATAAGGAAACGACATGAAGGAAAGAAGGGAAAGGAAGTCAAGGTGACAAGGGGAAATACGAGAAACCATAAGACGGAGTACGCGGTCGACGGAGATCTAACCCGCCAGCTGCCGAGTTGCACATGTTACCACATTACCGGTCAAGCTTTGGGTAGCTTTAAGCTCAATGTATTCCAGGCTCATTTTAATATTATTTCACACCCATTTCATTGATCATTCCATATGACCTATCAGGTTGAAATACGTTAAACAAAAATGTGATGTGTTCCATTCACATTTCTTTCTCTAGCTTTCCACAAACAACTTTTCTTAAAAAGATTATTCTTTATGTACACAATGTTATTCAAGATAATTACCAGAATTTGGCTTATTGCTTGTTTTTTCGTAAGCTGAAGGGAAATAAAGGAATGTAAAGGCTAAATCGATAGTCAAATCTTTTAAAAGCCGGTCGCTATGTGAAACAACTGAAATTCGTTGTCTTTGCTTCCTAGGAGTAAACAAAAGAGAGACGAAAAGAAAGTTTCACTTCCGTTTGAGAAAAATTTAGGAGGCTTAAAACAAATTAATAACTCGGAATATTTCAAAAAAAGCTAACTCTAGAAAAAAAAATGCATATGCAATTAATTATTATTGTGTGTTTTAATAAGATCTACATTTTTATACGTTAAGTTTTGTCTAACTCTTACAGTGTACCAGTTAGACAAAAGTTACACAAAAGTCATCTAATTAAGAGGTTTTCAGAGGCTATTTCCAGAAAATTCAAGATATACATTTCGTTTGACATGAAAATATTTTAAACATATGGCATTTTAACTAAAATCAATATAGCTAGTTTTGAGAAAATCAAAATTTTCGGGGAAAAAAATTACAGATGAATGTAAAGGAAAGCTGAGGTAGGGGAGATTTTCTTGAAAATCTTTGTGTCGCATCCTTGGAAAATGCTACACTTAAATACCAAGTTTGGCATTTAACCGACTTTTCGTTTTTCTGCTATGCTGCCCACAGGCGCGCGCGCACATACAGGCACACAGACACAGCCATGTTTCTAAAAATGGCTTTTTTAGACCCAGGGGGTATCAAAACACGTATTTTCGGTAAAATCTCGATATGTAAATTTTGGGTGGAATATAATACTTTCTCTACCCACTATGTACAATTACATACGAGCTAGAGCAAGTAAAACTCAAAACAAAAGAAAGAAAATAAAACGTTATTGTATTAGCGTTATTAAAACATTTTGGCATCCAGAAACTTCACTACATAATATTTAGAACTAGTATTACGATTTCTCAAATGTTTTCTATAGTACAAGTCTACACGCATTTTGAGTTTGAATGCAATGACAATTACTGAAGTATTACATGCAAACATAAAAATTGTATGTGCTGCATTCACAAGAATTTATCTGCTCGATCTCCTATTCGATATTTTGTTTTTACAAACGTTTATTTTTTTATCTTTTATCTAGCTCTTAATAATTATAAACTCCCATCATATGTGTATACATTTCGTTTTAGGTATAAGGAGAATACAGCAGGTGATTTTTAAAACGCGGATCGCGGCTTGGAAATCCAATGTTCTATAATCGCGAATAACGAATAGTGACCTACCAATGCAAGAAAGTATAAGTATTTGAAAAGTCAAACCATAACAAAGAATATCTCAGAAATGTATAACGCAGTAAAAAAATAATGTATATCAATTTGTGTTTTAACGAATTCTATAGTTTTACTTTATCATGCACATGTGTATAATGTACATAGTAGGTAAGAAGCTATTGTATTCCACCCAAAAATCTGTTCAAGATTTCACCAGGAAATATGCTATGACACCCCCTGAGTTAATAAAATAAATTAGAAAAAGGCCAGTGTGTGTAAGTGTTTGCGTATGGAAGGCATAACTCAAAAACGAAAAATTCGTTAAATACCAAACTTGATATTTAAATTAAATATATCTCAAGTATGCGAAACGAAGGTTGTGAAGAGCATACTGCACTCCAAACTACTCTTGACATGGAAATATTTTCGAACATTTTGACTTTCTCAAAAATGGCTCTAACGATTTTGATGAAAATACCGTATATTTAAGATATTTACATGGCCAATAAAATTTACATTTTGAATTTCCTGGGAATAGCCTATGAAACCCTCTTCATTCTGGATAGCTTTTGCATAGTTGGTAAACCGTAAAATGCAAACAAAACTTACTACACAAAAATATAAATCTTAAGAAAAAAACACACAACTTATGTCCTTTACATTTTTGCTGTGAAGCTAATCGTTTTCGAGATATTCCTTGTTATTAGTTTCAATTTTAAAATGCTTATACGTTTCTCAAACAGGAAGTCCGTGCTTCGATTTTTTTTCTGGCCATGCAAAGAAGCTTTTAAAACATTTGACTATCGCTTTAGCATAGCGTATTCTCTTAGTTCCCTTCTAAGTATAAGGATAATAAGTCCATTCTGCTAATGCTTATCTCAGTTCGTATGAAGTAGAAAGAAGAATTCTTTGCAAGGAATTGGAACAAGTAGAGAACAGATACAGAAAGTCAACTGAATGGAATACATCATAGTTTTTACTTTCTCTACATGTACTATGTAGGTGCATAGTGTATAGAGAAGGGATTGCACTCCACCCAAAAATTCGGTGCCAAGATTTCAGCGGAAATACATATTTTAGAGTCCCTTGTATCCAAAAAATGTATTTTCAGAAAAGAGGTCCTTGTGTGTGCGTACGCGCGCGCGTGTGTATCTGTGAAAACAACGAAAAGTCGGTAAAATACCAAATTTGACATTTAAGTATAGTATCTTCCAGAGATGCGACACGAAGGTTTTGAGAAAAATCTCCCCCAAACCAAACTACCCTATACATAGAAAATGTTTCTAAAATGTTGACTTTCTCAAAAATGGCTCTAAGGACTTTGATTAAGAACCGTATATTAAACATATTTATATGCCAAATCAAATTAAATCCTGAATTTTTTTAAATAGTCTCTAAAGACCTTTTTATTCTACTTGAATTTTCCTAAATTTTGAGTAACTGGTAAACCATAAGAAATAGACAAAAACTTACTTGACAAAAAATGCAGATCATGTAAAACACACAAATTATGTCATATATGTTTTTAAGTAGAATTGAGCCTTTCTAAGATATTCCTTGTTATTTGTTTCAGGTTTAAATTACTTAAACTTTTCTCACACGAAAAGTTATAACTTCCTGGCCCTGCATAGAAACGTATTTCAACCACATGGCAACAAGGATTTTACTATCGTTTTAGCCTAGTGTAGTCTCTTATTTTGCTTCTACTTACAAGGAAGCAAGTAATTAAGACAATTCCTGCTAATCTTTATTTCGATCATCCATAAAGCAGATAGAAGAATATGCTTTTTAACAATAACTAGTTATAGCGATGTAGAGAAAGTCATGTGAAAGAAACACATCAGATTTTTAATAAGAGTTTACCAATTATACAAAAGTCATTCAGAAAAAAGATAGCTGCATAGTCACTCAAATATCTTAAACACGTGATGTTTTGATAAAATCGTTAGTCATGTTTAAGAAAATAAATTATAAAAAAGGAAAAATATTCCATTAAAAGCGTAGTTTAGGGGAATTTTCTTGCAGTTTGAAAGATGCTGAACTTAAATACTAAGTTTGGTATTGAAAGTTTTTTGTTTACAGATTTACATGGACTTTAGCTAAAGTCGTTTTCTATACAGGGGACATCTAAAGGTATCTGTCACTCAATTTCCAAATCGAACTTCTGGGTCAAACGCAACACTGTCAATGCTTAGTATAGATAACATAGAAAAGGTAAAAACTTATACCTGAACCGATGAACTTTCATTTTGTTACCTCTTATACTTTCTTAGGTGCTGAATGGTGATCATCAATGCAAATTCCTTGGAACTGAATATCGTGTATTTTTTCGTATCTTTACAAGCATTACACGCAAGGTGTATCAATAAGCATTTTCTATTCCATAGCATTTTCAACGAAAAGTCAACCCTCTCTCTTAAGTATGTTCTTTCAACTACAATTGTTCATGTTATCTTGAAACTTGTGTTTAATTTATTAGAAAATTGAAAATAGAATGTATTTTATACACTGTTTAGTTCGGGAAGAATAACTCAATTGTCAAAGAATTATTGGATCCGAGATTGTCATACACATAAACGCAAATAATTATAAATATGTTATCTTTCTAATATTAATACAAAAAATTATATGAAAGAAACCTTACTTAATTTGCAAAAAAAAAAAAAAAAAATGGAAACAGAGACAAAACAAAAACTGTCAAATGTGGTGGCATGTTCACTGTACGTTTAAAATGTATACTTTTAGATACTTATGTACACCATCAGATGTTTATTAGCTATTAAAATACTTTTATTTTACGTAAAGTATTAGATACGTTTTGGACATTTAAATATACATGTATCAATTAATCCAGAATATAAAATCGACCTACACAGGTGTTCATTGTGGGTATTCTTTCGTAAAAGTTAGGTAACTGTCACTTCAGTTAATTGAGTGTATTCAGTGCTTAACAATATTTATATTTGCCACACAATTAAACTAATGTATTAAAAAATGATTGCACTAATTTAAATATTAGTATTGCAAAATTTTCGGAAATTAGACAAAACTTAATATATATTATTGGATAAAAACTTTCTCAGGATGTTCCTTTTCTTTTTTTTTTTTTTTTTTTTTTTTTACCTTTCTATGACACAAATAAGTTTGAGGCCTCCTAAGTACTTCATCAGACTATTCGTACTAATTCACAATTCTCACAAAGCAATTAAAATGTGATTCGTCTCTAGGAAAACTAAATAAAAGTGTAATAAAACACCTACAAACTGATTTCACATACCATGAAATTGGTTTTTCGTGTTATACATAATCTTAAACAATTTGTGTTTTAAAAGTTAAATTCTTTCTCCTGAAAACAAATGAAACTGTCAAATAGTGAAGTAAAGACGTTCACTTACCGATAAAAACTAGCTGCTGGCAAAGAATCAGCAAGATGACGATGATGCTGAAATGGCGATGCGAAATCATTGTCTCGAGTTTAATGCATATCGCGATTTATCACGATGCACCGCGAATGACAATTCACCGAGCGCGCGTTGTACTCACGGAAGTTCCATGCATACTACTGCCGCTCCTTGCTGCCGGTTGTTCCTTCCTTCCTTTCCATCTTCGCTTCGTTTTCAAATTTAGAGTACGATTGCGCCTCAACACCCACGACATGCTGCTACTAGTACAACCAAACCTCACCAGATGGCAGAGTGAAGCTTCAGCTTGATTAGTAGCCAACAGATGCCGCTAACAATCACTTACCCGCTTTCCTTCTTCGACCATGTATGTTTTTCTAAAGCTTGGATAATTATTACTTACACACCGACATTCCTTTGTCTCTTTCTCGTTTCTATAATAATTACACATAATTATTTTACATTTTTTCTACGCTTTACCATCCGGAAAGTGGAAACCACACGCTTTCCACCCAGAAAATCGATGTTGAAATGTCATAAGAAACGTAGACCCCAGTATTAAAAGATCTGTGTTCTTTCTCATGACTTTTTCTACCCTTCTGCAAAAACTATTCTTTAAAAAAAAATAAGCATATTTTCTTATGTACTTCATGCTAATCGAGATAAACATTGGCAGATGTTATATTTCTTTGTAGATACACACCAGGTAAATAAGGGTAACCAGGCTAAAGCAACAGCCAATTCTAAGAGCGTGTATTATGTTATGGTATTAAAATGCATGGCCAGAATGAAAAAAAAAAAAACAATGCCTATTGCAAAACATAAGTAGGTATTGGAAAATGTAGACCAATATCAAGTGATCTTTGATATAAATAAGTGTGTGCTTTAACAGGATCTGTATTATTTTACATAAGATGTTTAGCTATCTGATACGGTTTGCCAGATATACAGATGTTATCCAGAATAAAGAGGACTTCAGAGACCATTTCCCAAAAATTCAATATATGCATTTCATCTAGCATATCGTAATTTAATCAAAATTATCAGCCATTCTGAAAAAATAAAAAATGCTGACAAACGTTTCACATGAAAGGTAGTTTGGGGTGGGGAGGATAAAATCTTCCTGTCGTTCCCTGGAATATGCAGAATTAAATACAAGTTTTGTACTCCACGGACTTTCTGTTTTTGAGTTATGTTCCTCCTAAACACATAAATACGCATGCACGCGCACACACGTACACAATCACAAGGATACGCACACTTTTTTGCTTTTTATTCAGGGGCCTCAAAACGTAATTTCCGGGGAAATATTAACATCGAATGTTTGGGTGGAATACAGTACATCTGTAGTTGAGAAAGGAAAAGAGTTACATGCACAATACTTTTCTATCTGTTATCGTTTATGTTTTATAACGCCTACTAGCAGTTTTTAAAAAATTTTAACTATTTCAAACAAATTGAGATACGGCTGCATAAATAGTTCATTTCGCATTTCGTCATCATAAGAAGGGGTTATTGACAGTTATAGCTATGGTATTGCAAGAAATAACTCAATATTTGCAGTGCTTAAAAAAAGTAATGTTTCATTCACATTATATTCTCTAGCTGTTCTTACAAAAGATTCTTTTTTTATTTACATCATACTAATTGAGATAAATAGTAGTACAATTGGTCTTATTACTTATTTCATTGTAAGTAGAAGGAAACTAAGGGAATACATTATGTTAAGGCGATAGTCAAATCATTAAAAGCTAGTCGCTATATAAAACAATTGAGGTTCGAGTCGCTTTGCTTGGTCTCGTTTGAGAAAAATTAGGTAATTTAAAACTGAAATCAACAACAAGCAATGTCTCAAAAAGGGTTGTATCAACAAGATAAACGTATATGACATAATTTATGTGTTTTAACCAGATTTACATTTTCTTTTTCTTTTTTCTTTTTTTTTTTTTTTTTTGTATTAAGGTTTTGTCTATCTCTTACGTTATCGTTATGCAAAATTCTCTACATAACTCATTCAGGATAAAAAGGTCTTCGAGTCTATTCCCATAAAATTCAAAATATATATTTTATTTATGATGTAAATACCTTTAATTTTTAATTAAATCGCTAGAGCCATTTTTGTGAAAAACAAAACTTTCAAACATTTTTCCATGGTGTTTGTGGGTTCTGAAAATCTTCGTGTCGCATCCTTGAAAGATACTAAACATAAATACTAAGTCTGGTTTTTAGCAGTCCTTTCGTTTATGAGCTATGCTGTCCATAGACATTACACACATACACACACGCATATTTATCTAAAAATGGGCCTCAAAATAGGGGACCTCAAAATATATTTTCGGTAAATCTCGACTCAAATTTTTGGGTGGAATACAATACCTTCTCTAGCTACTAATTACACTGTATGTACGTACGTGCTAGAGAAGTGATATTAGAGATTATAAAACTATTCTTAAGAAAGTTTATATTTCTATATGCTTAACTTTAATTGAGATAAACTTATATTGCACATTTCATTACAGATGTAAACAGAATACCGATAGTCAAATGTTTAACTACTGGACGGTATTTATAGTGGCCTCAAAATGCCATACTCTTCATTCTATCGCGAGATGCAACTGAACATCGAAAGGACTTGAAACGAATGACCAAAGTATTGAACCATTCGACCGATTAACAACCGATTTCTAGGAAATGGTTTGCGGCACAAAAAAGTTGTGTAGAATATTAAAGAGAATCTATTATATAGGTTTCCTTCATCATTTAACATTTACCAAAATATAAAAGAGCATACAAAATTCCATCCGAATGAAGAGGAGTAGGATTTTCGCGAAAAATTTAAGAGATAAAATGTATTTGGCAAGTAAAATATCTGTTATATATATACTACTTTAATTAAAATTGTTAAGACATTTTTTAAAAAACCGTATGTGTTCCATTCACATGACTTTCTCTAGCTGTTCTGCAGACTTTTCTTACTAAAAGTTATTCTTTTATCTGCATCATGTTAAACATTGGGAGAATTGTCTTATTTTTTGCTACTTTGTAAGTAGAAGGGAAATAAGGAAATTCACAAACTAAGGTGATAGTGAAATTTTTAAAATGTCGGTCGCTATGCGAAACAACTGAAATTCAGTTCTCTTAGCTTGCTAGTAAACTAAAGAGAGAAAGATACTTCCCATTTGAGAAAAGCTTTAAGCGCTTTAAAACTGAAACCAATAACTCGGTATATCTTGAAAACGGATAACTCTACAGAAAAACCTATATGCCATAAATTGTGTTTTACCAGTTACACAAAATTATACACAACTATTCCAAAATGAAAAGGTATTCTGGGGCTATTCCCAGAAAATTCAAGATATATATTTCGCTTGTCATAAAAATGCCTTAAACATATGGATACCATTTTAACCAAAATCGTTAGAGCCATTATTGAGAAAAATAAAAATGTTCGAAAAATGTTCCATATAAGAGACACTTGGTGTAGGCAATTTTCCTGAAAATCTTCGTGTCGCATTTTGGAAGATACTAAATTAAATACCAAGTTTGGTATTTAACTGACTTTTTGTTTTCAAGCTATGCTGTCCACAGACACACACGCACATGTTTCTTAAAGTTCTTCCTTTTTTAATTCAGGGGGTTCCAAAACACGTATTTTCAGTGAATTCTTGGTATCCAATTTTGAATGGAATAGAATACCTCCTCTGTACACTATGTGCATTGTATATATGTGCTAAAGAAAATGAAAATCGAAAATTTCGAAAAATCAATATAAAGAGTAGTTGGGGTGAGCGAAGATAATTGAAAATCTACTTGTAGCATTTTTGGATGTTACCAAACTTAAATATTGGTAGCCAACCAATCGTTTTCAAGTTATGCTGTTCAGACACACAGACACACACATGGACCTTTTTTTTTCCAAAAATCTGATGTGTTCTTGCTTTCTGTACCTATATAGCAACAAATTATTCTTACAAAAGCTTATTCGTCTATCTGTTCTATGGCAATCGAGATAAACATTTTGTATGTACAAGATAAATAGAGAAATACACCAGGCTAAAGCAATAGTCAAATCTTTTAAAAGCTAAAAACTATAAATATAAGCCAAATATCAAGGAATATATTGGAAATTCTTAATTCTACAAAGAATGTATTTTTACATAAATTATGTACTTTAAGAGATTTACATTTTAGTATAAGTTTTTCTCTATCTCTTATAGTTTACTAATAACACAAAACTTATCCGTAGTGAAGAAGACTTTAGAGATCATTCCTGAGATATTTAAGATACGCAATTTATCTGTCATAAATATATACTAATCATGCGATTAAAGCCATTTTTGAGAAAGTAAAAATGTTTGTAAATCTCTCCAAAGGGTTGTTTGAGGTGGAGAATTCTCTTCAAGATATTCATGTCGTATCCTTAGAAGAAGCTGAACTTAAATTTCAAGTTTGGTATTTAACAGACTTTTAGTTTTTCGGCTTTAGCTTCACAGACACACGGACACACACGGAATTTGCTTTTATCGGTTTCAGTGGATTTTCAAAAGTGTATTCCCAGTGAAATCTCAATATCAGAATTACCTTACCCTCTCTACTTACTATGTATGTAGTAGAGAAAGTAAATATGGTCGGCTTGCAAGTTAAGCACACTAAGTCAAAAAACATACTTTTGAGAAAAGGCAATTTGAATACTTTCTAGGAATGTGAATTACATTTATCAATATATTTACATTTCTTTTTTAATTTTTATTTTAGACATTAGCATAAATGTCTTAGATATAATATGGTATGTGAATTAATACTTTTTGATGGCATTTAATATATATCGTTTAAGCTTTTATGACGTGATATTCATGACAATGTGTTTTTCCTGACAGAGGTCTTAAAATGTGTTTCACCTATTTTCCTTTGTGGATGGTTTTTGTCAGCTAATATTGACTCCATTGCTCAGTAAAATGAAAATAGAAATGCTATTTTCAGTTTTATTTTTAATTTTTAATTTAGGAGCATACAAAGTAGAGTTTAGAGCATGGGTCGGCATCTGGCACTCTTTGAGAGTAAGAAGACTTTGCCCTCCATTACCTCTTCTACCACTTTATCGTAATTCAAACTGGTTAGCTTATTGAAGCGACGCACACAGGTAAACTTGACATTTCCCCTCCACTGTGAATTGCCTTTAGTAATAATGCGACAACTACAATAAGAAATCACTTACCTTGAAGCTTCATTAGCATTCTCTTTCCCCTTGAGAACATGTTTAAATGGTCGACACCGGTAAATAATGATAAACAGAGCTATTGTCAACCGGAGACACAAATCAGTGACTTAATACTCTATAACGCGTCACATTTTTCCTCACTTTTTTAGCTGAAATGTTGCAGGAGTGTCAACAGTAGTCCTGTGAAAACCATTAAGCCTTTACTAAATTGATTTTGAGATTGAACTGAGCAAAATAATGTATGAATTGTCAGGTAAAACACACTAAGTGACATAGGAGAAAATGTTACATAACAAACGCAAAAATCAGAAAAAGATGAAAACCTGACCTAGTGTGTTTCGCTTGTAAGCCGATGATATGATGTACATTGGGAGTCTCAAAACATCTATATCCGGTGAAACGTTGATACCGAAATTCTGGGTTGAATATATTACTTCTCTTACTTGCTATATGAAGTATAAAGAGTAAAAATAATTGACAAATTAAAACAATTACCGGATGACTTAGAAATAGTTGCTGCTGCAACAAAGACTTTTATAGTTTCATTCCCATTCTCTACCTGTTCCTTCAAAAGTGTATTCTTATATCTCGAACTTCATGCTGATCGATATAAAAATTAGCACAAATGGTTTTATTATTGACTTCGTGTAAGTAGATGGGAAATAAGGGAATACACAAGGCTAAAGCGATAGACAAATCCTCCAAAGGCTGGCCGCAATGGTAAATAATTGATATTTAGTTATTTTTATTTGCGTGGTCAGGAATAAAACAACACAGAGATAAAACGAGAGATGACTTCCCGTTTGAGAAAAGTTTAATTGGTTTAAAATTGAAACCAATAATAAAGAAAATCTTGGAAACGATTAACTATACGAAAAAACTGTAACTGACACAAATTGTTTTCAGATCTACATTTTTGTGGAGTAAGCGCGCGGGGGGCACTCTCTCTCACTCACTCTCACACTCCCTCACATACTCACTCTCTCTCCCTCTCCCCTTCTCCTCCTCTCCCCATCTCCCCCTCTCTCCCTCTCTCTCTCCCCTCTCTGCCGCTTCCTCTCCCCCTCCATCTCTCCCCCTCTCCCTACATCTCTCCTCTCTCCCCTTCTCCCTTCTGCTCCCCCCTTCTCTCATTCCCAAACTCCCCTCGCTCCCCCTCCCTCGCTCCTGTTCCCTCTCCTCTCCATCCCTCTCTTCTCCCCCCTCTCTCTCTCCCTCTCTTTCTCCCTCTCTCTTCTCTCTCTCCTCTCCCTCTTCTCTCTCTCTCTCTTCTCTCCTCTATCATCTCTTTCTTCTCTCTCTTCTTTCTCCTCTCTCTCATCTCTCTTCTCCCTCTCTCTCCCCTCTTTCTCCTCTCTTCTCTCTCTCTGCTCCTTCTCTCCTCTCTCTCTTCTCTTACTGTTCTTACGGTTTACCACTTATGCAAGGTTATTCAGAATGAAGAGTACTTCATGAGCTACTCCCAAAAAAATCCATTTTATCTGCCTTTTAGGTATCTTTAATATACGCATTTCAGTCAAAATCGTTGCAGGCATTTTTTATGAAATCGAAAATTTCGAAAATGTTCCATGTAAGGGGTAGTTTTGGATGTGGGGAATCTTCGGAAGACACCAAGTCTAGTATTTGTAGCTATTCTGTGCACAGACATACACACTGACTTTCTTCTAAAAAAAATTATTCGAGTATTCTCAAAACCTATATTTCTGGTGTCGATTTTTGGTGGAATACAGTATCTTCTCTACCTACTATATATGTGGAAGAGAAAGTAATTATTAGAAATAAATTGTGCCTATGTTTTTATATAGTATGCTTTTGTCCAACTTTTATTGTTTATTAATTATACAAACCACCTTCCGAATAATGACCGCAAAGTTTATGGCTAGAAAGTTCAATATACACCTCCTTTTTATTCGTCCTTTAATATCTAAAACATTGAAAATATTTAAGTGCAAATGGTTAGAGTCATTTTTGAGAAAATAATTAATGAAATATCGTCCACATAAATGAGAGTTTGGGTTGCTGGATTTCTTCAAAATATTTTTGTCATCTTTGAAAGATCCTGAACTTAAATTACGAAGTTAAAAATGTGATATGTTCCATTCATATGGCTTTCTCTATCTGTTCCGCAAGCAGACTGTTTTTACAAAAGATCATTCCTTTATCGCTAATCAAGTTAAACATTGGGAGAAATAGTCTTATTACTCTCGTCTTTGTAACAGAAGGTATACAAGAGAGTACACTACCGTAAGCGACAGTCAAATCTTTTGAATGGTTCGCTATGCGGTTGTAATGGCCAGGAGTAAAACAAAAGAGATGCGAAACAGATGAGGACTTCCCAATTGAGAAAATTTTAAAATTCAAAGTAATAACAAGCAATCTTTATATGAACAAATTGTGTGTTTTAATGATATATATATATATATATATTTTTTTTTTTTTGTGGAATAGCCTATGTCTATCTCTTACGGCTTACCAGTTATACAAAAGTCATTCAGAATGAAGAATAATTCAGGAGCTATTCCCAGGAAATTCAGAATAGGTATGCTTTCCATTTACCCTGATTTTTAATATATTACTTTTAATCATAATTGTTAGTCGAAAATCTCGAAATCGAAAATTTCGAAAAATGTTCCATGTAAAGGATAGTTTGGGTTGGGGGGATTTTCCTAAATATTTTCGTATCACATCCTTGGAAGATACAAAACTTAAGCACTAAGTTTGGTATTTAAGCAACATTTCTTTTTTGAGTTATGCTGTCCCCAGAAACACATTCATACTTACAAACATACCCACAGACAGATAGAAACACCGCACACACACACATATATGCATCGAATTTTTGGGTGGAATACAATGTCACCTATGACTATGTACATTGTATAAACCTGCCTGAGAAAGTAAAAATCTAACCTTTCTTTTTGAAATACGCATTCATAAACCGTTTTCTAAAAATAGTTTCCTATTTTTTAATTTAGAATACACTGCTTATTATTCTTATCTAGGTGGATCGAAAGTAATAGAAATAAAAATATTAGGAAACGCCAAAATATATCATACATGTAAACCGCTACCCGAGAAATCGTTAAATATCTTATTTCAAATTACAAAATGACTTTTTTCAGGACTCTTCGGTCATTCCTATAAGATTTTAGCTCTTTTTGCTCTTAAGGTCAAACTGGTTTTGATTTTCTCTGTTACCATTAATTGTTTCACAAAGGATAGTTCTTTATTTAAAAGAATCGAACTTCTGAATGAGATTTTAAACCGTGAAATTGTTATTTAACACTGTTTATTTTATTACTGTAATTTACTGATTGCTTGTTTCAAAGTGTGTCATGATATGCTTCACTGATCTAGTCTCTGAACTTAGCCGCAGAGACATATCACTTGTGTGTCGTAGAAGTTGCCTAGCAAGCACGGCGTTCGATATCGAAGATGCTTGAGAGTTATAAATGAGGTACTTGTTACCATCACTAACATAAGCCAACATGAATTTGTCTTTACAGTGCGTTACGGCTCCTTTCCGTGAATCTAAACAAAAGCATTGCCTCTGTGAAATGAATTTTCTTTGGTAGGCATGCGCAATAAAGATAAACATGTTGATTGTTAACTGTGCATGTTACATGCGACTACTTTTTATATTTTTTAGCACGAATATACAATGCACATGGTAGATAGAGAATATACTGTATTACACCCAAAGATTCGATAACGAGATATAGGGAATACATGTTTTTAGACTCCTGAAAATAGAGCATGTTTACTTTCTCTAGAATGTATGTACAATGTACATAGTGGATAGAGAAGGTACTGTATTGCACCCAAAAATTCGATACCAAGATTTCATGAAATACATATTTTAAGGCTTTCTGATTCCAAAAAAGTTTGTTTAGCTCAGTGTGTGTGAACAGCATAACTCAAAAACCGAAACTTAAATACCAATTTAAGTTCAATATCTTCCAAGGATGCGACACGAAGATTTTCAGGAAAATTCCCCTACCCTCAACTACCCTTTACATGGGACATTTTTAAAAAAATTGATTTTTTCATAAATTGTCTTAACGGTTTTGATTACAATGTCATTTTTTTAATGGTTAACCGTTTCTGAGATTTTCCGTGCTATTGGTTTCAATCTTGAGCTCCTTAAGTTTTACTCAAACGGAAGGTCATCTTTCTCTTCGTCTCTGTTTGTTTTCTCCTGGCAAGCGAAGAAAAATTAATTTCGATTGTTTCACATAGCCACCGGCTATTGAAAGTTCTGACTATTGCCTTAACCTAGTGGATCCCCTTATTTTCCTTGTACATGCAAAGAAACAAGTAATATGGCCAATTTTGTTAATGTTTAGCATTATGTAGATAAAAGCGCAACTTGGATACTAAACTTAAGTAAGAAAAATTGTAAGAAAAGTTTGTTTGCGGCGCAGCTAGGGAAAGTTATATGAATGGAACACATCAGACTTTTATGATCAAGTGATTACAGAATTAGGATTGAATGCTATGCTTGCAAGGCAACTTCTCCGACACATGAATACTGCGTTATGTGCTTTCCCTTAGAGATATCACTCGCTTCAGAAAACTGACTCAAAACAATGACATGACACTTTTAAAAATGAACATTCAATCTAATAACCACTATTAATTCAATTTTTATTTTCCCTACTACGTACTACGCCCTCCATGGTGTAATGGTTACCATAGTATCCTCTAAAACCCAAGATTACAGACTCAAACCTGGCGGATGGAGAAAAGAATCGGATGTAAAAATCCCTAGCATGTCTTCTTTCGGAAGGGAAATAAAAAGGGTGGCCCGTGTAATGTTTATTTGCACGTAAAAGAATACCTTGAAAGAAGAGGGTTTCTGGGCAAAATTCCGCAATTTCGCGTCCGCAAGCTGTGGGCGACAGTGGTGTCTGTGGGTGACGAGCCCATCCCTCGTACTACTACATATACAGTAGGAAGAGAAGTTATTGCTTCCACCTAAAAATTCTATAATTAAATGTCACCGGAAATACATATTTTGAGGTCCAGTGAATCCAAAAAAGGCACATTTTAGAAAAATTTCTACTAATATTTATATCGATTAGCAAGAAGTAGTTAGAAGAATAAGCTTTCTAGCAGTAATTTGTTACAGAGATGTAGAGAAAATCATGTGAATGAAACACATATTTTTATGAAAAGGTCCGTGTGTGTTCTGTGAACACGATTCCTGAAAAATCACAACTCGGTAAAATACCAAACTTGGTATTCAAGTTTAGTATCTTCCAAGGATGCGACACGAAGATTTTGATGAAAATCTTCCGATTCCAAACAACCCTTTACGTGGCATAGTTTTGAAAAAAAAATTGATTTTCTCAAAAATACCGTATATAAAAACATTCATATGACAAAATGTATATTTTGAATGTTCTGGGAAAAGTCTCTGAAGAGCTCTTCATTTCGGGTAAATGTTGCTGAATTTTCCATAACTGGAATCCTAATAGATAGACAAAAACTTACCACATAACAAGTATACCTCGTTAAAACATACGATTTATGTCATGTATTCTTTATTTATTGTGGAGTTGACCATTTTTGAGATATTCCTTTTTATTGCTTTCAGTTTTAAAATAAACTTTTCACATACGGGAAATTATCAACTCCTGGTAATGTAAGGAAACGGGTTTCAACCACATGACAATCAGCTTTTAAAAGATATGACTATCGCTTTAGCTTAGTATATTGCCTTATTTCCCGTCTACTTACAAGAAAATATTAAGACCATTTCTGTCAATATTTACCTTGATTAGCAAGATAGATAGAAGAATAATCATTTTAACAATAATGTTACAGAGATGTAGAGACACTCATGTGAATGGAATACAACCAGATGTTTACAAAAAGGTCCGTGTTTGTGTCCGTGTATCTGTGAACACGATAACTCTAAAATGAAAAGTTGAAAGAATTCCAAACTTGGTGTTTAAGTAGATTTTAAGAAACATTCACCACCCCAAACTACCCTTTACATAGAAAAAGTTTCAAACATTTTGTTTTCTCAAAAATTGCTCTAACGGATTTAATTAAATATAGTACATTAAATATGTTTACATGACTAATAAACAGTATATCTTGAATTTTCTGGGAATAGCCTTTGTGGATAAATTTTGCTGAATTTTGCATAACTGGAAACCGTAAGAAATAGAAAAACTGTGCTAAAAAATGTAGTTCTCGTTAAAACAAAATTTTTATCATATACAGTTTTTCATGGATTTGACCATTTCTGAAATATTACTTTTTATTGGTTTCACTTTTAAAACACTTAAACTTTTCTCATTCGTGAGATTGTTAACTGGAAGTACAACGAAACGGATTTCTACCATAAGGCAATCAACTTTTAAAAGATTGACTATCGCTTTAGCCTAGTGTATTCTCTTATTTCCCTTTTACTTACAAGGACGCTAGTAATAAAGAAAATTTCCTCTCATGTTTATCTCGATTATCATGGAGTAGATAGAAGAATAAACTTTTTAATAAACATTTGTCACAAAGATGTAGACAAAGTCATGTGAATGGAACACATTAGATTTTTAGACAATTTTATTGTGTGTCTGTGAACACGATAATTCAAAAACGAAAAGTATGTTAAATACCAAACTTGGCATTTAAGTTTAGCATCCTACAAATAAGCGACACGAAGATTTTTAATAGCATTCCCACACCCCAAAATGCCCTTTACATTGAAAAAAAATCTATTTTTTTTTTATTATTTTCTAAAAAATTACTCTAAGGATGTTGATTAAAGATAGTCAAGTGGCAAATACAATGTGTAACTTAAATTTTCTGGGATAGCCTCTGAGGTCCTCTTCATTCTAAATTACTTTTACCTAACTAACATAAGAGATAGAAAAGGCTACTGCACAAAAATGTAGATCTCGTTAAAATACATAATTTATGTATATACACTTTTTGTGAAGTTATCCATTTCCGAGCTATTCCTTGTTTTGGATTTAAATTGCAATTCTCGTACGGGAATTTCTCAACTTCTCGCCATGCAAGTAGGACCTAATTTCAAAAGGAACTAAGTAATAATACCATTTCTGTTAATGTTTATCTTGATTAGTATGAAGTAGATGGAAGAATAAGGTATTAAGAATAATTTGTTTACAGAGAGATATAAAAAAGCATGTGCATGGAGCACACAAGTTTTGTTTTATTCAGGATACCTTAAAACACATATTTCCGGTGAAACATATGCATAGAATTTTTGAGTGAGCTACAATACTTTTCCTGCTTAATCTACGTAGTAGAGAAACTAAAAATTACGAACAATATGTGTTGTAGCCATATTACTTTCTCTATCCTCTGTCGTTTATTAGAGGTATAATGCTATTCTTACCAAAGTTGATGTCCATACTACTTCACTTTAATCGAGATAGACATTTGCTGAAATAGCTGCAGCATTAAAAAGTTATTACAAAGTTAATTCCGAATGAAGAATATTTCTGAAGCTATTAGCAGAAAATTCTAATATTGAGACGATTAAGTTTAGCATTTATATTTTACTCATAATGATTAACTTTCTCCAGGTGTGATGGTGGGCTCATTACTCTGACGCCCACTGACACTGTGTCCCGGTCTTAAGGGTACAAGGTAATCTGAATATACGGAAATTACACCTTGAGTGAGTTGAATTACCACTGTTCTTAAAGTATTTAATTGCTTTTATAGAAATTTGTATGCATTATTCTATACATCATGAAACTTATTTAAAGTGGTTGTTTGCACTAGTAGCTTATGTGGTTGAGTCTATAAAAAGTATTTCATTCAGCAGAAAAGTAATAAAACTTAGTCCGAAAACATGTAAATTCATGCACCTTTTCTCTGATACTACTTCAATACATAATCACACTTCTGCATTCTGTTCTTGTATAATCAGCTATCTTCTGAACCTCAATTATTTAGCTATGATAACATTTCAGTGGAAATTAAAAAAATAAATATATTTGCAAATTCAAAAATCTAAAAATGTGGAAAATGTGCAATGTTTTTGCTATAACATCACGATTGTGGTTCAGAAAGTTCAACTATGTGTAGTTTATATGTGCTGAAAATTTCAACTTTCCAGCTCTCATAGTTTTTTTAGAAAAAGGTACATAAGTACCCAAAAATGCTGTTTTGAGAAAATTGAATTCTAAGATACAAATGGTCTTAAAAGGGGCATGCATAACAGCTTTAAAGAAATGCAGACTATAATTTAAATTATATTTGAATTAATTAAAATCATCTTAATCCCCCAAAAGTATACATAAACTAGAAATAACAGAGGTTTTGTTAGTGTCTAAAACAAACAAAAAAAATGTTATATTTTATCATTTCAGAGTACCTTGTCCCCCAATTTGTCTTTACTCCACAGCGTCATACCGCCTTGTCGTAACCAGATTTAGTTTACTACTAAGGGGGCACAAAAGTGCGAAGGGAGTCAGGTGATAGAGTTTGGAGACAGTAAAACCAGATTCCCAAAAATGAAGCTATATAATTCACTCCATTCTATAAATGTTGTTCAATTATTGTTACGCAAAGAGAGATGTAGATAAAATATGTTCTAAGTGGAAGGGATGGGCACTTACCTGAACCAACCAGATGTCCTTTGGCCGAAACATTCTGATGCACTAAGTACACTTGTGAACGTAAAACCATTTAAGTCTCCTCGGGATACAAAGCGGCGTGAAAACTGGCAGTTTCAACGGTCAAAAGACATAGGGGAACCAAAACGTGGGGTTTAAATATGTCTTTCTGAACTGACCTCAGCAATAGGTTTCCATTGTCTTGATAAAGCATAGCTGACATCAGTAGCCAGCAAACAGGATCACACCAAGCGGCCATGATATGATACTCGAACCCCAACAGACAAAAGCAAAGAACTGATTTATTGTGACCGACATTAGCAGAAGACATTGGCATTGGTCTTCCATTTACATGCAATGAATGTTGCTACCAGAAAATTAACCATTATTATGGGTAAAATATAAATGCCAAAATGAAATTCGCGGGTTCAAATATGGTGGAACGATGGATTTTTTCGGGCGTAAAAATCCTTAGCATGGCTTCCTTCGGAAGGGAAGTAAAGCCGAAGGTCCCGTATCGTAGATAATGGAACCTCAAGGCTTATAAAAGAGACATCCGAGCAAAATTAAGTGGTCTTTCACACCTATTACATATTGGGACGCTGAGAACCACAGCAGATAAAGAGCGTCCATAAATAAAACTTCCATTTTTTTTTTACAAAATGTAAACCTCACAATATACATTTGAGTTGTGAGATAAAAAATACCTTTAATATACAGCAATTTAATCAAATTTGTTAGAGCCAAAGAGTCGCAAAGGTCTAAAAACTTTCGTGTAAAGGGTAGTTTGCAGTGTACGGATTTTGTTGAAAATCTCCGTTCTATCTTTGGAAAATTCTGAACTCAAATCCAATGTAGGTATTTAAAGTTGGGTTACGCTGTTTACACATGGACTCTAGATGCACTCATGCACCTTTTTGAAAATGTGTTGTGCTTGGGTTACGCTGCTCAGAGGCAGACCTACAGACATGCGCCTGGAATTTTTTTCTAAAGCTAAATTTTTTGGATTTACTGAATCTAAAAATGTGTATTTCCGGTGAAATCTCCATATCAAATTTTTACGTAAAATACAATACATCCTGTTCCTTATGTAAGTAGTAACGAATGCTGAATAGCTAAAATGCTCAAGCTAATGTTTAATTATTATGATTTTAATATATGTACAAAATTCAGATTTAAAAATTTCAGCATGCGTGGCTCTCCGGCCTGGTTGATGGGATCCGGCGAGAGAAAAAGTGCCAATATAACGCGATGAATACTTCGAATCCATCGAAAGTCCAAAGCTTATCGTATAATTAGTGTCACTTAATTGCCCTGGTACGCTTTCCTAGGCTTCTCTGCCGCTTACATATTGCAGGGTACTTGATATGGTCATTTTTAGTGAATTAGATTTCATTTAACAAGAGATGTCACTAGTTTCAGCAATCGATATTAGTGGCCAGAATTCGAAATGCTAATATAGTTCTTTCCTCCTAAAGCAATGCTGGCGTAAGCATGGGTTTGATTATAAAAGCTTCACTAACTAAATCAGAAGAGTCTTTTGTCCAGCCTTGTTCATCGGAGCAACAGACCTTGCGAGACGTACTGACCGACAGCACAGTTTTTAGTTTAAAGTGAAACTATAAGATTCATAATGCACCAAGTGAGTCGAATGGGGTTTTGGTAGCCCCTGGGTTTCCTCATCCCTTAACAATAGGTTATTTTTTCAACAATAAGAGTCCTGTGTCTCCTTGCACTCTTCGTATTTATTTATGGCTCCTATTCTTTCCACCCAAAAGTACACCATCCTGCACCTTAAACCCTGAGATCATCCACTTCCCTCTTGCATACGCAAACAGTTCTTCTACCTCTGAAGTTACTGCCCCTAGTATGCGCAGTGTAGGAGTGAAACCTAGCCCATTCTGGGTATCCTAAATTTGGTGTTCAGGCGCCAGGTACTAGTTCCATAGTGGCAAGAAGAGTGCAAAACCACCTACATTTAGTCGAATCGCCGTGTAGGAGCAGAACCCCCAAAATTTGGCGGACGTAATGAGCGTTCCTATAGAACGTAAGTGAGGGCTAAACACTCCCACAATTTTCCAGAATGTTTTCTCTCCTTTAGTCCAAAATCCGCCTCATGCCCACCACCACCCCCACCCTTATGAGCATGATAGTTACAAACAAGTTGTTAAATGGGCTGTGTACAAGGGTAGCTGAATTTTTTTTTTCTTATTTGTCAAGAAAATTTAGAAGTGCACTTTTTTTTCTTTTTTTTGGGTAGTGTTTAACGCCCGCTTTAACTACTTATGGCACCGCATGCGGTGACACTGATGATGCATGAATGAAGGTGGAGTACCGGTGGAATGCGATGGTGGGGGAAACCGGAGAACCCGGAGAAAAACCGCCCCAGCGCCGCTTCGTCCACCACAAATCTCACATGCGGTCGCTTGGTATCCAACCCGGGCCGTCTAGGTGAGAGGCGAGTGGTCTAACCACTCGGCCACGGCGCGGCCATAGTGCCCGTGATGCTAAGGAAAAACGCTAGTCAGTTGAGTTAGACTGCTCTATTTTCAGGAGTCTAAAAACATATATTCCCTATATCTCGTTCCCTATATTTCGATAACTGAATTACCTGCTCTAGGGTATGTTTTTTTGTTGTTTTTTTTATCTAATTTGTTTACTTTGATTACTGTATGATTACTGAATTTCTGTTTTACTTTCTACACACACATACACAAACATATAACACACATGCCCAAGGCGGGACTCGAACCCACGATCCCCTGCGCTGCGAAACACCAAAGGAGACGCTTTGGCGAGCGCGGCCATGAGGACCGGCGTATATTCGTAGGCGTTCTTCTAAGATATATTGCACACACAACATGCACATTATTTAAAGGCTTTACTTACCAATGTTATTAAAGGAGGTGCTGAAACTGGCCACTGCTGTTGTCCATTCATTTTTGGCATCTCCTTAGGAAACTATCCACCACTCGCCGCAGTCCACGTTGAAAAATGCTGTAATTTCCTGGCGGATAGTTTGTTTTAATTCTTCCAGGTGTGTGGGTTTCTCTTGTACACTTTATGCTTTAACTTACCTCAGAGATAGAAGTCGCAGGGAGTTAGGTCGGGATCCGAGGGGGCCACAAATCTCTACTAATAATCCTGCCCTGAACACACATTTTCAATTGTTCTCATCGAAAGATTGGCTGTATGAGCTGTTGCAGAATCTTGTTGAAAAAAGGCAAAATCACGCCTCCTGTCGGTTAATTCTCTAAAAAAAAAAAAAAAAGGGGGGGGGGGTTCAAAACTGTTTTGACGTATGTAGGGAGTCAATTGTTGACTCGAAAACAAATTGGGCCTATAACTTTTTCTCCGCTAATGGTGCACCATGCACGAATTGTTTCGTCATGAAAGTGTGAACAATATTAGTTTTCTCAGAGCTCCAATAACGATTATTTTGTGTATAGACATATCCATGAAGACGGAATTAAGCCTCGTGCGTGAAAAATATTAAATGTGGGTCCATTTCACATTGTATACACTATTGAGATTCCATTCAAAAAATATGTTAACACATACGAATCATAAATAAATACACGCTGTGCAGTAGAAAACAAATGCTGAGCAACAACACACTTTGTCACTAGGTACAGGAAAAAATAATAAAGCAGAGTAGTAATAACTCAACCACACGATTTCTCAGCAATTCAATACTGCACTTTCAGAGCAGAGAAAAACAAGTCAGCACCGTGATCCTGTATGCGCAGTGGAAAAACACCGCGCAGCGGTTTGGATGTTTTTGGGTCGCACGGTAGTTTTACATATAGAGGTCATTCCCCATTTTATTCTTACGTTTTATTAGGAGTTTTGTTATAAAAAGCAGGATTTTTAAGATCTTATTGCTCGTGTTGTACAGTCAAGAGTGTTTTACAAACCAGGGAGTATAGTGATGCTATTATTTTAGGTAAGAACATAGGCTAGTTTGGGCTTCCCGGTCTTAAATTAAAAGGTATAAGCGGATCAAAGCCGATAATCGTTTTCAGAGTAACTTGGTCTACTAACATTGTGGTTAATTTCCCTTTTATATTTCGATACATCTTAGGTAAATGGAATTACTAAACTGTGATTAATAAAGCTTTATAGTTCTGAGTAGGTAGAGAAGAAAAGTTAATTCCATTTTGTGAAAAATGCAGTGACGATATTTTCATTTCCATGTAAAATGGGGGTGTAAGTACTTATGATATCTAAAAGTTCCCAGAACATTAGAAAGTTACGTGGAATACATTCAGGTGAAAGTTGTAATTAAGGGGGGGGGTGTTAGTCACCGTTGTGATATAACATTTGGATTAGAATTAGTTTAAAGTAAAGAATATATGCGTTACTTGGAAATTGTTGTCTCAGGAGGCTGCGAGCATTGAGATAGGCGAGAGTGTAAGAGTGGTTAACTGCACATTAGGTAAACAGACCACTTAAACTTGGAGGTGTAAATAACAATAATGTCTGGGATTTTTGCATCATAAAAGCCAAGAAAGCCAAATAAGGATTTTCTGCCAGAATATCTCTAAGTCTTTTCTGATAAAGCGAAATAATTTTGAGTTTAGTAGATTCTCACAAGTTGTTTCCTTTTTTAATGCCTGATTTAAGCGATTGCGACGGGCTATTGTTTCAGAAATTGGTTTCCCTTCAACTTGCATTCTCAATTCTTCTAAACATAAGAGAGTTCGAGAATCCCATATTCGTTGGTATATGTTGTACTTTATTTCAGATAATTTTTAAATGTTGGTATATGAAGAAGCAAAATCTCTCTGTCTTTTTATAAAGGACCAATATGCTAAGTAAGCACAACAATATGATTGTCAGTAAACTGAATTCCTGAAACAACAACAAAAATCAATTCAAGTCTTCCAGTGTCACTAGAAGATAGTGCTTGTAGAGGTTTATTAACCAAGTTGCCAGAGTGCAAAACAAACCTTTCAATTTTGTCACTGTTATATCGCTTATCTAGGAATACGAAAGCATTCTGTTCCAATTGGATTCTTATCAGAATTTCTACTCCTGGTATGCTTTTCCTTCTTTTTCTTTACCTGAATGTATAAGGATATACTTTGAGAGCTATTGGATTTTCAGAGATGGTATGTACAGTATAAAAATAAAATAAATGTGAAGTTAGGTACCAGTTGTAAACTATATTCAAGACGGTAATAATATTTTCAATCAGTATTTGTGGTATATTTGTGTTAGGTATATTGCTTCCTGAATAATTCGCAAACAAATCTAAAATTAGAATCAATTATTATTATTACGTATTGTTCTTTATATTCTAACACTTTTGCAAAATTCCTTTTCAACACCTTGCGCGATTATGTCTACCTGAAATCACAGATTTGAAAAGCTAAGTTAATCGAGATTTCGGATAATTTCTTAATTTGGAACAAATTATAATATTGAATTTTATTTTTAGCACTGACTTGTAATGTTAATGAACAAAATAGTAACAAAAAGAAATTAGCGTTCTCACTACCTCCTTTGTCAGATATAGAGGGAAACTAAATATCGAAGAAACTGCGTCATAGTTTAGCATCATCTGGCCTTTATTCTTATGGAAACAAGTTTTTGCAAAACGCACTCAGCATAGTCTGTAGTATTTCTGTGCTTCAAATTTGTCACATCTCAAAGCAGCTAACAACTTACTTAGTAATTCCGGTTTATGAATTGGAAACCTAAACTATTTCGCTTGGTCATCGAGGAAACCCACGAGAATAAATCGGAATCAATTTGGAACACAAATCACAAATGTTATAATTTACTCTTACATGTCGATGGAAAGTGATCTCGGAATCATTTTTCCGGTGGTTGCCACATGTTCACTATTAAACCCTAAGACCTTTAAAATAACTCACTTTTAAAGCCTTTTAAGCGTACAAAATGCACGTTCATGCCCTCCAGACGCACCTGCGCTCCTGATAGGTTTAAATTAGCGACAGCAGCTCTAGCGTCACCGGCGTGTCTAGTTAATATACCTAGTTTCAAGGTATTTGGTTAAATGGCGCTTTTTAGGTTTTCTACTTTAACATAGATACTGATTATTTCGTGCTTTTATAATATTAGTTGTATTTATTTCGTGTCTGTTATGATTCGTGACAGCTTTGAGGAATTCGTGTATCATCGCATTTGTTTTGTAGTTTCAGTATTACTCACGTCGTACGTTCATACCCTTTAATAATTTAGATGTCATTATTGTGCAAGCATTTTAATATTTTTATGCTATTTGGACGATGTATTCTTAAGTGCGACATTTCTTTTGTCTTTTAAATTTAGCTTCAGTGTAAAACTTTACTATATTATTTTTTGCGTGACGAAACATATTCCTGTACTAGACTCGCTATTCTACACCCTTATTTAATTTGTGCTCTTTGGGCAAGCTTCTTTGATGGAGAACAGAATAAATTCCCTATTTGATAGAGTTGGAGAATTTACGTTTCTAATCTAAGCATACGTAACAAAGATTTGTGGCCGTTGTATCGCCAGGATAATGGCTTTTAGAAACCTTGAATTAATACGTAAAAATTATTTTGCGTTGAATTTAAAGAAATAGCTTCTGATACCAACCTTCTACAATTATTGAGACGAGGGGCGATTATAGGACGATATTAATACCGAGTAATAGACTCCGCGGCAATATGGGAGACTCGCACTCAGAAGGACGTGAGTTCTCTTACTGCGGACGAACTTCCTGAACCATAGGTTTTTTCGGGGCTTTCGAGTCACTAGCGAATGCTGGGCCGAACTTCCCGTCTGTTCACATGTCGTTTCATTTCATTTTTTAGCCCGGTATTTCCAGGTAGAAGCGTCGCCAATTGTGCTGCGGCCGAGGTGATGACACTTTACTTTGTAACTGCTGTTCTCTCCACGGTCGTCCGTCCGCCGGAGTGGACAGTGTCGAAACCCGTGTGGACTGGAGGCTGCCTAGCGAAACCTAGAAGAATCGAGTAGGGTTCACCTCCACCGCATTGAAAGTAGCTCCACACACCCGATGTCTCCTTTTAACTCGCGCTTCCGTGTCTGACATTTAATAGCGGTATAGTGAACAGTGTGGACTAAGCTGTTTATCTGAACCTTATTTACTCTCAAATGGATCTATGATCTTAAACGAAATTAAAAATTATCCAAAAAGCAGTCTGAAATGCTTCCTTCCCCGCTAGAAGGATGGAAAATTCTTCAAAAGAATAAAGATATGTACTTATCGTAATCGTCATTCCCAATTTAAAGACTATTTTTCTGAAGAAAACAGACAAGTGTTTTGCAATGACATTTCTGTTCTTGTGGAGACATTTGTTACTCAATATAACCCAGCATAATGGCGATTGTTCATTGAAGCCTCTAAAATTAGTTTAAAAGCAGTGCATCTGCATAACAGCAATAAATTTTCATCAGTATATGAAGATGATGCTTAAGGGTGCTCAACCGTATGGTTATTAGCCTTCTTAAAATGCAAATGAGAAACATTAAACAATATTAAAAGCACCATGAATAAAATAAGGCCAACGTCACAAATAAAAATCACAGAGTAAATAAAATAATCTATGGCAATGGCTATAGACGGATCTAAAACCCGGGTCGAACATGAAAACTAAAAAGAAAAGATACCTAAAATCACCATCGCTAAAAGTGCCAAAGAGATAAACTCACTAACGATAAAAATCTTTAAGAACTGAAACGTTTTCAGGAAAACCACGTAGTATATATATATATATATATATATATATATATATATATATATATATATATATATATATATATAAAATTATCAACCGCATGGTTGTCATCCCCAAGGATCTCGGAAGGGGAGACCGGAAGCTGAAGAGATGCTCGAAGGGCGGATAGAACAACCCACTCCAGCAGCACATGACAACATACAAATGTGCTCCACATAGCGGATAGATAGGCACGATTCCCCGTTGAGCAAGTAGGTAGCTGTATGAAAAAAAAAAAAAACTAGTGACCAGTATGCACTACTTCAAGAGGAGATGATGCAAGAGAGGAAGTTGACCTGTGTAGCGGAAGATCCTTCACTACTCTTAGTTTATTGCCGCGGAGAGCCGACCACTCTGCATGCCAGCACGAAAGCATCGCTCTCCGCACAATATGCCTACAATCTTCTGCGGTCAAAATATTAACTATAACACTGGGCTCCGTTGCTGCCGACTTTGCCACTATTTCCGCCAGTTCATTCCCCGACAACCCAACGTGTCCAGGAATCCATGCGCAATCCAAATTTACACCAGAGGCGTGTAAAATGTGGAGGACATCCTGAATGTGCTGCACTAAAAGATGGTAGTGGCTCACTCAGCTAGTATGAAACACACATATGAAAGTTTCAATTTTATATTGGAAAAGCTTCAATATGCAGTGCATTAATGGAATATTTGTGGTTATTTGAAGTATTTTGCGCCACTGGGATAGTAGGAACAGAAGAAAAACCATTACACTTGAAAAGAATGGCCTAAACGTGTCTGCCTTCGTGATAGAGTGGTCAGCGAGCAGACTTCTCACTCGGAAGTCAAGGGCTCGATTCCATGCTGGGACGGGGAATTTTTCATTAAACAGAATTATTCCCTATCCTCCACAGAGTCTGGAAGTATGTTTGTGAGAGTGTATGAATGTGTTTGATTAAAAACCCAACGTAGAGAACCTACAGTCGCGTTGTTTCTAATGCAAAGTCCCCGATATGACCTTAGATGTTAATGGGAGCTATACAAATAAAACAATTTTAAAAAATGGCCCAGCAGGAATCGCTCGATGCTGGACAGAAAAATGTGTAATTATGTAATGGAGGTAGACACACATTTTTGGGATTAAACTAGAATAAATGAAGACTTTTGTAAAGCCACGGACAATACACCTGGTTTCATGTGCTTAAAACAGAAGTTTCGTAAAATTAGTGAAGCAAAAATCAAAGAAGGAATATTTGTAGGTTCACAAATACGAGCACTATTGCATGATGAAACGTTTGAAGAACTATTGAATCCACTGGAGAAAACAGCTTGGCAAACATTCAAAAAAGTTATGTTTTTGAAAAATCGAAAGGAGGAACATTACCGTGATATTGTCAATGATCTTACAAATATTTGGGTTGCAATCAAAGACCTTGGAATTGTATTACCTTAACACACCGTTGGCGCTAGTGTTGCTGTCATTAATTGAAACCTCTCGCGCATAGGTACCTGGAGGGCAGATCATTCTCTTTGCCATATGTTCAGTACGCTTAAAAGACTTTAGAATTTTCCGATATCACTTTCCATCGCTAAGAATACATTGTAACATTTGTGATTTGTATTCCAAATTCATTCCGATTTATTCTCGTGGGCTTCCTCGGTCACTAAGTGAATGATAATTTATTTTAGGCTTCCAAAAATAAACCAGGATTACTGTGTAAGTCCTTAGCTACTCTGAGACGTGACAAATTTGTGCCATCCAAATACCACACATACTCAATGCATTTTACGAAAAATTGTTTTCTTGATTATAAAGGCAAGATAATGCTAAACTCTGGCACAGTTCCTTCCATATTTAGTTTCCCTTTTCATCTGGCAAAGGTAATGAGAATACTTATTTAATTCTTATAAGTAGTTTGTATATGTTCATTCGCATTAGAAGATATTGGATCCAATATTATAGTTTGTTCTAAATATTAAAAAGTATCCGAAATCTCGATTGGCTTAGTTTCTCAATTCTGTAATTTCAGACTGAGACACAACCCCACAGGGTGCTAAAAAAGAATTTTGCAAAAGTATAAGAAAATAAAAACCATTAAAATCGATTCTAAGTTACGTTTTGTTTATAAATTATATTGAGAACATACTATACTCTCCTGTGGTGCACATATCTAACTCAAATATACCACAAATACTGATAGAAAATGCTTACTTACCGTCTTGAATGTAGTTTACTGAAGAGGAGTGCAGGTACCTAATTTCACGCTTATTTTATTTTTATACTGTACATACGGTCTCTTTATAATTCTTGTTGACGACTTCGTGCATGAAGTAAAAAAAAGCAGAAAGCATACGTGGAATCACTGAGAGGAAACTGCGAAAACAGAATTAAAGCTGAATTATGCTCTCTATGATACTTACATCCCGTTTGTAAAACACTTCAAATGCAGGTATGCGATATTCAACTTCAACAATAATATTTATCTTTGTTTTATCAGTTGTGTGTTGAAAGTCCGTCTACGAGTTAGTGAAGTGATTTTATTCAACTCCCAACAGGACTTTCAAGGCATAATCCTTGTGCATAGATGCTGATGACCATAAAAGAACCTGTTGTCACAATTATTTCCTACTGTTTATAATGGCAGTGTTTTTCCAAAACACTTCCTGCACTCGCACCTAGACTTCTTCCCGGACAAACTTGTCGCAGTGAGCGATGAGCACGGAGAACAATTTCAATAGATTTCAGCTACGGAACATGGGTAGGAAGGCAAATGGAATCGCAATATTCTGGCTGTTTTTTGTTGGATCATAAGATGGATGCTCCATAAGCGAAATAGAGCAGAAAATCGAAATTTTTTACTTTGTTGGTGAATCAGAATGTTTTCATATTTTATAGCTAAGAATGTAGAGCATAGTAAAGCGTTCGAAATTATATTGTCTCTCTCAGAAACCTGCGTGTTGAGGAAAAACTAATACATTTGAATTCAGGAGAAAAATAATTTCAGAATCATATACTTTTCTTTCTCAGACAGGAAAAAGTTTGTTTTTGGTTCCTCGCTGTATTTTGTTTGACGTGGCATGTATGCTGATATTAACTGCTTTGTTCATTGTCAAGTTTGTCTTCAGCAAAAATGGCCGCCTGGGTTTCATGCCTTCCAAATCCTTTTTATTGATTTTGTTAGACCATTATAATGTTCGCCAAGGAGTAACACCTTTTTGAGTGTACTTATTTGTCATATACCTTTTTCGTCGAATTATGAGATATTCCTTGTTATTTGTTTCAGATTTAAAACACTTGGGCCCTGTATAGAAACGGCCACACGGCAACCAGCTTGTAAAATATTTGACTATCATTTTCGCCTTATGCAGTCCCTTATTTTCCTTCTGCTTACAAGAAAGCAATTAATATAATTTCTGCTAATGTTTATCTCAAGTATCATAAAGTAGAAAGAACAAAATGCTTTTGGACAATTTGTTACAGCGATGTAGAGGGTGAATGGAACACAAGATTTTTCTCATTTGTTCCCCAAGCGTTTCTTTCTCATATGTGCCATCATCGCTTTCTCGCTGTTCGAGAGCCGAAGGTCCGAAAAGGCTCTCCAGAACTCGTGATTTCCAACATTTAAAATTGATTTCTCAAAAGTGGGGCAATATTCCGAAAAAGTATATGGTGATTTTTAATGTGCTTTTGAGAGGCAGTGTATAACGTGTAAGCAAATTTGTGAAAAGTTGCATCGTTTGAAATATTTTGAATATGGAAAAGTGCTGGATCAAGTTTGCGATAAAGTAAGATTTGAAGCAGTGCTATTAATAAGCGTGCGCCTACCCTTCTAGTGAAATTAATTCATAGTTAAAGGGTACCAAATAGAGAAGACTCATCTGTCCATCCTCACCTCACCGGCGATGTAAACTAAAACGTATTCTTCCGCGAACGCACGTGTACACACCACGTGCTACTAGGTTGTGTTCGTCTGCAGTACAATTGTAAAACCGTCTACCTACTTCACTGTTCACAAATACTGGTTGTGTGCATGAAATATAAATAAAACAATAGGTAGGCGAGTCGTTATTCAGTGTGAAATGCAAAATTTTCCCGTAAAATTACAAAATGCAGATATGTTGTTTTGAATGTTTGCTGATGAATTGCATTCGTACATCAGCCCAACAGTTTTTAAGAGTGTTTTAGCACTCTCAAATGGACAATCATACATTGCACATTTCTTTAATATACTTTATAATGCAGGACTTGCCCAGAAGAGCTAAGAGCTAATCTGAAGATGGAACTGGTTCCAATCTCTTACAAGATACAAGTCATCTGTTAGCATTTGCACTCGAACTGTCGCACCGAGATTGATAATTAGTTGGTCGACAATGTCCACCATTCCCTTCAAGTCTCGCTTTGTTTGCTCTTCCCGAACTGTGTGATAAGTACACATTTACTGCATTTTCGGTTGTCACTTTTTGAAAAGCTGCTTGTACAAGATACCGCACCTAGGATAATTTAAAAGTTTTGCAGGCTGTATGCTGTTTTGGAAAACACCAGTTAAATTCTACCATTAAGCTGAAAATATTGTTTAATGTAAAAATAAGGTACTTTTTACAAAACATTATATGCATTGGGAATAATTACTTTCTCGTCACTCTTTAGAGGTCTTCCTTGCTTGTGTTTCATTATACTGGTACCACACTACCCCACTCTACGTGAAAACCGTCCGTTGCAATGTATGAAACGGCACAACACATGAGCAGTTGCGAAAAGTAATGATTAAAATGCAACCAATTTTCATATATTAATAACGCCATGTTATATCGACATTAATCCACAGTCTTATTTGATATTTATACTTCTTTCAGCAATAAAAAAGGAACTATTTTAAAGAGAAAAACGGTAAATCGTTTAGCAACCAATTAGAACGTTACTACCTGTTGCTTTTGTTTACATTACCTGGGGAATATGGCTGGACAGACAATAGAGGTTTTCTTTAAAATTTTCACAATTTTTGGGGAAATTTTACGGATGCACCACCTTAGGCTGTCTTTACCAGGCGCTACACTGATACCTTATGTTAGTGAATTGTGGGACGTAGCAGAGTTCTGGCTTCTCTGGATAAAGTGGAAGCAGATTTATATCTACCTACTCTGCGGTCATGTTGCAGTGAACCTCTCTACGTATAGCTTCGGGACTTTCATAGGCGATGTGATCAGTCCCTGGACTCAAAATTTCTACGCCAGACTGACCCAACATGAGTATGCCCTTGTCAAATCTCTGGGGGGGGGGGGGGCTACCTACCCAAAGTAGATTTCTTCAGTTTCCCCATTGTAATGTAGATTTCCCTGGGTAATATTGGCATTAAACAAGCAAACAGCTGTAAGTACTCTTCTCCCTACGTGTCATCAAAATTCAACATCTACCATTTTTCATACGGCAGCTGCAAGAATGCTGCTCCTGAAGTCAACCGTTGAACCTACAGTAGTGCTACCTCCGTAACACCCTCAATTTCAAATCTACATACCTTCCTATCAACATCTTTCCCTCGCAAACCTTAATACAGGCAGTAATACAGTAAGTACACCTAGGTTCACCACGAGCTTACCAGACTTCTGTCATCAACTTAAGTTTTCAATAGGCAGAGAACGGGCAGAGAGATCAAAGCAATGGATTGACGTTAGTCGTTTCTTATGATGCCAGTAATTCTTGAGTATTGATACATAAGAACATGGCAAGATATTACCCTGAGGCAACACAACACTTTTTCATTACCATATAACTCCACTTCAATCTGAGAAAAAAATAAGTTTTTCGCTGTTCTATTCCTCATTGCTTAGATTTAGTAATACTGCCGAGTTTTAGAGGTGGTGTTTTGCCAAAAAAATATGCAGTAAATCCAATATATATTTGCATTCCTCCGCACATCGTTAAATCCGGAAGTTCAATAGGGACAATGGATTCCAATTTAATAACATGCCTTGTCGAATGTGCTGGCAATGTTTGCATACTCTTTATACAATAAACATCAAGACTATAGCTCACCAAATTCTGCAGAGAAATTATGACATAGCTGTTAGGAATTCGTTACTTTTAGTTTACAGTAGTCATCTCAGCAACAGTAAAAATAGGCGAGGTTGTGGAGTGTATTTGTACATTTTCTGCCGCACAATGAATTAAGCAATCAAGATTGAGGATCACTGTTTTAAACGCTTAAAAATCTTAATTCTAAGCTTAAATGTTTGCTGCAGAATATTTCACATTAAAAATAAGAATTTTGATTACAAATAATCAGCTATCTTAAACCTTCATGCCCACTGAAATGCATCGCTTTCTCACATATAGGTACACATAATTATAAAACATCATATATCGGGTTGGCATTCTCGAAGAAGTAACAGCTCCATGAATAATCGTTTTATAATCTCTATATTTACTCGCTTGGATGTTGTTTTCCAATTAAAGTGGAATCTTCATATTTTAATGTATTCTGTTAAATGTTTTATATTTATTCACTCCTTGTAATTGTGCACAATTGACATACTTAAGAACAAACAAAACGCGGGTAACAGAAAGAGACTTGCGAACTGCCCAACTACATACCTCGTATGTCCTTAGAATTAAGCTGAGTCTTTAAAAAAATATTTTATTGCTCACTGTTTTATTAAGAATTTTGATGTCTACCCAAAAGTTGCAATCCCCCCTGCCTCTCAATATGCTTATAAGACAACCTCGAACACACTTAACTCCAATAAACATTAAAATAATAAACGTAGGTATTTTAACACTACAAAACTAGTTGGGGAACTGCTTATGGCGCGGAGAGGAACGTGCTAGATACGCACATACACAATGTGAAAACTCCCTCCACTGGCAACTGGAAGTCTTGACGCTAAACCCACCATACGTCAGCTGTAGGTAAAAGCGTTGCAATTTTAAATGTATACCTTGTATACGTACTTTTAGAGTAATAAGAATTCATAAATGACATTGACAAAATTTTATTTACATATTTAATATTAACTCTAAGAATTATATTTTTATTTCTAAATCATCCTTTATCTATGGGATTAATTCTATTTTTGAGAATGTAGATCTCAACATTAAATTCGGATACCTTTGTATACAAGAATGTAAGCACTGTGTAATGACAAACTGTAAAAACCAAGTGATATGTTTAGTGTTTAATACAAGCCGTAGGTTCTAATTCACTTGAAAGTTTATATTTAATATTAATTGAAATGTGAGAACTTCCAAACAGGTTGACTAGAAACCAATATTTTAGGAACCATGTTCACACCACCAGGAAAGCCCGTCGACTTTCGCGGCCATGACGTTAATAGTATTCTGGTTTCTATTTGATTCCTTGGACCTTTTAATACAAAAGGGTGGCAATTAGAAGAATGCAGCCCTAATGACAGTCAACAAGAACTCTAAATGTCGGTATAAAAATATGATGCAACGTCAACCAAAAATACTATTAAAGTGAAGTTGTCATTGCATGTAACAATTTTTGAAAATCCTGAACTTAAAAACCAACATTTTGTGTTCACGTTTATTTTGCAGATAGAAATGGACCTTTTCCTAAGTGTTTTTTTATTTTTTTATTTATTCAATTACTTTAAGAAACGCAGTTTCCACTGTAATTATGGGATTGCAGCTTTTGGATAAAGCACAATACTTCCCCCGCCTACTATAGGCACGTGACAAAAGATAAGATTATTTTTCAATTCATAATGCAGCTTTTCACGAGTTATAAGGATCACAGGTCCTGATAATTAGTACTTCATTCACACAGGGTGTGAATGTAGACAAGGTAGAATCAGGCTGAAAAATTCAATAATACAGGCAGGATTTGAACCAAAGATTTTCTGATCTCTGTTCCAACTGTTTTAAGCAACTCACATTTTACCACTCACCAGAAGATCTCAAATTTTGAAACATACGATGACAACTTGGTACGTCTTAAGTATCTTAAGATCTGAACTATTAGGTCAATCAATGTTAATTATTGCCGTTTCAACTTGGTGATAGTTAACTATGAAGCCGAGGACTTATAACTTATTACATTGTAAGTCACCATTGAAGTATGTTCTCATCTCAAAATCAATTTCGGAACTGCTATTGGTTTACTGGATAATTGCAACTTAATTGGGAATTTAAATCTTGACATGTTGCCAATTTAGTTCAGCTAGTGTATGTTTAAATGCTGACATTGAACAAGTCTTGCAGAATATCAATCTGTGCACACCTTTTTGCTTTGCAGATTGTTTCATAGTAAAAAAATGGTGAAGATGTTTCTGCATCCACCTTGGAAAATTTCTCCAAGTTATACTGGGGTGTAACTTGTAAATAAGTCATAACTTCTATTCAGTCAAGGGAAGAGTAAAATTAATATCGTTCATGTCTTTTACACAAAAAATTCTCAATACTAAATCAGCAGCCTAACTATAAGCTTCAAAGTCTTAAGTAGTTTTAAAAATCACCTTAATTATATCTATAAGAGAGAAAGGTGTGTATGTGTGGGGGGGGGGGGGGGGGGGGGGACAATTTCAGAAACCAAATATGCTTCTTCCATCCTGAGTAGCATTGGTTAACATTGACTCCACTTTTCGTAATTACATCAATCTAGTTTATTATATGTGCATGAATTCAGCTTACTGTTAAATAAGCTGATTTTCTTCATAAACTGCTCACTTCTGTACTGTGTACGTTTATATTGCGAGGACTTTTCAGTTTTGTCTGCAGATCAGGTCTGTCTGCTTGTTAGGTATGCTTACATTTATAACTGCCATACATCTCAACTTCAGATTAGCTGAAAGCTTGTTAATATGCATGTTCGTCTTTAAATGTGGTGCTAAAATAGAGTTTCAAGTATTACTTCTACGTCAGGATTACACGCAGACAGTGCAAAAATTGTAGTTCAGAAATGTTATTGCATTTATGGTGTTTTACGGGAAGGTGTGTAAAATACTAAAAAAATAACGGTTTTGCTCATTTTTCAAAAAGAAAGTTGAACACGATAAATTGCCCCTGCCTCATATTGCATGCAATAGTTGTTCAAATGAAGGAAATCTAGGTAAATATTTGCAGAAATGGTCTTACTTGCTTCCTTGTAAGTAGGAGGGAAATAAGGGAATGCACTACGCTAAAGCGATAGTCACATCTTTTAAAAGCTGGTTGCCATGTGGTTGAATCTGCTTCTTTGCGTTGCCAGTAGTTGACAAATTTCCATAGCAGAAAAGTATTTTAAAACTGAAACCAATGACAAGGAATATCTCAATAATGGTGAACTCCACGAAAAAAAATGTATACGACGTAAATTTCGTGTTTTAACGAGATCTTCATTTTGTGTGTTTTTTTTTTTTCTCTTTCTTTCTTCAATCTCTTACAGTTTAGTGCTTATGCAAAATTCATCCAGAATGAAGAGCTCTTTAGAGGGTATTCCCAGAAACTCATTAAACTATTAATTTTATCTGTTCCTTTGTTAACCAAGTTAAACCAAAATTGTGTCCAGCCTCAAGCCAAAAATCAGTAAAAATTAAGGATGATTTTTTTCCTTGTCATACATCACTTTCAACCCTCTATAGTACATACAATGTTTGCAAGACTGCATCCAAGGTCGAGTGGTCAGCAAACTGACTCCTTACCAGGAGGTCCCGGGTTCAATTCCGGGCTGGGAATTTTTCTTTAACTAGTATCATTCCCCATCCCCCAAGAGTCTGGAAGTATGTGTATTTGGTAATTAAAAATTGATTAACCTAATGTTCTTAATCTACAGTAATAAGAGTTGTTTCACAAGTCAAAGCCCCCAATATGACAAAGTTAAAGGGGGGGGGGGGCTATATAAATTAAACTTATATATAAAAAAAAATGTTCGCAAGCCCTGTTATGTGAAAAGTGTAGTCTTAATATCCTTAAATTACGAGGGTAAGGTTTATTTCATCTTATGTGCTGTAAAAAAATTTACTGAAGCTTTTCATAAGTTTCATCATTTATAGAATTTGCAATTATACGAAATTTGAGAAAATATATGTACTTACTATCCAGCACTACAGCCTTAGCCTCCTTCAGAATCCTTTTAATTTTCTCACTCCATCCTTTCACCTCCATATTCTTTAAATAACCTATCAATCCATCTCATTCTAGGTCTTCCAGTTTTCTTTACAATCTTGCTTTAAATACTCTTAAAGGTATTGAATTCATCTCTATTCGTTCTAGAAGGCCCATCCATTGTAGCCTTAATGCTTTCATATCGTCTCCTTTTATAATTTTATTAATTTCATCATGATGTATTCTCCACACACCCTGTTGTACTACAGGGCCAATTTTATCATATTGCTTTCAAATTTTCTTAATGCCTCTTGGCCCGTCAATGTCAAAGTTACCCATATGTGACTGTCGATCTAACAACTTTTTTATATATCAGGATTTTATCCTTCCAAGTTAGTATTTTACTATTTATTTTCTCTACACGTTCTATGTACACAGTGTATAGAGAAGGTATTGCACTCCACCAAAAAATTCGATACCGAGATTTCAACGGAAATATGTTTTAGGGACCCCTGTATTCTAAAAATGCATTTTCAGAAAAAGATCCGTATGTCTGAACACAACTCAAAAACGAAAAGCCGGTAAAATACCAAACTTTGTATTTGTTTATTATCTTCAAGGGATACGACACAAAGATTTTGAGAATTATCTCCCCACTCCAAACTACCCTTTACATGGAAGATTTTTAGAAAATTTTGATTTTTTCAAAAATGGCTCTCATAACGATTTTGATTAAAATATCTATATTTAAGATATTTACCTGACAAATAAAATGTATATTTTGTATTTTCTAGGAATAGCCTCTGAAAACTTCTTTATTCTGGCTGAATTTTACGGAACTTTCCATAACTGCTAAACCGTAATAGATGAACAAAAACTTACCACACAAAAAAGTAGAGCACATTAGAACACAAAATTTATGTTGTACACAATTTTTTTTTTTCTCTTTGTGGAGTTGATCGTTTTTTTAGATATTCTTAATTTTTGGCTTCAGCTTTGAAAACTTTTCTCATACAGGACTTCGTGAACTCTTGTCCATACAAAGGAACTTCAGTCACGTAGCAACCACCTTTTGACTCACTTTAACCTATAGTACTCCCTTATTTCGTTTCTACTTAAAGGAAGCAAGTTATAAGACTATTTCTGCAAATTTTTTCTCGATTAGCATGAAGTAAATAGAAGCATATGCTTTTTAACCATAATTTGTTGCAGAGATGTAGAGAAAGTCATGTGAATGGAACACATCAGACTTTTAACATATTCAGGTCTGCTAAGTATGGATTTTCAGAAAAAGGTCCACGTGTCTAAACACAACTCAAAAACGAAAAGCCTGTAAAATACCAAACTTGGTATTTGTTTAGCATCTTCAAGGGATACTGCACGAAGATTTTGAGAATTATCTCCCCACCCCAAACTACCCTTTACATGGAACATTTTTAGAAAATTTTAATTTTCTCAAAATTGGCTCTCTTAACGATTTTGATTAAAATATCTATATTTAAGATATTTACCTGACAAATAAAATGTACATTTTGTATTTTCTGGGAATAGCCTCTGAAAACTACTTTATTGAAAAAAAAAGAAAAAAGAGCCTTCCATGAACATCTATCACTTTAGGTCCATTTTTTTCAGTTTTGAAAAACTATGAAAAAAAAATGTAAAACGATAATTTTTTTCAGATTTATTTTTATTATGCCAAAACCATCATAGATTTTATACAGTTCTGGGGAAAAACACTATGGTTAGCAAATTGGTTTAGTGTACAAATAATACATTTTTAGTAAAAAAATTCGTAATTCAAAAACTTAATATCTCAGCAATATTTTTTACATAAACAAACGCCCAAGAAACCAACTTATTGTTTAAAAATTAACTGATATATTTGTAACAAAATTAAAAGAGCAGGAACGTTTTAAGTTAAATAAGCTAGTGGTCTTAAACTTCTGTTAGGCACTGTACAATAAGTAAAATATTGTATTCCACTCAAATTTTGTTTTCACTAAAATTGGGCAATTTAGGATCCCCTGGACCAAACCAGGCATTTTTAGTAAATGTCTGTATGTAGAGAAGAAAAAATAAAAAAAGCCTTTGTTAAACCAAGGATAAATACTGTAACATATTTCAGTCCAGCTCTTCCAAGAATGAAAGGCAAAGACTAAAATGTCTTGCACCCTGGATAGATTGTTCGAGATGCAAAAATGCCAAAATTGCATGAATTTGTGCAAGTAGCCTGTTAAATTTGCCTTAATTATAATCCAGTGTTGCATAAATGGTAAAACCCTAAAAGAAAAATCTCACCTTGAATGCTTTATATAGGAAAATGTTTTTCAAAAATGGTTCACATAGATGGCAGATATTAATTCAAACGAATTGCACTCTGAATTTGCTGCAAGTCGAGATCTGCTATAATTCTAAACCAGTGTTGCATAAGCAATGAAACCCTAAGAGATACCAGACTGTTGATAATGAATGAGTTTATACTGCTGCATAAGGACATGTGAATGGAAACTGGGGAAACTTGGGGCCTTGACAATTTTTTTTTTTTTTTGGGGGCAATGCCTTAATTTTCCTCTTTTTCCATTGTTATTCTTTTGTAACACAGTTGTACCAAGTAATTCTTGGTCTGGCTATTTTAATTTTCAATACATGTATTATGTGGTGTACAGCGAAGATATTTCACTCCACCCAAGTTTTATACTGATATTTCACCAACAATACAAGTTTTAGGGTCCCCTGTATATATAAACTCAAAAACGAAAAGTCGCTAAAATGGCAAACTTCGTATTTAAGTTAAGTATCTCCCAAGGATGCGACACACAGATCTCTAGGAATATCACCCCACCCCAAACTACCCTTTACATGGAAACATTTTTAATTTACTAAAAAATCACTAACGATTTTCATTCAAATGCCATATATATATATATATATATATATATATATATATATTAAAGATGTTCACATGTCAAAATGTATATCTTAAATGTTCTAGGAAAAGCCCCTGAAGACCTCTTTATTCTTAATGAATTTTGCTGGATTTTGCCTAACTAGTAAACCGCAAGCGATAGACAAAAGCTCACTACACAAAAAGTGTAGATCTCGTTAAAACCCAATTCAGATCATATACATTTTCTTGTGCAGTTGACCATTTTTGAGATATAAAACTTTTCACATACGGCATTGTCACCCACTGGTAATGCAAAGAAACGAATATTCATCCACATGGCAACAAGCTTTTAAAAGATTTAACTGTCATTTTAGTGATAGAAATGCTATCTTTTAAGCAGAGATAACTAATGTTTAACTCAATTGGCATGAAGTAGAAGCAGAAGCTTTTTAACAATTTGCTATAGAGTTGTAGAGAAAGTCATGTGACACAGATTTTTCTAGTTATTCCTTGGGGATTCCAATCAAAGGGGGCCTTGGTTTGTTTAAATCTTCTCTCAAAATATGTATGATTCATTTCAATTTTTTGCATTTTACTCCTGATTTCCTGTTGGTCTCTTATTTTCCATAGGCCTTTTTTTTCCTATACATACACCCTTGGCCACTGTATTTGCTTAACAATTCTGAGACATTTGTTTATATACTCAATTTCTTGATAATTGTATAGATTTCTTTGCAAGTTTCATATACAGTAAAATTCAAGACTACTTCAACCATTTCCTCATTCTCTAACACAATTTTTTAATATTTTTTAATTTGACATTTTATCTGAAAGTCTATGGGACCATTATTGCAGATTCTTCTTATTCTACTTTCAAACCTCTCTCGGAGCCCTCATTGGTAACCTCTACATCTATTATATATCAATATGGTAAGGTGGGAGGGAGGATTATTTTTAGGGAAGCTGAAATTCTAAATTAAATCCAGATGCAATGTTCAAAATGTTATTTCTAGTGACCACTATTTGGGAGCTTCTTGTCTATTCATACAGGCAAATTTTTGTATTTAACTGTGAAGCAGAGTGCACGAAAGATGGAAACAAATTTTAACATAGGACAATGCTTGAATATACTTGAGAGAATTCATCAATGTTCAAGTAATGGGTCTGAAACTTATAAGATAAGCAAGTATTTGCTATGTTATATAAAGCTGCCTCAATAATACAAAAAGTATTGAACACTATAAGGCAGAATTCAGGAACAATCAAATAACCTCACTCGTGCAAACCTCAAAGGAATTAACCTAAAAAGTGGTTGCCTGTCATGGTGTGATGTTTACTTCAAAAGGGATATTTAATGTCCTCCTGGCTAAACTAATTACTAGTTCATTTCATATTAACAAATGAAAAGAGATTGGGTGTGTATATACTCTGAACAAGGGCACAAAAAATTAAAAACAGAAGCCTAGCTGTATCTGAAGCATAGAGATTTTTTTTTCAAATATTTTCTTTTGGAACAATCTTTTCCTATGTGGCCATGTGGTATATATGTTACTGATATCACAGTACATTTGTTGGCACCACAGGAAAATCAGGTTGTAATTAATACTTTATTTTTATGAATACATCATTCGTTTGCTGCTACAGAGTTGATCAGAATGCTTCTTAACTCTACCTTTAAGTTACAATTCATTAGTTTGCTTCACTACACTTTTAGATTCATCACTTCTATATTCCTACACTTTTAGATTCATCACTTCTATATTCCAACAAAAAATGGGATATCAATTTCACAAATACACATTTGGCCTCCTGGAATAAATAATATTTAGCAAAATACCCATATATGAACATAACCCCCAAACATATGTAAAATTTGGTAATATGTTCAACATCTTCCATGTATGCAACACTAAAAACTATTGCAAAATACCTTTACTTTTTGGTATGTTTTACCCCTATCTCTTCAATATAAATTTCATTATTTTTACATGCACACTGTAAGAAAACTTGCACACATATCAAATTGAGTCAAGTTTTATTTATGAACGTCTCTTCTATATTAGGCATGAAAGGCTGCTTAATTTTGCTTGGAGACTTCTTTATCAGGCTTGAGGTTCTTTTACACTCCATAAATTTAAAAGACAGAACCACTGGCTTTACTTCCCTTCCAAGGGAAGACATGCTAAGAGTTTTAATGCCAAGAAAACTCCAAATACCCTTTATCAGGTTTGAATCTATGACCTTTGTTATCATACTAGCATGTTTCCCCTTGACCATTGGGAGTGTAGTGGTTACCATGCTGACTTCATATACCCAAGGTCGTGAGTTCAAACCTGGCGGAGGACGATGGATTTTTTCAGGCATAAAAATCCTTAGCATGGCTTCCTTCGGAAGGGAAATAAAGCCATGTGTCCCGTGTCATAGATTTACAGCACGTAAAAGAACCTCAAGCCTGATAGAGGCCTCTAAGCAAAATTAAGCGAATGGGATGCTGAGAACCGCAGCAGTTAAAGAGCGTCCATAAATAAAACGCCATTTCATTTTTTTTTGACCATGGGAAACACACATATTACTTTGAAGTTTGTACACATAGCTAATAGTCTTTTGTTATAACTAAGGCTGCTCAGATTTTTAGGCTTGAACTTTTTTCCTTCTGGCTATGAACAAAATATCAAGAAATATATTCATTTCACACTTCCTGAAGCACATGAATTTCATTGTACCTATAAAAACCTAAATTGGGGGGGGAGGGGGGCTTGATAGATAAAATAACCTAGATGCTGTTTTGCCTTCAAATAAGACTTCTTGTCCAAGAAAGGAACAAATATAAAACAAACATATTAAACTAAAATTTATTACATAAAATATAATTATATATAAACTCAGGTTTCCACACACATTGGCAACGTTACGCATTTGTGTTTTATTAATATAAAGATTCCAATATTTCAGGAACTAGTTATCATAACTATGACATTTTTACACGTGTGGCATGGAATATATATTTGGCAGTTTTTATAACTGCACCTAATATATCAGATTTATGTGCTGAAGTTCTCTTAAAATTGACAAAGTTTCATTTTGGGGAGGGAAATTTCACTGTTTTCATTTTTAGATCTGCAATAACTACCATTATAACTTGGACCCAGATTTTTAGGTGGCATAAACTATTTTAGGTTTCTATAACTACCTTATATGCCAGAAATGAGAATAGTTTGACCAACTATAAGGTCCTTGTTTATACATATGTTGATTTTTCTGATCAAGATTTTTATTTTTACAGTAGAAGTAAATCAAAAATTAACACACTGCATTCAGTATCTGACTTCATCTTATTGGGATACTATTAAAGGGTTTTGTATTTTATTATTAGGACATATTAGCTGAAATTCAATGCCAAAGCCAGAATTTTTCGCCTGCTTCTAACATATGACTCTTACCCTACCACGATAGTGGAAATAATGTTGATGGCCTTCGTACTTTTCTCATGATAACTGTTAAAAAACGTTCAACCCTTTTAGTGCCAGCCCAAATAGGAAAATGCTGCCTGAAAAGTGCCAAGAAATTTTAGGGGAGAATGGAGAATATAGGGTTTTAAATTATTAGTAATAAAATGACATAAGAGAGCTGAACATTTTTTTCATTTTCAGTAAACCACTTTGTCTACTGTATTATATGCATTATATGGATGAGAATTCTCTTCAATATTTTAAAAATTAAAAACAAAATAAAAATTAGATAATAAAATTAAACATCCCAAAATAATCAATAATTAGGCATACAAAAGCTTACTACACAAAGTTCAACCAATCGAAAGTAGAGATTTCTTTACTAAAACAGCATTCTGTTTTGGTCTGGTGTTTTTATTTTTTTAAATAAAAATAATAATAAAAAAAAAAAAAATAAAAAGCCAAAACACACACACACACACAAGCATTATACCACTATTAATGAAAATGGCATAAAGCAATAGGACACAAATGTAACATTATTGTACAATTTAGTACATGTGCTACTGCGTAGCTGAATGGTTGATTCACATTGCCTTTGGTTACACCTTCAAGTACAGATTATTTGCATATGTACAAGGGCCATTGATATCGGATGCATTTTCATCGCTAAAGCTAGAATATATATCTTCCCCTCTTACATCGATGTCAGAAACTCATTCATCAAGGTCTGATCACTCACTTTCTTCTAATACAATGCAAACTGCAGCTCTTTATTTTCTCTTTGGTTTGTAACCTTCAGCTAGATGCCATGTTTCAACCAGCATATACAAACACCGGTTGGATTTGGAACTAATTTAGTGCTTTGGAATGAAGATAAGGTTCTGAAATGCTCCAGAAAACCTTTCTCTATGGCTAAACACAGACTTTCCCGCTGGAAAGAGTTAAAACATATGAAAACAGCATAACAATTAGAGCGCCATTGGCTATAAAATAGTTAACATTGCGACTTATTGAAATGTATTTATGTGGAATAATTAGATCAAGGAAGTTCTTATGCCTTCTAGTTTTCCATCATTATGAGATGTGAGAGGTGCTAGGGAAATGAAAAAGGTAAAAAGCTTGCAGTGTATGCTGGCATCTGCTTGTCCTTTTATATCAGTTAAGGATCCGTTGGTATAAATGTGAAGCCATTGTCCTTTTGGGTAACAGAAATTGTTTCTAAATCATCCATTTTCAGAATTTTAGTTTCTTTTTTTTTTCTTTTTCTTTTTTGTTGAGTTTTATGTATCCAAACATGTTTTCTTTGTAATCAATGATTGGTTGATTCAATGGGTATATGGGCAGAGGTACAGTGACGTCCCAGAAGTATCTGACCTGACGTAGATAGTGGTTGTTTCAAATAATGGCTAAAAGTACCAACCTTAGAAAGCTTAAGTTTGAAGTTTAATAATTTTTACATTGTTTAACATTTGCTTGGCAGCCATCATTATTGGATGCACTCAGTGAATTTGTAAACATGGATAAAATGGGTCATGTATGGTCTGTGAAGCCTCTTCAATCTTTATTACTTGTATAAATATACCGTTAAAGACCCAAATTGTACTATATGAACAACATAACCTCAATAAAGGGCACAGTTTATACCAAATTTTTTTATGGTATTAATCATTTTCAAGGCATTCTTTGTTTAAAATTTATTAACACTATTACCCCAGTGGTGAAGTCCAATATTTTTGCTCATGGTCATGTAAGATACTTTGAATATCTAAGCAATTGCATAACCATTCATTTTTGCTTTAGCCTACTCTATCCTAAATATTTTCAAAATGCATAAACCTATTATACAAAATTATCTCAATTAACAAAAGTGGACAGAAGCATAAGCTGTTATGAGGAAAAGCCATGTGTATGCAACCCATTTGAATGCCCCATTTTATTAACATTTTAAACAAATTATTCTAGTGATGACTTTGAAAAGGTTAATGATTTTCGTATCACAATTGTGATCTGTTATTGTAAGAGCATTTTTACATGCGGTACTAATATACTGATGATAAAGGTTATTTGAAAATATATTTTAATATAAGACCTAAAAGCCATGTTATCTTGTCTGAAACATTCCATTAACTTTCTATTCTTATCCCAATAAAATAAAACTTGGAAAGGCACAGAAGTTACCATAGGGTGGATAGAGTATTCATATTGAAAGACTTAAAATCATTTTGAACATAGCATTCCCCAATTTTGAGAGAAAGAAATTTTGGATAGAATGGAACTGCAAAAAGAAGCTCGATGAACTAAAATGGAGTGAGAAGATACAAAATGGCTACAATAAAAGGGTTTAACACACCCACAATGTTTAATATGCAGAAGACTTTTTTATCACTTTTCTTACAAAAGTTTATTCTTCTATCTTCTTGTAATTCAACTAAAATCTGGCTTATTACATGTTATTGTAGGTAAAGACACAATAGGCTAAAGCAAATAAAATCTATTAGATGTGCATCTCTTGCTAAATTAAATAACCTACCACTAACAAAAGATCTAAAGAATTTGAAAATTAAGATTAAAATGATAAATTAACATTTTTGAATGGTTAGTTTAAAAAAATTATATTTTACAAAGAATTACATATTTATGCAGTATTTTTTTTTTCTCTTTCCTATGGTTTACCAGTTATAAAAATTCACAAAGTTATGAAATGCTGTTTGCATAAAATACAACATATACTTTTGAGACATGTGAAATATTTTGAAACATAGGGAATTTCAATTCAAATTGTTGCCGCAATTTTAGAAAAAAGTTTCAACTTTGCACATGGATTAAGGTGAATGTGGACATTAATAGGAATTAATTGCTCATTGGAGCTCACTGGTAACAGATTGTATTTCAAATATGGTAGTAAATTAAGTTAACTAGATATGTCTAAGCACATAATTTTCAGACATTGATCAATTAGAATTTTAGTTTAACACTTTTACTCCTTGGACATACTGACAATTCGCACATGTGTTGGCTGTCATGAGGAAGCATTTCAATTATGCAGATCTTCAGGTTCACTGATGGAAGCTTATTTAGTAGGATTAATTTACTGAAGTCAAAGGGTACACAAAATCTTCCTCTACAGGTAGACACTTTTATGCAGATTTATCTGCATTTGAAGTTTTAGTGAGAGTAATAAAGAAGAAACAGAAGTCAAGGAAGATTAGCATGTTAGAAAGCTGACAACAAGAAAATGGCCAAGGCCTTCAAAATGATTGAGGTTGCAATGACAATTTTTTTAGTTTTTGAAGAACATGATCCTGAAGGAGTGCAATAGCGAAGAATGAAGTTGAACATTTTCTTAAATGTTACGAAGAGATCTATAATCAACTGATAAAGAAGACTGCTGACAAACATTTATTTGTGCAAAACAATGTGGCACCCCAAAAAATGTGAAGTACCTAGTGAGAATACTTCAGCTACAAAGGATTGCATGTGGTTATTCTGGGTTCAAACCCAGCGGAGGACAATGGATTTTTTCGGGTGTAAAAATCCTTAGCATGGCTTCCTTCGGAAGGGAAGTAAAGCCGTTGGTCCCATGTTGTAGATTTACGGCACGTAAAAGAACCTCAAGCCTGATAGAGAGGCCTCTGAGCAAACTTAATCGGTCTTTCACACCCAATTTAGAATGGGACGCTGAGAACCACAGCAGTTAAAGAGCGGCCATAAATAACACGCCATTTACATTTTGTAAAGTTATTCATCATGGAATCTGAACCAACTATAGCATCAACAGGTTCTTCCAATGTAAATAGTCCAGAGGCTATTTAGAACACTACTTTAAAATTAATTTATTTATGCAAATTCAGTGTGGACTGCAATTCTGCAGAATGTAACTATCCATATAATGGATCTACCTGTATTACACTATTTACGTAAGATTCTGATATTCTATTAAACAAAACCTGCACTGTTTTTGTCTGCTGCTGTTACATAACAGACAATTAGAAACATGGGCAAATTGGCAATCCCTCCCCTTCAGCCATTCATTGCATGTTATTCTTCACACAATGCCCCAAACATTGCTACTCCTTTCACATTTGAATGCCTTATGTCTAAAGATATTAAGACCTGATAACAGGTCCACAATGTGCAATTTTATTTATATTCTGTGGCAGGGCGTTAAACCTTGCACAGTTTAAGAATTATTGCAGATACTCTGTAGGTCAGCTGGGGCATGAAGTGAAAAGGGAAGAAATAGGTTTAAGTTGTATTAATCTAATGATCCCATTAAGTGGTGCTTTTGTTACTTTTTGATTTCATAGTTTGCAATTAGGAGTTTGTTTGCCAATTTAATTGCTTAGGTACATGACCAAATAATTTATTACTGGATTTATGGTATGAAGATTCCAGCAACACTAAGTGATTTAGAAGCATTCAGGATAGGAATTAAGTGATTGGTTTTAAAAACTTTTTCATTCCCATATTTTACATACTGTTTATCTCAACTATTATCACTTCAAAGAAACTGTCCTCTGTTCAATCTGTTTAATGTGCAGCTGAAACCTGTGTTTTTATAAGGTGTTCACATTCAATCGCATAACTACACAGAGCTTTTATTAATGCACTTTATTTTTACACATATTTAACAATTCCCTGATCTTGATTGTATTTGCTAAAATGCAATTTTACATAGATGCACTTATGCCTTTAACAGTAAGTCTCTTTAATGACACAAAGAAATGCACAGGTTAACCAAAACTGCTCACTTTTTGCTACCTTGATCATAAAACAATAACCTACTTATCCAGCAAACAGAAAACTGCACAAAACAAGTTCCTCTGGGAATATCCTCTTCTCTGTATCACTCCCATTTACAAACTTAGGTCTATAACCTGCAACAGCTCAGACATAACTGCATCTAATCTCATATAGATATTTATATGAATCATGAAATGGAGCAAATATTACACACAAAATTAAGAATAGCAGGCTTAACATGGATAAGATGCATACTAAACAGTATGTCAAATTTCAAATTGCTTATATCTTTAGAGCCTTCGCATTTTCAAGAATGTTTCAAATGTTTAGTGGAACAAATTGCGACATAATTGTATCAAAAATCATATTCTTTTTTGACTAAAAATTAAATTATTTCAAGTGGTTATTAAGTGTAATCAATTATTTACAAAACATTTTAATTTAAAACCTTTGTTTACCTATTCCAGTTTAGATTACATTTCACTTACTTGTGGGTGCAGACCGAAGTTCACGCCCTTGACCAGCATCCTCCTTTAGATCTATGTGCTCGTGTATGTGATGTTAAAGAACGGATTGCAGACTGGGTGCCAAACCCAAAGTTACCTTTGCCATCTTCTACAAAAACCCATCTTGATGAGTAAAACATGAATGCTAGCATTTGGAATATTTGAAGTTTACCCAAAAACATCATGGAAAAGCATCGCTCTCAAACAGGCAACATATTCGTATTTTATGTATATGCAGATGCAATTCTGTGGCATTACAAATACAAGTGAAATAGTTACAGACGACAGAGACTTACGTGATAAAGTGGAAGTGATCACTCGGCTGTTTTAAGTTGGTTGCTTCCACTAAAAAGATAACGAAAAACACTGCACCCCAAATATAACACTTGCAAAAGACAACGCATAGTAAATACAGAAATGGCACCTTACACTCATTGCACTACAAGAAATATTCATACAGGTTTCAGAAATACCATGGGAAATTTTGGTTTTACAGAAGTAAAATCATAATATGCACTCTACTTAAAAGCCATTGCTGGACTATGTTGCTCTGCAGCGATGCTGAAGTGTTCCACACCACGTTGCACGAAATGAGCAAAAAGTTGTAAATCCTAAAGAGAATATGCAGCGACCAACAACACATTTAAACCCTTCTGCAAAGAGAAGTTCAAAATCCCATACAATGAAAAGAACTTCCGACTGGGGAAGATTTTATTTGGAAAAAAAAACCTCTTTAGCAATTAGTTCAATTAAATGAGCTTTTGTTTCTCGAAAGCATCTTCACCATATTGGAAGTTCTTCAAAGTAAGGGATCACGATTTATTTCTACTTTGCAAACATGGTAAACACCTCACAAAATGAACAAGCACTAAACAAAACTCATCAAGCACTTCAAAATGTCATGAAAGGCAACAATACAGATATGCTCTGATAAGGCAAATATTCACTTTTAAAATCAATCATGAAATGCAGCAATTATATGAGAGCAGTAAAGAGACACAATAACAATCGAAGAACAGATTTATATACAAGACATATTGAATTATAGATCATAAAAACTATAGCTAAGTTAACAACTATATTGCTTGAGGAAGTACATATTTAACATGAAAAATATCAGTAAACATTAAAAAGGCCTAATTTTCTAGACATGAGAAAAACTGAAAAATATTTACAATGTAAGGAACTGATTTTCATATCAAGATGAAATACAACTAAAATTAAATATCCTCTGCATAGCTCCATAGATTGGAGAAATAGGTGAGAGAAAGCTCTTGAAGCAAATAATGGACAATCAATTCAAGATCCCTATCACCACTGTAACACTAAGAACACTGCAAACATTTAGTAGATGATAAATCATTTAACATCACAGTTTTTAAGAAGACAAATTCTAAGAGATTTTGTCACAATAAGTTTGGCAAAAACCTTCAAATGCTTTAAGTGATCTTGCATTTACTCTGCATTACCTTGCACCTCTAAGATTAGTATCGCTTATTTCAGTTTTCTTATAATGCTTTTGATGCTTATTTTGGAATAAAATTCTTTTATAGTTTTTAAATGAATAATACTCCAACAGTTAAGTGTAAGCAAAACGTAACTAAAACTATGGAAGATAAATAATTTTCATTTGGATTAAGGATTTGGATTCTTAACCAGACATTAAGTCTGCACCAATAATTAAATTATCTTCTTTACAAACTTCACTCTAGGTTTTTACTGGGTGGAATCTTTACACAAGCAAGAAACCTGTAGGCACACAAAAGGGATTTTCTGAACAGGAAGGATGATTTTCTACAAGCATACATTTCCTCGACACAAAGCAATATTTGAATGTGACATATGTTGGTTACGACCTGAAGAGAATGATCAGAAGGAACCTTTTCAAATGCTACAATGAATAGAGGTTTGGGCAAAAGAAGCTCTAAGATTGCCAAGACACATGCAGTTGAAAATAACTTCCATGAGCTTACCATTAGATCAAAATAGGAGTTTACAATTACTGTAAAAGACAAACTTCTGCAATGTATTTCTGCAACATGAACATTTTGACTGCAGCAATAGCATTATTTTATCCTTTCTCTAATCCCAAAAATTCAAAGTGAATATGGAATAGGTTTATAAAGAGTAAACGTAAATAATAATATAATTCTTGCTGCAACTATGGAAAGGGAAGAGGAGGGGGGGGAACAAATAAAAAAAAAAAAAAAAAAAACTTAAAAACTGTTAAGCAGCCATTGCACTTCTACAGCTTTATGCAGCATTTATTTGAAATTCATGACCCCTAACCACTCCTGATAGAATGTATTGGAATATCATATTACTATTATGGGGAACATTTTAAACATTCTATTTATGAAATTATTTCATATTTCCAGGGTGAAGTAAATAAAACATCCTCTTCATAAAGACTTATTTCTAAATTTTGATATAAAGAACAAGCAATTTCTTTTCTTTGGTTAAAAAAAAAAAAAGAAGAAAAAAAAAAAACCACTAATAAAGTCACAGTGTTACAAATCCCATTTCAAGAACTTTACATGGTTTGAGATTTTCTGGTTCACTTCAAGCAATGAATTGTCATTTCTGAGAAGAATTAAATGATATAGGTGCAATTATTTGCTGATTGTATGGAACAGAAGAAAACAGCTTAATAGGAAATATTGGTAGAGGGTTGGGGTGGCGAATAATTTTAGCTTGAAATGGCATTGTATGTTCCTTCCTTACTCTCAAAGTACTAGCACAACTTCTTACAAAGGGGAGGCGTGAGTCTGCATTACATTCATAGTTCTCGTAAAGCACACAATGGTCATAATGTGAAATTTGAAGGAATCTTAAGGAAACAGTTAAGGTATAAAAATTTCAGTACAACAGTCAAGTTATGCTGAGGGCCTTTACTAGTGGCATAGCATGGTTTATGGACTAGGGTTTGCACTTCAAAGTCTGCTTAAAAAAAGATCACGAGTAAAATAAATTTAGAAAAAAAAAAAAACACAAAAAGAAATATTTTAATTCAATCATATACACACAGCATATTGCAAAAAGTGTATTAGTGTTACTATCCACGCTCTGCATTACATCCATACAATCTATGAACCATTCTTCAATAGTTCCCTGGGTTTTCACAATGCAGAATGGCATTTGAGACTTCTATACTTATATCAGGCACAAAATGTTTCATAAACCTCTTTTCTAATTTTGTTGGTTGGCACTGTGCTGATGTGGATGTTAGGTCAAGGTAGCAAGAAATGAAGTGGGCATTTTCAGGTGCTCTTTGATACAGGTCTTATTTTGTTATTCAATTAAATTTCACTCTTTTAGATGATCCAGCAATCTCAAAGTGGTCAGTAAATATGCCAGTGCACTGTTACTCAGATTTTTCTGCCATAACTGTATGTTATGTCGTTCAAAGTTTGATAGTTTATATACAGAATTTATTTTCTGTTTTTTTTTTTTTTTTTGCACCGATGCAATTACATGAACAAATTACTGTACGTTTTTCAAACAGCAATTACACCATTGAGCCACAATTCACTTTTATAAGTTAGGCTTTACCATTAATGTCTCAAGACATTTTTATGTTATATTTAAAAAATGTTTTGGATCCTACTTATATATTCTTTTGTAGTAAAACTAAAAACTTCACTTTCATTCGTTGATTGCACAAGCCAGATTACACATTTGATGCACTTGGTTTATGCAACTGGAACACACTGTCTACAACAAATGTTTTCCTCACGCCGATGCATGCAAATGAGCCAAGTACTATTCTGCTCTCATTTACTTAGTGTATACTTCCTATTCGTAATTGCCATCCAAATTGCTGCAAATTGTAATCTAGTTAGTTTCCAATAAGTTTAAAGTATGAAATCAGTTTCCCCTATTAAGCAAAATGAAATAGTTCCCCTTTAACCACCTTAACCTTAATAAATAAAATAAAAAAAAATATATACATGCTCCTATTAACAGGCTATTATTAATGCTGTATATATAATCCTTCTCTAATTTACATAACTCTTATTTTAAAAAAATGTTACTTTTCAATGGCAACTTGTTACACACAGCACTCTTGATTACTATGAGAAATAATTTTTGTTAAGAAATGTTTCTAATGAAGGTAACCAAGCCCAAACACGAGAAGTATTGTTTAAACTGCTATTCCATGTACCTAAATATTCAATTATTGATGTAATTCAACATTCTCACATATGGCTCTACTGAATTTATATGCTAATATAGTAATGGTTTTTTAATTTTAGATTTGTGGTTATTTAACCTGAGGAATTGCAGCCTTGCATTTCATATAACACCAAAACCAATTACACTAAACTATATCATTTACTGAAAGCAGCATTTATTTTATATGTGGAATGCCGAGAGCAATTATTTCAACTTGCACTTATTTGAAAATTAGATAAGCTATGCTATACTTTATGACCATTTCATATGTCCTTGTATATAAATCTGCCCATGAAACCATATCCTCAAGTTAATTAAAATGAAGCATACAAATAAGGTACTTTTAATAACAGCTACACAGAAAACAAGTCAATGCTATTGTCTGGGACATCTTAAGCTGGGTGGTACCAGTCAATCTCTGTAAGACAAATATTATGTCAAACTTGAGCACAATACAAGCAATATAATGTAAAGTGAGAACTACTTAAATAAAACCAAAAAAATTCAAAGGCTCTTTCCCCAAAAACAATTTCTTTTAACACAATGAAAGGAACGTCTTAGCAATGCTAGAATTCCACCTCCACATAGAAATATTTTTTAAATATACTTTGATATGGACATCTCATATAAAATTATAGCACATTACAATTCAATTTTAACATGTTTACAAGTGTATACTTAGTTCTAATAATGGTGCAACCAAAAAGTATTCAAATCTGAAACAAATTCATCCAAAATGATTTATGTTAAACAATTTGCATCAAGCCAAATGACAGGACAAAACATAAGAATAAAAAACATGAGCTGTTAGTCCATTTTGACACATTGCAGCTCTAAGCAATTTCTTTACCATATTAGTGTAAGCAGTTGTAGTTGCAAGAACTTAAAATGTTTTGGTTCATTTGTGTTATGCATACTAGGGATAAAGCATTAAGAATGCAACGTGCTGCAAATGGTTAAGGCTTGTTCATCCTCAGCTTAGAAACCACACCATCTACATTTTATACTTTCAATATTTCACTTGCAATTCAAGCTTTCTTTTCTTAATGCTATTTATAAGCAAACTGATATCTATACACAAACACCATTCAACTTTTTTTTTTAAGCCTTTCATTTTTTATGGTATATAGTAGTTCTTCCTGAACTAGGCTGGTTGCTGAAGACCTACTCTCTCAGTATAGATATTCAAAGTTTCAAAACAATACTTTAAACTGTGGTGCATAAAAACTTATAATTGTAGGTTCTCAGTTTCACCACTGCATGGAAGTTTATTGAACTAATCAAAATGTTTCCTAGAACAGATACTCCATTGACAAGTTTTAGGCATCACTCTTCCCTGCTTCTTATCCTTTTAATCCCAAATGACTAAGTTATTATAAAAAAAATGTATACAGAAAAAATGCATTTCTACTGGTAATTTTATGAGTCAGATTCTAAGAAAGAGACAGAACAAAAGGAAGTTCACATGTTTGAGACTCAAGTGATGAATTCTGCCACTAACAGTTGGGAGAATGCGCAAGAGTTATATGACAGCAGGCATCAACCATAGGATTCTGCAGTCTCAAACATGTGTATTGTAATTAACATGTATTTGGTTGAACAGCATGCTTTTAATTTTATATTACACATCTAAAACAAACTAAAATGATATATTGCCATGGCAAGAGATTTCTGCCAGCAGATTAGGCATAGAGAATTTGTTACTTCACATGTTTTCAAGCATGAATGCATGCAGAATTATTGTTAATCCAACCTTATACTTTACAGTTAGACAGCATGGTTTTCCTTTGCAGATATACAACATTTATTGGTGTGCAAAAAATCTGCATATTCTACAATGGATTTGCTCATCCCTGAAGTGAAAATAAGGGTTAAGTAAGGGCTCGTGGAAATACTGGGCCTGCATTTCTTCAGGAAATAAAATTCTGCAATCAAAACATTTTGACTCCTTTTTCCATGAACCCAGAAGAGCAATTCAGCATGTGCAGCATGCATCCTGGCATGGGAGACAATTTTCTGAGATTTAAAATGTGTTTAGTCCACCTACAATCTGGGATACCCTTAGGTACACTGCGTAGAACTGTTGTCAGGTAAAGGGCAGTCATAAGTCAATATAGTGTAAAAGGAATTGATACATGCATTATTTTATATAACAAGTCGCCAAGTAGCAGATCTTTTCTCACTCATTACAACTACAAAAACAACTGCTTTGAGTTAATTACTTTAAGGTAATAGAATTGCAGAGATTTGCCACATTCTGGAAGCACATGCTGTGCAGAAGTAAACATTAAGTTGTACTAAATTGGCAATGAAAGAATGGATTAATGGAATCCAGAAATTCAACATTATGTTTGTAAGAAAAATTAAAAAAGTATGACAAAACTTGAAAACAAGTTCATCACCGGCATCCACAACAAAAGATGTTACCTCCCTGCTCCCAAGAATAATTGTCACATTATGTCAAAGGCAGTGTTTTCAGTTTCTTAGGATATCATGGTTTCAGAAGACAGAAAATGAAAATGAGCTGTAGTTAACTTTTATAGTGCACATCATTGCACTGCTTACACTTGCCATACAAATGCTACTCCTGATCAACTAATATAAGCTTATTTATGGCATCATGTAACCTATGATTTACCTTCATTACTATGATGCACAGGATCAAATAATAAGCAATGCCATTTTATACAAGAGGAGCTTTTTTCAATCTCAAATAGCTCTGCTACGTAAACCACACAAGATACACAGGCAGATCTAGGCGCAATGTAACTACCCCACCAGAACCAAGCTACAGGCTTTTCAACATGGTTGTTACAATTAATTTTTTCTCTAAGTATGAATTGTGAAGTAATTCGTTATCTACAGGCAGAAAGGAATAGAACAAAAATTCATCGCAAAATGAAATCTGTTTATGGTGCAAACTGTATTAGTGAGAGGTTGTGTGTGAATGGTTTAGGAAATTTAAAGGCCAAACTGATTTTGATGGACAAGAACACAAGTCTGTTGCTAGTGAAGATCAAGTGGTTGTAGAGATGATTTACCATCAGCGAGTTGTCAGGATTTTCTAGATATTTCATGGCCAGCTCTATACACAATTGTTACAGAACACCTAATCTATGTAAAATGTTTTGCATATTGGGTTTCTTAACAGCTGTCTTGCGGACTAAAAAGTATGGTGTGGCATTCAAAGTTATCCTTTCTCACATGTTACTGATGGAGGAAGAGTTTTAGAACTCCATTGTGACAGGATAAAATGTAGATTTACAACAATCTAATATCAAAAGATCAATCCAGAGCTATTCAAAACAAAAGAGGTATGCTCTCATCTGAAATTGTTTCAATACACAGTAGAAAATCTCATACTGCTGGGATAACCCAACACTTACTCAATTTCATTAGGAAGTGTTCATCACGAACTGATCTTCTGGCATATACCCCAGATCTAGTACAGAATAACGTATTTTTTTCAGCAGCTGAAAAAACCTCTGGAAGGAAGAGCTTTTGCACCAACAGAGACCTCCATTCTCTGACAGCAACCGACTGAGAGGGTATGGGAAAGCTTTTATATTGATATGACAAATATCTTAAACTTCACAGCAAAACTGGAAAAGCAACTGTGACTTTTGACTCATGGTAATAAAATCAACTTTGTAATTCACTTATATCTGTTATGCACCATCAAATGTTGAAAAGAAAAGAAAAGAAAAAAAAAATCAACAAGCAAAACAGCCCTTTTAGTTTATGCTAGTTTTGAGAAAGGACAACAATGAGTTGTGGTAAGTCAAAGCAGCTTTTCCTTACTTCAGAGAGCAACATGTGGATTGTCAGAACCACATGTGTATGTATAGCAGATGTTGCTATGCCATATGCTAGGATGGATCTAAAGCGAGAGCATTTCTATGCTATGAATTTCTGTGGCTTTAAAGTCTTTTAAGGAAGAGTGAATGCCTCTAAAGACTGCATTGTGTTTTTGGGGATCTTTGCCCTTCGCAACCTACCATTTATCAATGGTAGCCAAGTTTAGAAAAGGAAGGAATTCCCTGAAGGTGAAGATTGAGCAGGATGGTTAGCTACAGCAACAATAGATGAAATCAAATTCAAAAGGTCCTAACTATTGGATCAGCAGCAGTGAAAACAATCCTGAAAGAAAACATTTACGTCACAAAGCTTTGGAGTCACTGGATCTCCCACCACCTTAGGAATGAGGAGAAACAAACATGTGTGCAACGCAAATGACAAAAATTCAATGAAGGAAGATCCAAAAACATAACACTGAAAGGTGACAAAAGCTGGATTTACTATGATCCAGAAACTAAACTACTCATTGGTCTGGGACTTCCCAGGAGATTCCCAAGAAAAGGCGAAGTGAACAAGAACTGTTGGCAAGAAGTTATGTTCCTCCTCAGCAAGAGGCCATATTGTGACGATTCCACAGAGACAAAAGATTATTTACTGCCAGATGGTACACCACAAAATGTCTGCCAAAAGTGTTCAAGAACTGAGAAAAGCGTCTTAAGATTGTTGCACCATGACAATGTCTGACCACACTGCACAAAAAACAATTTCTGGATAGTTTAATGAATGAAGCTGCAAGGATACTTGCAGCTTCATTTTGAGGACAAATTATTTTTGCTTTAAAATTGAATTAGATACTCCAAGATGAACTATAACTTTTTTTTTTTTTTTTTTTCATTTTATATCCTAATAATTACATATGTGATGGAAGGTAATGAATGGAATGGCTCACTGATAATCATTGCTGCACATATGACCCCATTAACAGTGATGTGATGGATGATGCCTAACACACTCTTTCCAAAATAAAGTTGAGCACAAGTTATGCTATAAAACTCCAGAATACTCTTAAGTTACCTTTAAGGCAACAAGATTTATAATCAAAATATAATAATTTATCCCTTGAGACAGCAGAGTGAGACACAAGCTACGAGTGCGAAAGCCAATTACAATCAATACTGCCTAACACCCCTTGTCCCACTTGTCCTAAGACCTGCAGCATAACCTAACACTTCCAAGGTTGAATGCATGCACACAAAAAACTAGGCAATGCTTTCATTAATAACAAATAGTCATGCTATTAGAAATAATGTGAAATATCCTTTAGTTCTGTCAAATTTTGAGCACTATTGAAATATAACACACGCATTTTTCACTTATGTTCGATGTTTACAGAAAATTAAATTATTATGGAGTGCATTTTATGCACCACCCCTTACGCTTCTTATCCATTTATTTGATTATGTTATCAGAAACGGTAAAAATTAACATGCAGCCTTTCCTTTTCCTGCTATCTCGTCTCGCAAAGCTCATGAAGTCAGTATATAAAAATTTTGAGTGTAAATTATACATCAGTATAGTTTCATGCACATTTCTTTTTTCACTAAGTCATGTACAATAATGAATCAATTGTTAGCAATTAACCGAGCATCCCAGGTAGCCTTTTTTTCTTCCTATTCTCATCTGTGCAAAGGGTTCCATGAATTCAGTCATGCCATGTGGTGTCAGAGCTATCTCACAGGAGAAGTTATAATACAGCTATTATAATATAAAGGCCCCATAAAAGTAATAAGTTCCAGGCATGTGATAAACTGTTTCAAAGATATTAATCGATACAATAATTATTCAGTATCAGCCATTTAAGAAAAGAAAAAAATATATTTTAGCTATCAGGTGCATAAGGTCCATCCTTTTCACATCAATATGGCAAAATGAAAAAGAAATGGGCATTTACCAACTTGATTATTGCAATTCCCATTAAAAATGTAAGTGAGATTTCAATACAAAAAAATATTGTGATAGTAGGCCTCCAAATAGCTTCACAAATGATGCTGTAATGCTGCAACACTATAAATAGTAATTTTCTGTTATATCACAATCCAATACCCTAATTATATATTGATCTGTATTTGCCAAAATGACTAAAAGTGGACTTGTACTACCACAAATAGTTAACAGTTTAATGATGTGAATACTTCTTAAATTTGTCAGTTTTGTAGGACAACATAATGCATACCTAATGTGGAAACCATGTTGGGGAATAAAAATATGTATTATAAAATAATACTACTGTTTAATAAAGAATTGCGTTTGAGTAACATGGTATGCATGCTCTGAGCCATGCTGAATAGAATTTTCTGTGGATATAACCAACCACATATTCTATTAATTTTCTCTGAGAAGCACAGGCATGCACATAATTGTTTGTAAAATGGGTACTAACCTTATTATGTATGCTGAAACTGGTGTCCTTTTGCAGTAACATATTTTCAACATCTTTTGAAAAATGTCCATTTACATTCATAGTATTGCTTCCATACATTCCCATTTCTGTTCTTAAAACAGTCAAGCTCATTTACTCTTTGGGTTTCTTCACAAGTAAAAATTATGTGAAGCTAGAAGGGGGAAACCCTGAGGCATAATGCTTTAGAAATTTTCACAAACACCCTCATAATTCAAGAAGTTAGAAGTTAAACACAGTAAATAACATCAGGAGCACATTTATTCTGTATGTTATATGATGCCAGAAGTATTATATATTGATCTTAAGATTATAGCACTTCAGTTTGTTAATTTGAAGTTTAAGTAGTAGCAAGTGACACATGCAAAGCTTGGTAAATATGTTACACTTATTCGCAATGGATCACATATAATTGAACAATTGGAATATGCTTCTTGGAAGCACAGAAATAGAACATAGCAAGTGTTCAGCATGCTTTACAATATGTTTGGTTAGCCTGTCCATCAAATCTTAAATATTTTAGTAGATTTTTAAACATTTTCAACAAACCTCCATTTTTAGCACTTAGGGAGGGTGCAATGAAGAACCTAGGACAAATTTGGTGAAGCAGCAAATTAACTCTTACATTACTCAAGGACTGCAAAGGTAGATGTGAAACCAACAATCTCCACCACCCAATTCCCATTGCCCATGGAGCAAACTGATTTTACAACAGAGGCTCTTGGGACAACAGTATAATTACAATTATTACATCACATTGGAACAAATGCCAATACATATGCTAACCTGATAAGTGTTAATGCATCCCACAATAACAATGTGGAGAAAGGTTAGTGAATCTACCAATTAAAATCCTCCCAACTAGATCCAAAGTGACCCTTGACCAACAACAGGTGTGGTCCTCCAGACATACTGGAATTAATGTTTAGAAAGTAGTCTCTAAAATATGATGTCCATTAAACTCAACCACCAGCTGCCACTACAATGCTTCACAAAGATATATCACTTCCAGATATTTGAGGCTGCACCACGGCTAAGTGGTTAGATCACTGGCCTCTCACCGAGGCAGCCCAGGTTTGATCCCAGGCACCCACATTTGTGAACGACAAAGGGTTGCTTTTTCTTTGTTTGGTCTTTTTTTTTTTTGTTTCTCCCACCATCACATTCAATTGGTGCTCCATCTTCACTCCATGTATCATCATCAGTGTCAGCCTGTGGTGCCATCTGTAGCAACATTAAACTCTACCAAAGAGGAGGGAGGGGGGGGGGGGGGGTTCAAATATTGGGAAACTAGGAGAATGACTCAACTAGTGTGCATTTTTCACACATCCCTTCTCTAAGAAACAAAAGTGAAACTGTTGCAAAACCAGATTCCAATGCAGTTCATGAAATTTTAATCCTTCATGGTGTCATAGCATAGATATTAACATCGTGTTAACTGACATAAAGAACTCTAGAACATCAACATAGGAGATAAGCTTAGAATTAATTCAAAAGCCATTGCTCCCAATTTTTTCCTTTACTGTATCTGAAATAAGTGATGTACAAATGAATTTTAAATTTAACTTTGACTTTACAATTAAAGTCACTGATTTACATTGCACTTCCTTCATGCTCCTTCCACTTTAAGTAGCAGCAAAGAAGATAGAAAAACTGACAATGCTGATAACTGAATACTCTTAAAATGTTTTACATTCTGTTGAAAAGATATATGACATAACAAGCGCTCTTTTTCTTCATCTCTCCACTAATGTGGAATCGCCAACTTTTTACATTTCAATGGATGTCTAGTAGGTAGTAATATTTTCTGCTTCAAGTCAGCATTTTTTATGTTATCAAAATCAGGCCTCTAAGAAAGGGGACTATGTAAATTAATACTCAACCCCCCTCCCCCAGAAAAGGATACTTTTCCCAGTAATAAGGCTTCAAAATAACCTGCCTTTTCTCTGCTCTTAGGAGAAAGTCTAAGAGCAGTAGAAATCCCAAATTGCAAACCTACAAGAAAAGTTCAAGAGCTATGAATATGAAAAGCTCATGCAGGCATACTTTCAGCCATAGTTCACTCAACTGCTCTAGACACACAGCCACTTAGGGTGGTCACTTATAAATTTAATTTTGGAATTTAGCATATCTTAGAAGACAACTTTTCAACCAAATTTAAAGTGGACATATATTTTGAACAAACTAAGGGGCACTTGAGTTGATATCTGATTACCTAATTCAAATTTGTGCAGAAATTCATGTAATGGGCAGAGAGGGAGAATGAAGCATGAAAATGTATTGGGGAGAAAGTGACAGCATGAACAGCAGCAGTGACAATAGTGGATAAGATTTTCTTCTAGACAACATATCTAAGATAACCATCGTAAATAGTTTTACCTAATTTGAATTTGGATGAAAATTCACATAAAGAACAAGAGAGAACAGAAATGTACCAGTATTGTTCAGTGGGAGGTAACTGCACAAATGCAGCAACGACAACAATGATGGATAAGGTATCCCATCTAAACATATTACATCATTGTAAAAAGTTTTACCCGATTTGAATTTGTAGTATGGAAATTCATATAAAGGGTGGGAGTGAGAGAAGAGAACAGAAATGTACTGGTGTGTGTGGTGGAATATGAATATGCCGCAACAGCAATGACAAGGATGGACAAGATTTCCAAAAAGAATGCATATAATCCCTCTAGGTCTGTTAAAGCTAACTTTACAATGCAATATGAAATGCACAAAAACTGCTGCATAGGTCATGAACTTAGCAGTAATCTTTACCATTTCTCACATGCCTCACCACTGCCATACCTGCGAAGTTTGAATCTTACTTTTTTCCAGCTATATGCTTAAAAAATGTCTAACACGAATGCAAGAGGACCTCCAGATCTCAATATTAATATTTTGGTAAAGTAACAGTCTTGTATTCAGATAATATAAGGTAGGGTATCGGAACTACAATTGGTAGTGGAAGTCCCAATGATATGGTACAAGACCCCACTGATATCATAAAATTGTATGAAATAGATTGGAATCTTCTGAAAAGCATTACTGGTAAGGCAATTCCAGATATAAATTCTATGCCAACATATCCCATATCTATGGCAGTTTTGCATTTTTACTTTCTCTACATGTAATGTATATGTAGTGTATAGAGAAGGTATTGTAATGCACCAAAAATGTTATAGCAAGATTTAAACAGAAATACATGTTTTGGAACCCCCTGAATATACATATAAAAATTTTGATTCCCCAAAAATGGCTTAATTTTAATTAAAATACCTTATGTATAAGATATTTTTATGACAAACGAAATGTACATCTTAAATTTTCTGGGAATAGACTCTGAAGACCTATTCATTCTGGATGACCCATAACTGGAAAAGCCTGTCATATACATAAACTTATAACACAAAAAATGTAGATCTCATTTAAAACACAATTTATGTCAATGCATTTTTTGTAAGGAGTTAACCTTTTGAGATATTCCAGGTCATTGGTTTCAATTTTAAGCTCCATGGGAAGACATCTTTCTTCTCATTTCTTGTTTTACTCCTGGCAAGCAAAGAGATCAGAATTTCAATTGTTTCACAAAAATACCAGCTTTTAAAGATGAGACTATCATTTCAGCCTGTGCATTTTATTTTCCTTCTACTTACAAGGAAGCTAGTAATAAGCCTAATTCTGCTTATGTTTATCTTGATTGGCATGCCACAGATTACAGATTAATGTTTTGAATAAAAGGTTTGTTTACCAAACAGCTAGAGGAACACATTAGATTTTTACTTTCTCTGCAAATTCTATGTACATAGTGTATAGAGAAAGTATTGTATTTCCTTCTACTTAAAAGGAACCAAGTAATAAGGACAATTTCTGCTCATGTTTATCTCGATTCTCATGAAGTAGATAGAAGAATAAGCTTTTTAACAATTGTTTCTTACAGAGATGTAAAAGTCATGTGAATGGAACACATTAGATTTTTCTTTTCTTTTAATATAGCCCCCTTTAACATCTAAGGTCATATCGGGGACTTTCCACTTGAAACAACTAGTCTGTAGGTTCTTTTTACATTGGTTTAAATCATTTTGTTTTACTCAAACACGCACACATTCACACTCACATACAAATTTCCAGACTCTGTGGGGGATAGGGAATAATTCTGGCTACAGAAAAATTCCCCACACCAGCCGGGAATCGAACCCGGGACCCCCGGGTGAGCAAATCAGTTTTTTATTTGTTGCAATACATTAAAAACCAGACACTATATCACCTCTGCTCATGTCAATAAGACATGATAAAACTGGTGTTAGTATATGTTGCAATATTCCTGAAAATTTTTGTGATTTTTGCTTGGACAATAGAAGGTAAACACAACTGTTCTCCCCTTCTTCCTTGTTAATGCAAGCATAATGCTTGGTACTGTCCATTCTACAATAATAAGTGGACTTAACTGAAGTTAGTCTTTCCCTCAGAGATAAAGACTGATGTATACAAGATCCAGAAATAATGTGAAGTTTAGGTAATATTTATTAACAAGCAAAGATCTATCTTAGCTGCCTAAAGTTTTTTATGGGGGAAATTCCTTTACAATGAATTTTTGGTCAAATCAGCAATTATCTATTTTACTCTGAAAGACCCTACAAACTTGGATTTTCTATTCAAAAAGCTTCAAGAGTTCCTTCGGCAAAATGTGCCTGGAATGCTTTTGCCTGTACCAAGCAGGTATTACTCATTCACTACATTATCTGCTGAAATGAGAACTATCTGAAAGCAGTACTTTTACAACATTTCACTGCATGATCTAGAATCACAAAAACTTAGCTAGAATCAATAACATATGATTGAAAAAATTAATTTTAGCTTTTTCAAGCATAAATCATTAATCAAATAAAAACTGCAGGAAAAAAAGAAAAAGGTATCTTTAGCAAATACACCCACCACTTAGCAACAGAAACACAAGAAACAAATAACAGTCAATTGCAAAATTAAGTCAAAGTTTACTTAATATTAAGCCATTAGTTACATTGCATATAATACATCAAGTTGACACACTGATGTAAGCCTACATAAAATACACTGGGTTAACACAAACTAAAAATAATGGAAAATTAATATTGCTTAACAACTGGAATGTATTGTGCCTGTTGTCCCAGAATTGCCTTAAGAATGGAGCATCTGTCCCATGTCAACAACTTAGTAAAATTTTGATAAGTTTTGAAGGTGAAAAATGAATACTTCTGCGATTAACTACAGAAATTATCCTGCAGCTTGCTTCCTCTATTTCAAGAATATCTCTTTTTTTAATTAGTGTGAAAGCAGTTTTGCACATTTCTCAAATTTTTTAAAGGTTCAATGAAAATAAATGCACATCAACTGTATTTTTTTTTTTTAATTATTATAAAAAAATTAAAAGATTTACACTAGTTGTATGATAAAAACTTATCTTATAATAAAGTAGTTCAACTAAGCATACTTTATAGAGCTTTTTGGTGATAAATTACTCTTTTGCACCAGCTAATAATACATTTCAAAATAAGAGCATAAAATTTATCACTTCTTTGAAACATAGGAAACTGACCAACCTGGTAAATGATACATCTTTGAAGGAACAGAAAGCTTAACTTCTTATAAATTCTTTACTACTGAAAACTCCTGAGACCTTTCTTTTCCAGTGCATGTTTTCCCAAAATTCACAGAACCTTGCAATACAATGCCACATTTTAATAGTTTCACTTCTCTAATCAACACTGTAGTCAATTTCCTTTGCACTTATAATTCATTAACATTCATGCTATAGCAGTTAACACTAGTGCAAACATTTTGCCTATCTGTCCACTATTCACAATTTTCCTAAACTCTGACAGCAATTAGTGAAGAAGATTGTTTCATAATCATGTAGTAGGAAAATGACAAGCTAAACATTTATTACCTAATTTGTGACTAGTGGACACATTGAGTTAACTCTTGTTAACTAATAATATTACCTTTGCCATTTAACAAGACGAATTGCTATTTTGCATATTTCACTTTTTCATTCTTGCTGGATGTAGTCCACTGCTGCCACTTCTCTTCTGGTAAGATGACCTCCATCCAATGAGAAGTTCACCATTCTCTAGACCATTTCACTAAAGTGGCCTATTCCAAACCCCGCAAGTACATACAAATACGTATATTACATATGATAGAAAGTGACAATCTACCATCTAAACATTAGTGGATTTAAAATTTTCAGTTCTGCTTATTGTAAACTCACTATGGTCACATAACCCCCCATCACAGAGAATGTAACAAATACACATTTGTTAGAACAGATGCAACAAAAACAGAAAATATCAGACATTCGCATCTTAACGTATATATAAATTTAACACCAATGTTTCTCAAAATGGGATCAAATATGGCAGGATATAAGTAGCACAAATAACAAAACCAATCTGTACTCAAATATTCAAACATTTCAGCAAAGAAAATCATATAGGTAACATATGAAAAGATAATGTACAAGACATGCAAAATTTTTCATCCGCAAAATTAGGTCCATTTATACTTCACTCAACCCACAAAATAGCCCCGTTAAAAAAAAAAAAAAGAAAAAAAAAAAAGAATAATAATAACACCCCATGAATATTTAAAATGTGTGGAAGTTCTTTTTGCTCAATTCTGGATGGGGAGCATTTGCACATTTTTTGTTCAACCAACCACAGTGAAGATGAACTTATCTGAAAGGAAATGCAAAACACACAACATGTACGTCAAAATCCTTCAAAACTTGGTTTGTTCTCCTGGAAAGAAAAGATCTGTTAGTCAAATATGATTATCTTAAATGCCCTTGCTTTCAAGAATTTCAATGTTTTCAGTATCTTCTGCAGTTTTGTGAAAAATGTTACTACAAGTGTTGTTTAACAAATAATTTTCTGAAAGCAACAGCACTGAATTGGAACCTACCTGCCATTTTTATCATTAAGTCAGTACCAAACAGCTATACTCACCAACAGGTTTGGATAACCAATGATCAAGTCATCCTCAACCTCAGCCTGCCAGAGAATACACCAAAACATTGCACAAAAAAGCAACACCATTATGAGGTATCGCAGAAGCAATCATGAAAATGAACTCTTAACATAACAGAAAAAATGTTAGAGACAGTAAGATTGACAGGTATGCAACAGTCCTGTTTCACCTTAGGCATCAATAGTATTCATATAGCATACTGGTAAGGAGCCAGTGTCCTCTTCTACAAAATTTACAACTGTTTTTACTTTCCAACATTTACATATTCATTTATAGTAATGTGAATAATGTAAAATGGTGTAAATTTCCTGGTATTCCCAGAAACAGAAAAAACTGATGTATTATTACTAAACATAGAGTAGCCAGTAGCTTCCCTTAAAAGAAAAAAAAAGTGCTGCTCCATTTTAAATTACCAACATACACAAAATTAATAAAACTAAATACCTTAATGACAATAAACCATTTTGTTATATCACTTTAAACGAAAATCAAAGGTGCCAAAGAGAAAGCAAGAAAGGATTTTTTTTTTCTAAGATTGATTTGCAGAGCGTACCACTGAAAGGAATAAAGACTTACATTCTAAGCAACTGCCTTCAAACAAAAATATAGCTTCTATCAAGAAAATTGCTAAAATGTGTTTATCGTGCATTATTTATATGATGCGTGCAACATTAAATTTATACAAACAGTACATGCACAAAGTTAGCTTTTAGTAAGTAAATCTCTATCTACATAGTAGTACAAGATATGAAAAAACCTGCATTATAAAAACTATCCTGTGTTTTAAATACAAACACAACTCCTGAAGTTACCAGGTACAGAGGCTGAAAACACAATAAAAATCTATGAAATTATCAGGCTTGCCTGAAGGCTGAATTACAGATGATACTGTATATTGCAATTGACCTTTAAGATTTTTATGTGCAACTAATGACATTTGCGGAAGCTCGAAAATTTGTTTTATCTTACTTAGATGCTATTAAAAGAGCATCTGATAGTTTTTGGACTAATAAAAGTGATGTATTGTACATTAAGCATTTATGTGGAAGCAAGCACCAGATATACCTTATGAAGCTCTGATACAGAGATTCCAAGACTGGACTTTCATTATAGTATGATTGACAATCTTTGACTTGCAACCCAGCTATTGTGCATTCGATTTTCCATTTCCTAGCTAACGAATATGAGTCATTACAAGTATTGCGACAGTAAATAATGATGAACGTTTTCTTTATGCTAGTTTCTCGAAGTATTCTCCCTGGCACTGCATGCAACATTCCATTCTCTGGAACCACTTCCGAAAACATCCAATTTCTGACACTGCAGGTAACTCTTTGTATGCTGCAACAGCTTCTTCAGGGCTAGAAAATCAAGTGATCTTGAAGCCAAGTTCTTCGCCATAGAGAACAGGAAGAAATCAGGACTATAGGGTGGATGAGTAAATAGTTTTGCCTCAATTCTTTGCACAAACTCCAATGTTACATTAGCACTGTAAGCTGACGCATTGTCATAATGCCAACAAGATGCCCCTTAGTCCTTTCTTGGATATTTTTAAACCCTTTGTGAAGGCATACTTCTGTGTACCATTATATACTAACAAAATTCTGATTTTCAAGCACACTGTTGCTAAGTGATCACTTGTAGAGAAGAAAGAAGCAACCATTTTCCTTCCTGCACTTCTTCCATTGACCTTGACATGTTGGTTGGTCCTAGGAACATCAAAGTGGTGGACTGACATTTTATTTCTGGATCAAACTGCTATATCCATGTTTAGTTACCAGTAACAATATATGACACATGGCAAGGCTTTCCACAAATAAATCTTTGCAGCACATCACCCTTAGGAGCTTCTATGCTTCAGACGCAGGGCACCCATCTCGAACAATTTTTTTTATACAAAGGTGTTCATGAATGATGTTTGAACATTGAGCAAATTTTTTACAGGTTAGTCTTGGATCTTCCCTAATCATTTTCTCGGTCATCGGTCAAGTGTTGGTCTGCCACTCTTCTCATTTTTAAGAGATTGCAGCTCCCTCTTGAATTCATCAAACCAGCAGAATAAAGTGGCACATGAGGGAGTAAAAGCCACCTCAAATGTTCACGTGACTGCACTTTTTTCATTTAAGCAACCTTTGAAGACAAACAAGACCATTGCACAAAAATGTTCTCTCTGAATCTCCATTGCACTTGCAAGAATGTTCACACTTTCCAGACTTCAAAGATAAAATGAGAGAAAATGAATGACAATGTTCTGTTTGCTACCATTGGATTACCAATGAGTTGGCTATTTTTACATGGCAACAATGCTCTCCCCAAGGGTAGCCATATTCTGTATCTCAATATTTAATGACTCTCATATATACAAGTGACAACAGAAAGTTAACACAATGTTCTGCCAAACATAACACTGAAAATCATATTAGTTGTGCTTATATCACACTATTTGCTAATCACACACCAATACTCATGAAAAAACAAATATCTCTGACTTCCAAATACCTCATAAATTGTGAAATGTAGAAGCCCAAATCCCTACACAATGAAAATAGAAATGCCATAAACTTAGTGATTCTCATATTAACATAACAATTAATAGTTGCAACAAATCTTCGCTTATCTTTTGGAATCCTTGTTATTGTGAAACTAGTCCAAGGATTCCAAAAGATAAGTGAAGATATGCTGCAACTATTAATTGTTATATTAATATTTGTGTTGCTTCACGTTACTAGCTTCTTTTTACATTTATAGTGTATCTCATTACCAAACAGCACTTATGAGGGTGTTTTCATACATGTTCATTTACTTGGTTATTTTTGTGTAATTATACCATTTGAGGTTTGTTCTCCCTCCCTCAAAAAGAGTAAAATCAATTTTCATTCACTGATTAAGCACTTTGTATCATATAGTTAGGTGTCAGCCAAAATAAAATTGAATTTTGTGTAATTGTACCATTTGAGGTTTGTTCTCCCTCCCTCAAAAGAGTAAAATCAATTTTCATTCACTGATTAAGCACTTTGTATCATATAGTTAGGTGTCAGCCAAAATAAAATTGAATTAAGATTCCAATTTGGAAAATTCATTTTGCACAGGGGCCAAATGGGCTACATAACAGTTCTTTCCATTCTTGGTGAAAAATGCTTACCCTTATGACTAGGTACCGAAAACATCACAAAAATCTACAATGCTGTTTTAAATCACAAGAAGAATCAAGGTAAGTGAGCTTGCTGACATTGCCAAGATCTCATTGCACATCTACAACATTTTGCACCATTATTTGTACATTAAAGCTTTTGGTACAGTGGTAGCTGCATTCATTAGCTGCATTTGTTAACATCCGATCTGAAGCACAAACAAATGTACCTCTCAAAGAAGAGCTTTGACATGTTTACAAGCTATTGGATCAACTTTTTGCAATGTTATACTACAGTTGATGTGATACAGTTCACCACATGCCAGAGACAAACCAGCACTCCAAACAACGTTTGCAAAACACTGAACATACTTCACAGAAATTAAAGTACAAGAGATTAAAAATCTTGTTTTCTTTCTCAGTTTGAGAACTTGTCAAATAATCCTTGTGAACTATACAACTTTTAAGATCTAACATATTTGACAAATTTTTTAACTGCAAGACTTTTCTGTAATATTTCATTTTACAAGGAAATGTGTAGCTCTTTGTTTGAAATAAGGCTCAAAGACATTGATAAGGTAACCTAAATCAATTCTAGATATTCTAAATTCTAAATTTAATTTAAAAAAAAATTGAATTATAATACCATAATACATGCAAAAGGAATTAGCAAATTGTAAGATTTATAAATAATTTAAGACAAAAATCATTTTTGACAAAATAAAATAAAAAAAGTTGTCTATAGAACACAACCATTCAGAAGAAAGCTATGGGTATGTATTGTAATGCTTCAGATACAGCTCATATGCTTATCTCTCTTGTAAAATAATCTCAAGTTTTGACACCTGTGGAACTCCTTTACAATTATTGATCTAGTCATTGCTAAATGTTGCAATACTTTGCGTCATAAAAATTCTTACCCCAGCAGTGTTTGTTTACCATTTGTTATGGCTGGTACCATTGGGTGAGTAAGCATCTACAATAGCCAAAATTAATTACCATAAGCAATGTTCAAAGTTCATGGCTACAGACATCTAAAGTTGCAACTGCACATTTGCAAAACATTGATATATTATCTATGAAGTACTGTATTTATCTGAATACAAGACTATGTTTATCCAAAATATTAATGTTGAGAACTGGGGGTAATCTTGCATTTGCAATATGTTTTCCAAATAGCATGCGTGTAAAATTAAGTTTAAAACTGCAGATACAGCAGTGGCGAAGCCTGGGGGAAATGTTAAGCATCAGCATCAGGTTTGTGAAGTATGCAACAGCTTTTGTGCATTTCATTTCGTGCTTTAAAGTTAAGATGTTAACAGGCTATAAAAGCATTTTCATTAGAAACCAGATTTATCTCTGACACTAAAATAAGAATAGAGGACTTCCTTTCACATAAGTAGCTGCATGTAATGTATTGGGAGCCATTGGTCTACCTCTCTTTCTGCTGCCAGCAACATGAATTTACACAAAAATTTATATTAGGTAAACTTTTTACAGTATATTAAGAATGTTGCCTAAATAGAAAATCATATTTGTCATTGTCGTTACAGCCAAGTTACCACTGTCAACATGGAGCAGACATTTTTGTTTTCCCTTCTCTGTCTTATCTCCCATTCATAATGTGAATTTCTGTATAAATTCAAATTATACAAAATTTGTACAACTATGTATTATATTAGGTATCTTGTCTAAATAGAAAACTTATCCATCATTAGTTATCCTGCTGAAGTCACATCTCACACGGCTAACATACCGGTACTCTTCTCTCAGTCTCTCAAGCATAAAATGTGAATTTCCATGCAAATTCAGATTATTAATTCTAGTAAAATTTCTTGTAACAGTATATGTAAATAGAAACTCTTGTCTGTTATTGTTACAGTTGCTGTCATTGTCGCTACTACCTTCTCTGATCTCACACATCTGGTACATCATTTCTATTCGTTCCTCTCCCTCTTCCCTACCCATCATGTGAATTTCTGCACAAATTCAAAGTAATAAATAATAAAAGGGACTTTTTCAGTTTATGTGACACACACAGTAAAACTTTAAATTTTATTAAAAATTAACCCTTGTCTTTTCATATAAATGATATGCTAAATTCCAAAATTAAGTGCTGAAAAATAGGGTGTTGTCTTGCATTCGAATAAATACAATATCTTGTTCCAACACCTCTTTGGTTAATGTTTTACCTAGTTTGCAAAATAAGAATTTCATATTTCATTCAACTTTGTAACACTAAATTTCCATTCTTAATGATTTTCCTTGATTAAATTCCAAATCTTTGATAAGCATTCAAATCAAGTTAGATTTTTTGTGTAATGATGGTATCACTGTTTTCTTAACGGGTCTTTAAGTTATGGTTTACTGGTAAGTAACAAATCACACTTAGAAATGTAGAAGTGGTTTAGCAGTTACTTGCTATTGGGATCAAGAGTTAAATTACAAATGCTATAAATTTTCAAGCACCTACACCAAAGGTTCAGTTTTTGACTAAACAAGGATTATTTCAAACACCAATATATAGCATATATATCTCACCAATGCTATGTTGGACAACTATTCATTTTCATTCAATCTGCGACACTAGCAGTAGATGTCAGGGAAACTAACTTTTACACTGTTTGGAAAATCAGTTTAAATTTCTTCACAACCAGCTCCTTATAGTATGAATTGTTTACAGTAAAAATATGTTTAGTATATTACTCTTAAATGCACATTTCCATCTTAAAATAAGAACTAAACACAAATTTATCTATGTATGTATACTTCAATGTCACATACCTTCTCACTGCCTCCATCCCTTGATTCTATTACATAGGCATTTAATTGCTGTCTTAAAGCTAAGAACCTATGTTTAGTTTTGTACTTACGACTACTATCCTTTCTTTTTTTGACATCCTTAAGAAATACTTCATTGATTATCAGGACCACCAGGTTGGCCACCATGGCCACCATAACCACCGTATCCACCATAATTATATGGCTGCTGCTGACCAGGTTGTTGTGGAGGTTGTGGGCCTGAAACAAGAGATTCCTTAATTTAGAGCGATCAGGGGGAAGTTCACACACATAACAAACAATATCTTGTAAACAATAAAATGATATAAAACAGTGTGCTTTAACAAGAACTAGTTTTTTGTGTAATAAGAGGCAATACCTTTAATGGTCAATCAATTCCACAGTCTTTCAGACCAAAGAGGTTTTCAAACACTTCCTAAAAAATTCAAGCTATCATTTTGTCATGCAAATATCTTAAGCTACTTTAATAGAAATCAGGAGCCATTTTTTGGAAAAATAAAATACACAAATGTTTCCATTTTAAGCACAGTTTTAAGCGGGAAATTATTTTGAAAATCCTCATATTGTATATGTGAAAACAATTTTGCATTTAACCAACTTATTATTTTTTGAGTCAATCACAGATACATAGACCTTATTTTCAAATTATGATTCAGGAGACTTCAAAGTATGCACCTTTGGTGAAATGTCTGCATAAAATTTTTGGGTGAAATACTAATCTTCTTACATACTTTAAAGTAAGTAGCAGAGAAAGTAAAAGTTGACAAAAATACCAATAGGCCGGCTAGTCGAAATCTGTTGATGATGTAGGCAACATATGCCTTCGAAACATGTCCAGGTAATCAATTACTTAAAGCAATTTAAGTGTAATTTGACTCATTTTTCCAATGTGTAATTATGCTTCATTGTGTACCACTTCCAGTATTTTGATTATTTTGATCATTGCAGCAGTTAGATTACACAAGTGCGTAAAATATACATAAAAATGGTGTTTTTTCCAAATACTCTCTTCATATTTCTAATTATTTGTACAACTATTTTGCAAGCTTCTGTCAATTCAACAGCAAAGCATGCTCATATCATTTCCATCAAGCTTGATTTAGGTGAACCGACATCATCTTTGTAAGACTCAACACAGTAAACCGTCAAAGGGGAACAAGGACCTCACTACGTGCAACATGCTCCACTTCCAAAACAACGGGAATAAAGAATAACATTGCAGACCCTTCCAGCAAATTACAGTAAAGTGATATGGGCATTAAGACAAAAGCAGAATAACTAATAATGAAATAAATTTTCTGAGACACAACAGGATATAGCAACTGGTATCAAACATGACAAATTAATGGAAGAACTACAATTATATAGATAGATCATTTATTAGTCTGTTGAATACAATTATTCATGACTTAGTCAGTAAACTACATACATCAATTATACATTCAATCGTCACATATTTATATTATAAAACTCGTCAACAGTATACAGAGGATTAACCATCAATATTGATCTGAGCCTCCTCTTGAAGCTCTGATATGGAAGATGTCTTATTTGCATAGGTAAGGAGTTAAAAAGTTTTAATGAGATATAACAGAAACTATTTACACTTACACTATATTTACTTTTGGGTATATAAATATTTGAGTTCTTCCGTGTTGGGTAATTATGTATATTGTCACAGGTAGTAAAATCATTAATATTTTTCTTGACATACAAGAGGCAGGCCAGAACGTACATTGACGGTAAAGTAAGTATAGCAGATTGAATAAAAAGTGGTTTACAATGAGTCCTGGGTGAAGCTCCATAAATTAACCTTAAAGCTCTCTTCTGTAAAATAAAAACTCGTAATGCTGAAGCGTGGTTACCCCAGAGCAAAAGTCCATAATTCAGATGACTATGAATATGACCATAATAGGCCGCAATTAAAGATTCTATATTAATATTGTTCTTAAGTATTCGTAACATGAACAAACCCTTACTTATTTTACAACATACATAACATGAGTTTGCCAGCACAAATTTGAGTCGATATGCAAACCTAGAAATTTCACTGTTTTATGGTCATCTGAATTTATTCTCCTTAAACTAAAATGTAATGTCTCTTTGAACTGTTTAAAATCAAATTATTAGCATTACACCAAGTTTGGACACTATTAGTTAACTCTTTAAGTTTTGAGGTCAATATATCTGTTCTTGACTCAGTAATGTTAACAGCCAAGTCATCTGCAAACATATGTGTCTCTAAGTAACAACTGTGAATAAAATTAGGAAGATCATTAATGTAAATTATGAACAATACTGGTTCCAATATGGACCCTTGAGGTACACCATGCTTCAAGAGTTTGAAAGAGGAAACTTTACTACAATTTAAAAACACTGCTTGGTACCTATTGCTAAGATAAGAAGCCAGAAGGTTTACACTAATATCATTAAAACCATAAAATGTTAATTTATGTTGAAGCGTTTTATGAGAAACTGTATCAAAAGCCTTCGTGAAATCATAAAATCTACTACAAACTACATTACCAGACTCAATGCCAGAAAGACAGCGTTTATAGAACAGGGTTATTGCATCTATAGTACTATGGGATATCCGAAACCCAAACTGTTGCTTAACCCAAACTGTTGCTTACTTAATAAAGAGTTTTCTTCAAAATATTTATATATTTGTTTATTAATTAAAATCTCAAAAACTTTTGACATAGTTGGTATAATACATATAGGCCTATAATTTCCATAGTCTGCTTTATTACCTTTTTTAAACACTGGAATCACTTTTGCACATTTAAACGCATCGGGAAACACACCAGAATCAATGCCTAAATTAAAAATATGAGAAGGGGTTCTAATATATGAATGGCTGCCAATTTTAGAATTTTGGAATTTATACCATAAATATCAAGAGAAGTGCTATTATTTAAACTGAGTATGGAAGAGTATACTTCATCTGCACTGACATGTTTAAAGGAAAAGCTGTTATCAGCTTTGGACATATTTTCCAGAAATGACTTTGGTTTACTAGGAGGTATGCTACTCACAAGTTCTACTTTATTAATAAAATAAGAATTGCATACTTCAGGGTCTAGCTCTGCAGTTGAAAGTTTTGAATTTTTTTTAACTATGCTGTTAATAACAGACCAAGTAGCCTTTGGTTTGTTTTGAGAATCCTTAATTAAACTAGAAAAATAATTGATCTTTGCGTTTTTTCTTAATTTCAGAAATGCCATAGTGTACATAAAGATTATAGTATTTCAGACATTCCATTTTAAGTTTATGGAGCGCCCCATTATACCACCTTTTATGCTTAAGTCCTGTTTTATGTTTTGTTAAAAGAAATTAAAGGAAAAGCTACATCAATTATATCAATAAAAACCGAAAGAAAGTAGTTAACTTTATCATTTAAATCAGCGATGCTATATAAATAAAACCAACACATTTGACTTAATAACAGAGTAAAATAGCAGCCACTTTGATCATTTATAACACGTTTTAAATGTACATTATTGTGGTTATTGTCATCATGCACACTAAGTCGGTCAACATCTACAACAAGCTTTATAGCGTCATGATCAGAGAAAATTGTGGGTAAAACACATGCTTTACAATCATCATCATAAATATTGGTGATCACATTATCAATACATGTGCCAAGATTATTAAGTATACCAGGACGTGTGGGAATATTAATTAAGTGTTTAAGTCCAAAACTTTTAAATAAATTAACAAGTTCCCGTATTTCAACAACATCAGAGCAGAAGTAGACATTAAAATCACCACTTAAAATGATGTTGACTGATTTGCTATACTTATAAAACAAAGTCACAAACAGGTCGCTAAGACATATTAAAAAATCATTAAAATTTGTTTTATCTGGTGTTCCAAAGAAATTGATACAAATTAAATTGCTATTACTTATGTATGATGAGCATGCTTCAAACACATTTTGTCTGGTAATGTTTTTCAGGTCAACTCCCTTGCTAGCCGCGATTCCATCACGTACAAATATAGCAGAGCCCCCATGCATTTTACTAGACAGCCTACAATAACAGTGGACCAATTGCAAATCAGGAATTTTCAATAAAATTAGCTCATCATAGCACAACCAGTGTTCAGCAATACATAATATGTGTACATCTAGTTCATTTATGAGAACCGAGATGTAATTTAATTTATTTATTAGGCTTTGAGAATTCCAATATAACAAATTTATATTCGATTTAGACACCAACTTATAGTCCCTATCACCATAACTTAGTCATTCTTTCGGGGGTATTTTTTCATTTGACCCAAAATGTTGGTCTGGTCTAAGTTTACCATAGAATTGAGAGACAAAGCAACCTACTGGCCAATATTTTGAATTAAACATTTCGTCAAACAGTTTTTCATCAACTTCAATATGAAATGAAGCATACATATCGTACTTAGTCTTTAGTGATTTTTATGGATTTCAAGTTAAAGCTACCTAAATGCTGTGCCATTTCATCAACAGTGACTTCTGGAGCCAATCTACTTACGAACAAAGCCTTTGTTTTCTGCACTACTTTAATACTGTTACCAGCACTCATTCCACACAACACTCGTTCACATGTTTTATGAGATGGCTTATTTCCTATATTTCGCTTCTTTTTAATTACCACTACTACCCAATCACTTGGGGACTTTTTAGAAGCACTAATATCACTATTTGTTGACTCAGCATTTGCTGCACTTTGTTTCACTTTATCGTCGAATGGGACACCACGGTTATTTGCTGAATTATCACCAGAATGAGCAGCATGATTTTTGTTTTCCGAAGAACCGCTAACAGAACCCAGTGTTTCTGCTGCACTATTTTTATTCAATTTCGTCAGCAAGTCTATATGTTGGTTTAGTAGTTTAATTTCCCCTCTGAGTTCTTCTATAATACAGTCTTTCTGTTTTATAATTTACTTCAGAATTTGAATATCTATTTTGCCATCACTGAACTTGTAATTGCTCACTACATCATAACAAATTGATTAAAACATTCGCATTGCGTGCATACAAATAAAATCTCAAAAGCAAGGCTTCACTATTATCCAAATGGTAAGATTTCAGGTCCCCCAACGCAACAGATTCAATAGAGAATGTAACAGGCCACAGGACCTACTTGAAAGGAAGTATTAAATATCACTTTCCATTCATGGTAAAATAGCATAGCTGTTGAAACGTTAATGTTTAAAGTAAGTTTCATTAAGCTGCTTACTCGCTTAATAAAAATCAGTACCTTTGGTATGAAAATCCAGAATGTTGAGCACTGTATTAACCTTTACCCATTTAATATGGCACACAATTTGAATTGCTCATTTCTTCTAGCCCAATTAGTTTAAAAAGGAGCAACAAATATACCAAACTAGAAGCTGCAAGCAAGCAGCAAAGCTGAATGGACAAAAAGCAGAGAGCTCTTGCAGATAAGAGCTAAAAGGAGTTAAGTGAATGACAGCAAAAGAGATGGGAGACAAGAGTTACAATATGAAGTCAAGAACTAGAAGAGATTAGGCAACAATGAACAAATATGAAAAATGCGAAGGAGGAAAGAAACTTGAGATACTAAGAAAGGTATAAGATATGGTAAGAATAGCAATTTTGGAAGATCAGACACAAAAGGAGAAACTTGGTATGTTTGCAAATACAATGATGAAAAGAACAAAAAAGTTATAGTACAGACATTTATATTAGCGAAGACGTAACACACTGACAAAAAGCCAAATAAAGGAACTAACATGAGAAAACAGAACACAGGCACAGAGCCTAGAAAAGAAGACTTATATTGAAAATTTTAAGTTAGTAATTAAACAACCTTGGGGTCGAGTCAGAAAGTGAAACATGAGAAGCATGCAGCAGTGATCCAGGAGGAAATCCAAGCAGGGATTGGCAAGGGGGAAGGATGAGACATCAAATGTAGAAAACATATATTCAGCACAATGTGTGAGAAGCTTAAGTCAGAAGTGGAATCAAATGAAGTGGTGGGAGAAAATGGATAATGAAGAGGGAGAAAATGGATAGTGAAGAGGGAAGTGAAAGTAATAGGTCAGCGGCTTAGTGCAGAAAAGGAAAATGGAGTTGATGCAAGCAAGAATATGTGAGAAGCAGAAGAAATTATAAAGCAAAGAGGACAGGGAATAATAGCAAAAGAGAAGGCATCATGTGAAACAAGTGAAGAATAAATGCAAGAAAAGGAAATAGGAAACATATATCAGAGGGCGACTAAATTGAGGAAATAGATAAGCAGCGAGGAGAGAAAAAGAATGCAAGGTTATGGGAGGCAAGGAAGGCGAAAAATAAAGCAACAAAAATGGTAAGAAGTGTTAAGAAGAAATGAACAGTAAACTAAAGAAATAAAAGGGGGATAAAGGAATAGTCTGAATTCACGTTTGAAAACAGGAGAGGGAAATAAACCACTTAGATGAAGATACTAATTGGTAAAGGTGTAAAACTGTAATGTATTTGAGGAAGGAAAAATATTCATTCATGTACAAAACAATGATTGAGCTGCTACTTCATACACTAACTTATTCAATGTATCCTATGGAATGGACTGAGAACAGGACCTTGTTTAAGTTTGGTACACCCAACTCATTCATATACATTTGTGTTCAAAGACATGCATAGTACAAATTATTGACCAAAACTGGTTCAATGCAAGTTTGGCAGGCAGAAAGAGAATTCTTATCTTACAAATTTTCCAATACAATAATCTTTCCTTATGCAATTAACATTTCTTTCTTTTGAAAAAGGAGAGGAGGGGGGATTTGCTAAAACCTTAAAATGGTGAAATTACTAATAGAGCTCTACCCAAACTCAACACTTACATAAATCATTACTTAAGATACTATGCCTCAAGGCTTTGCTTGCACCAAGAATTCTAATGTCAAGCATCATCTTCAAGTTGTGTGCACTCATAAATAAAATACAAAATGAAATATAATAATCTATAGTAATGAATGGGTATGGCACTTGAACAGAAAGTTTGAGCTTTAAAGTAATAATTTCAATTCTGTACATCATAGAAGCTCCCTGCTTTATTATTGTAGTGGATATTGGGCTGCAAATGACATCACATAAGAAATCATTTGTGAAGAATCCATCTATAATGTATGCCTGGTAGAAACCTTAAAACCCTATGAACTAAAGAGTTTCTGGCAAGCACCAGGCAAAAGCATTACTATGTAAGTGAAACAGTTTATCTTTAACTGCCTAATAGAACAGTAATCTGTTCATAGTAACTGTTGTAAATTCTCCCAAAATAAAATTTGAACATTTTAAACAAAACCTTAAAATCTTTAAAAATGCATAGTACAGAGATTTTAAAAATTCAAAATTAATTTTTTCCCAAATAATATTACTATTTACTGGCTTAAACGTCTATTGGCAACTACAAGTTACGCAATATCAACTGCCTTCTAGATTTTTTTTTGTGGGCCCGGGGGGGGGTACATTATCCATTATACACCATACTAGAGCTAGTAAGTTGAGAGTTACTTTTTCTTTCTAGTGTCTGAAGATAAAGTCCATTGTATGCTCGCTGTGTCACTATATGCCAGAAAATAGCAATTTTATTTGTCCTTTTTGTCATTTTTTTCCCCTTCCACCAGAGCCTAGCTTTCAATTTCAATTTATTTCAACTAATATACACGCCTAAGACTAGCTTCAACAGGTAACTTTCTATTGTACTCATGTCATTAGCAACAGCAGAGGGTGGCAGGGGATAAACTTAAGCAAAAGAGAAATGTCTGTTGGTGGAGATAATGAAAATCCAATTATACAATGAAGAGTGAAGAAAACGTGTAAAGATGGTGGATTTCAAGAGAACTGTCAAACAAATTGCAAGACTAGTTTAATGCTTCAAGTGAGAGTAAATTACGAGTGGCCTGAAAGTATTTGAAAGGAATCTTCTCAATAATTACATCAAAGATAACTTTGCATGTTAATTTCAGAAAAGTTCATTTTAGCAGATGCGCACAAAGGAACATGTGTGCAGTCAATTGCATCTACACTTTGTGGAGAAATTTGCAATAGTTGATGACCTTTTATTTTTTGAGCACTTCATTTATTGACATATTTATGAACCTTACTCTTAACGACTATGTTGTAAATAAAAGAATAATCTTTTGTAAGGAAAGTTGTTTGTGTAACTAGAGAAAGTCACATGAATAGAACATCAGATATTTTTTTTTATTTTGGCTTTGTTTATTTTTTTTTGTGAAACGTTGTTTGTTAAATCCGTTTGCTTCTGCTGTTTCAATTAAGCATTTTAATTAGCTGTTAAACTCACCCATGTCCATCAGTATGTTGATTAATCTATGTACAAGGCTATTAATTACAGCATGTTGATGGGATATTAAGTTGTATCTATTGCATTTATATAGTTGGAGTGAATGGGTTTTCCATTTGTGCCAAATTTTAATTGGTGGTTGTGCATTTCCTAATAAAATATTGACTGCAAATCTTTCTGCTGTCTGTGCGCAAAGTTTCTCCACTCCATTTAGTGATTGAGCAGTGTGCTGAAGCAGGCCTCCTTAATATTCTGCTGCACAAAGGTTGTTGCAGCACTTGGCCCGCTTAACAGACCTAATGTTTTTATTTTTATTTTTTTTTATTTATTTTTTTTTTTTAAATATATGCAGTTGCTCTATATTCTGGATTGGAACTTTTTTTTTTTTTTAAAGGTTGTATACACTAATTTTTTTTAAAATAAATGTATGAGGTGTGTGCTCTTTGAGAAAACTTGCACAACTGAAATGTGCAGTCCCCTCCCCTAACCCCACACTGCTCCATGTAAATTTTTTGCTGCTGAAAGCAGTACTGCAAGTCTTTTTCTGTTTCCTGATGACAAGTCTCGCCGCATTTTCCTTCACTGCATCCATGGACTCGAATCTGGTTCCTTTCAGTGCAAACTTCACTTTTGGGAAGAACTAGGTCAGACAATTATGCAGATGTTCCATCATTGACATGTTATTTTTCGCCAAAAAAGCCTTCAAAGTTATTGATTGCATTATGGGCAGGTGATTATCCTGATGAATCCAAGAGTGATTCTTCCATAGATCTCCTTAGTTACACATGTACTCATGAGAGTCTTCATAACAGTTATACAATAAACTTGATTGATGTCTGACCTATATATATAAATAATCATTGCTTTGAATTTTGATTTGCTCAAGTGTGCTATCTTCTTCCTTAGGAATTTTCCAAAATTCTAAAATTAAACTTAACATTTCAACATATAAATTAAACAAAGATTAAAAAAAAAAAAAAAAAAAAAAATTGGCTCTTCCAGTGCATTGAATGTTGCTTAGTCTTTGGATCATAGGGGAATATGCGTGTTTCATCACGTGTAATTACCATATTTATCCAAACACAAGAGGCCCCCCCCCCCAATATAAAACTTTAGAGGTTATCTTGTATTTGCAATACATTTTCTGATTATCATACAGGGAGAAAGTAAGTTTCAAGCTTTGCAGTACAGCAGTGACAATGCCTGAGAGAAATGGTATAGATTACTGCCAATGTCATGACATATGCAGCAGATTTTCTGCATTCTATTTCATGCCAAAAATTGGTTGTTAAAGGGCCTATGAGCATTATCACTGGAAAAAAGATTATCCTCGGAGACTAAAATTAGAGGGCTTCTAAGCATGTTTCCTTAATAGAATATAGCATCCATAATCGTCATTACAGCTATGCTCCCAGAAGTATACGTGCTATCTGTCGGTGGTAGGTTCTACAAAGGGTGAAAAAGTGGAGTTGTGAGATGGCTTATAGTTGAAGGTTACAAACCTAGCATTGAAATTTAGTTGCTTCAAAGTGAGAGTTATATTACGGGTTGGCTTTGTTCTGAACTTCACGTTGTCATTACCGTGATGATGATATATGGCATTTGTAGGCCTACATAGTCGTTTTCTGTATAGTTTGGAAGGCAAGGAGGTGAACCTTGTCTCAGTGAATGTATAGCAATGTTAACTTCAGATTAAAGACAAAGAACAACTGGGTCTAATGGAGCTTTTGCTTACTCATTGTAGAAGATAAGATGAAAATTGGACTGTGTTAAGTTTTAAGCTTTAAGGCACTTGCCCATAGTAAGATTTTGCCAATTTGAATTAAGGGTGTTTGGCCAAATACATTCTTATCTTTCACATGGTTTTCACCATTCACTTTTCTATGCTTTTAAGTGAAGTTAAACTGAAAGCTATACTGTATGTTATGCTCCTCAAAGGTTTAACAAATTTCTCTATAGGGAGATTGTGGATATTTGAATTAAGCCTGTCTGGCCAATTACGTACTTAACTTTCACTTGTTTTTCATCATTCACTTTTCTATACATTAAGAGAAGTTACACTGAAAACTATATTTTGTGTCAAGCTGGAAGGCTTAGAGAAGTTTACTTTCATTAAGCTTTAGGCTACTTCTATTTTTATGTCTGGCCAGGCATGTATTAATTCATATAGACTTTTCATTTGAGTATTTAATTTATTGCTTTACTTGTTACTGCTAAAATAACCAAGCAGTTGTGTAGAGATCGCTTTATTTATCTATATTTATTATTACAGAGAAACAGCTATTTTTAATGTGGCATTGTTGCCCTCCATGGTGTAATGGTTACCATGCTATATTCATGTACCCCAGGTCACAGGTTCAAACCTGGAGGAGGATGGATTTTATTTTCGGGCGTAAAAATCCTTAGCATGGCTTTCTTTGGAAGAGAAAGCCGTTGGTCCCATGTCGTAAATTTATGTTATGCAAAAGAACCTCAAGCCTGAAAAAGTGGCCTCTGAGCAAAATTAAGCAGTCTTTCACACCCAGTATTGGATGGGGCGCACCGCAGCAGTTAAAGAGCATCTATAAATAAAAAACTCCATTTCATTTAATGTGGCATCATTTTGGGACATAACCCCTTATGTTTATGACATCAATATGCCTACATCAGGGTAGGGGTGGTTGCTGTTAATTATCCTGTTATTTCCTTACCTTGAAGGGTTGGAATGTGCACCCAGTAGGAGGGTACTGCTGCTTCGTCAACCCCACCGCCACCAAAGGAGAAGCTGACCACCACTAACTCACATGCATCCAGTAGTACTATGCTGCTGATTATGCAGGACTAATCTTAAAATAACGGTTCTGCAGGTAGGTAACAATCTGCCCTGTGTTATATGACTCATAGTGTATTACTTCTTAAAATGTTCTCAATAAAATATGTTGTTGCACTCCTGAACACAGGAACACTTATAGAAGCATTTCTATTTAAATTAATTGAATAAATATGTAAAATAATATACTTTTAATGTTTTCTTCTTAACTTTCACCGTTTTCAGTGTGTTTTCTTTTTTCTTTCTTTCCTTTAACATGGTTGGTCATATTGGACAATGAATGAAATTGATGAAATAGTTTCTCTTACAGGTACGACGACTTTCTTTTCCATTCTTTCTGGTAATAAGACTTGTCCTTTCTATAGCATTTTTATAATTTTCATTATAATCCAAATGAAGAACTTTTCCTAAAATTTGTTTTAATTCCAGCTATTGCAATAGAATTGTTTTTCTTAATTTTCTGACAATTAGGATTTCATTACATAGTTCTGTAAAACACGATTAAAAATGTAATGTTTCCTTCTCCATTTTGACAGTATGAGCTGAATCAATGCTGCAATAAGATTTTCCATAGATGCAACAATACATCGTTGAGCATTTAGGCACATATAGCAGCAGCACGTGTATCAGACGCAGGAAGTGTCTCTCACTTCAGAGGGGAAATTCTTATTTGCAAGTAAATTAACGAGTTATGTCAAGACTACCCGCAACTCTCATTTTCTGCTAGTGGCACCTCACTTTTATTCATTCCACCCATTGGGAAGCTTAAATTAATGCAGTTTACATTCTCAGCTCAAGTCCATAAAATTTGTGTAAATTTGGTAAGACTAGTATGAGGGGCAAGACATTATTCCATGGCATCGTCCATACATCTTTAATTTTTGCATCTACTCTGTGTCCTTTTAATAAAATTAAGGATGTTTCTTGGCCCTTGGGATTCTATTTAAGGTCCATTTTGCTATATACAAAAAATGTCCAATTTTGGCCATGCTATGCTGTAATTCTTGCAAATCTAAATTAACATACGCCAATGTACTTACCTGGTGCTCCACCATAGTAGCCCGCAGCTGCAGCTGCCTGATAACCATACGCCTGGCCATATGGAGCCTGCTGCTGTTGTGGGGCTCCCTGACCCGGCTGCTGTGGTGCCCCTCCTGGCTGCTGTGGCTGTGGCTGTTGCTGGGGGCCACCAGGGGCAGATTGGGCTACCTGAAAAAATAAGATACTCATAATTGCATATTCCCAAGCAGAATGAACGCACATGGTATTTTCATTCTACTTACCTTGTTGGCTTTCATTTGCGCCTCAATTGCTTCAGCTTCCTTAATTTTACCAATGGAACGGTAATATTCTGCCCATTGGGCACTGTAGTCAGTTTGGCCATTTTGAGTTGCTGCAGGTTGTGGACCAGTTTGCTGAGGTGCCGGCTGTGCTGCAGGTTGTGGCTGTAATCCCTGTAAATTTATTTTATTGTTATTATAAACGAAAAATTGAGTATACATTTCAATTGAAATTCCAGATATTAGCTGCCTGTTTGAGCTTCATTTGGGTACAATTATTTGCACATTTTTACTTTGAATCCATAGTCCACTGCAGAACTTGTGCTGCTTACATTAGCCATATAGCTAGGAGTTTATTATTGAAGCAAGACTAAATATTCCATGTTTATATCAGCCTTTCCAATACATTTTATTCAATTGCTTCATTGAGTTTTTTTAAAATTAGTCAATTAGATAAACTCCTCCATTTTGTCCAGTGTGCTAATTTTCATTTACAAACCATTAATGAACATTAGCTGTGATCAGGGTAAATTTAAACATAGGCATACAACAGTTTAATTGACCATGGTTAGCTGGTAAGCACTCACTCTGGGGCACAAACCTCATTGCAGACACTAATGTTAAGAAGAGAAAGTGAAGTATTGTTAAAACTCTTATAATTTTCAGAATCTTATACCTACACACAATTTAGTTCTTTTTACTGCATAAGCTGTTTACTATCACTTTAATCTATGGTGCTCCCTTTTGCTTCTACTTACAAGGAAGCAAGCAATAAGACTATTTCTGCTAATTTTTCTATTTGCATGAAGTAAATAGAATCATAAGCTTTTTAACAATATTTTGTTGCAGAGATGCAGAGAAAGTGATGTGTGGAACATATCAGATTTTTTTTTTTACAAAATTCTGTAAAACTTAGAATGGCAGGAGAGTGAGGCAAAAAGGGGGAAATAGAAATGTACTGGTATGTAGATGATGGTAATTGCAGTAGTATTTCAATGACTATGATGGATAAGGTTTTCTATTTACACAATATACAGTACCCAACCATATTATTAATGCACCTAGGCTATTTCACAGTTCACTGAATTCTAAAGCCTAGCGTAACAACAATACTCATCTTATCACTGTGAGCCTCACTGGACAATATTAGGGAACTATTGTTGGCTACACAATGAATGTGTGTTATGCTGTTTCTGTGTTATAAGAGTTAAAATTGTTGCTTCACAACCATTAGTTGCAGTAGCGCTAACAAAAGAATTAATATTTAATATTTAAAATTGATATTTAAATTTGTTAGTTTATTTGTGGTTTGAAATGTGAACTTTATGATTTTGTGTTTTTTGTTCACAACAATGGGCAAATCATGTGATCAGACATCTTGAAAAATTTCAGAGGTAAAAACTTTGATTTAAACCGATTTATTTTCAAATCAAAAGATTTTTCAAAGATTGGGGGTGTCAATCATCTGAGACAAATTAAAAATAAAATTGACTTTGGTATGAACCTAAGAATTAATATGGGCAAAAATAGATACACCAATAGGTGTGCGTTACTTGAAAAACATTTGTGGAAGAAACGGACTTGCTAATGCAAAAGAAATTGAATTCAAGCTTGAAGAGAGTGGAATTGCATCTGAAAGAACTATTAAATGTAAACTTCCAGAAATTAAATTAAAAGGCTGCAGATCTGCCAAGAATCCAAAATTAACTTCTGCTATGGTTGCTAAATGACTTAGCTGGACAAAGGAGCTCCAAGGTAAAGACCTAAACTTCTGGAAATCGGTAATTATGAAAATCTTCATTCGAAAAATTTTTAATGAGTTAAACTTTACATTTGAAAAGGATTATCCAAAATTAAAGGTCACATTTGAAACAATTCATTCTGGATTCTTTTGTTTCAGGTTTGCTTTAGGGATGAAAGGCACTTCTGAAATTCTTGCAAACAGAGTTCAGTTTGTGTGAGGCTGTCCTGGTGAAATATATCTTCATTGTGTTGTGCAGACTATAAAACATCCCACCGAAGTCATGATATCATCAGTGGCAAAGGCACTGGACGTCTTTGCATTCAAGGAACAATGTGACAGGATCAGTGCAAAGAAGTGTTGAGGAGTAGGCTGCTGTCTCAAATAAGAGACTGGTTCCCAAATGGAGAATCATTCATATTTCTGGAAGATGGGATACAATGTCACACTGCAAAATCAGTGGAAGCTTTTCCGAGAGCAAAGCATAGCTTTGTTGCCAGGCCAGGGAATTCACCAGATATGAACCTGATTGAAAATGTTAGTGGCATTATAACCAGCCTCAGATAAATATTAGGTGTAAGCTTGATAGAGGATTTGTCATTTACTCTCAGCCTTCTTTTGAGCTCACACAGCTTCTTGTATTCTTACTTGATACAATGCTTTATTCTTATTGGAATAGGTTTACTAGGTATATCATCCCGTAATGGCAAGTATTTGATAAATATTTATTATTATAGTTTTTGTATTATTGTTTATTCTTTGAATTCTGAATCAATATTTTGATAGAAACCTGTTTTTAAATCAGCCTTTTTTACAATTATTTTAGGAAATGGGTTGAGGATCATCTCTCAGTTTGGAACAGTGTTCAGCAATCAACACACTTCACGATGATGAGGGGTACAGTATTCGCCAAATTTCAGAAAGACTACAAATATCACGATCTACTGTTAGCTATACAATTCTATGGCTAAAGAATTCTGGTACTAATGACAGGAATCGAAGTGGACGACCAAGGTGCTCTTCTAGAGCGAACCAATCAATCAATAGTTTTGCTGAGTAAAAGAGATAAAAAGCTGAAAGCCCTAGAAATTCAGTCAGTTTTTAATGCCAGCCACAGTCAGGAAATCTGTCAGCACTGTGAAGCGATGATTGCAGTCAGCTGATTTGTGGGGTAGGGTGGCTGTGAGGAAACCTCTTCTTAGGCCTATGAATAAAAAGAAGAGGTTGGAATGGGCAAAAGAACATAAAAACTGGACCATTGAACACTGGAAACCGGTTCTTTGGACAGACGAATCCAAATTAGAGGTTTTTGGGCAACGACGCCATGAATATGTTCGTCGTTCTCCTGCTGAGAAGATGCATCCTGACTGCATAACACAGACAGTGAAACATGGTGGGGGCTCTGCAATGGTCTGGGGATGTTTTTCATTTAGTGGAGTAGGACAGCTGTACAAAATTGAAGGAAATATGGATCAACATGGCTACCACGCAATTCTGAGCAGATATGCTGTTCCATCAGGAATGCATCTAATTGTTCCAGGGTTCATCATGCAGCAGGACAATGATGCAAAACACACTTCCAAATTGTGTAAGAACTATCTACAGAAGAAACAGGAGCAAAGAGTGTTGAAGGTGATGGATTGGCCTCAACAATTTCTAGATCTGAATCCAATTGAACTGTGTGAGGAACCTGACAGAAGTTTGAAAAGTGTCTTACATCCATAAAAAGGTTATGGGAAATTCTTCAGACATCCTGGACTAATATGGAGAAGAGTGTGTTAGAAACTTGTCAATAGAATGCCCAGAATTCTGAAGAAAGTGATTGCAAAAAAGGGTTGGATTTTTTGACCAGAAAAATATTTAGGACAGAAGGGCATCTTTCATGGCAAAATTAATTCATTTCAGTATTTATTGCAATATATTATATGCTCCATGTTAATCATTTATCTGATATAAAAATAAATGGTTTCTTCTAATTTTGATTGCTTTTAATTATTCCTTAATTTCCTGAAAAACAGCTAAGTGTCCAAAAACTTTTGACCGGCAGTGTATTTCATGACTTGACAGTAATCTTGTAATAATGACAGTAATGTTTCATCATTGCCATACCTGCAAAATTTCAAACTTGCTTTCCCCTACATCTGTTCGGAAAGCATTTATTGCAAATGCAAGACGATCACTAGTTCTCAACATTAATATTTTAAATACCATACATGTATTTATTATTTAAGTGGGAGCATTCACAATATTAATGGGAAGGTTTCTCAGGCTTTGTCAAGAATTTAAATAGTTTTTGTACCTGTCTACTTTGAATTCAATTTATGGAAAACTCTATTCTAATGCAATACGAAAGGAAGGCAGTAAGAAACTTTATTATTGAGTTTGCAATGGGACTAAATAAGAGAAAATGCTAACAAGGCTTGGAGAAAGTATTTCAAAGACGGTGAAATCCTGTAACTTTTTGTATTCATTATTTACAATAAACATTAGTCTTCCATTTATCCAACTTACAGATAGAAGGCAGATAGTGTGCAGCAGTAAAGGTTCACAAATTAACACTGAAGTGTTAATGTATGTTGGATAGCAGATAGATGGTTACCTTTAAAAAGCCATTTGTAATCCAGTCTTCTATAAGTGAAGCTCATTAACTATTATTATTAGAAGATAGATGACAACTTCACTTACAATTTGGAGAACACGTTAACTATTAATGTGTTCTCAATTTGGGCCTATGTACTAGACTTAGCACTCTTGAATTACCTTGCTTGCTTTTGCTTGCTGTTCTATCATTTCTGCTTCCCTATGCATGCCCAGAGACCTGTAATATTCGGCCCACTGAATGCTGTAGTCTGGTTGACCTGTTGCTGGGTTTACCTGCACCTGTCCTCCAGCATCTGAAAAATGAGCATTTAAAAACATATATTAAAGTAGTGGTTCAAAAGCTGAGTATGTGGGCAACGGTCCACGAAACAACTGTCCTGCTTAACAAAAGTAAGTGAAGTGTGCATTAACAGTACCACTTTAATTAATTCAATTTGATTATGCCTTCACTGTAAGCAGCTTCAAAATTATACATTTATATATTAAAACGTTTGCATTCAGCAAAAAATGATTACTAATCAGATATGTCCACAACAGAAAATGTACTAAAAGAATATAAGTTTGTGCTAAGTAACTCATTCAATTTAAAAAGTCACCATATCTAAATGCCTTAGCAGCCCCAGCTACCAATTTTTTTTATTATTTCAAGCGCTACACTAACTGATGTCTTCTATATATTGAATATCTCTCTTTCATCATATGTACAGTACAAAGTCTGTAATTTAGCTGTACTCTGGCATACATTTTATACATATAATTGTTTTGTATATTATATGCAGTGTTATCATTCTTTACCACTATTTAAATATGCCAAAAAATATGAAAAAAGTAAAACCAATGTTCCATGGCAATGCTAACAACTTCAGATTTCGTTAGCGTAATTTTGATATGTAATACTTTCTGCACCCCAATGGGTCAGTATCTAGCTTGTCTAATAGAATATAGTGCAATTAATATGTAATCAATTCTATGAGGGTCACTATTTATATTCTGAGCCTTGGTCACAGTGATTGCTGTAGGTGTTGTCTGGCCCTATCACTAGAAAGTTTGACATTGTTCACCTTAATCTACTTCAGATATTTTGTCAATAGAGCATTATTTATATTGTTTACATTGACTAAAATTGTCTCAGTGAAAAGATGGAATTAACTTGTGAAAATCTTCAGGTATGACATGATTTTCGACTTTGATTATATAGACAAGAGTGGATTCGACTTACTACTACATTTGGGGATGAAGCTGCATCCTTTGCCACTGTAAAACACTGGTATATAAAAAAGGGTTAATCATGGCCACCATTTGTTCACTGAAGAAGTTTGTGAAGGTCATCCAAAATTATTGTCATGCTAGAAAACATTAATGCTGTGCAAAAACTGATAGTGCAAGATTGTCATGCCACATACTGTAAGATAGAGGCAACCCTAGGCAGTAGTTACAACATAAATCGAATATTGCATGTTCATTTAGCCAAGAAAAAGGTTTGGTCCCATTGGGTCCCATATAATTTGGCAATCTCAAAAGGATGATCGTGTCAATTGATGAACACAAATGCTCAAGAACTATAATAGTGGGGCGACAAAAGACATATAAGATTGTAACAGGAGACATCTTGGATCTATGCACATGAGCCAGAACAGATAAAGCAGTATACTTTATGGGTGTTTTAAAATGAACCAAATCCAACAACTGGTCATGTGGCAACAGTGCCTTTAGAGGAAAGTAAAATGGTTAATTTGAATGGTACATAAATTTGTTTGCAAGTCTCTGGTGACAGAAGGAAAACAAATAGGTGGATTTTCATCAAGACAATGAAAGCACTCACATGTGTTGTCCAACAACCGCTTATTTGAATACTCAAAAAATTGAGTTGATGGCTCATCCACCTTACAGTCCTGATTTGACACCCAATGACTTCTTTTTGTTCCCAAACATCAAGAATAAAGTGCATGAATGATTTTCGTCGACAGAAGAAGCTGTTGATGCATTCAAAAACCATGTTTTGGAGGTGTCTCAAGCAGATTAGAAAAAATGCTATGTCATGTGGTTTGAATGAAAGGAGAAGTATATTGATCATAAAGGAGAATATTTAAAGAAATAATAAAGCTATTTTAAAAGACAAATTACTGTTTTTTTTATAATTATTAGGCTGAAAATATAAATAGTGCCCCTCATATTGGGAGTTTAAATGCAATGTGGTACTGACTCAAGACAGGGGCTAATGATGAGAAGCAATCAGTTTTTTGTGAATATCTTGCTTTCTTAGTTGAAATTATTTGATAATACTGTCAACTGCCAGGATCATATCAATGCTGCTGGTGTGCCAGAATTTTGCTCCTCAGTAAATTTTTTTTTTTTTTTTTTCTTTTTTTTTTTTTTAAAGAGAGCCTCTCTTGACTAAACAATAATTAAACTTAAATGTTACCTGGCAGTAAAATTAGACTGTAAAATATCTGTACTGCAGCAGTTAATCTTTGTTATCCAGATTATCCAAAGTGTTTAGGTAAAATACCTGTAACAAATTTTATATACATTTTTTCAAAACTGTAACAATCACGGCACAAAACACATTTAATTTTGGTGAATCATGTTGAAAGGTGAGTTATGGCACATCACCCTTAACCGTCTGCGTACAATTTGCTTTTCAATATTGGTGGTTTCCGAGAGCACTGGACCACATATAACATGTCAGGTACATAATCCTGCATTTGCTGTTGAGTTTAGTATACCTCTATCAGCTTTTGGGAACTAAGTTATTGTAACTACTGCACTTATCTGAATAAAAGACAATCCTCATTATTTAGAACGATGCTGTAATCAATATAAAGACATTAATTTTTAAATGAAAAGGTTTCATCATAAATTTTGAATGAACTAGGGGACATTTTAGCTGAATAAAAGACAATCCTCATTATTTAGAACTTAATGCTGTAATCAATATAAAGACATTAATTTTTAAATGAAAAGGTTTTGTCATAAATTTTGAATGAACTAGGGGACATTTTAGCTGATTTAGGTCCCAAACCCCCTTTTTACTTTCTCTACACATACTATGTACATAATGTATAGAGAAGGTATTGCACTCCACCCAAACCAGAATGTAGCCAACATTACGTAATTGTAAAATACAAAGATTTAGCGCCAGGGTATAGGATCAAAGTATCCTATTGTTAATCTTCTTTATGAAGAATTGGAAAAATTACAGACATAATTCAAAACCAAGGAGGATGTCATTTTCAGCACCACAACAGATGCCCTTACATCTCTTAGCAGAAAATAAATAGCTGCTGTTAAACATCCCTTTAAACAGATCCTTCCAAATTTCTAGTGAAACTCAACCTACAAGGTCCAGGAGGGGTCATTTTTCAAAAAACTTACTGTGCAGCATCCCAACTTATCTTACCGAAATAAATAAACTCTTCCCTTATGACAGACATTAGGACACTTCCCTTTTCTCAAGGAGCTGGATAAGTTAATTTCAGGTTGTACTGAAGTGTGTAAAACCATGGTTCAAGTTGTGAGTTTAACATAAGACTATGTTGAACAGTGTATGCATTTCAAAATTAGAATTTGCTGAGAAATCTATGAAACTAGTATGTTTACATCATGCAAACATGGACTTTGGCATTTTTTATCTTGTTAAAACAGTGTTCTGACAGATACTTGGACAAATCTGAATGAAACCAATCTGCACATGTTAGTTTTTGTATTTGAAAACTAAAGTATAATTAGTAGATATATTGTATACATTAATAAATTTCCAAACAAACCATTTGAAAATAACATTGCCATTTGGTTAACAAACCTACTTTTGGATAAAAGTAACATAACTTTTATCCAAAATAAAACCTCACCTTTTGCAGATACCAACTGATGAAAAACTTTTAACTCGTCCAATTTAATTTTGTTAACCTTATATCAAGGTGTACAACTTACAATTTGAGTACAGAAGTTAGTAACTATGATGTATTTGAATTAGAAGTTTGAGTTGGATAATAGTAACACTGTAACATCACTAACCTAATTTTTACCTTAATAGTAACACTGCAACATCACTAACAGATAATTTTTACCTACTTATATGAAACTCTTAAACATCTTTTTATTTTTCCTGCATATTAATATAGGCAACAAGATATGGAATCTTAAGTGGCATTTAAGCAATAAGAACCTCAAATATTGATAAGATATGATACACTTACTTGGATCACTTGGATGCTGCTGCCCCTGCCATGGCTGATAGCCACCTCCCCAACCTTGAGGTGCAAAATGTTGTGGAGGACCTTGTCTATAAATAAGTTGAAAATACTTTATTGGTAGTAAAATTTATATTCATACATCACACAATTTTTTTTTTTTGAAAATGTCTTTAATATCATATTTATGTTATTGTAACGCATAATAAATATTATAATGAACAACCCTAACATCTATATACACATGGCAGAAGTGGGCGATCAATATGCTGTTAAATATAGAATGATTAAATTTATTCAAAATTTACAACAAAATCTGAAATAATGAATAATGCTAGTCAGCAGCCCCTCTAGGATGATTTAGTGGCCAAGACAAAACTAATGGCTATTAGAGCATTACCTAGCACATGTTACAGAACATGTACATCATGATTAGCAGATGACACAGTAGAACCATGAGCATGCAAATTGTGAATTTCATACAGTGAAGGAAGTGCACAACTAAACCTTTTACACCAAGTGAATTAATAGGACGTAAATATAACTATGTGCGTTTTGAGAACAGCATGCTTTCTTGATGCTTTTGCCGTCTAAATAGTCATTTGAAAAAATACTACTACTAAGGCATGAAATCTCAATGTTTGATTAACTATCGAGTATTAAGCATAGTTCAGCTGTAAGAATATGCAGTTAAGTAAATCTGTTACTAGCATAACTCTTACGTGCACGCATATGTGATTCCCTGGAGCTAAGAGATGGGAGGAGAGCAGAACACCCAGTATAAAAGTAACATGGCCAAACAAGTGAGTGTTGTTAAACATAAGCGTGGGAAACCTTGACTGCTGAGAAGACGATAATATTGAACAACTTTAACAAGTTCTCCGAGAAATATGTCAAACTTGCTATAGCTGAAGTGGTGAAATTAACATCCAAAATTAACAAATTAGCTGGTGTGTCAGTTTCAAGTATTTACTGTGAATGCAAAAAAAAAAACTCATCAGTTGGCGAAGTCGGAACTCTCGGCAAGAAGAGACTACACAGCAGACAAGCTCTTGATGTTGTTTGTGATGAATTTGTAGGGTCTGCAATCTGTCACCAGTTCTTTGTTAACAATGAACTCCCCCACCATAAACAAAGTGCTGATATCAGTTAACTCTGATCCTGACCTTCCAGATTTAAAGCAAACTTTCCTCCATAAGCTCCCTCTGGAGATTGGTTTAGTTTGTTAGCAGAAAAAGTTACTGTGGACAGATGATATTTTATGGCAGAGAGATTTCTCTATAAAACACAGAAAGTGTACTATTTAGACTAGATATGGGTTCATGAGGGACACACGACAAGCAAAGCATAGACAGACAGTACTGTAAAATACAAAAAAATCAGGCATTTCAATCAGGTTTAAATGCAGGGCTTAAATGTTCTATGGGGAGGGATAAGTGTCTGATAGTGCTGCACATAGGAAGTGAAGATGGTTTTGTGGACATTGGTGAGCTTGTGTTCGTATCTAAAACAACTGGTTTCTATCATGAGGAAATGAAGGGTGATCGTTTTAAAATTACAACCAAATAGTGTCATCGTGATGGACAATGCCCCTTACCACATGTGAGGTTAGAGGGTGTACCAAACCAGTCTTGGAGAAAAGGTGACAACATAACATGGCTACACAGTAAAAATACTGTTTATGACAGGCTTGTTAAGGCAGATTGGTCACATCTTGGACTAAAGAGTATAAAAAATACGTAATTGATGAAATGGCCAACTTGCAGGTCACACTGTACGATTGCCACCTTTTCACTTATACTCCACTTATGGTGTGGAGTCAGGTAAGAGTTATGTCACCAGAAAAAAAAACGACCTTCAAACTATAGGACTGCCCTACTTGATGCTGCATTCAATACTGTGATTCAGATAACTGCAGTGCTTGTGTCCGGCAAGTGATGAATCAAGCGACACTGAAACATCCAACCCAGAATGTATAGAACCATTTTCCAGCTGATTAGAATACAGATCACATAAGTAGCAGTTAATTTCCATATGTTGCATGTTATGTTTAAGATGGAGTATCATAGTGGCGACTGTATTCTGTTGTTGCAGAACGTGGCCATGAAGCGATATACAAACTGGTGATTTGTTTACGTCTACTTTATTCTCTTAGTGTAAAAGGTTCAGACATTGCATTTTTATGATCTAAAGCTATTTATATCTGGCAGATAACTCAAAGAATGCTTCATATATATATTTATTTTGCAGACTTTCACGGCCATAGTTTGGGACCCTTGATTTTCGCAAAACATTTCTTTTTGCAAACTTTGATAAAACAAAAGATACAGGCAAAATTAAGATATAGTTATGTTTGTTATGCAATTTGATATAGTTTTAACTCGCGACATTTCACAACTTTATTATGTTTCAGATTTATTTCATGACAGGACTTGAAGTTCAGAAATGCTGAATTAATGTGATGGAAATGACTCACAATTGGCAGATTTTATCATGCTACTCCTTCACGCGACTGTTCTAATTACCATTTAATATCAAAATTAATAACAGGAAGAAGTTAGGCGTTCATAAACTCTCATTACAGTCATTCCAAGTATCATTTAAACCAATGTGTTAGACGTCCCATTACATTTAGTTCATCATAATTCTGGCTTTTAAGGTGGCACACATTCTTGGGATTCAAGCGGCTCTGTTAGCTGTGGTCTCGACATATTTGGCATCGACGCTCCGCCATAAAAGGGTCACGGGTTCGAATCCCACTTTGGGAAGGTTGTGTGTCCATCTAGCTAGTTATCCATTATCTGATGACCAAATGGTGTCCATGCCAAAAGTCAATATCTGTGGTGGTGGTGGTGGTGGGAGGGATCTTGGAATTCAAAATTTTAGTGCATCCATTGGCTAGGTTTATCGAATCAGAAAAATGTATAACAAAACTATATGTCAAGAATCTATTGTTAGCAGCGAAACAGTGGAAGATTACAGGAGTTGGCCTTGAATAATGAACCCAGGGACATTTTCATCTTGGATGAGACTTTATAGCCGATCTTTACTTTCTGTACAGAAGGTATAGTTTTCAACCCAAAATTAAATACAGATATGTCACCAGGAATACATGTTTTGACTAAAATTATAGGTATTAAATTTATTGAAGAAATAGGCATAAGTTCAGTATCTTTCTAGGATGGTCTATTTAGTACAGTGTTCACGGCTTCATTTATGAAGCAGGAGACTCTGCTTCGATTCCCAGTACCAGCATGGGGATTGTCTCCTGTTCCTGCCCTCCGTGGTATAGTGGTTACCATGCTAGCCTCATATACCCAAGCCTACAGGTTCAACCTGATTAGGACGATGGATTTTTTCGGGCGTAAGAATCCTTAGAATGGCTTCCTTCGGAAGGGAAGTAAAGCCGGGGGTCCCGTATTGTAGATTAACAGACTGTAAAAGAACCTCAAGCCTGAAAGAATAGGCCTCTGAGCAAAATTAAGTGGTCTTTAATGCCCAACATAACATGGGACACTAAGAACCACAGCAGTTAAAGAGCATAAATAAAGCTGAGAGACCTGGTGCAGGGCTCACTCAGCCTTGTTAGGTCCCCGAGGAGCTACTTGAATGAAACTGTAGCAACTCAAGGTCAGTAAAGCTGCATTAACTGGCCAAGAGGAAATGGGCCGTTACCACATCCCACCCTCCAATACTCCACCCCACTCATGATTCCTTGGGCAGATGTGGGGCACCCAACGGCAGGCTATGACTATGAAGTTTAAGTTCTTTCAAGGATAAAACATGATGATAAAAGGAAAACTGCATCTTTTAAAGTCTCAATCCTGGATGTAGTGTACTTAAACGGAAATTCCTGGAAAGCAGAATCTACAAGAATTGCGCCTACTCTCAACTGTCAACACAGAAACAGGGCTACTACTTAGTGCATGGGAAATGTTGCAACCCATCTGCACTTTAGGATACTTTCTGGAGGTGAAAGTGGTTTCATGTGATTTACCCTTTCCCCCCATTTACACCACTGCTCCTCTGCTCCCTTGTAAAAGAGGGGAATACTGAATTAATTCTGGCACATAAGTGTTTTAAAAAAACACTGTTTGGTCAGTCTTTCATTCTTTTTTTTTTTTTTTTCTTCTTTCTCCTGAAATTGCTGCTGTCCAAAGAATTTACTGAGACCTTTATTTCTTAGGTGCTGGGGATCTTCCTCATGCTGATACATTGTGCACCAAGTATAATCCTCTTCTTGGAGAGGAACGTAAACAGACTCTAAAGGAGCCAATGAAGGACAAGCCAGTGGTGATCCTGAGCAATGAGACTGCAGACCACAAAGGACAATACATTTTTGTAGTTTTGCTTCGTCCACTTATTTGCGCTGAAACCACTAGAACATATGTGGGTGGGGTCAAAGTCCTGGAAAATGCAACAGCAGCAGAATGTTCTCATGCCATATTAAGTGTTATGTCTTGCAGTATTGAATTAATAAAGCTGTAGCAGTTATTTCAGACTCAACACGATATATGGGTGCCTGTGTGGATTCACTGTGAAAACTTTTTTTTTGACTATATGGTGAACATTCAATGCTGGGCACGCAAATTGATTATTATAGCCAGCTTGTGGTCAAACCACCTTCCTCAGCTCAATACCTGTGTTGTCCAGTCAAAGGCAATGTTTACGAATACAAGGAAGAGAAAACACCACCTCCTTTCCTTCCTTAGGCAGAAATATGTAAACGAGAGCAAGTGCATTCTGTTTCCAATGCCAGTATTAACTCACTGGTATTCATGGGTCAAATCTATAGAGTACCTTAAAAAAAAAATGTTCAAGATATTAAGTAATTTTGTTCATCATTGCAAGAGGAAAGCTATGCAGTCATACATTTCAGAAACTTACTCAAAATGATGTGAATGTAATAGTGGTCTCAGCATCCTTTCTTTTAGAACATTGTAAATTGGTTATCGATCTAATCCAGGTTCCTGAACGTAATTCATACCCATATGTGCACAAACTAACCTATCGAGCATATTCGTGGCACACTTGAAGCAGTAGGTAGTGATGTACTGGGTATAGAAACACAAAAATTTGTTACTTTAGTTCACAAGAATTACAACTTTAAACAAACATTCCAGAATTTAGGACACAAATGTCACACAAAACTATCAGTGCTATAATGTGAGCATAAAGGGCAAGGGTTCATCACCAATATGGGGAAATTATTTAATGCACAAAATATATTAAACTCAGTTGGTCCAAATCTGCATTCTGTTATTGCTGGCATGCTTGTGATGAAAGATTTATCCGCCTCATTAGCTAGCTGAAGGGTATAGTGCTTTGAAGGCCAGCATTAGGAAAGCAGCAGTAAATAGGGATCAAATTAATATTGTAACAATATTGCTGGCAATTAGGAATGAATACCCAACATTTTTTGAAAAAAATATCCAGGCATTATGGATTCCACCATCTAATGTAGATGCTAAGCATGCCCTTTCCCACTATGGAAATATACTATCAGATTTACTTACTAATTTAAAGCCACAAAATGTAGAAATAATGCTGGGGAATTTATTTTGAAAGTAAGAAAAAATCACATTGTATTACAAATGTTAAAAGAGCATTTCACTGTATATATTGCATTCTAGTTTAGCTTTATTTAGTGTTTATCTTTTAAGACAAACAGCATAAATATTAACACTGCCTCAAATTATTTAATGATTTTATTTACTGCTTTCCACATATATGAGCCTTTTTATATCAACCTTTTTCACTGTCATCCACCAGTTTTTTTTTTTTTTTTTTTTAGCAATTTTTAAGAATTTTATTCACCATTTTCTAGGGTCCCTAGCCATAGTCCATTGGGATTACTTTGGTTTCCAATGTAGGCAATTTCATTTCTTAAGACTGCTCTCTGCCAGCATTTTGCTGCAATCTGGGTTCAGCTTCTTCCTTAGGCCACTGTCACCACAAGCCTTATTAAGCTGATTTTTACACTCCTGTGGTGGAGGGCCCCCTCCTCACTTCTATTGTCATTGGTCTGCCTCTCACTCCAAAACTTTGTAAGGTTTTCCAAATGGAATTCAGTGGTTTTCCACCATCTCTATTTAGTCACTGTTTTGTTGATTAAATTAAATCCAATTAACCTAATAGCTTAACTATGAAGCCTGAGACCTATGACATTTTAAGTCGCCATTGGGGGTATATTATCTCAAAATAATTTGAAATCATCCTGTGGTTTACTGGGAATCATACGAGTCAGTTGAGAAATTTAGTGCTGTGGCAGCATGTTGCCATGGTAGCTATGTGGTTTGAGCAACAGTTAGACACTGCAAGATCTATGGTTCAAATTCTGGCTAGGCATTACATTTTTCAGTCTATCTATTTTTTCATACCAGTTGTGTGTAGGGCAGAAGTTGGGGAGGTAGAGCCAGGCTGAGCAATCCAATGCCATAGTTGGGATTTGAGCCATGGATCTCCTGTTTCTATCCAAATGCTCTGACCACTGAGCTCCATGGCAACATGCCAGCTGACTTGCCTTTTTTCCCCGGTAAATACAAGGAGATCACGTTATTTTGAGATGTCATATCTTAATGGCAATTTGCAAACTATGTAAGTACATAAGTCCCAGGTTTTATAGTTAACTATAACCAACTGGAGTAAGAAAACATTTGAAGTTGGCCAGAATTTAATCTATCTCATAAAAATATGTAGGCAAGTTCATCTGTCTGCTGAATAGTCCAAATCTGGTTCCATGCTACATTTTTCCTGATCACAATTAAAAAGCTGGGAGGCTATTTATCCCATTTCATCAGTGCCCATGTTACAAAGGAGTTTCTTATATCCTACAGCTGCTTCCATAATAAATTGGTTCTTGAAGATACATCTTTATAATACGAGTGTGTGGTGAATAGTTTAAAAAGAAATGTGCATCAGTGGTAAATCACAGCTTTTAATTTAATGGAGTCAATAAAAACGAATAGATTGTCTTCATAGTGTGGTGATAGTTTGCCTTAGATTCAAGAGGTCACAAGTTGGAACCTTGTTTAAGGTAAGTTACCTAGATAAAATAATATTGATTATCTTTAAGATCCATGGACCCCCCCCCCAGACTATTTGAGCATCAAAGGATGTTAAGCTATAACAAAAAAATTTAACAGTGATGTTCAAAATTCAGCATTTTGCTAAATATCCTTCCATAACCAGTATCCCCCTCCCCCAGATGCTGATACAACCTTTCATGTTTTGCATAACCCTTACCAAATTATTCACATTGAGCCATAACTGTGGTGCCAAGGCAACACACTTCACTGTCACAAGGTCTCAAGTTTGAATCTCAGTGAGAGTTACCTGGATAAAGTTTTTTCTAGAGTTTTTTCTTATCCTGAGAAGATGAATGCCATGTAACTATGGTCCTGGGAGACCCTTTGTAAATTTTCAATCAGTATGTTCATTCACCGCAATATGAACTACCCAGAAAAATGTTAATTAACCATCAAAACTCTTTCATGTATATGATTTAGCACTAAACACTGTGTTCCATAATTTTAATGAATATTATGATTACACTTTACTGTGCCAACTTCTGCACCTCGTGTTTTCTGGTTCCAATTAAACTGATAAAGCATTTAAAACTAAAAAATTAATAAATAAAAAATAAAAGAAATTCTAAAAATCTACTTACCCTCCAGGTGGTCCCTGACCTCCGATAGGATATTGTGTGGGAGGTGCACCTCCTGGTCCTGGAGGCTGTAAAGCAATACATAAAAACAATTGTACTATTTCTTTGTGAACACTACCTGAAATTAAAACTTAGAAAATAAACAAGCTATAATATACAATACAAACTCTTCACTTTTACATTCTCAGACATTCTTTTCTGTCATTTATCCCATTTGAACAGATTTGTTTTTATTTCTGTTTTAACTTTACCTTTGATTTCCCCAATTTATAATACTGCTTTAATCTTGCACCTAAAACTGCATATTTTGGTTATGTAATTTCACAATGCGCACATGGACAATTATACAACAAAGTTGCAGATGTAGTTCAACACAGCTGATAATGCTTTTAAAAACATAAGGGCTGATTAACAAAGAAAGATTGACTTCCCCCCCCCCAGAGATGTTCATTATTCCATATCAATGTTTACATGATGTTTTTCAAAGCTGATAATGCTTTTAAACATACAAGAGCTAATCAACAAAGACAGACTGATTTATTTTCCCACGGATGTTTTCATTATTCCATATCAATGTCTGCAAGATCTTTTTCAAAGTAACCTCGTCCTACTTCAATGAACATTTATAGTGACTCTGCTGATCCTTAAACACATGGTGCAGGACATTCTTTGTAGGTCCTTGATTTGAGCACACTGCTAAACAGCTCTCAATTCCAATGCTTTGAAGCTTTGTATTTAGTGATGGGAATAAAAAAAAAATCAGTGTAAAATCGGGCCTAGATTACAATTCACAGGTACTATTGAAATGGATCAGAAATTACACGATTTGATTTGCAACTTGAGGCAGCACATTTTTATGATGAAGTCATTCAAGAAAGTTCTGGTTGTTTCTTTGCAATGTGCTTCCTCAGTTTAGCCAATACTAATTTGTAGTACACTGCTGAACAGTAGTGCGAGGAGGACCTGCATGATGGTATTATAAACAAAACAAAAATAATAATAATAATATTAATAATTACTTTCCCTACAGATGGAACAACTTCTAGCTTTTTTGGTTTTGGAGGACCTAACAATTTCCACATTATGCTGGTTCATTTTCCCTCAGGATCATAAAAATGCAGCCATGACAAGTCCCCAGTGGTAATTTCAGAAATACATCCCCTCCATTAGCAAGGAGATGCAGCACCTCACAGCTTGTCTCCATTCACACAGCCTTTTATTGCAGAATCAACAGACGGGAACAACACGAGTCATATGGAGACTATCATGCATAATCATAGACATTGCCACATGAAATTCTCTACACTTCACCAACATTAGATAATGTTATCTACCGATCCTCGTGGACAATCACAGCAGCTGTATTGATGTTGACTTCAGTCACAGGAAAAGCTAAAACATCTTCACCATATGCTTGCTACAGCTTTTAATAAGTTTCAGTGTATATGGTTTAAGCAAAAACAAAATTTTGTTGTGCCATACTGCTTCTCTCGTGTAACTCCATTTTGTGGCATGCAAAATACAAGTAGAGTCTACAAAATAGAGCACTACAACCAACCTACCACTACAAGAATGTTGCCACCTATGGATATATATAAAAACCCACTCTTTTCAAATATTCATGGTACAGATAGAAAACTATTATGGAAGTTACAGGAAACTTAAGTTTCAGTCTTTGTTGATCAGCCCTCATATTGTAGTAGCAATGTTAAATGCCCATTCTTACCATACTAACAGCACAAGTGATGGACACTTGATTCATGAAATATATTGGGAGGGAAGCTTCCTACTCTAAGTTTAAGGTACCTTCCCCAGTACTTCCTCATTAATGTCTAAATTTTTTAAAAATTATACTAATTAATAGAATATGTTTCAGGGATGAATTATCTCAATTTTCAACCTGTTCCAGTTAAAAACAGGTTGTAATGGAGGTGATTTATCACTGAAACATGTTCGTCTTTATTAGTTAAATGGCATGTAATGGACTAATTGATAAAAATTCTCCCTAAATTATTCAATTACACCATTTTTTCTTTGTTTCTCTTGCAATTCACAATCCCTGCAAAAAAGACAAAAAGAATAATCACAGCTGTTCAGTAGCTCAACTTCTGATTGGAAGAACATTAGTGAAGGTTAGTTTTGTCACTGTGCACCCAAAGACTTAAAAATTTAAAATCAGTTTAAATAGAGCATCCCCACTTTCTTCTTATTCTATTTGATATTCTGAGTTCTTACTTTCAGAAAAATATCCTTGCAATAAGGATAATCTTGAGATTATTACATAATTACACTTCATTAAAGCATATAATGAACAAGAACATCTAATACATTTCTACATATTGAAGGGAGCTAACTGAATGTCTAACCTGCATTCAACAAAAAATTTAATTGCACTCTGTGCTAAATGATAACTTGCATACTTATCTAAGAATCCACTAAATCTCAGCACAATACAGCATATTGTAAAAGTTAAGACATTCCAAATTTAGTGAATGTAAAAAAACAAAAAATCAAAGTCCAAATACATCATAGATGTTTTATAGTGAGATTATGGATCATGAGTATGCATGCTCACATATAAGGTGAGTTTTCTGTTCCCTAACTCCTGTATTACTTACACATGAGTGGTAGTTACTCTAATGCACTATTGTACACTCCTGACACCTTCGGATGCTTAAGTGGTTCTTGTGCAATGTTCATAATTTTTTTATATTGTCCTTAAGTTTGTCTATGGTGTGAGAGTTGTTTCCCATGAATAAAAGCTACAGTATAAGGTCTTTAGAACATTGCCATCGAAAACCATCTTTTGTCTTGCAAGAGTTTTCAGCAGGCCATGGAAGAATTGTATTGGAAATATCCAGATGTTCTCTCATAACCTGGCATTTGAAAAAAATGGTACCGGAAAATCTCTAAGGTAGGTATTGGAATGCCAGTACCACTGAAAAATATATACATTTTTAGTAAAACAAATGGACATCATCTTCAATCTTTTTATAACTCCTACTACTGATTACTATCGTTCAAGAGTTAACAACACAGAAGTTATGGAACAGAAACCTCTAATAATAGAGGGCAGAGAAGGCATATACATGATCTGCAGCCTAACCATAAAATGACTGCACTGTATATTTTCATCCCTCTTCTATTCCCTTCCCAACATACCCACCATTCCAATTTTTTCACTAATGATCCTCTTTGCTTGCTCAATTTGTTCTGGGCTTCCTCTTATAACAAATACTTTCTCTGCTGGATTTGGAGGTGGCCTTCTGTCTAGTTCACAATGGGCTCCAGTTTGTTGATTAATCTGTTTTATGGTCTCTCCACCTGCAATTATTACAACTTGAAATGAGCAATCCAAAAACAAAATTATACTGTTTGAACATCAATATAATTATACTATACATATTTTATGTTCTACTAAATACAAAATGCTTTTCCTTCATAGTGGTCACTGCAAAGATGCTTGTTTAAATGGTTGCTTCACCTCAGACTTCTGAAATTACATCTCAACTGCTGCACACTCACTTGTTACAATGCTAATAGGCAAATGCCTTATAAGCAGGATTAGAAGTTCATGCATTTACATATTTTTTTCAAAGTATGTTATTGATATGCTGCCAAATTATTTTCATAAACTATGAATTTTCTAGTACTCAGTGATTTTTATTGGGATGTCATTCCAAATGTATGCTACTTAAAGTAACTGCATTATATTTAGTAAAGTGTTTATCTGGCATATTTTAGCACTTAAACTGGAAATAATTTATAAAATGAGTTATTTTGATTAAATGGTCAACTTGTTTTTCTGCGAAATGATGCTAACAAAAGCATCCCATTTTGCCCTCTGTCAATGTCGCTCAGGCAAGCGATTCATGATCATTGACCAAATAAAGAGTGAGTGATGCAATGCTGGTGATATTGGCTTTAAAATATGGAAGGCCCTACTGTATTGGGGAATAGATTAAGCAATAAGGCAGTGTTAAGCAGCCACTGCAGCCAGTTTATCTTGTGACAATGTAGCATGAATACAGACAATATTAAAAATGCTGTAGGTGAAACCATGTAAAGCCCATGTAAAGCAAGACAACTTCAAGAGTTTACAAAGTGAATTTTCTAGTGATCTTATTAGCACAGATGAGAGTGTCTTATACTGTAAGGCATGTGATAAAATACACTGAAAAGGTCATTCAACATATTAATACTGCGAAACAGGGAAATGATTGTGGAAAAAGTGACAGAAGTAAGTGTGTCCAACGCCTATTAGTCAAATGTATGGAAAGTAGTTACCTCTGTGAAGCATTCCTAGCAGTTGACTTATCTTTATTGAAAATAACCCAATTTTGAGTAACTTTTAGAAAAGTACACCAAGCAACACGTGCCTGAGCAAAATAATTTACGTAAAACATACATCTCCGTTCATTTAACAATGTAATGTCTACCTTGCAAACTAAGTTAGCAAATGAGTCTCTGGATATCAGTAGATGAAACAACTGATGAATGTTTCATTGCAAATGTAATAGTGGGTGTTCTAAATTAGCAAGAGGCAGGTGTGACCTATCTCTTAACTTGCTCTCAGAGGTTACTAACAGCGCATCAGTGTGTCAACTAGGGTTTGACTTTATGAAATTAATATGGCTTGATTTAAAATATGACAATGTACCTTTATTTTTAACTGATGCAGTAAGCTATATGATCAAAGCAAGGAAAACACTGAAAAATTTTTCCTAAGAGCATTCATTAAACTTTTTTTATTCATGTCCTTCACATTGCAGAAACAATTAAATTATGTTTTACTAAAATATATAATTTAATCTCTAATGTGAAAAAAGTATTTTTTAATTTCAAGATTGGAATTTTAAAAGATTTTGCTACTATACTTAAATTTAAGTGATAAAAGTCATTAAACTTTATTCTGGATTTTTTTGTTGTTAAACAGTGCAATTAGTGATTAACTGTGATTTATATCAATGAGGGAACATTAAAAATGCATACAGAAGATGTAAAAGAAACATTGGTAAAGAACAGGGTACACAGAAATCTTTATATCTATTTCCCTGACTTTTATACATTGTCAGGAAGTACCAGGAATTGATCATTTAAAAATCCTGTTTAAAAGAGAATTCAAAATTATTGTCACTAAGTTGGTACAACTTTCCTCTATACCCATGCAGAGTTTAATTGCCATCTGTCATCTAGCTTGTTTACAGTACACCATTTTGTTAGTTCATCTCAAAGGTGATTTGCGATTTTACAATGGATACAAATATTGAACAAAGAATCTGTCTCAAATTTTGCATTGCAAATGGTATTTCCTGTGCCGAATCGCTGAAAATGTTACATAGGGCTTGCGGTGAATCGACTTTATCAAAAACACGTGAATATGAGTAGTACAGTGCATTCAAAAGTGGTCGAGATGTGGTGGAAGATTTGCCTCGCTCTGGTCGGCCATCAACAGTTTCAACTGAACTGAACATCACTAAAGTGAAGAGAATGGTGTCTGAAAATCGTCATTTAGGTCTGAGAGAGCATGCTGCTGAACTTACTGTGTCTCACGAATCGATTTGTATCATTTTAAACAATTGTTAGGGCATGACACACGTTGCAGCTCGGTTAGTTCCTAAAGACTTGCATTTTCTACAAAAACTCAATTGCATAAGGATTGATGAAGACATGCTAGAACGCGCCAGTTCCAACCACACATTCATGAAACGCATTTCAACTGGTGATGAGACGTGGGTTTACGAGTTTGACACTCAAACCAGTCAACAAGCTTCCGAATGGTGCCTTCCAACTGAACCGAAGGGCACTTCAAACTCGATCAAAACTGAAGGTTAAGATGGTAAATAAAGGCTATTATCTGAGCGTTATGCGGCGTTTGAGAGAACAAATATGGCGAAAAACACCAGATTTGTGGAACGACAACTCATGGATTCTGCACCACAATAATGCACCAGCCCACAAGGCTATTATTGTGAATGAATTTCTGGCAAATTTCATCGAACAACCACCGTATTATCCTGATCTGGTCTTGCTGATTTCTTTCTCTTTCCAAACTCAAGTTACCACTTCAAGGCACCCGTTTTCAGTCGATAGAAGACGTAAAGGAAAATTTGTGGCAACAATTGACATTGATTCCTAAAAGTGCCTACAAAAAATGTTTTGATGATTGGATTATTCATTGGTATAAATGTATATCAGAAGGGGCCTACTTTGAAGGCGATAAAATAAAATTGGATGAATAATTATTTTTTTGTGATTCATTGACCAATTCCTGGAACTTTGACACAGTAGTATCTTCATTTCACATTAACATGAACAGCTCTTAAAAATAACCAAGATGTAACATCCAAATATTTGGAAGCAGAAAGAGAATGACTTCACTGTTAATTCAGGCATTAACTACATATCATTTGCCCAACTTACCCCATCTCAAATTAAGAATAATATTTAGAAGAGAGTGGTAGTCAAATCAGTGAAATAAAAATTAGAATGATATCCTTTAAGGCAGTTTTTTCTATCACCAAGTACCAGACATAAAAAAAAAAAAACTATTGAACAATTCACATTATTCACGTTACATAATGTTCTAGACCATGTAACAAAATCCCTGATTTGGTGTAACCAGAATTGGTTTCCCTGGTTTATTACATTACAAATTCCCTGAATTTCCAGGTTGTGTAAACCATGAAGAAATTTGCTCAATACTACATATTGAATTCTTGACGTGAATGAAAATTTCCTAAAATGCCAGAAATATGAGAGAGAGAAAATTTCTCATATCTTTTATAACAAATCATTGCAATTTTAACTGTAAATATCAGTGTAACTCTATGGCAGGGATATTTAACTGTATATATCAGAGTGCAACTCCATGGCAGGGATATTATAACGGTATTGTGGGTAGGGTCTGATCTGCAGTATCCAGTATCCAAGCCAGCTGCCCCAATGAAACAAAAGCTCTCATTTGATAAAGTGTAAACTACCAACTGTTAACTTCAGGTTACTTCTTGATTAATGGCACACAAATGTTCAGCTAGTTTACCTCTGCCAATTACAATTCCGCATTTCGCAGCTGGAATGGTGAATGTAGCCTCTTGCTTATCCATTTGGCCTCCTCCCTGTTGCATTCCCCCAGGCCTTCTGTCCCAACCACCACTTCCATTTCCGTAATCTCCAGCTCCACCTCCACCTCTGTTGCCCATTCTGTCGTATGGAGGACCTCCAGGACCTCCACCTCTTCCCCTTCCACGGCCTATCTCACTGTCTCGTCTCTGCAATAATTCAGAAACTCCTCACTGTTCAGAGAGGAACAAACCCACTGCCCATGCACATGCAGTCTTTTAATCTTGCACATTATAAAACTGCAGGTTACTTTGGAATAAGAACATGCACACACAAGAGCAGTGGAAATATTTAACACGCAACATTCTAAAAAACCATGGTTGTAATAAAGCTAATTATTGGACACAAATTCACAACTTAAAAACATAATAAAAGAGCAATACGGAACAAACATTTTAAGATTTTTTTCTTGCCAATGTGTTAACCAAGTTTATGTGCTACTGAGACAAGACCAAAGGGGCTGCAAAGATGAAACTCACACTCGCTTATTCCAGCACAGGTTTCCTATGCAACGAAGCATTTATGGCCTTGGGATAAGACACACAATAACACATCTACACACACACACACACACACACACACACAAAAAAAAAAAAATAATAATAATTCACATTCAAATCCTGGAACATTTCCACTTCTGTAGTTTCATTGCTATTTCTGGACAACAATGCTTGTTTTAAATAGTCTGAGTTTGTGCTTTTACTAGACACACAACAGTATTTATGGGAATACCAGTAAACCTCAAACCCCCCTTTTCTCAGAGCTTAATTTTGGAATTTAGCAGATCTCTTTAGAAAGAAGACAATTTCATTTTTAAACATTTATTTTAGTAAATAAGTACACTCAAGCTGATTAGGTTTTAAATAACAGTGCATTCCAGGACATTATGATTTTAAACATAATATAACATTATGGTAAAAAGTTTTAAGCTTTGGAATTTGTGCATTAATTGAAGTAATGGATGGAAGAGCAGACAGCGGAAATGTACTTGGTATATCTGCTGTGAAATGTATGTGCAATTAAGCCTCTCAATCTGTTTACCAGTGGTTCTCAATAATCAGGTGCAATCAATGAGAAAGAAAATTCTATAAGTCTCGGAGAGAAATCTTTTTTCCAATGAGAATGCTTACAAACCTTGGTGTGTTTTATAGCACAAATTTAAGATCCACAATCTGCCATGCACTATCTTGGCAGTAATTTAATCTTTACCACTTCCCCCAGGCTTTGCTATTGCCACATCTGAAAAATTTGAAACTATTTTTTTTCACGTTATATTGGCAAACACATCACAAATGCAAGACACCCTAGATTATCAAAATTAATATTTTGGGAACAAAATTTTGTATTTGGATAAATACAGTGTATGTGAAAATCTAAGAAAGTAAACCATGATTAAAGACAGTTTTTAAAATTGTTTTAGTTTCAATAAACTTAACTTCTCACACATACAAAGCATGTGCATACACAACACACTGTGGCAAAAATAAGAACTTTGTGCACACAGTTTGAACCCCATACCTTCAATTCAATCATTAGAATGAGTGCACTTTAACTTGAACTATCAGAAATAAATTCATTGTTCATGGTTGCACAACTTTTATGATACAATCCATCTAATCATCTGAAATCAAGATGTAAATGTGGTAATTCTAACACACATTTGCAGCTAGATATTATATACCTCAATGCCTTTTTGTTTACGCTATAATAGTCACTTCTAGGTTATTTGACATAATTTGGTATTAGTATGAAATGGAAAATACACATTATTCCAATTCTTTCTTAATATGAAAATAGCGTTTCCCCCTCCTTTAACACATGCTATACTAGTGCATTTTCTGTATTATTTAGCTTATGTATATTACCTGCAGATTCAACATTAAAACCAAATAAAAATAAAGCCCACAATCCTATAGTTTTTCTTTATCCATGTAAAGCTTGAAGGCACAATAGTCCATAATACAACGTATGTTATTGTGGTTATTTACCACAAAAAATTATGCAGAACCATTACCCCATTGAATTTACAGTACACAATATATGGCAATAGTAAAATCAATGGCAGAAAGCCAATACAAGCTCCACATTCTTGCTACAAATCCTTACAGTTTCAGTATTTTAACCAGTTCCTAATTGTCAATGTAGCATCTAATCTCAACTTTGTATCACAGCACAGGAATTGTTTAAGCATATGTCCAAATTAAGAAAGAATCTAATACAAACATTAAAACAACCCAATTACAGCTAAATAGTTCTGACAAAACTAGATGACCATATGTAATCCTAATCACCATATAAATACAACTATCATTTGTTAACATTCCTTATAAGAAATTAATACCTAAAAAGCAAGTTAACATGCTCCTGACATCTTTATGTGGTATGGCTGCAAGTATGTCATTTACAATATTTCAAAGCATGAAGCTATGCAACATAAAATTTTGTTAGATTGAGTCGACTGAACACTCCCAAGTTTTCATTCACCATACAAAAAAGGCATGACTTAAAAAGATTCATATGTCGATTGCTATTTCTTGGGCAGTTATATGATATTAAAGCTTTCCCATTTATCCAATAACTACATACCAGCATCAGTTGTTTAGTTTTCTATCTAACCCCTTTGAATAAAAGTTGACAAAACGGTTGATGTGGCTAACATAAAAATGGCACATAAAATGCATAATTTTATCCATCAAGGATGGAAAAATTACTTTTCATCACGTAATATCACAACTGTCACAGTTATAGTGGGTGAAGTTACATGTTAACATATACCATAAATGAATACGTTACTTTTGCTCATGGTTACATTTTCAGTACATTACATTAATAGTTACCTGTAACAATTAGCTATAACCAGATTATTCAAAATATTCCAAAAACAAAAAATGATAAATGAAAATACAACTCAAACACATAAAACCTGGTAGCCCACCTGGGTAGTGTGGGGTAGCTTATCTACCTCACATTCAACAGGCTGAGTGTTAGCATCTTACCTAGAGTGAGTTATCTGGATAAGGTTTAATAGGGTTTTTCCTTATCCAAGAATGATGAGTAAATTTGTGCTCCATGGGCCCAGAGATTTAAAAAAAAAAGATAAAAAAAATCTGGTGTTCAAAAAAGTCACATTCCATCCATGGGCAAATGAATTTCAGAAGATTTTCAAACAATATAATACTCATCCCCAAAATTAAATTATTCAGAATAAGATTTCTCATAAAGGTAACCAAAAAGAAAAAAAATTCCACCTTGTAAAAAATCTGGAATTTACAGGCCCAATTGCAAGGATTGTGTTAAAATCTATACAACTCAAATGACAAAGTATAAGCTAGAATTAAGTAATGCTTTAGAAACCTCAAATTCAGGGAAGAAGAAAAATTTATAGTTGCAGTACACTTTTGGATATGATAATTCTTCACTCAGCAGTACCTATTAGGTAGGTGCAAAAACCTGTTGATTTATATATTCAGAAGAATTATTTCTTTGGAGATTTCTCTGAAGTTAATGCATTCAATATCCTAATTGAATCTTATCACCAAAAACCACCATCAGAAGAACAAAAGACAGCCATAATCATCAGAGGCAAGCTATCCAATTAGTCAGCCAACAATGAGGAAGAAATTCCTTGAAATTAGTACGAGGTACATAACCTTTGACAATCCCACTCTCAAATCTCCTGCAGAGGAGGCTAATAAATGCTCTTTGAAAGTGATATAAACACACTCTTACCTTAGTACAGTTGACAGGATTACTAGTTACTATCTTCATTACCTTGGTAACTATTATTGGGCAACTAGTATGTCGTGTCCATTACTTATGTTAACAAATTTAGCTTGAAGGATGTCAAACTAAGGCTTCTAATTCATTACATAGTGAAGGCTGGCAACAATAACATTTGCTGTGGTACCTTCAAAAATAAAAATTGCACTCTGTTACTCATTAACTATTGCCAGCAAGAAGATCGTCTGTCAATGATGTCTTGATTATCCTTTTAATTGTTGTCAAATATAAACCTATCATAAACAGAACCAGTGTGCTGCAATATTGGTAATTAGTAAACTGGCATTGCAAACCATATGAATATTAAGAAAAACGATGTGACTTTCTGTTTCATATTCTATAGTATTATGCCCACAAAGTGACAAAATAGGCACAATTCTTGGATCAATGTGGCCTTAAGGAACCAATTGAGTATTTTTTCTTCACATATTTTCTACGACCGTGGATTTTTAAACACTGTGGCAGTACCATTAACAATATGGAATAACACTGGCAAAATATGGAGTGTTTACAAGTAACTGTTGAAACTGTAAGCGTGGTCAATTTGTTTGTCCAGTATTCCACCCTCAGATAAATTTCTTTCAACATTACCTATTCTGAAAATTCATAACAAGTCACAAATTTTATGTTGCACATTGTGTAAAAATGGTTATTTCAATTGCAAGTAAAATGTTCTGGGCCTAATTTTTAATAAATTTGACAACGTCGAAAAAAATCCATTGTTCACTTACTGGAATGAAGTTAAATGTGATGGGCAAAGCCATAGCACATAAATTACCTATAAAGTAGAATTAATGGATTCTCATTATTTGAAGGAAGCAAAATGGTGGCTAAAATTGACGAACTTCAGAGGTCAAAAGGGGTAATACACATTAGAGAAATGGAAGTTCCGTTTTAGACGAGCAATCATCAGTCAAATATATTGAGAACTGGTGATAGTATTAAAGGCAGTAATGCAAACTGTTATCCTGGCTTTGAGCTTTATGGGGGAAACACTTTCTTTTGTGACAAAACTTCACTAGACCATAACCCAAAAGAAAGTACACAATGAAGAAAATGAGTGATATACATTAATGGAATAAAACACCAATACTCAACAGCAAACTGGCAGGAAACTTCAACATTTTCTTTTAATGCTCTGCTTATAATGTTATATAATTCTGCCACACACTTTCTATTAAGACAGAATTAAATTTAATTTCAAATAATGCAATCAACTTCAAAACTTGCAAATATGCATAGAAGGGTTGAAAATGGGAACAACTGTTACCCGAAACCGGTCCCCAGTAAGTAAAAATAAGTGATGTTTTGTTACAAAAATCGACTCAAATTCTTTTATTTTTTATTTAATGCAATCGACTCTTATTTCTTAATCTTAATCATTCCAAAACAGGTTTATAAAAGGGGGCTATAACTTTTCTTTCTTTAATGCTTAAAATAAAACAGTATTTTATTCAACTAATTCAGATTTGATTAAATACATAATGTTGCTAAAAATGAATACCACAAAATGCTGAACAATAATTAGAGATTTAGATATGTATAACAATTTCTATTTTCTCAAAACCTTTTATGTGCCATCTTTATGTCAACTGACTCAATATATTGGAAATATTTATATTTATGTTGATTATCATTTGTAGTTCTAAGGTATTCTGGTAATTTTATGCTAATATTAATAATTCTGGCCCTTTAATAAAATTGAAATACTAGTTCAGCTTCAAACCATAAAATCATAAATACTCCTACACATAAGATGTTAAACATGTAAATATGCAATGCAACTAATTTCAACATGGCAAGATTATTTTCTCAAATAGAGAAGAGCAAATTTGTTCTCACTGTGGTACTGCTTTCATTGAAGTAACATTGCACATAATTTTGATGCATTTGATGCCACCAGTTTTTTTTTTTTTTCCCCCTTCTTTTTTCCACTTGTAGCATCAATACACACTGAATCAACGCATGAGGATTTGTCTGACAACTTTCAATCCCCACTTTCAACTTGGGGAGTTTTGAAATTTTAGAACTTTTAAACAAAACCATTGTCATAAACACATGCTGCTGCACTTTTGAAAGTGAAATAAAGATTTCTTATTGTAGATTTATTTTTGTATGAATTTAATAGTATCCTGGGATTGTTAAGTTTTCTGAAGACTTTAGAAATGTCACACCTATGCTGAGGATGGAGATTAATATTTCTGAAAACATTACAAGATTTTATAACTTGATATAATAGGGTCTGTACATTGACTCATATTTTAAAATTAGAAGGATTAAAAGGCATTTCTCAGCTAGCTAGTAACATCTAACATTGAGCACAGTATTTGACTGCAGCTGTAATCAAACTTTAGATTTAGTGTCTAGCCTCCTCATAGAAGGTATGAAATTATAGTACAAGGAGATGAACAATGAAAATCCACTACAATAGATAACAAAAACAATTTACAGCAGAAAGTGCCCATTCAAACATGCCCTCTGAACATATTCTACATGGTAACATAAATACTGCACATATATGTAAATATATTTCAAAGACAGAAGAAATAATACTGTAAAGATTTTCACAAATATACTAATGAAAGAAGCTTGTCCCACCAGAAGAGATTTTCAGAAAAGTTGATAGGTTCAACCAAAACACAAATGTATCTATTTTACAATTTGTAAATACCAACTCTGAAAGCACAAGTTACAAAAACACTTTATGCATTTGAATTTAGGCTTCTAAGGACAAATACTTAAAGAGAAATTACCACCACCTTTCATGCTATACACAACAAATTTTGTTTAGTTTTTTATTAAATAGAGTAGCCATTCTTAACTTTGCTGAAATATAACAATTAACTGCAACTCAATACAATTCTATGGGCGTTCAACTGATATAATTGTGTTAAACATTGCAAAGTTTACACTATAACTCAATACTATCACAGCTAGAGGTGATCATTATAAAGAACTAAATTATCTACTTCTAAAATTTGTCTTAAAACCACATGGGCTTCACAAGTAACTATTTTAACCAATATAGAAGCTTTAATACTTTTTTCAAATTGTTGAATCACAATTTAGTTTAAATAAATGCAGTTCAAAAATGAAATTTGAAATGCAGATATACAATTTTTCATAAAAATTAAATAAAACTTAAAAATATGTTTTCCTCTTTTCCTTTTGTTCTGGGTCATTTCAAAATGCCAAAAGCCCATCTGGGTAGTGTGGTGGTAGCTTGTCTGCTTCACATTCAGAAGGTTGTGAGTTCGAATCTCGCTTAGGGTGAGTTGCCCGGATAAGGTTTCCCCCCCCCCGGGGTTTTCTCTTATCCTGAGAAGACTAATGTCCAGTAATTTAAGCTCCATGGACCCCGAGATAAAAAAAAAAAAAGAAAATAAAAAAAAAAAAGAAAGAAAAAAGGAAAAAAAAAGGAAGAAAAAAAAAAAGAAAAAAAAAAAAAACAACAAACCAACCAAAGTTAAATTTTTGTGAGCTTTATGCTTTCTTCTTTAATATTATGGAGTTTCGTATCTTAAGTTGTGTGGGTACAACTGCCAACTGCACAAGAGCTAGACCACATCAAACTGGACAAATTTGAAGAAAATTTTATCAAGTATCTGAATTTTATTTAACACTGTGTTTTTAACATTAAATACATGTACTTTTATTTTTAAAACATGATTAATTTTTCTGCTATTCAATATCAAAATTTACAAATTTGTGTGAGCATCCTTATATAAAAATGGATTTTTCTCCACATTTAATTTTTGGACGTGATTGAACTTGGCTTATTTTCAAGGTAAATAATTCAGGCTTTTAATTATTATCTGAGAAAACAAAAACCCAGGTCAACCTTAGAACAGCTGAAAAATTTGTTGTCATAACTGGATTTGAATACAGTTCTTTGTGGCAATGAATTTTTCAGCTGGTTCTAACATTAAAAGTATACCCTCTGTAACATAATTATAGCACTATTACATTTTTTTTTTTAATAAGGTTCTTTTAAAATGCAATATTTACAATTATCCAACTACAAGGCCTTTTTTTCTTCAAAATATTAATGTTGAGAATTGGGAGTCGTCCTGCCTTTGCAATATGCTCTCAAAAAGCATACGAGGAAAAGCAAATCTCAAACTTCATGGGTGCTGCAGTTTCTAAGCCTAGAAGAAGTGTTAACCCTTTTAGTACCAGTTCCGAATAGCAACATACTGTCTGAAAAATGCCAAGCAATTTTAGAGGAGAATGCAGTGTTTTAAATTGTTAGTAATAAAATAGATTAACGTTTTTTTTCATTTTTAGTACACCTTTTTGTCTACTGTATAATACGCATTATGTGGATGAGAATTCTTATTTTTAAAAAAAACTAAAAACCAAAGAAAAATTGGAAATTAAAAATTCCAAAATAATAATTAGGCATTCAAAAGCTTACTACACAGAAAGTTCCAGCTAATTAAATGAAAGTACAGACATTTCTCTACTAAAACATCTTGTTTTGGTCTGGTGTTTTATTCTTTAAAATACAAAATATGAATTCACATAACCTGAAAATGAAAAAAAATCATCAAAAATCCACACACCTAAGCATGATACCACTATTACTAAAAAAACTGCATAAAGCAATAAGACACAAATGAAACGTGATTACTGCACATTTTAACACTTGTATTATTGCGTAGTTGAATCATTTAGTGACATATTTGTCATCTGGTTACACCTCCATAAATCCATTTTCGTAAGTACATAAGATTATTTGCTTGCACATAAGTCTGTTGATATCGGATGTATTTTCATCGTTGAAGCTGTGTACTGCAGCTGTCATTTTCTCTTCAGTTCATAACCTTCCGCTAGACGACAGCATGTTTGAACCAGCATACACAAATACCAACTAGAGAAATTAAATTTGGACCTAATTTAGCTTTTTGAAGTGAAGATAGGGCCTGAAACGCACCAGAAAATCTTTCTCTATGGCTATGACATAGAAGAACAGACTTTGCCATTAAAAAAGAGTTAAAATGTATGAAAAATGGCATCACAATTAGATCATGATTGACACAAAGGGTTAAAGAACCCACCCAGGTCACGATATATTCTGCAGTTTTTGCGATTTTATTTAATGCCATTAATAGTATTACCAAACCGAGGTTTGCAAGTGTTCTCTTTGGAAAAAATCTCTTTCTCTGAGACTAATAGAGGATTCCCTTTTACATCTGTGGTTACGCCTAATGAGAGCCAATGGCCAAACGCCAAAAGAAAAGTTTAATTGCGTGCTATTTCACAGTAGACATACTGGTTACATTGGCATTCTCTGATGTCCTTTCGAACCATCAGAAGAATTTTGTACAAATTCAAATAACTTTTAACTTTTTACCACAATGTGTTATAATAACCATGTATCTTAAACGAATTGCACACAACATGGTACATTTCTGTTTTGCCCTATCTCGCCCATTACAAGAATTCCTGCACAAATTCAAATCAGATAACACCACTTACGATGTGTTATGTTAGTATATTGTCAAAGTAGTAAATCTTATTATCCATCACTGTCATTTAATCTTTGCTGCAATCACCTACATACGATAATTTCCATTGTCCCTCTTGCCATGCCCATAATGTGAATTTCCACGAAATTTTGCAACAAAAAGAGAAGAAGCTAAGTTTCCTTTAGTTTGATCAAAATATATGTTCAAAATGTGCGTTTAAAAATGAAGCTGTCTTCTTTTTAAAGAGATGATATGATTAATTCCAGAAACAAGTGCTGAAAAAAAGGAAATCGTCTTCCATTTGTCTTGTATTCGGACAAATAGGGGCCATTAAAAAACTTACCCAAATGGGATACTGGGATTTTGAGTCAGACTGTATGCTGGCAGCTGCCATTGGAGTGTCATGGCAGAGCCCTTCCATGCTGTATGGATGTACAGTGCTACAGAAACAGTTTATGCTTTTTGTAAACATACTTAAAATTACTATGAATGAACTTTAAAACCAGTGCTTCCAATTTTGACAACGGTATGAAGCCATGTAATGTTTTTGTGCCTGCTTATCAGCTTTATTATTTTCTTCACCCCAGTACAATACATATTTGTAGGTAGAGGTGGTGTTGCATTACCCCAAAAATTCAGTACTGAGATTTCACTGTAAATACATGTTTTGAAGATGCCAGAATAATAAAAAAAGATAAAACATTTTTTTTAAAAAAAGTTCAAGTGTATCTGTGTGTGTGCATGTGCGTGTGTGTGCGTGTGTGTGTGGGTGTGTGTGTGTGCGTGTGTGTGTGTCTGGGTAGCATAGCTCAACAACAAAACATGTTAAATACCAAACTTTAAGTTCAGCTTCTTCCAAGGATGCAAAACTGAGATTTAAGAAAATCTCCACACCCCAAACTACACTTAACATGTTAAATTTTTCTAAGTCTTCAATTTTCTCAAAATTGGCTTATACAATTTTGATTAAGATGCTGTATATTAAAGACATTTATATGCCAAATAATTATCCTGAATTTCTTAAGTCTTTTCATACTGAATGACTTTTGCATAACAGGTAAATCATAAGACAAAAAGATACTTCACAAAAATGTAGTTATGGTTAAAACATTTTTCATTCATTTTTTGTACAATTAATAGCTTTCGAGATATTCCTTGTTTAAAATATGTATACTTTTCTCACACAGGAAATTTCCATTCATTTTCATGCCTCTTGTTTTACTGCTAGCCATAGAAAAAAAAAATAATTGAATTCCAATTGCATCACTAATTAGTGACCAGCTTTTAAACTTGACAATTGCTTTAGCCTAGCATATTTCCATATTTTCCTTCTAATTTTAAGGAACTAGTAATAGGACCATTTATCTCAATTAGCATTAAGTAAATAAAAGAATATGCTTTTGTAAGAGTAGTTTGTTAGACTAGGTGGAGAAACTCATGTGAATGGAACGCACATTTTCTTCTCATATTGAGACTGTGGGTCACATTCACTTCACAGCATTTGTGTCAAACAAAAACTTAATGGCACATATCTTGTAATTGGCATTTGCATTGCCTATTACTATCATCTGAAAAACTTGACTATGTAGAAGCAACTGATAATATTTTCTTCCTAGAGACAGTGTGGATAAGAGGCATATTAAGCATTTTATAATACAATGAGGGCGATCATACTAAGCATTACCCAGGAAGATATGTCATTGAAGTGATGTATTAGCTCCTTCAGCAACATGCATAAGCAGACCTGTGTCCAGTACCCAATTACAATAAGTTGCTCAATAGCTATGCCCACATTTACAAATTTTTTGCTCCAACATTTATTATTGTCCCAACCTGAAATATTCACCCACAAAGATTAATAAAATGGAGATCATGCTGACATTTTAAAATTGTAACTCAAGTAGTACAAACTATACAAAAAGGGTTGTTTACTTAATAACTGAAATATGAATAGTGAATCAATATTTTACCTAATCGTGAATATACCGGGTGGAAGGGAACTTACATTCTTTCTAATATGTGCTTCATAGAAGCATTACAAACAAAAACTTCTAATAACATTTTTTCTTTGATCAGTCGACTTCAAAAAAATAATAGTTTTTGTTCCAAATTGGATGTGTAATCCACAAGAATGAATGAGGATAATGGTTTGTTACATGTAAGATGCGTAGAGTAACATATTTCCGACAGTTTTGGTAAGAATTATGGGACATCACACAGAATTTTGAAATAATTTATCACTTAAAAGAATTAAAGGAATATTCTGAGCAGCTTTTTCAGACTTGAAGTAACTGGTCAGGAATCTGGACGTAAATAGGTCAGTCCCTGCAAACATGATGCAGGGTAAGATAATGAGTGCAAGTGGCATTCTGATTGGTCAACACTTGCACAGGAAAAATGGAAGGAATGCATAATTATCTATTGACCTCGAGAAAGTGACACCCACACAACCTGCAGCATTGCTACCTTATCTGTCTCTTGTTTTCAAACAAACTAAATTATCTCATAGGAAATGGTCAGAGACAAAACTGTAAGACACAAAATGTGTTCTAAATATCAAGATTTATTACTAGTGAAAATAAAATAACATTTTTGAACTCATTAGACTAGTATGTTGCAGGAAAAGAACATTTTATACATAAGTGTATTCACAACAAAAATAAGCAAGTATATTTAATTTGCCTATAAAAGACATACAAAAGTTTGAAAAACTAAGGTCAGATTTCTGGTTTGACATGGAATGACTCAAGTATTACCTTCATGCTTATGGTAATCCTTTACAGATACACATTTACTGATATCCCAGCTAAAAAAATGGAAAGAGGTTAGCCAATTCCAAAAACAAACCCAATTTAGTTTATGCCACCTCCCCCTTAAATAATTACAATCTGATGTGTTCCATTCACATTACTTTCTCTAGCTGTTCCACAAACAAATTTCCTAACAAAATCATTTATCCATGTCATGCTGATCAAGTTAAACATTGCCAGAAATAGTCTTATTGTTTGCTTCCTTGTAAGTGGAAGGCAAACAGTGAATACACTAGGCAAAAGTCTAATCTTTTTAGGCTATCACTATGCGAAACAACTTAAAATCAGTTAAGTTTTGCATTTCTGAGAGTAAAACAAGAGATGAAGCGAAAGCAGACTTTCCGCTTGAGAAAACTTTATGTAGTTTAAAATTGAAACCAATAACAAGGAATATCTTGGAAACTTTTAACTCCTGGAAGAAAGTATATATGACAAATTGTGTTTTCTAATGAAATCTACATTTTTTATAAATCAGTTTCATCAATCTCTTACAGTTTACAAACTTCAGTTTGTTTGTCATGAAAATATCTAAACATACGGAATTTGAATAAAGATTGTTGGAAACTTTTGAGAAAATCAAAATTTTTATTAAATGTTCCTTTTAAAGTATAGTTTGGGATGGGGCACTTTCTTGAAAATATTTAAATCGCATCCTTGGAAGTTACTGAACTTAAATACCAAATTTGGTATTTCCCAGACATTTCAAATTTGATCTATGCTGCCTACAGACACATACAGACCTGTTTCTAAGCATTCTTATGAAGTGCATCAAAAGCAATCAAACTTCTGTTCTTTTTATTTTTTTAACATGAAAGATTCCTAAGTTAAGGAAAAAGAAGCCACTACTCAAAAAGAGGCACAGAGCATTGCAAGTCTAAATAGTAGATGAGAGTAACCACACTGAATATTTTTAAGATATAACGTGGTATGAGGGTAAAATTATTTTTTTAAGCACTCGGCTAAAGCAGTGGATGGTAAGCAAATATTTTACCACAGCCACAATGACATCCCTATACATTCACTGCTGTGCAATGTGAAACAGTAAAAATGTACCATATAAAAGGATAAGCTGTATTCACTTTCAATATTCAAGAAAAGCATGATATACACAATGTTATATCAATGACTGAAAACTCCTAAATTATAGAACTCATTATGAAAGATTTAAAACATATATAGGTTTCTGTTTTACAAGGATCTGATGAAACCACATTTGGTAATGCAAGGAGATATTAACAAAAAATGTAACAAACTAAACTATGTAAAACATTTACATGCAAGATTCTATCTGCATGAAGTCCAGCAGCAATTACACTACATCCTCATCTGCATCTAGTGACATGGGGGCAAGTTATTTCATTTATTAAAATGAATTAAAGAACGATTATTTTGTTTAAAATTTAGTTGGATTATAGGACTCCATCACTTGCATGCCTCTATAAGATGCTGAAATTGGTTATGCAATGCATACAACACTGAAAATAAGAGCATTGGTAGATCTCCATGACAAGTTAAAGAACAGTACAACATTACAATGAATTTCTGCTGGATTTGCACAAGCACATTTAGTTTAAAAACACATCCATGTACAATCTAATGCTTAAGTTTCTGCTTATGCTTCAAAGAACAGTTTAAAACCCAGCCCAGACTGATGGTTTTAAGTGTGTTTAAAAGCAACATTCTCATGTCAGTTGATTTGCTAGCATGTAAAACAACTCCTGCAGGATGAAATTTCAGCACACCAGTGACCATAATATGGTACGGTAACTGGCTGCATTTAACAAATGAAATCTTTATATTTCATTTCAACAAGAGATAAACCTGTATAACAGAAATGCAATTACAAGAAAGAGATACATATATGAAGTTTCTGTGAGATTCTTTGAATGGAACAAAAAGGCATGTTAAATCAGAAATTACCCGTTGGGGCTTATAAAAACTAGTTTTATCATCATCCTGTGAATAAATCAAACATATGAAAAATTCTATCCTTTTGTTAGATTACTGAAATGACAATGAAATTTGCCCATGTTGCTTTTTCTGCTATGCACAAAGTAAAAGAAAATATTTCATTCCACAAAAATTTGATACCAAGGTTTCAACAAAATACCAGTTTTGAAGTCCCTTGAATGAATAATAAAAATAAATATTAAAAAAAAACTATTTTTAGAAAAAGGCCTTTGTGGTAGTGTCTGAACAGCTTAACTCAAAAATGAAAACTCAAAACTTGATAGATCTCAAAACATAATGTGAAGCACTTTTTGTGTGTGTGTGTGTGTGTGTGTGTGTGTTTTTTAGCCATTTCCAAGATATTCCTTTTTATTGTTTTCAATTTTAAAGTCATATTTACCTCAAATAGAAAGTCACCTATGTTGCTGCCATCACATAATCAGTTTTTAAAAAATGTAACTATTGCTTTGCCTTAGCATATTCCCTTATTCCTTTGTATCTACAAGAAAATATGTATTAAAAGCTTCAGGCCAATATTTATCTGGAAATTCTAGAGAAAATCATGTGAAAGTTACATCAGAAATTCCCTCCCCCATTCCACTAAGTTTTAATTACACATTCCAAGAAAATGTTATTTAATAAAGTGCTGTCTACTCCAGATATTTAATGTTCCTAACTACATGCCATAAACCATATTAGGTGACTATTGCAGGTTCTCCAGGAACATTCCTATGGTTAGTTACATATTTTTCTGAAAAGTTGGGAATATATCGTTACCAAAATATCTAGTACAGAATTTCTAAAAATACTACTTCAATTAAACTCCCTACAACCTTAAATTTTTAAACAGTTATTTCATGTTACAAATGCTTAATTCAAGATGTGCCTGATCCTAAAATATTAAACCTAATATCAAGGAATTAGAACAGTAATTTTATATGTAATAATTCCATGCAGTTAATAAAAGATATTTTAATACTACAGCATAAAATAGTTCTCATATGTAGGAGGCAATGGCAGGTTTATTGTTATTTAAATACAATACAAAAGGTAAGCACATCAAAATCATTCAAGCACAAACTACATCAGTAGGTTGGATGGAAAGTTAAGTGGCTTCCATCAGACCCAGTGCAATTGTAAAGCAATTTAAAAACATCTTAATGCTAAAAGCAAACAGGTGATTTATTTCAGTTCTCAATTTTTTTCCCAAACTAAGTACAATTTCAGTTACCGATTTGCCAAATTTAAATGCTTTGGAGCTAACAAGGTAATAGGCACGATATGTGAAACATTGGCCAAGTAGCCATTTCTTCTCATATAAAGGAAGGGCTTCATTCTTCAATGCTTAAGAGAAATATATTTGGAATTCTTGTAGCTGATCTCACCGGTTCTTGGTGGCTTACCACTTCTGTGAAGGGACCAGGATTCGGTGTGAAATGTATAAGCAACAGCCTTACCAGTACACTATCAATAAGTTCTTCAATTCTGCGCCTGGCTTGTTCCACTTGATTTGGCTTCCCAGTCAGCAAACATCTGCGTTCTCCTGGACCGTCATCTCGTCCTTGTTGAAACTGAACACGAGCTCCTGTCTCATTCTGAATTTTCTTTATCATATCTCCTCCTTTGCCTATAACCACCCCCACTGCCGCTCTTGGAACAGCCACCTGAAAGGTTCCAGCCAATCATAGGTTACTCAAAGTTTAAGAATTCTTTCTTTGTTTAGCCTCCTATGTAGGACTGCACATTGCACCAGGAACTTAAAAGTCAACGCTGGGGTAGAGGCCTTAGAGGAGAAGAGTTCTAGATCAGAGAGAAGGCAGGATGGATGATCAGCCCAATATCTGGTACGAAAGTGAGGAAGTGGAGGATATGAAACGAAGACATGCACGAAAGGAAATATAATTATGGAGAAACTAATGGAATGAATGGGCAGGGAAACTAGAGAATCCAGAGAAACTGCCCAGATGCTGCTTTGTCCAACAAAAATCACAAATGTAGCCACCTGGGATTGAACCTAGAACCCCTTGGTGAGTGACACTCCACCATGCCTAATGTTTAGCAATGCCACATTAAATTTAATTAAGGATCTAACTAAAATGTTCAGTAAGAAGCTGTGAAAATTTGTAATGTATTTTTTCCCCATTTTCTGTAAGCAGAAATACAAGCATTCCACAGCCAGCCACATCCTTGAGGAAACCTGGTTTCTGCACTGCTGCAGTACAAATCTGGGAATGTGCCTGTCACATTATGCAAATTTGGGTAAGCTTTACCCAGCTTTAGAATACCACTCCAGCCAGATCATAAATCCTTCATCTTGCACTTATAAATTCCTAACCATAGTTCATAAAGTTATATTCATTCAATTTTTGTGGGGAGCAAAATCCAAGCTGTAATACAATAAAAACTAACAAGAGGATCCACTGCAATTTCATGAACTTGCACATCCTTTAACCAGAGAATATATTCAATTATATTGAAACATGGAACTATTTCACTAAACTCTTAAAACTAATCTTGTGCTCAACACATCAGCTTGCAACACACAGGAAACCAAAACATACCATAACATATAGCACCATAAATATGCATTATTATGTATGGATCTTAAAGAATTACATTTATCCAACATAGGTCAACACTTTTTATTAAAAGAAAAAGTAAATCATAGTAACAACCAAGAAATTTATAGTTTGTTTTATTCTGCATGCGGTTTGTTCAGCAATTTGCATTTATATGAGTAACTAGTTAAGTGATGACCATGGCTGTTTCTGCATGTGCTGTTAGCAATAATAAGGATCAGCAATAATGAGCAATAAGGGTAGAGAAATATTCTTAAGGTAAGCCATTAGAAAGTGGTAAGAAGCAAATGGATTTAACAAATGCAAAAGAATCTAATTGTCACTGGATTATTTCAGTGTTACATAGTCAAGTGTTCATATGCATGTAAGGAGCTGTTAAACTGATGCACTACAAACACCACGAAAGAAAAGAAACACACAAAACAATTAGAAAAAGTGGTCTTACCACATGTGCTATCTGTAGGAACAGGCATCAGTTTTTCTTTAATACTGAACCATTAAAGTTGCAAACGATCTTAAATTTCATCAAAATGGTACTGTATTTCCTTGTCTTAAGCAATCCAAATTTTATGGATTATTCTAGAAATTGAATTTCGGTTTGTGAAGATAAAGTTAATGTAATTAACCGAAAACATATTGTGTTACACCATCCCAACTCATTACAGCAAAAACAAATGGCTGATTAACATCACACAATTTGCGATTTTGCAAATCAGATATAAAAGCCACAATAATTTGCTGAATAATAGTGAAATCCTGGATTATAACCTTGAAAGAAAATCTCACTCTAATGCATCATGACAACCTGAATAACCCAATAAAAAGAATCCTCAAAGAATTTGCAGCCAACATCAATATAACATTGAGTCACGTGCAATCTGGTGTAGAGAACCACAACAGCCAATTTTCTCCAAGTAATAACAGAATAAAAAAGTACTTTAATATTCTGGAAGAAAACATATAGAAGATGATATGTTACACATTATAGAGTATTGGAGATGTGAAAGTAAACAATATATTGAAACAAATGGGAGCTCTCGAGTTTATGCAAAATATCCACAGAAATATCCTAAAAGTTTGAAATCTTGCAAATATGCAAAGAAGCTATTAACAGTGATGTGATTAAAATTAAATCAAAAGAATTTGAGTCGATTTTTGCAACACAAACATCACTTAGTAATTACTTACTGGGACCAGTTTCATGAATACTTGTTCCCATTTTCAACCCTTAATTCAGGCTAAATCTTGCTTTGTTGGCATCAACAATGGGGGTGGCCTATCACTTGTGGAGGCATCTGGTGCTGAATCATTGAACTTCTAAAGGTTGCTGTATGGTGGTAAATCAAAAATTGTATGGCCCTATTTAAAGGAACACATGAGAAACTTATAATACAAACAGAAAAATCAGCAGTTACTTATTTTTAAAATGAGGATACGAAATCACACTAATATACAACTGTTAAAACGAGCGTATAAACCCATAGAATTAGATTTCCAGGAGGAGATCTACAGCATTAAGAAAAAGCCATATCATGAATTTTTATTTACCACCATACAGCAACGTTTAGAAGTTTATAGATCCAGTACCAGATGCTTCCACAAGTGATACACCACCCTCATCGTTGATGCCAACGAAGCAAGATTTAACCTGAATTAAGGGTTGAAAATGGGAACAAGTGTTTCCAAAACCAGTCCCAATAAGTAATTACTAAGTGATATATGTGTTACAAACAGACTCAAATTCTTTTGATTTAATCCTAAAAGTTATTCCAAGAATTTTCTGTTTGGTATCGGGTCACATTTCTGCAAGTATTTTTTTGACATTTTATTGCAGTTTTCATTAAAATGGATACAAAACTAGAACCAACCAATAAGAGTGTTCATTTGCTTCAATAATCAGATGAAAAATACACCAAAGTTGAGTTATGTAATAATGGGAAGGAAATGCCTGAATCAAAGGAGTGCAAAAAATAATGAATAAGTGCAAAATGAACACAATGAACACAAGTGAACCATGTCCATCTAACATCATCTATTATTTTAGGCATTCCATTATAATTGTGAACATTAAACAAGGTTCACTAATTTGAGGAAATAGAACCTAGTAACTGATGCATAGTCATAAGTGATGGTCAATTCCCAACTCACTTATATTTAAACAAAGAGCTCTATTAATATTGAAGTAGAATCCATAGAGAAAGTAAGATGAATGCTCTAAAAAATTCAAAATGAAATTGTGCCACTATTCTGCAAATTGTATCACACAATAATTTTGTCTTCTACAAAAATCCAGAAAGTGGATTTGCTGCAACAGTATCTTGAAGCCTGAATTCAACATTTCAGCTATTCCGAATCAATACTACAGCATGTTTTTACTTCAATATACTTTTCCTGCCTGGAAATTGACATTCTTGTAAGTACAATGAAGACTCAAAGAAAGCATTGTTGTACGACGACCTTGTACGATTTCAAATGTGGCTTAATGAAAGTCATATGACATGTCCTCCCATTTGGAGAATTTAAACAGAGGGACAGCAATCAATTGAAGACAAAAAGAATGGCACACCTACAACAATAATTACTGAGAAAAGTATTACCAGTGTGAAAACGATTAGGGAAGGTGCTAAACCTAATCTACAAGGACACTAAACTGGCATTAGCAATTAGTTGGCCAAGTGTTTCAACCAACCTCCTTAAACACATACCTTCGTGTATTAAAAAAAAAAAGAAAAAAAAAAAAAAGAAAAAAAAAAAGTTACTTAAGTGCTGCAAAGATTTAACTGTGGAAAGTCTTGCCATGTTTCAGATGTTATGAAACATGCATTTATCAATTTGACTCTGAAACAAACTGCCAGACTCCATTTGAGTGTTCCCAGATGACTAACCACCTATCAAAGTCAAGAACTCTAGGAATGTATGATAAAAATGGCTGCACCTTTCTTCTCCACAAAAGGTCATGTGGTAACCATTGGGCTCAAAAAACAAAGAAATTTTACTGCAAAATGGTACACAGAAGTTTCCTTTCTGAAAGTTTTCAAAAACTCCAAGAAAGGAGTCCAAAGTCATTTTGCTTCACCACGACTGCATCTCTGACCACTAAAATAAAAATGGAGATTCTGCAAGGGACTGCAGCAAAACTATTCTACTCATCCACCCTATAGTCCTGACTTGTTTCTTCTTGTTCCCTATTGTAAAGAACTGACTTCGAGGTTACAAATTTTCTAGACCCACAGAAGCAGTTTCAGCATATGAAGAATAGTTATCTGCAGTGCTGGAAACTGATTGGCATAGACGCTCAAGTAGGATGGAATGCTGCATACAGTGCCAGAAGGAATACATTAAAGAAAGATAGAAAAATAAAAGAAAAGAAAAAAAAAAAAATGATAAATTGTAACTATGAATATTCATTATTTTTTGACTCTATGCTTTACACTTACCTTCCTAAAAAGGGAACCTATGTTAATTGTGACTATACCTTACCTGTAAGTAGCTTCATAAAAGTTTTAATAGCAAATATGTTATTAGTGAAATTGCCTGGCCAGTTGTATAAACATATTCTTTGTATTACTGCTTAACACAACTAAATAGTATATCTATCTGTTCATTTATAGAGGTATTTTCTAATCCAGCCTGATATATCAAAAGCAGGTTGGATTCTAAGTACCAAATGAGCCTTACTAGGACATTCGCTATGCAACTTTCTACTCGAGAAGGGGAGAAAATAAAATGATTTATGGAATATTGTAATTTAGATTACCTTCTCAAAGTCGGTTCAAACTATATAGAATGAAGTACTCAGAAAAATAGTTAATGTATTTTTGTTATTGAGAACAAAAGGAAGCCGCAATGTTATCTATATAACACAGTACAAATGATTAATCAATGACGATAACTTAATTTTAATCATTATTCCTAAAAAGTTATAAGAAAAGAATTATTCTTAATGATGTAACCTTAGTGTAAAAATGCTCTACTCTAATAGTACACAATATTCTTAGCTTAATGAAAAGAATTACTCTTAATGGTATAAGTTTAGTAAAAAAATCTCTACTCTTATAGATAATATTCTTAGCGTAATGGCTGAGTGTACTAAAGCAGCATTAAGTATGCTAACTTTTAAATTTAAATTTTCAGAGATGCAGCATTTTGTGCAAGCAACAGCCGAAAAATTGTGTGTATCAATGTATATCATATTGTTCAGGAAGAGAAAACAAAGTGGGATTTGGAGGGAATGGTGCCCATTATCGACCGACTTTATCCTCAATCCCATGATGACCCAGTTAAAGGCAACTGCAGCAATTATTTCATCTTCAGATTAGCTATCCTGGATAAGCAGTGTAACATGGCAATATATTAAAAATTAGCAACAAAATATGTTGGAATGATGACTGATGAATGTTTGCAATTCATTTGTAAACTTCCAAAACAGCACCTGCATGTTGTAATCTTTGTAGGAGAAATTCACATTTTGTACTGAACCATTAACTCACCTACTTGCTTTATTTATTATGCATTTTATAGCTTTAATATGAATAGTGATAGGTATTTTCTTTATGTCAAATTAGTTAAATGTAGGTATACAGTTTTACAACTGCTTTTACTGTAGACTAACAAAGCTTAGCAATGTGGTAGTTGGTGCACAAATTAATTGTACATCATTCTGGTTTGTTGAAGATGAAGATAGATGGATAATACATTAACAACAAATGCTGTGCCTTAAAAATTCCAACATTACAAGGCATGTCAGGAACATCATCAGTTGAAAAGTTTCACAGTACAATGTATAAGTGAAAGCATGCACTGAGTAATAAAAAGGGGATGGGTGGAGAAGAAACAAAATTATACAAACCTTTTATCAGAAAAATATAATGCAATGTTTAAGATATCCAAAAATTTCTATATTCTGTAGGAACCTAATACTACCAACCATGCTAAACACAATAATTGTGGCTTTGCTCAATGATAACCATTATGTATTAACATCACTAACATTAAACCAGTGGGACTTCTCTTGTGGGGAATTAAAGTGAAATATGTGGAAACATGGCTAACATGCATGGATTATGCGAAAAGACATGGAAAGTAATGCATTGCTCAAATGCAATTAATGCTTAAAACAAAACATCTCTCATTGCATCAGAACATTACAAGGATTATGATAAGCAATTTCCTAAACAGACTTCCAAAGGAGTCTTATAGTTGTAAGAGTAAGCCTCTCCATGAAGCTTATAGTAGTAATTCGGTAGAGTTGATTTTGGTTTTTGTTCACAGACTTTGTGCTTTTAAAATTCCTACATTACTTGCAAGGCATGTCAGAAACATCATCAGTTGAAAAATTTCACAGTATAATGTATAAGTGAAAGCTTTAACACTGTATCACACTAATTTAAGACAAAAGTTTGAGGAACAGTTACTTCATTTCCAACTTTAGATCTAGATTACTACTTGATAGACTCCTCTGAAACAAGATGCATCACAAACCATTTGTCTATGGCACACTTGGCATCATTAAAATCCATGGAATCATTCAATGAAAGCAGATTTATTGTCCGGGTCTTGGGAGAGTAAACAAAACCAACAATAAATCTGGAACAATATTGTTATTACTCAGCTGTAAATACTGTGTAAGATGTAAGGAGAAAACATCAATCTATAGCAGGTACCGCATGAGCAAATCTTGATGAAAGCATATTTAACAATTTATTATTAAAATATTTATGTTCTTAATTTTAAAAGGGATTTGCTTTTTAAAATGCAATTTTAATAATAGAAGGATGGCTCTTCTTTCAAACAAGCAACATACAATTTTTTCTAAGTCCAATGTCAGCGCAATATTTTTTCGGAGTATAGTTCTAAATGTTTACTTTCTCTATACATACTATGTATATAGTGTATAAATAAAGTATTGTATTCCATCAAATATTTTTTTGTGTCTCTTTCTCTCTCTCTCTCTCTCTCTCTCTCAATGAAAAGTTGGCTAAATACCAAACTTGGTATTTAAATTTAGTATATTCAAAGGATGCAACACAACCCTAACTACCCTTTGCATTGAAATTTTTTCGAACATTTTTAGTTTCTCAAAAATGGCTAACAATTTGATAAAATACCAGATGTTTAAGATATTTTTATGGCAGATGTACATCTTGAATTTTCCCAGAATAGCCTGACTTTTTTATAATTGGAAAACCATAAGAAATAGATAAAAATTTGCCACACAAAAAAGTGTAGATCTCATTAAAACACAATGTTATATGCATTTTTTTTGTACATTTAACCATTTTCAAGATATTCCAGATTAATGGTTTCAATTTTAAGCCACATAAACTTCTCAAACAGGAAGACATCTTTCAGCTTGTATCTTTAATCCTTGCAAGCAAGAGAGAATGGGATTTCAATTGTTTCACATAGTGACCAGCTTTTAAAGAATTTGACTGTTGCTTTAGCCTGTGCATTACCTTATTTCCTTCTACTTACAAGGAAGCAAGTAATAAGATTGATTCTATTTATGTTTATCTTATTTAGCATGATGTAGATAAACAATTAATATTTTGAATAAAAAAAAGTTTGTTTGCAGAGAAAATCAGGTGAATGGAACATACTAGATTTTTTAATCTAATATGTATTTAAAATCATTTTACTTTCATTTCATGCTGGAAACAGTTTTTTAAACATAACTTAAGGTTTATATTTCATTATTTACTTCCTGCTTGTGTAGTGAATAATGCAGTGCAGCCAAATCATCCATCTTGTATCACTTTGTGCAGTGCTGCTAGCAGTCTTTTTAGGTCAATAAATTATACCAATTGTAGAACAATGTACACTATCTCTATATTACAATAACTAGTAATATACACTATGTAAATTAAGCCTAGCCTAAACCTAATCACTAAGGCCTGGATTTTTAGGCTTTAAGCAGTTTTTTCCTTATTAGTTAAACAAAATTCAAGATATATATTCGTTTCATACTTCCTGGAGGAGAATTTGTGAAATTCTTTTCACCTAAAAACTCTAAATTGATACTTAAAATAAGCAGTTCTGCCTTCATCAAATAAAGTTATTTTCCCATTGAAACTCTGCATAAAATTAATTTATCACTCATAGCCAGTAGATAGTTACCACTGCTGCATGGAGCACATCCCACACCTCCTTGATGCAGCAATAGAAGGCCTGGAGGAACTAACCTGTGCAACGGGAATTGCCTCTAGTTGTTTTGTGAGTGTGCATCACGCAGGAAGTGCTGTGAATGCTCACTGCAATAGGTTTATAATTTAACTGTTGTATAGCAAAACAATGCCTAAATCCTACTTACTGAAACAATAGATTGTAAAAGATCCAGACTTTACTTCTGACAATCGAGTAATCTACTATCAGGCATGTTCCAAGTACGTTCTTGTAACTAATATAAAAAATTGTACAATTGTACAAAGTACAGTAGCAGCCGCACTTAACTGTACTTAAGATTTGATTTTTTTTAAAAAAAAATGTCAGGTTAAATGTGAACAGAAATAGCATCTTGAGCATCAAAAGTCTGCAGCTATTCACATTGCAAATGTAGCTAGGAGAAATAACTCCAGCAGCAGCAGCAGCAGCAGCAGCAGCAGCAGCAGTAGTAAGCAAACGCTTATTTCTTCCACAGTTGGTAATTCTCAAGATAACTAACTTTTGCCTCTGCCAAGCGGGTGAATTGGATTGGTAAGTGGGGGTGAATTGAGTAAAATTAAACAAAGGCCCTTCCGCTAATGTCATATTTGGTTCCTGTTTACCAGAAGAAACTAGATGGAATAAGAAAAGATATAGGCAATCATTTTATCGGGTGATCTGTTGATGAAACAACTGTGCAGTGTGGGATGCTTTACGCATATTTTGGGCCAGCATAGAATCAGGACAATAAGTTGCTTTGTTATTAACAGACAGTGCTGCCTACATGTTAAAAGGCTAGGGAGGTTCTACAGTCTTTCTACCTAAACCATGATACATGTTACATGCTTGGCCCACAGCCTGCACTGTCTTGCAGAGGAAATTAGAAGCCACTATGACGACATGAACCATCTGATATCTTCAGTCAAGTAGGTTTTCTTAAAAGCTGCAAAACCCTACAGCTATTCAAAGAGAAACTACTGGCAATCCCTCTTCCACCATAGCCAATACTGGGGGACATGGTTGTCTGCTGCCATTTACTATGCCAAGCACTTAAGACATTTCAGTGACTTGGGTGAAACAGAAGCCTCCTGCTTTGCCAAGGCTAAGATATCACTCAAGTGTCCCACTCTTTCTCATTCCCTTGCATATATTAACTCATTTTTGTTTTTACCAGAAGCTACTCTACGGTTGCCACTCAAAGATGCTCTGGACACCATTGACAATGTTCTCAGAAAAGAAATACCTGGACCAGTGGGAGCTGCATGTTCTTCAAAGATGAAGATTCTGCAATGAAATTCTGTGCAGGAAAATTACCCTAGAGCCTGCTGCATTAGCATATATGTTGTACACTCCCACACCATGTTCCATTGAAAGAATTGTTTCTGTTTACAAGAATGTGTTGTGCGATAACAGGAAATCGTTTACACCAGAAAATTGGGTATGTAGGTAACTATTTACTGCATTGCCAAAAAAATAACCAACAAAAGAGACAGGAAGGTTTCTATGTATGTATTTAACCGTTAACTGTTGTCAAATAAATTCATAAATAAATCTCTCAAAAATAATAAAAATAGAAAATTATTCATGCCTGTTATTAATCCAAAAGAAAAAACAAAAAAAAACACAATTTTTATGAAAAACCTAAAAACCTATTTTAACATATAAAAAAACTAAAATGATCTATTTCACCTAAAAATCCAGGCCATACTAATCACTATGTTTTCCACAAGTTCCTGAAAAAGACTTGCTGAATATTTTGGTGTGTCTATGTCAAATATTCACAAACGTAGCAACAAATATTCCCTTTGCATGCTGCTTCTGCATAGATGCTGCTGTAGTTATTACTATCATTATTATATATATTTATTATTATAAATAATAACACCCTTTAACCTAAGTCATATCAAACAATGAATGAAATGGGTGAAATGATGCTCAAATGAACTCGTGGTTCTTGGAGCCTAAAGTAAAAATTTTGAGGATAACTAAAAACCCAAAAAACTTATCCAGGTAACTCACCCTGACTAAGATTGAAACTTGGGACCCCTACACTATGGAGGCAGACTATTATCATTATTTCTAATCAGTAACTGAGCTAGACAAATACTCTCACACATTGATCTCCAACTAATCACTTCATTAACTCATATGACTGCTTATAAACTAAGTGGATGAGGAAAAGAAAATGTTCAGGCAACAAACAGCCTTATCCACTTGATAATCTTTGCACAAAGATGGTTCAAACTTTTTTAATGTCAAGTTCTAAAAAGAATAACTAGTATAGTTAATTACTAGATGATTATTAATAACAAAGTTCACCAGAATAGCACTATTTTAACATTATGCTACCTGCAGCAAACTCAGGAAATGAGTGGTTCCATTTCTTAAATGGGATGTAGGACGGCAGAACATTTGGAATATAACATTCTTGTTCTCAGCAGATTGTCAAACAATAGTTGAAGACAAGCCTTTGTATCACTGAGCTAAACCAACAATATATCTCATTTATTGGATGAGCCATTTCTAAAATTGTTATAATATTCAGAATATCCCAAGGAAATAACCTCTGCTTCTCAAATTGCAATAAATTCTGCTCAATTGCATCTGCATGTCTCTAAAGCAATAAGCCCAAGAGAAAGCACAGCCAGCACTTTTTCAAAATGACCAGCTGTGAATCTCTTTCATATTGTGTGGGGATTATTGCCTGTCCAAATGCCTGGTGATTATTTGCAGAGGTTGGCTCCAATTGTGACTAATGAAGTACTGTCACTTGTGGCTGCTATGCCAGATGCAATAAGGCTTTTTGGTCATGTCGATTAGCTGCATGCACATCAGCATTGTAGATCTTCAGACTTAGCAAAATTGCTTGTCTCCTCATGTCAGATGTAAAGTATTTCCAAAAGGATTTTATAACTCATGCCAATGGAATTCTACCAAACATTGAATAAAGAGCAATCTGCCAATAACATTTTCGCTGCTTTCATTGGCTGAATCAACATGCTCATTGGCAGGGCATGAAAAAGCTTTAAGTATTTCTTACAACTAACAATGCAATAGAGTGCCTGTAGACTTTCAAGAATCATAGGCTAACCATTACATGTTTTTAAACACATGCTGCTGGATAACCTACAAAAGCACATTTCTGATGCAGCATCATAAACAATGAGAATTCACATGACAAGCATTATCACTTTTAGGTCCTTGGAATTGTTCATCTCATTGAAAACAAACAGTTTCCAGATTGGAAAACACAAAGAGTGAACCACTGCACAAGCCTACCTTTAGCAGCATTTGTCATTATTGAAAGCTAAGTATATTTTATTGTATAAATAAAAAAACATTTAAGTGTACCAAACAAAAATATTGAATGTACTGACGACTTGCTGTAACTTTTATCCCAATTCCATAATTACTTCCTTTGATTATTAAAATAAGGAACCACAAACAATTTGTTTCCCAAAAATAGCAAACGTTTTGTGAAAGATTACAAGCAAATATAATTTAAATGCTAGTTTGAACATTGCTGCCTATTAAATAAATTTATATGTTCCAAAATTCATTTAGGCTAAAAAAAAAGTAAGCCTTTGAAAGGAACTCTGAACTGAATCACTTATTGAAAGATAATCAATAAATTTTTGAAGTGCTTTCTAATAAATGAAAAACCATCTGTAACTACATACCTCAACAGAATCGCCACCACCACCTCCTCCTCCTCCACCACCGCCGCCCCCGCCGCCGCCGCCACCTCCAGTTCCACCATATTCATCATAATTATGATTTCCGCTGCCGCCTCCTCCACCACCACCACCTCCGCCGCCTCCTCCTCCACCACCACCTCCTCCTCCTCTTTGACCACCACCTCGGTTGTAGGCCTGCTGAAACAGTTCTCACTCATGATCTGCTTCATTAGTAACAAACATATTTCAACTCTTAAGGAACTTTAACATCATACTTACATGACATTTCAGAAGTGAAGTGCCAACAGGCTTCTTTGGAATAAACAAACCATTTTATCTTTCTTTTCAGGTCCGCATTTTTACCATTTTAAAACAGACTTCTTTGGAATAAGTATAAATTTTTATCCAAACTCTTATAATACTAACAGCTACACTGCCTTAAAGAAAAACGTGATGAGTTTAAATCCCTGCACTTAGTGCCATTTGGAAATGTTTATAATGCTTGATAATACGAGAAAGTTTATTGTTCCTACATCCAGGTTCATTATAACAGAGCATATCTAACTTGCATTTGTGGTGCACGCACACTAACATAGGTCTGCAATATCCAATTTTGAAAAGCATAATACACAATAATGGTTGCAATTATGCCACATCACACTAGAAAACTACAGTTAACTATCAATATAGGTATTAAAATTCTTAGCAGCATGTGCTAAGACAGCAGTAAAGAGTACTCTCATATAGTGTAAAAAAATATCAGTTTTGTAGCAAATTCCTCACTCACCCACAATTTTCATTGAGCTTTTACTGAATTTGCAATTAATCTTCATATGATTAAAACAACGTTTTTAAAAATCTAAGAAAATACGAGATTAAAGATGCCCTGTACTAATGCCCAAAGCAATCCTTGGCTATCTATATATTTATATAAAAAAGCATAGATAGATCATCACAAAATAGTTTTGGAGACGTTCCCAATACTCAATACCTTGACTGAATTTTAAGAATGCTTTTAAATGCCAAACTATGTACAAAAAGATGTATTTTAGTATTTTCCATCAAAAATCTTATATTTTTTCTTTCCTTTAGATTTTCAAAACATTTAAAAATAGATGTTCAAGAGTCATTTCAATGAATATTATAAATGGCCAAAAGTTATCCAGCATAGTTTCCTTAGTTTATGTTGTATTGTAAATCAGTGTATTTATTTTAGATTTAATTAGTTGATCAAGTCAAGAAAATTTTTGCATTAGCTTGCAATAAAATTATATTAACTACAGCAGCATACATTTCTGACAGCATAGTACCTTGTATGTGTAATATCATTAGCACCCAATAGAAATCTTCTGGGCCTGTCAGATTTAATTACGTTTGTTGAGCAAGTATGTTTTCACATGCAATGAATTCACAAGAGCAAAGCTACTATTATGGATTGATATTTCTGCACGTCCATTGTAGCCTTTATTAACTACAATAAGTATTTGTTTACAGGGAAGACTACATCTTTATTATACATGCTTAGATTCTACCATAATAACTTTCCAATTGGAACTCGGGCAGCCTGACAATTTGCTAATAGACATCATACGACAAACCAATCACATACACCAAATTTCTGTAACACCACTCAGGAAGGTCAACAATCATTAAAAGCCCTTGCTTGGTTTAGTTAATTATTGAATCATCTTAGCACTATTTTGTTTTCTACCACTACCACTGTTACCTGCTACTGATCCAAGAAACTTCATTTCTGCCGATTGCATTTTAATGTTATAGTAGTCCAAGTTTCTACACCACAAGTAGGAATAGCCGTTTTCATATAGTATTACAGTTTAGTTCATTGCCAGAGAAGCAGATTATTACAGTGATGAATTCATGTCCCAACTAGGAATTAGATGGGTCAATTTTCCCTTTGTTATGTTAATAAGACACCCAGGCAGAATGCTCTGTCCTCGTCCATGGGATGTGAAGTCCTCTTCATTTGCTATGAATTTTATCTAAGCTGAGAATTCAGGATAGTTATTGCTACAGTTTTGAAAAATCTCCTTCAAAAACAACTTTCTTGACTTTTCAAATGCTTCAAACAAGAACATAGAATAAATGCATTGAAATGAAGTTGGTAATTATTTATTTTCTGTACACTAATTCTAAGACTATTTCTCAATTTTGGACAATTTTCAATGCCATTTTCAAACCAATTTTTATAACTTTTTTGGTCATCAAAAGCTGGTCTCGGATGGTCCATTATTTTGATAAACTCATAAGAAATGTCACAATGCCTGAAGGGTTAAAGTCATTTACCATTACAGCACAACTATAAAATAAACATTATGTATTTGCTTAGAAATTAGCTGAAAATGTTAAAATTTAAAAATCCAAAAGCTAAAACCAAGAATACAACAGAATGGAAACCACCAAAGAATGACCATGTAGCCCTCCATCAGAAACTTTCACACATTATCATGATTAGCATAGTAATGTGCTCCCCATGATGATTTTGGTTTCCAATTGTAGCACTGATGTCGAGAGAAATTTAAGACCACACATGGATATAACATGGAATATTTCACAATATTCCTCTTTTATATAACAATACAAATACAATTTTTGACTGAATTGGATATTTCAGTATAAGCCACTTAGAAAGATTTAAAATAACTTGTCCACAAAGCTACTACATATTTTCACTTAACCAGGATCACAGATGGTTCCTACCCTGCCATTCAGTTTACAGTACAACATAAACTAAGCCTAGAAAAAACTTAATTTGTGGTCTAGAATCCAATAGATTAATACTTAAGTAACCAACAATAGTGCACTATAATAAATAGCGGTTTCATTAGAGGAGATTAAAGATATTTAATCACCAATACAGGATTTTTGCCATGGGAAAACTGAATCCTTGTATAGTAAACACACTGAAATATGCTAATCACTTGTTACAAATTGATGAAGCAAGCATGGAATCTGTTAGAAATCACAACCTATTTCCTTCATCATGCAAAAGTTACACAAAATTTTCTTAAAGAAAAGTAAAATAAAAGTTGCTTTAAAAAAAAATATACTCTGATTTTTAAATGAAGATACACAACGGCTATACAAAAGGTCACCTGAAATGTACACTGCTCCCTGTGTCATATTTTCCTTTTTATATTGCTTTATGCAGTCAACTGGGCTTAAATTTTCCAAGAATGCATCCAATAACTTTATATGAGATTGCACAGTCACAGGAAAGTCACTTCATTATGCAATTATCAAATAAAATAAGCAAAGCTCTGTTCAAAATTCCCTGCATACACCCCACACAAATAATGCCAAAAACATTCACTTTTAAGAATTTGTTAAATATGAGAATTTCAAAATTAAGGACGCTTGGTAGACACAGTATATGTTTTTTATTGAATAATGCATGAAATAATGAGTAGAATTATATTTTATGAAATTCATATACTATATTTTGTAGACAGAATAGCAATTTTCATGCTGAACCTCAATGAGGCTTCTTGAAAATTATATAAACTACCACAATAAAAAATGTACTACTTATAAAACAAGTTTTTATTTCAAAACCACAGTCAAGTCATAACTTAGGTTAATAATTGCTAACTTGTTTAAATTTCAATAAACAAAAAAATTTGCAAAATTTTTTCACATATTTTCTTCTTCAGGTGCATTTTCCTCCTAAACAAAGTGGGACACTTCAGACTTTGTATAGTCACTTTAAATTTTTTGACATACCTGGTAAAAGAATAAAACATTTTAACCAAAAATAGTAATTTAAAAAATAAGTAATTATGTACACTTTATTTTTGACTTTTTTTATGAAATGTATTTGTAATATTTTTAGGATTTTCATACCAGGTAATGAAAAAGCTTTCACCTACTGTTTAGAGCAATACATGTATATGTACCAATAAATAAATAAATCACAGCTGTATTCTTTTTTGGACAAGTGTACCTAAAGTGTGAAAAATTTTGCAAATTTTCTTGTTTACTGAAATATCAACAAGTTAATTATTAACTTCAGTCATGATTTGACTATGGTTTCTAAATTATAAGTTATTTTATAAGTGGTAAAATGTTCATTATGATAGCTTGTATAATTTTCAAATAACCCTTAACACAAATTTTATAGACATTCAACATGGAAATAGCTACTCTGTCTCTACCAAATGGAGTATATGAATTAGATAACTACATTTCTTTGATTTGTTATTTCATGCATTATTCATTTAAAACATTGTTTATTTTTACATTTCTGCTTAAATTTCAAACTGCTCTTCAGTAACAAGCTGCAAGTATTTGCCCCATTGGTTCTTTCTTCTCCAAGCAGACTTTTACATCCACCCAAAGCAACAGCCAAACAAATTCATAGCTGTTTTCTGAGGTTGGTAATCTAGTATTTGCATATATTGATATGCTATTGGCTACGCTTGTTATACATGTTTTATACTTCTATTTCCAGCTTGAGCTTTCTTGCATTCTAGATATCGTTGGAAACAAAATTTTCATCAACCAGTGGTTTCTTTGTTAAAAGTTTTTTTTTTTGAGAAAATCAAAAGAATTGTTTGCTTTAGTTTGTATTTTGGATTTCGTTGGTCATCGTTAAAAGAGTTGTTAAAGTTTGTCTCTTGTTAATTTTGTTGGTTCATGACGAAAGGATTTCTAAGCAGCCTAACACAACATAATGGCAAAAAAAGAAAGCTGTTTTCCATAGAACAGAAAGTTAAACTGATAAGGAACATATGAGGGTCATTCAAATGCAAACTGTAATTTTATTCATTTCACTCGGGTAGTGATGTGAGCAGCATGACACATACCCACAGCCCTCTGTTATGTCCACCATACACTATTATAATGAGTGATCAAGAAGTATATGCATCTGTTGCATGATTCTTTTTCTGAACAACGAAGGTATTAAATCTACTGAAATTTCAAAGAGACTCCCAAGCACAGTTAGGTGACAACTATGAGTAAAGCCTCAATGTTCGGTTGGGGGCCAAAATTTCAAAATATTTACAATAAGATAGAAAATCAGTCAAAAATAGTATCTGTTGACAAGCATCAATGAAGGCAATATACAGGTTGTGCACGAGCTTGTGGAAGATGATTGCCAAATTACTGTTGCCAAGACTATCAATGGTAGGTAGAAGTATTGGAAGTATCCTAGCAAAGTAATGCAGTCATCAAACTGCTGAAAATGATGAATGTTCTTGAAAACATATCAATGCTTTTAAACTAACTAAGTGGAAGTGAGTATAAATGTCACTCAGCATAACTGCAAGAAAGTAATGTTGCTGACAGAGTATATTTATTGCTTAACGTCACAAAACAGTACCAACTTTAGAAACTGAAAAAATGCTGGAGAAATGGCCAGTGTCGAGGGAACAGACATATAAGACACTCTTTATTTGTATCACCAATAAAAGTGTTTAAAAAAAAGTTTACTATTTGAATGGCCCTAGTAGAAAATGGAATGAAGCAAATTAAAGTGGCACACATGCACAGCATCAAGCAATCCACTTTTTCGACAATTCTTCATGACAAAGAAAAACCATGGTTTATCCCAGCAAGATGAAGGTGACTTTCATAAAGTGAAGTATTGAACACATGGTTCAAAGATGTTAAGGCCAAGGGTAACTTCTCCTAGACCAATGCTCCAAGCAAAAGCAAGGAGGTTGCAACATTATTGAACATTAAACGACTTCTAAGCAAGAGCTAGTTGGCTTTTTTGTTTCCAAGAAAGGTAAGCAAGAGATTATCCTGATATATGGTGGACTTTGAGACAGTGATGTGTTTTAACAATTAAAATTTAGTTGAGTCGATTTTGTACCACTACATCACTTACTTTTTTATTTCGGAAAACATGTTTCAAAAGCCATGTGCTTTCATTGTCAATTCCTTTTGTCGACTGCCGGCATTGCTTGCTGTGGTGGTTGTCTCTGTCCCTGGTGGTGGTTTGATGAACTTCTGGATGAGTAGATCGCCTGACGGGATTTCAAAATTGAAAACCCGGTTCTTGTTTTTCCAAATATATATGTTTTCCCAAACTTTTAATTCTGTCTTCCTTGTGATGTTTTTGAGGATTTTTGGGCTTCTATTTATAGTGTGTTTCTCTTTCCAAAAATGCCAAGCTACTGCAGATTTTTCTTCTTGTTTGAGTTTAATATTTCTGTGGTGTTCTTTTGCCCTGGTTTTTTATATTTCTTTTTGTTTGGCCGATGTAGATTTTTTCACAGTCATTACAGCTGAACTGATATATTCCTGAACCAGGGCAAAAGAACATCACAGAAATATTAAACTCAAACAAGAAGAAACATCTGCAGTAGCTTGGCATTTTTGGAAAGAGAAACACACTATAAATAGAAGCCCAAAAATCCTCAAAAACATCACAAGGAAGACAGAATTAAAAGTTTGGGAAAACATATATATTTGGAAAAACAAGAACCGGGTTTTCAATTTTGAAATTCTGCCAGGCGATCTACTCATCCAGAAGTTCATCAAACCACCACAGCAAGCAATGCCGGCAGTCGACAAAAGCAATTGACAATGGAAGCACATGGCTTCTGAAACATGTTTTCCAAAATAAAAAAGTAAGTGATGTAGTGTTACAAAATCGACTCAACTAAATTTTAATTAAGCAAGAGATGTAGACAGAAGCACATGGAAATAAATGCATTTGAAACATATTGTATGCTGCAAATTACAAACCAGAAGATATTTTCAATGCTAACCATATTGCATTTTTTTTATCCAAATGATAACCAAAAAAAACAATGGCTTATAAGGGTGAGACACGTACTTGTGGCAAACAATCCAAGCAATGACAAATAGCATTATTTTGATACAATGCCACTACCAGGAAACTGAAGTCATTCACAATAGGGCACTTTATTAAACCAAGGTGTTTCCAACAGCAAAGTAGGGATTCTTTGACATCTGTTTGCTGACTGTCTCATTGAGGTGAACAGAGATGGGAGGAGAAAAGAAAATTCTGCTGATCATGGACAACCCACAAAATGTATGCTGCTGGTTAGAAAATGATCAGAATTGAATTTCTACTTGCAATTGCATATTGTAGCTACAGCCATTGGATCAAGGAATTATCCAGAATGTCAAAGTGCACTTTTGAAAAATCTGGTGCAACATGAGCTAATCAACTTGAAACTTAAGGTCCCACCAACCTCAACATTCTGCAAGGTGTCCAGATAATAGGAGCCTGGTGGAATATTACAAAAAACCTCAGTAAGGAATAGTTGGGGAAAGGTTGGCCTATTGAATTTTCAGCCAGCATTTTATGACATCTTTCAAAATCTCTTGCAAGTTTTGGGGAAAACTTGCGAAAGAGCTCAACTCCCATCTTCCCTTACTTTTGAGAATAACATCTCTCATCTCTGTGGATACCAAGACAGAGAAAATACATTTCACAGAGAAAGAAAAAGTGGATTCTTGAACTTAACAGCTCCTCAAGATGACAGTGACTTATGTAGGTGAAACTGCAGCTGAAATTATGTCTTCTGTTGATGCAATGAAGCATCTACAGAAGTTGATACAATATGTTTGGAGGACAAGAAGTGCCCGAGAACATTCAAGTCCTTTAATGAGCTTGAACAGTTTGTTCAGAATTTGTTGAAAAAGACAAAATAATCCAAATCAATGACTTCTAGACCAGTTTGTAAAATGGAATCATCTTATTTAGTGTGTGTGTATACAACACTTCAATAAGTATGCAACTATTTATTAGTGAGCTTTAACATTTTGTATGCATGCATGTGTGTATGTATAAGAACTTAAGAGAGCCAGAGCAATGATTTAAAGATATGTAATGGTATATTATAATGTAATTTACTTTATATTTGGTATATCTCTTAATTACATGTCATTTGGTTCTTATACATTTTTGTATTTACTAAATTTTCGTATTTTCAGTATAGCATACTTTTCAGAATGAAGCATATATCTTGTAACATCTCTGTTACAGGATGTATTCTACGTCACTTATTGCTTCACCATTACTCAGCCACAAGCGCCTATGAACGACCATCAGTTGGGATCTTACCTCTCATCAGGGTTGTCTTAGACAGCACCAGGAGGGCTTTCTTCATGGCCACTTGTACTGTGCTAGATTATTGTGGAGCAAGCTTTTGGTTTGTCTAAATTTAGTATACTTCATCTTGTAATAGTTTAGCTTTAACTTGGCAAAATTTATTAACCTTCTCAATCCGAAATTATTCTGACCTGTCTGGAGTGGCCATATATATTTTTCTTTTATTTGTGGCGAACACGAGTCTTTTGTTGACATATTTACGTTTTGTCTAGTAATGGTGCATATTGTTAAGTAAACGGGAGAATTTGGGTTGAATTCTTTTAATTAGAAGGGTCACCTTAATCCTACCTTTAACTGTGCGTGAATTCCAACCTTAGACTTTCTCTTTAACTTGTAAGTTTCCACAAAAAAGGTTTTATCGTTAGGGCCCATTGGTGCAAGAATTTTATGATTTTCAAAATTAACTTACAATGAGATTTCACTGTATAATTGCTTTAACAGGGTGACAAAATGTAAAAATTTATTAAGTATTGTAAAAATAATAAATCAACTAGGAGAGAAGTTTACAACAACTTGGCAGAATTTCAAACACACATACCATTTTAGCAGTGGTTACCATCAACGTAATACATTGCACAGACATTGATAGCCCCCCCCCCCCCCCCGAGATCACTGTCTGCTTGTTTACCATACACATTTAGGAACAGCTCCATATTTGAACATTACATAAATATCTTAAAACGGAGTGTTAACAGAAAGCGATAAAACCAAATTAGCCTCGGATTGCAGATCACACAAAAAAAGATATGAAATGGCCCATGTGCTTGAGAGACTTTGGCTCACTGAAGATATATTTATCCAAATAGAAGACATGTTTTTTTTTCCCAAAATAATGTTTAGAAGCGAGGGTCATCTTGCTTCCGCGATGTTTTCCGAACACCATTCGGGAAGTAAGTTTCAAACTTTGTAGGCAAAACCTGGGGGAAGTGGTATACATTACTGCAAAGGGAAATGTATGCAGCAGATTTTGAGTTTCATTTTGCGCCCAAAAATTGGCTGCTAAGGAGCCTATGAGCATTCTCATTGGCAAAAAGATTAATCTCTGAGACTACAATAAAATTACAAGACTTCCTTTATATCCACTGCACATAATATTGTATTGGTAGTAAATGATCAAGCAGAAAGAGAGAGGTTACCTGCACATTTCCCCTCAGATATCGCAATGTGTATTTATGCACAAATCCAAATTAGGTAAAGCATTTTACAATGTATTAAGTATATTGTAATAATAGAAAATAGCATATATAAATAACCATTATTACAACTATGCTGCCACCACTGCTGCCGTCGCTTTTTATTATCGCATATAATGCACATTTCATTCTCTCTTCTCCACATTTGTGTGTTAAGTATATCCTCTAAATACAAAATCAGATTAATCATTGTCGTTACAATTATGTAGCGCCACTGCTGCAATCAAATTCTACCATTGCATATACCATACATTTCATTCTCCCTTCTCTGTCTCTCACCCTCGCAATGTGAATTTCTGTGCAAATTCAAGTTATGTAAAAACATTTACAATGCGTTATATTGAACATGTCTAAATTCAAAATCATACCATCATCATTACAGTTATGCTACTGCGACCACTGCCTATGCTGTCACATACCAATGTGTCCAAATCATCCATACATTTCCATACTCCCCTATGGCAACCACTCAAAATGTAAATTTCCACGTAAATTCAAATTAAGTACAAAAATAAATTTTAATTTTTTTTAAAAAGCCATTACATACAGAGAAGCTATCTTCTTGTTCAAATCTGGACATCTATTGCAGACATATGCTCCACTAAACATGGTGTTTGTGTTTGTAATCTGGATGCGTTTCGACAACCTTTATTGTCATCTTTTGGTGGTTCGCAGGTTGGCTATTGCTGATTTATCCAACTGTTTCAATTTAACATTTCTTTGATGTCCTTAAGAAATATTAAATTGAAACAGTTGGATAAATCAGCAGTAGCCAATCATTTCTGGAATACTAACCAGGAAATGGGACAGGAAATCAAATTACTGAAGGCTATTAACACTCCTTAAGAGTTGGATATCTGGGAAAAAATTTTCATTCATAGTAATAGCAGTAATGAGGTTAACTTTGAAATACCACCAGCAGATGTCATTTTAAAACTTCTACAAACTGAAAGTCAAGCTAAAGACTCAAAACTAGCAAACAGTTCCAAAATGTTCCACCAGAGGTCACCAAGGACACACAAGAGGAAGGCAGATGTCAATGAAGTCTGGCTTCTAAAACCTGACGTCACTTCTATCAGACCAACACCTATATTAGATGTCGAAGCTGCCCAGCCACCTCAAGGTCTACAAACCTACAAAAGATAATGACAACGAACGTTGTCAAAATGCGTCCATATTACTAACACCAACACCATGTTTAGTGGCGCATGTATCTACAATAGATGTCCAGATTTGAACAGCAAAAATAAATAAGGGACTTAATCACAGTGTCCCATTAGTTTGTTCAAAATATATGGCAAAGCTTTAAACGTCAATTTATTTTGTTTTTCTTTTTATATACCTATGTCTTTTAAACATGACTTATGTAGATGATATGCTATATTAAAAAATTAAGCTCTGAAAAATGGGAGTTGTCTTGCACCCGAGGTTGTCTTGTATTCAGATAAACATGGTTTGGGAAATTGTTTAAGCACCAGAAGAATTTGAATCAGAAAGGATACAGCATAATGAGTTGATATTAAAGGAATATATGTAGTACACTAAACCTTTAGGCTGAAGTGTTCGAAGTTAATGGCAGAAATATCTCAAACTACACATTATTGTTATGCAGAATAGTTATCCAAATATCAATAGTACCTTATCAGCTCATTCTGACCATGGATCATACAGTTAATCCCATTTACACATTTTCTGCAAATATGCTAATTATTTCAGCACCAAACTTTAACTCAATAAAAATTTGCAAAATGTCACAATGTTCTGGTCCCAATGTACAAAATATTAACTTACTTAAGATATATTATGTATGACTTCTGCACTGCATCTCTAGAACACAAAACAGTGGCATGTTGGGCAAGACAATATTCAACCCAGACTGCATCTGATAAAAGACAATGATGTAGTAGCTGTAGTTTCCTTTGTGCACGAGGTAATCCAAGCACAACAAATTTATAAATTATCACCGTTAGCCTAAATGATCATAGAACTTCTGTGATTAGTACATATAATATTGTGTAAATGTTTAGTAAAATCAAAAGAGCAAAGTAAACTGGTGTTTTTTTTAAAAATCGGTACTCTTTTAAACTTTTTTATTCAGAAACATAAATAATAACAGTACCACTAAGCATGCAAGTACTCTAAATGTATTATGTTTATGTGATACATCCATTGCTTTCTGATACTAACACAAAATTAGTTTAGGAATTTAGAAAGGGGAACAGTCCCATAAGCAATTTACTTCAATTTTTTACTTTCTCTACTACATACATAGTGCAGAAGGTATTGCATTCTACCCAAAATTTTGTTGAAATACAAATTTTAGGGTCCCCTGAATAATAATAATAATGATAATATTAATAGTACTTTTTGAAAAAGTTTTGTATGTGTGCCTCTGAACAGCATAATTGAAAAACAAGAATTTGATATTTAATCAACTTCTTGTTTGATTAAATATCAAGGATGTAACACCAAGATTTTCAAATGCCCTTTTCAAGGAAAAATTAATAAAAATTTTGAACTCAAAAATGCCTAATTATTTTGGTTAAAATACTGTAAGACATTTACATGGTAAAAGAATATCTTTTATTTCCTTGAAAAAGTCTCTGAAGTTCTCTTCACTTTGAATAACTTACATTAATGGTCAACCACGAAAGAGGAACAAATACATTACACAAAATATGTAGATCCTGTCGAAGCACACAATTTATGTCAAATATATTTTTGCTTTGAAGATAACCATTTCCGACATGTTGCTTGTTACACATTTAATTTTCCAATATTTATAATTTTCTCAAATGGGAACTCATTCATATTTTTTCATCATAGTAAATCGAAGAGGATGGCATTCTAATACTATCACATAGCAACTGGCTTTTAACTTGCTCATTGTTTTAGCTTATTAATTTTCTTAATGTAAAAAAAAATGTACCAACAAATTGTGGTACATTTTTGTATGTTCGCAAACTTTGCAGTATTTGCATTGCCTGGTGGCATGCTTGGCACTCTCATGTAAATTGTTTATTGCTGCAAGAGCTATTGCTTGGAGATCATACGGAGACACAAGGAAGAATCGTCAGTTTTGGCCTGTAGTGATGAATTCTCCAGCTGCTTAACTCCAGCAAGGCACATGGGCATAATTCGATGATTTTCATTATTTTCTATCAGTTTTCTGATTGCCATGAGCTCATTATCAAATAATGTAGCTACTGCTAAATGTATATTTATTTCCATTTTTGCAACAGCACACAGCCTTGTAATGTTACTTAAACTGCTTTTCTAAATTTTTCCCTCCTGCTGCCAGGCAAGCTAAGTTTGTCTTTTGCATTTCTGCCACATAGTAGTGCATATTAATAAATTTATTTTGTTACTGTACTTGGGTATCTAATGCACCATTTAGTTCCTTAATTCTGTATGTAAGGTGCTGTTACTAATTTTGGGTACTGCCAGCAAAATTTGGAATTGTGTTAAAGGGGAATTTTGTCAAATTTTGAATCTCTGGCTATTATGAATTGTTTGTTCACCATTATTATTGAGCATTATTTATCAAAACATTTGATATTATTGCCCAAAATACGTATGAGTCAAGTTCAACTGAATGTTAATTTAAAGTTATACTGTATGTTAATTTGGATTGCAACACTTATTGTGATAAATGTATAGTCAAGATGGTCATTGCTTAATATTGCTGACCTAATGAACAGGAGTTTAATGGAAATATTTCTCATGGAGTTTTTACAATTGGGCAACATAGCATTTATTATGTATCTGGTGTTACTAAAAATGATAACTTCCACGAAACCACTTATTAACCCACTCTCCATTAAATGTGTGAGCATTTAGAGTTTTCCCGAAGGACATCAGTACACTATGACAAAGGAAATATTATTGTAATAAAACCAATTCTGCTAATGTTTATCTTGATAAGCATGAGAGGGATAGAAGAATAAGCTTTTGTAAGAATAGTATGCTGTAGCAAAGGTAGAAAAAGTTATGCAAATGCAGCCCCAATTTTCCCCTCATTTTTACAGTTTATAAACTTAAAACTGAGGTTGCATATCTATTAAGCAGTCGGTCTGTCCAACGTATATTACCCTACTAAATGAATAAGATCCCTGCAAGTTTTCCCCATACAAACGTGCACCCAAATGGTATAAAACATTCACAAAATATGAGCTTAAATGGAAATGTTTGCCTGCTTCAAATTTCCTTCTTGAGCTACAGTATATATATGTAAATGAAAAGCTGTCAGTTATCTTTTTTTAAAAACCAGAGTATATGGGAAGCACCATTTTACAGGTCTTTACATGATGAGAGCATTAAACCTGTGCACCTCAATTAAGCTATACACATCGTATAGTGACCTTAAATACTTCATAAATTCTATGTATACTTATTTTGATGTTAATAGTATACCTTTCTTCAACTATACCAAAGGCAGAATGTTTATCAGAAATCTTAACAGCACCTGGTACACTTATTTGTGTCAATCTGAAATACATAGAATTACTGCTGCTTTGAAATTAGGGATTTCAACATTAAGTAATGTTTCTCTCAAATGTTTTAAAACGATGCTATATAGTCCATTACATACAAGACATATCACTTCATTACAGTAATTACAGAATTAATTTTGCTGAAAAGTTAAGAATGGCTACTCCTATATAGTAGTAATTTCTCTCCATGATCATTTTACTTAATGTCTATGCAAGTATTTACTATTCATCTTTCCATTAATCTGTATTAATGTTACAAAATTTAACCTAAGAGTACCACTTCCATAAAGAGCTCAATTTCTCTAGCTTATAAAACCAACAAAATTTTACTTAGCATTCAGCCCTAAAAGTAAGGACTGTTGGAATGTTTCAGTGAAATGAAAGCATGTTTATAAAATTTAACTGTTGGATTGTTTCATCCTAAAATCTATTTGTTGCATAATAAATTATAACAAATAATTTTAAAGCTCTTTACTGCTAACAAAATATAAGCCTCTGCTCTTAACAAAAAGCAATATTTATGCGCAGACATTACACAACAGCATTAAAGCAGACTGCATTAAAACTACTTACCTGCATCTCCTTTTCAGCTATCAGATCATACACTAGTTGCTTTGCATACTGAAACAAAGTAAACATTTGTGTGTTAAAAATGCATTTGTACTCTAATCTGCAGTTATAACATCCACAATTTAACTGCTATAAACCGTGAACAACCTGCTTACTTCTACTTTTTGAGGTTCTCCACTAATTCTGAGTGGCTTCTCTTGCTCTTGAGTAGGTCCATCTTGGATGACAACCATTTTTGCTCCAGACTTTTCTTGTAGCTGTTTGATTGTTTCTCCTCCTTTACCAATGATCAAGCCCACTTTTGGCCCTGGTACCATAATTTCAACCTGCAAATGTTAATAGATAATTAACTAGACACATTTATGGGGAGGTAGGCGGAAGAAACAAGCAAACTATACTATTTTAGTATGTCAATTTCAATCTATTGCAGATAATACAAAATTTCATTTGCATGTATTCATGAGTCCGCCAGATGCACAATATAAACGTTATGAATCAGCAGCTTTTTATCCTGAGGTTTAATTTTTTTTTTCCCCCCTCGACCTATGGTTTATAACTATCAAAGATAGAAGTTTTAAATTTATTATGACTTTCAAATTAAACTAGAATCAATTCAATACTTTACTAAGTTACAATTAATAAAAAAATATGTATGGGGAATAACTGCATTTTTTTATCAATAATATTCCTGACGGTACACTTTACTACAGATAGATACACGATTATAATTCTAAATAAGCAGGCAATGTGTCAACTATGTGCAAACCTTTTCTTGGGTATTAGTTTTACAGGGAAGAGGACCAGGGTGAAAAAGAGAGCTCATCATTTTCTTTCCTCAGTGTTGTCAACCAAAGAAAGTTTGGACCTTGGCCATTATGAATAGAGGTTATCTAATTTTTCGAAACTAGCTGAATTATTAAACGAAACAGAGCGCATGCATGTAAGTGAACTAAGATAGAATGAAGCCTTAGCACCGAGCCAATAATTTATCAGGGTGTATAACATACATCATATCTCCTTCCAAAATTGTGTGAAACCTACCCAATTAAGACTATGTAAAGAGCCTGCAAGAAAACGATCTTGCATGGAATATGTTCCTGCAAAGTTAACACTATGATTGGACCATTGCTTTCAGAGAAAAAGGAACATAAAACAAAGAAAACATAGTTTTGACAGGCATGGCAGGCTTCTAATGGATGCAATACCTATTAAATAGTCAATTAAATAATATTGCATTCAAGTAAACCCATAAATCATTCTGTTCAGCTAGAATTGAATAATTTTTTTTCAAAAATACCTTGCACTGGGATAAATACAGTACCTAATATGCTCTTCACAGGAACAGCAGCAAAAAAACGTCACAGATCAAGTCGTCTTTGCCACTCCAAACATTGGTAATGCTTCCCATTAATTTTGAATGGTCACTTTGTAATGAACACATTTTGTCTGTGTTATTCTTGGTTAATGTGAACCAGCCTTAATCTTTAGGCTGATAGCAGCCAAAAGTTTTATAACATATTATTCAATTCAAAATGCTGTCATCTCAAAGACAGTTATGAAGTCAAAGCTTAATTTTATGTATTTTTAACCTCAGTGCTTCAGTGAAATATAATCTTCCTACCAAGTAGTTTCTACTTCTCCTACCTATCAATGCAGTACAAGGCTTATCAAAGTACTGCAAAATTAATACAGCATCGTTACTCACATGGGCATGATTTGTTGGTCCACCCCCCATATTCATGTCACCCATCCCTGAGCCAGTTCCCTCAGTTCGACTTCGCTGTTGAACTATATTCATGATCAACTCCTTTGCTCGGCTGAAACACACAACACATTTGTTAAAACATTGAAAAAGCAATTTCTGTATATAAACATATTAACAAACATGCATTACTGCTAGTGAAGGGTGAACTATTAAAAGGGTAACTGTCACAGTACACATGTTCAGCAATGACAAGAGTTAAGAGTCAAATGTTTTAACAGAATCTATTACAAGAACATGGGATTCACATACTGATCCCACTAACACTACAATAGCTTTATGTGAAAATCAATCAAAAATATTTATCCAAATACATTTTTTTTTCTCGAAAATATTTGATGAGAACTGGGGTCAGCTTGCATTTATTCCAAACAGCATGCAGCAAAAAGGTAAGTTTTCAATGTTTGAAACTTTTCAAACGCCTTGGGCATGGCAGTAGTGAAGCCTGGAAGAAATGCAAAGATGACTGCCAAGATCGTGATGTAAGCAGCAGATTTTATGTTTCTTTTTGCTCTTAAGGGCCTATAAGATTTCTCATTAGAAAAAATAGTTCTCTCAGAGCCTCAATAATGGTATAGGACTTCCTGCCATATTGGTATTGGTGCATGCATATAGTGAGCCAATGGTAAAGCAGAAAGGGAGCTGTTGATTTCCCTCCTCTCGCCGCACGTATACCATATATTTCCTTCTGCCTTTTGACACCCTTAATGTGAATTTATGGGCAAGTTTGAATTGAGTAAAACTTTTTACAATATATTAAGTATGCTGACTTAATACAAAATGATATTTATCATAGTCATTACAGCTAAGATGCCACCATCACCACTAAGCGCATACATACCGGCACATTTCCATTTTCCCTTCTCCATCTCTCACACAATGTGAATTTCCAGCCAAATTCGAATTAAATGTTTTTTACAATGATGTATGTTGTGCAAATTGAAAATTGTATCCAGCATTGTCATTTCAGTCACGCATGCACAGATTCAAATTGAAAGAAAAAAAAAGCTTTATCAGCTCGTGTCCCTTAGTTTGTGTAAAATATATATGGCACAACTTTAACTTTCATTTAAAAGTTGTTGCTTTTTGAATACATAATATGCTAAATTCCAAAATTAAGTTCTGAAAATTTGGGTTTGTCCTGTCTTTGGATAAATGTGGTAGTAATGACTGAAAACCATTGAATATTTGCCATTTATATCTACATATTTGTTGTACATTTTAGGAGCCATTTCACTTGTATATTCACAGACCAAATTAGGATAAAATTGTTTTGAATTTCTAATAAGTTGTCCAATCTGCCAATTTTATGCTGAGTTTTCCATTAACAGTTGCAATGAAAAGTTAAGTTCCTTCATCTTTTACTAAAATTATGCAAACTACAGATGGTATAAACTTTCTTTTAACTTCTAAAGGATTCCAGTTTGATAATAGAGGAAATGCAAATAACAAATTCCTTTTTATTATTTCCTCACCATATGTAGTATAATTTTTTTGGTTGCATTTAATATCTGTTTTTGTCACATTAAGCAACACATGCAATGGACACTAATGATACACGAAATGGTAATTTAGGAAGGAAACATTCCAGGTCCCTCTCTGTCATTTGCCAGTTATGAGGACCAGGACAAATTTAGAAAAAACCTGTCACACAGGCTGGCTGGATTTATCTGCCAATCTCCAGATCATTAGTCTGCATTCTATCAAGTTTGGCTACCAGTGTCGATGCATAGTGCACTCGACTATCAATTTTTAAACAAAGGTTGCAGAGGACAGCAGTTAGAACCTAACAGTGCCGAAAACTGGTGAAGTTGCAATCAATTTATTGCATTTTTGCTGTATTTATCAATGGTATTACCAATGACTGACCATACAAAATCACACCTATACAAGCATAAATTTGGAATCACTTTTTTTTAATCACCATACTCAATTATTAAGTTTTTTTGTTTTTGTTTTCCAAATAAAAAATGCAATACAGGTTAGTGTGACCAACTGAATATAAATGGGTACAACCGGATATGTATGTATACACAGTGCTGCCACAAGCTGTCAGTAAAATTTAAATGTGCTGCAGTATGGAAATTGCAAATGAAGAAAACTACCAACACAGTATATTATCACCCACAAGGTTACCTTTGGCTTACAGTGTGACAATAACATACAAGAGAGAAACATGGAGTGGGGAATGTACGAAAATTGCATCGTATTGGCGTTTTATTGTGGAAAGCGAGTTAAGGAAATTTTTTTGATGCTGAAACCTCTTGGCATCAATGAATGATTTATGTTTACGACAATAGCATGGTTTAAAGAAACGGACGCAACTGATGAACGCATCAGATCTGGCTGTCCTAGGTATGTATGCACAAAAGTTGAATGCTGTTATAAAATCTTTTGCATAAACAATTTTGCTTAGTGAAATGAACATCTCTTCACAAATAATGTCACATATTTTTATTTATGTTAGTGCACTTGCTAACTGAAAAATTAAAGGAGAAATGCCGGGTACGATCCTAAGCTTTATAAAAGACATATGGGGACAGTAAAAATCTCACAGCAATGGTTGCCAACCACTGTCCCTCGGTTCATCGCTGCTGCTGACTGGCCTAGTGGAAGTCCAGACCTCAATCCATTGGATTATTCTGTGGCAGAAGATAGCGACAATAGCACATCAAAAGCGCCACCACAATATTGTGATGCTAAAAAAAATCAATCATGTCGACTGCCAAGAAAATTCCACTGGACGTGATTCAGGCAGCTTCATGAGTGATCTCAATGTCTTTGCAGCTGTGTTGCCACACATACTTATCTTTTCGAATGAGATGTTCATTTTGTAGCATTTTGTGTGTTCTTTCAGAATATAGGTATATTAATGGATTTGCAGTTTTATTTAGGCATTTAAACCACTGATAGAACTTATGGCATTACTGTGTAGCATCACTTAAACTGACAACTGGTCAATACAATATTATACCATAGTCACTTTAAGAACTGGATTAGATGTAAACTTTACATATTTAAGTGCATGTTGATTGGTCAGTTACCAGTGCAGCTATTTTGCTTGATGGCATATCAAAGAAAATAGTTCTTCTAAATGGGAACCATAGAGTATTTACTATAAAAAGGAACATAACATTAATACAGGTAACTAATATATATAAAGCAAACTCATTCTGGAGACTTAAACAGGCCTCACATTTCATCTTCCGCTTCTCTACACCTCCATCCAATTAATGAACACTGTGCAGTAAAACTGTTTATACATTTTTCAGGGGGGGAAAATGCATAAGTGAAAGCATACATTAAGCAAGGAAAAAGGAAAGGTGAGGAAGAAACAAAAGTATACAAACCAGTATTAGAAAAAAAACTGACATGTTCATTTTATTTTATATACTGTGCTAATTGAGATAAACATTAGCAGAATCACTCATAACTTGCCTCTTTTTAAGTAGAAGGGAAATAATGGAATAACTAGGCTAAACCGTCAAATCTTTTAAAAGCTGTTCGCTATGTGAAACAATTGAAATTTGGTTCTTTTTGCTTGCCAGAACCAAAATGAAATATGAAGCAAAACATAACCTCCTGTTTGAGGAAAGTTTAGGTAGTATAAAATTGAAACTAATAACAAAGAATGTGGGAAACTTTAAATAAAAATTGTGTTTAAATGAAGACTATGGTTGTACCACCCTAGAGCATTCAAAAAATTTAAAAACATTCATTACAAAATATCACCTTGGCACCCATAAACAGATTTTTGGTAGTGAAATTGCTAAATTCAAAAACCAAAAGACGGATCCCACCAAAAAACCAATCCGGAATTGAACAAACCAAAAGAAGTTTAAAAACCAGATCCATAGAACACTTCAGAAATTTGAGACTAAAGCTAGAGAACAAATCAGCTGAAGCATTTTAGTTTTGGAAAGAAAACCTAAACCAGAATCCAAAACTACTTAAAAGCATGACAGGGCACAACGAACTCACATGTGAAAACAATCTAGAAACACAAGAGACAGCCTTATAAATTTTGAAAACCTGCCAGCTGATAGCCTGATAAAGAAGTTCGTTCCTCCGCCACAGAAGAAACAAAAGAACTACATTCAACAATAGCAGTCAAACCACAAAGGTACAATATGGAAACAACAGCTCCTGAAACTAGTCCCTCGTAAACAAAAGTGTAAGTGACGTATAAAAAAACTAATTACACAAATATATTTGTATAACATAGTAGAAATTTTACATTACCATTTAAAATCCAACTGAACTTCTTTGAGTAATTCAAAGCCTGAAAAACTAAATATTCAATCTATGAGAGGTTCATCTGTCACTGAAACAGCATTAATGGAAGTTACACACACAATGTGGCAAGCAATTGTTTGCTATGACATCAAACATGAGCAAATGTGGAAGTTGGATAACCTTACAATGTGGAGGATGCAAGTTCAAATCTTGCTTACAGTGAGTTGCCCAGATAAGGTTTTTACTGGGCTTTCCCTTTTCCTGAGAAGACATATGAGGAATAACTCCTTGGACCCCCTGAGAACATTTCATAGATTTTGTTCACTGTCTATGACCAAACAGGTTAAAGGACATTAAGCTAAACAAAAATGACAGTTCCTCCGATGATCCAGCTCCGATTCGATCATAGGACAATCCAGGAGCAACTTGAACTAGTGTGAGTTGTGTTATTTATAAACTAGGAAACAAGTATACAACAGAGAAATTAATGTTCTGCACAGGTACCTCCACTAAGGATGCACATAGTGATGCACCTTTCCCCTACAGTGATGACACAGCAAGGGAGAAAGAGAGTGAGAGGCAAGAGTGAGGGAAGCAGTTCCATCAAGCAACAGTAACCACCCTTCAAAACATCCTTTTTAAGTTGTAAACCTATCAATTGTGCTCTAATGAACATTCTTTTCTAAACTGTAAACCTATAATTCTGCTCTTAATGCAAATTTTTATGCACAATTTTCAAGCTTAGATGGCTCTGGGTATTGCATAAATACATTTGTTGAACTCAGCAGAAGAATAAAAATGTATTTGTTTGCATCTAATCTGCACCTAATCCAGTTCTTAAAGTACCACTTTATACCTTCAGCATTAAACTTATTCTCTGATGTGAGATTTCACTCTCAAAAGCGGACCCTGTATGTATAATAACCTCTTCATTTTCTTTGGAACATACTTGATAGCCTCCCTGGAACCTGTGAGTGTACAACTTCTATCAGGCATTCCAGCGCTATCTGGTGCCATCTGAATCTTGCAACCTGATTCATTTTGTAGTCTACTAATTTGTTCACCTCCTCTTCCAATAACTGTAAAGAAACAAATACAAGAACTAAATGCAGTGAACTAATACACTTATACTAAAGACAACTTATACTTATTGTTTCACTTACTCAAAAGTGTGTTTTATAACTAGTGCTTTAAAAAGACTATCAATGGTCAATCAATAAAGAACAGCTGCATAGTCAATCAAAATGAGAATGTCTTGAGGCGTTTCATTTGACACTGTAGCAAAAGATGCTTGAAGCAAAACAGTGCATCCAGTGGAATTCTGAGCAAAAGCTATAGGTACCTTCATGACAATGAAGTTGACAAACGGGTAACACATCACAAACACTTTCAAGCGTGTTATGAATAACATGTGCTGGGCAACCTATGCTAACAATGTAAAGTTTTTTAATTGCACTTTCAGATGTGTGAAAACATTAGCTTCTTTCTTCTTTAACCCCTCAAAATTGCAATTAGTATTGTCTGCACCAAATGCAACACACTTTGAGGTTATGTTCAATGACTATAACATGAAAGATGAATAGAAAATTTATTCAGACTTTTCATTTACCAACACATCAAGGTCAAGCAATTTAATCTGCAGTCCACCTTCACTTATAGAAAAATACTGAACTATCACAAGAAAAACTTTCATACACATAGCTGCTAGCACCAGTAGATATTAAAAAGTATCTTGCACTATTTACAATAGTTTCTGAGAACATGGAGCTATAACATTGTTGATAATTGCCTCACACCTGGTTCTTTCACACAAAAATTTTTCTACAAATCTTCAACTCTGGACAAATTTTTTTCTGTAGTTCCACACGGTAACTTTGGTGGCGTTTAATAACATGGAATATCATGGTTTCTTCTGCTGCAACTGCTTTCTCTGTTCCTATGTATTTGAATTAACAAAATATGTAGTCATTTTTAGCGAGGAATCTTGTTGATCAAAGATTCTTCTTGTGTTTCTCAGAATCCATGTGATGTTTGAGATCTGCACCACACCTATGAGACACGCATACAGCACAATTACACATCTTACATTTTGCTGAAAAATCTTGTCTATGGTGACACTAAAGCAAGGGAATTTCTCTTGAAGCTCTTCTGAAAACTTTGATTTCCATTTCGGCATCATAATTATTTCAACTGGTGAACAAAACTCGTTACTATCATCACCATGTACTAGTACTTCACAAAAAGATTCTCAACAAGGCAAATAGATACAAAACTGATCATGCTGCAAAAGCAAAGAAAATCGAGTAAGCAATGATTACAGTGCTTTATCTATACACGTAACAGGTGGTGATAACATAAGGAATGTGAAATTTGAGTTTATATGAATTGATAGAAAATATTTTAACCAGTTTGGAAATGTTTTAAAAAAATCTGATGTGCTCCATTCACAGGACTTTCTGTACACCTCTGTAACAAATTATTGTTAACATGCTTATACTTCTATCTACTTCACTCTAATCGAGATAAAACATAACCACAAACGTCTTATTACTTATTTCCTTATAAGTAGAAGGGAAATAAGGGAATACACTAGGCTGAACTTAGTCAAATGTTTTAAATGGGGTTGTTATCCCATTATTTGCATACCCAGGAGTTTACAAGTTCCCACATGAAAAAAGTAAAGTATTTTAAAACTGAAACTAAAAAGAAATATATAAAAAAACGGCCAACTCCACAAAAGAAATGTATATAACAAATTGTGTGTTTTAACGAGAACTGCATTTTTTGTTTAGAAAGTTGTCTATCCCTTATGCTTTATCAGTTGTGCAAATTCCACAAAATCCATCCAGAGGCTATTCCCAGAGAATTCAATTCATCGAAATATCTTTAATATTTATTTTAATCAAAATCATTAAGAGCCATTTTTGAGAAACAGTGGGGGGGGGGGGGATTTTCTTGAAAATATTTGTGTGCATCCTTTAAAGACACTGAACTTAAATACCAAGTTTGATATTTAGCAGTCTTTTAGTTTTTGAGCTATGCTGCCCTCAGACACACACATGGACATTTTTCTAAAACTGATTTTTGGGGGTCCCAAAACATGTATTCCCAGTGAAATTTTGGTATCAAATTTTTGGGTGCAATACAATACTTTCTCGACACACTATGTATTGCTGGTGCAGAACTTCTGGAATCGTGACCCTGACCACAAACCCAGTTACTGAACCTAGCTTATCTGGGTTTGTGATATATTTTGCTTACTTAGTCACAGCAAGCAAACTTTGTACAGTCTGCATCGAAAATGTTCCGCATATGTTTGAATTCGTGGGTAGTAAAAAGTGTTCATTTTATTTTTTTAACCATGACTCTTAAGTATTCAAAGTTAAGTGGCAAGGTATTACTTGGTCAGAGCAGAGAAATAATTGCAAATGTCCTTGACTTCATGAAACAAGAGGCAGAGATGAAGGAAGAAAATGTATGTTCCGCAAGTTCTTCAAAAGCCTGTAGAAAGTGAATGAAAGAGCAGCCAATGCAACTGATATTTCACTGAGTTCCATTTCCAGGGTTCTCAAAGATAAGGAAAAGAAAAAAAAAAAAAAAAACACTTTTAAATTAAAAGATGTGGAACAGTTGCGTCGCCAGCGAATTGCAGAAATTGTCAGGCCAGAATGGGAAAATATATGTCAACATGTCACAAATTGTAGAAAATCAAATAGAGAGAATTCCAATCCTGGATAATGGTGCTGAAAGTAGCAATAGTGTTGATGTTAGTGACGTGAGCGAAGACTAAGGACTGTCAGGTGTGGAAGAATTGGAGGCAGACGATTGACATTGTTTATATAGTAGGCCATTTGTATAGATGTTTTGTAGATATGAATATAGACATGAAAACACATGTTTATGTATAGATGCACAAGAGGTGACATATTTGACAGTGACTGTGACAGGCACTCTTCCTGCATGTATGCATCAACTGGAACTGCTTATCTGAAAGTACAACTCGCTTCCTAGCTCTCATTAAGATTTTCACATGTCCAGATCTGTTGCGCCAGTTATACATAGCATGTGTAGACAAAGTAAAAAAAGTCTGGACAATCCCAATTAATCAGGATGTATGGCCACCCTAAACATGAATCATTAAATTTGGCAAAACAACTGATAGTGTAATTTTAGAAATTGTCAAAATATTCTCCCAAACAATTGATATAGCAGCACAAACCAAACTGGACACTTCCTCTACTGCATATAACATTAGTAAATAATGTAAGTGATGTAGTGTTAAACTCAAATTAATATCACATATTAGTAACATTGTTAATAACTCAGAACTCTGACCGTCTAAGGTAGAAAGCTTGTGCCTTTTGTGAAACGGTAAAATCTATGTTTAAAGATCATGTCTGAAAAAGTCTGAATGAACACTTGTGATTTGCACTGCTTTCTCTTTTGCTATCTTCAAACTCTTCAGTTTCCATAAATATCAACATCTTGAAAATAAATATATTGGATGCAGTAACCCTATTGCCACCATCCTTGTGAATCAGCATCCCACCTATGATCACGAGGACTGTTCAAGTGCAGTCTTCAGTATGGTGCTTTCCAGGTAAGCAACCACCCACAAAAGTTCAGAGAAGTAGGAGTTCTGGAAAGAAGATGAAGGCCACATTTTTCACCAAGATGAGCCTTCTCACCTGTGACCTTGGATACATGTAGCACAGATAATGTAAAGTATGTGAAAATGTCTGCATAAGTCATCGCCACATGCATGCAACAGCGTGCAAAGTAAAAGAGTGGGCACCTTCTGCATCACTACAATGCCTCAGCATTCATGGCTACCAGAACAATTTACTTTTTGGAGAAGGAAAAGGTACAAATCTCGTGGCATCCACCCTATTCACTCGATCAGCCACATTGTCAAAAACAAAAGAAAAAATTGGCTGTCAGCATTTTACATCCAATGAAGAGGCCATTGCTGCATACAACAGTGCTCTAGTGACATTCCTAAAGCAGCTTAGACTTACAGGCAAATATTCTCATGGGGCAGATAAAAATGTGATTTTTTTTTCTTCCAACACGTTTGTAATGTCAAAACAAGTGCTTATACAAGTATTCATAATGCAAGTGCAATTACTTCACGAGTTATTTACATATTAATAGAGTGGGGAAGGGGGCAACGGGTTTCATGAGAAATCAAATTTCTTACCTAAAGCATTTCAGGAATGCCATACATCTCCAAATGCGGTTATTATTTCTGAACATATACCCTATAGTAATGGTATCCCACAAAAAAGTGTGCAAAACAAATTCCCTGTACATTCACACCTAATAACTGCCACTTTTTTGCATTTATCACATAGTCCTTCCAGTATGGTTGGCTGGACCATCAGAAAAAAACCAAAACCATTTCCAAAACACAATGGAGTATTGCTTTAAGAATTCGAAAGGATTATATGATAAATGCAAAAAACTGGCAGTTATTAGGTGTGGATTGTGTACAGTAAAATTAATGTTTTACACACTTTTTTGGCGGATGCCATTACTCCGGGGTTTATGTTCAGGAAATGGGTAGTACTTCTGAGAAGCTTCAAAAAAGAAGGTAAGAAATTTGATTTCTTCTCACATGAAACCAAACATCACCCCTCCCTAGGTCATATTAATATGTAAATAACTCTTGAAGTAATCGCACTCAGGTTATAAAAATCTGTATAAGCACTTTTTTGACGTTACAAATGTGTTCAAAGAAAAAATCATATCTGCCCCATGAGAATGTTTGCTTGTGAGACATTATCTGAGTGATTCCAAAGGATGGAAAGATACATAAGGGCTTAGGGAGAGCATTTTCAAAAGTTGTAATAGATATGTTCTAAATAAAATGTGTGTCTGAATCTCTACTAAAAGTTTTGGTATTAACTCTTGTAGCTATTTATGCCTGTCTTTTTCAGAATTTGGGCAGTGGACCGAAAATTGAATCTTTAAGTCTGAAGGGTACAATCATAAAAAATACCCAAAACAAAGCAAAGTATTTCAGTCAAATTACAATCAGTGTCTCGATATGATGAGAAAGTACAAAACATTAAATGTGCAATACAATTGCTACAAAACAAGTTATTTTACATGTTAAATGAAATAACTCAAGTTTGAGACTAGTGAAGTAGTTTACATTATGAGTCAAGATAATGACCACTCAAAATGGACTTGCCTAAAACAATGTTTTAAGGGTGTTACGGTCTTCTTCAGTTAAGAGTTCAACTGACTTGACATGTGGGGGATGTGCCCTTGTTTTTGATCACATTAGTGACATACCCTCCAAGAAAAAGTTTGAAGCAAGCCTTGATCTCTTAAAAGACTAGTCTCACTCCAGAACCCAGAGGTAATTGGTTTACTAGCTAAAAACTTATGGATTCTGATGATTCTTATATCCAGCGTAATCCTGAGGGAGCAAGGAACATATTAGGTAGATGAAGTTGCCTGGATTAAGTCATTTTACCCTCAAGGAACTCTTAAAGCAGACTTGACAGAGCAAAAATGTCAAACATCCATTGAGGATTTGGCTGCAGGCACGTCAGTATCGCAAACCAAAAGACCTTCAGGAGGAAGAAACTTCTAAGAGGAGAAGATAAAGGGACTGGACGATTGAGAAACCTGCCAGGAGGACCACTCCAGGAAAACAATATGCTGGACCTAGTGGAGGTGTTAAAAGGTCCCACTCAGATTCGAGCACTTCAAAATCCAAAGGGCAGGAGGCCAAAAAATACAGGAGTTCTCAGTCAGCACAGTCTGTGTCTTTTCGCGATGCCATAGTTGGATTCAGGATAGCAATCATAAGTCATCTGCATCCTGGTACAAAACTGAATAGTAGCAAGCTGACCCGATACAGTCTTAACTGATTGAAGCTGTGGATGAGGTTCCTAAAGAGAGTCCTCCACAATTCATCGGTACTAAATTTGTGCAGGGAGTCCTATGGATAACCTGTGCAAATGAACAAACCAAAGACTAGCTTAACCTGACAGCAGACTTGAAGGTCTTTGGAAGAGGGCAGAGTTGAAAATGGCCAACTCCAAGGACCTGCCAAAAAGACCCAAGGTGCTAGTCTGGATACCACAAAACTCTGTTACACTTGTTACCAAGAAACTGGAAACAAATTCCTGAGCTGAAAACAGAGAAATGGTTGTTTACAAGTAGGAAAATGGTCAAGAAGGAACAAACACTCGCCTTCTCAATTGATTCATGCTTATACAAGGCACTCCAAAAAGCCAACCTTAAGGCTTATTGGGGACTTGAAATGGTATCCAATTCCCTTAAGACCGGGATACAGATGAGGGTACTGCAGGTTAATCTTTATCACAGTAGAGCAGTTTCTGCTTCACTCTGTGAAGATGGAAATTCTGTGATGTACCACATACCCAGAAACCCTGGTCTTTTAAATTGGAAATAAAAGGGCTCATGGAGGCTGGCAGGAAATTAGGTATAATAGAACCAACAAGACTCATACAACCTGCATTTTAGTCAAAAATGCCATGAATATGCTGCCATTAATAGACCTTTGTTCCAGGGATTTAACAGCACTGAAGATAAAATCAATGGGGGAAAGTGACCGAGGGAGTTCATACTCGGATCGGCCTACTATGACGACCCCAATTTACCTCCTACGAGGGAACTGGATCAGCTGGTAAACACATGCAACTCTGAAGGACTGCATTCAGTGACAAACTCCTACCATGCTATGTAGAGAAGTGCAGATACAACTGATAGAGGTGAGTCACTATACAATTTCATTTTATCAAATAATTTTGAAACATTAACTGTAGATAACAGACCTACCTTTGCAACAAGAAAGCAGGAAGTTATAGACATAACTATACCACTTATGTGGAAAATTGTCAAAAATTCGCATGTATCTGAGGATGAACACTGGGTCACAGATAAATCCAATTTGAACTAGTGAATGCCATGCAGTCCAAAATTTATCAGGATCCCAAAAGAACTTGTTGGGAATACTATAGGGAAGACCTAGCAAGTAATCTAAGATGGACAATAATACTCGTGACTGCATAGATTTGGAAATTGCTGCACTGCATCTGCAGGATGCCGTAATTTCAGCTTCTATTAAAGTATCAAGCATGAAGACCTCTAAATAATTAATGCTGTAGAAAGAATTGTTTTTAACAGAACTTTGCAACATGTTTTTCTGAGTCCTCTTTCTGACTTTTAATAGTTCAGAAGACAAAGGGATTAAACTGACCACAATTTTCAGAGATGTGGTCCATCAGAAGATATCCAATTCCTTAAGTTATGATCACCCATTTTGATGCTGAAGTGGATCTGTGTAAATTCCAAATGCTACAGTAGCCTATTTTTCTGCCTAAATTACATTTCTAGCACTTCACTCTGATAACTAATCCATACATTTCTAAGCTGCACCTTTGCAAAAACTTAACAGATGCAGGACACAAACCAAAACAGGAATATGTACATTAATAATGGACTAAGAATGTAAACTGAATCACTGATTTTTATTACATAATAGCTCTGAATGAAGAGGTACTGCACTGGCTATTCACAAAACAATGTCAAAATATGCAATATTTTAATTAAAAATTCTGTTGCATTCTTTGAATCTGCTGTTTAAGAATCAAGGGTGGTATTTATGAAACTTTTTCAAGTTACGCTGCTCAGAATTTGTAGAAAAGCTTTCATCTGAGATATCTAAACAGGCATTTCAAATTAAGCTTTTGTGTGGACTAATATGGTATTCACCTCCTACAGATAGGTCAAAGAGATAGCAATTAACTGATTCAGAGTAATTGAAGTTATAAACCAAAATATTCCATAAATAAACTAAGAAATGCTTAAAACTGAAGCATGAAGATCATGGAAATATTTTTCCCATTTGCATACTCTGCATCAGTTGGATTTTCCAGGAATCATCCTCTCCCTGTCTTGAAACAAAGTAATTTAAGTGATTTAAGAGTTATTTAATGTACAACCAAACAATTACCATATCATTATCGGTTAAGAAATTCTTAAATTCTTCACCTACAGCCGAAATATCATGAAACTAAGCATTTTATTTTTATATGGTATGGAATGTTAAGATTTTCAGAAATTGTTTTTGTCTTGAAATATTTTCAACATCCTACTTACAGCCAAGGTTTCTTATATATACCTAGGTTTCTACCTAGTGATGGTAGACAAGACTTAAATATACTTGTAAAATGGTACTTACTTAATCCAACCATTTTATCAGGAACCCTGATGTCTTCATTTTGCACAGCCCCCAGGCCTGGGACGCCCACCCCAACACCCAGGCCTTGTAGGCCTGCTGCTGCTGCAGCCGCCACTCTGGCTGCCACTGCTGCTGCCTGTACAGCTGCCGCAGCCGCAGCTGCACTGTTCACCGATGTACCACCAGGCGGAGAAGTCGCCTGTTGCGCTCGCAACGCTGCCAGCTGGACTCCTGATGGATCATTCACTGCTGCCACCTTTTTGGGTTCTGGCTCTGTTTATCAAAAACAAAAATTGTCACTTCTGACAAAACAAGTTGCAAGAAACAGTGCTTTTCTCTGGTGGATGACATGGCACAAATGAATGAATCTCGGGGGCTTCATTGATTATGCAGCTGAACTGGATACAGCAATGAAGAAATATTTATTACTAGCCACAGTATTCAAACAAATTTCAAAAATAGCTCAGAATGAATTGTTAGACTGCATGCTGGCTATTTGTAGGGAGAAAATAGAACAAATGAGATTCTGAATTTATTGCCATTCAGTGTGATGAGACAACCAATGTTTCAAATCACTGTCAATAGTGTTGGTTTTATTTATGTATGAGGAATCTGTGCGAGAGAGACTTTGGGTATTTACAATTCCTGAAGAAAGAAATGCACAAACGTGGGAAAGTGCATAAAGAATAAAACTGAATTGACCCACTTCTTGGAAATACATAATTGAAAAATAATCGCATCACTGCAGAAACCTTTGAAGTAGCCAATGTTATGAGTGGAAGAGTGGTGGAGTACAAGTCATAAGAGAAACAAATCTCTATATGTATACTTTGTCCACTGTTATGCACACCAATGAATTTAATCATACAAAAGGCAACAAGCACAGTATTCACAAAAATTAAAGTCATATGAAGGTGGGCCATACTGCTGCCTCCAACAAATCATATACATGCCCTATCTACCAGCGCTACCGCTTCTGGTACACAGATCTTGTATATCTGGGCTGAGAATGTCTTCATTAATTACGCTTGGATAAATATTTGCAATAGATTGATGCCAGTGTAAAGACTACTTTATTTTCTGATCATGGTTGTACAAGTCCCACATCTATAATACTTAAAATGTGAGTTATGCATCTCTTAACTTCATGTGATTGTCACATAACTTCCATCAATGTAGATAGGCTGAAAAATAACACCAAATCCTTCCTCATAATGCTTATCTGAAATATAAACATACAGTGCAGTATGATACGCCAACCATGCAATTTGAAAATGAATGAGAGTTCAGTTGGTTTTCTTAGTAGTGGTTTGTTACTTTATATCAAAGTGAATACATATTAAATCGTGTTTCGAACTCTCACTGAAATCTTGATAATATATTTATTTATTTATTTATGCTAAGCTTTATACAGGTGAATATGACCGGTGTTCAGCCCTGGCTCTTTACCGGTCATACTCATATTTTACAATAGTTTATTAATTCTAGTTTATTACACCATTTTGTCTATTTACTGTCCATATCCATTTATTTTTCACTTTGCATAAGAATTGTCCAATCTTCTTACTATCTTTTTGAAACATTTCAACTACTACTACATTTCTATCTATTTTAAACCATTTCTTATTAATATACTTTTTTCTCCAAATTTCAGTTCCTTTACATTTAAATAAAATGTGTTCTATATCTTCATTTCCGCCACATATAGGACATTGATTTTGTGGAATACCTTTCCTTAAACCTTTTAATCTCCATACTCCTGCTTTCAGCCATGCAATACCTTCTCGCTCCTCTTTATTTGTCACATCAATGTACTTTTCCCTTCCCCATGAGACTTTCATTGGTATATAGAAAACTAAAGATCTCTTTTCAGTTATTTCACTAAATATTTTTTGTATTTCTATATCCTCAAATCTTTTCCTAGCCAACTTCCAGAAGTTATTCACATTATTTTCTCTTCTTCTCCACATTTCCCCTAACCCACTACTTTCCAGGTTATTTCGAAGACAGTCTACCCATCCCTTGTTCTTTAAACTTTTCTCTTGATATACTAAACACTGTTTTAACAAATTCCTTTCTTCCAATTTCAATATCCTATGCCAAAATTTCAATGCCCTTTCCATAATCTTTCCCTTACTTGCCACTCTACCCAGCTCTATTTGTGCTACCTGCCTAACAGTTGCATTTGGTAACCCCAGTATTTCTTTGCAAAATTTCCTATGCACCTCATCTATGCCTTCCCATCCTCCTTCTAATCCCCATACTTCTATCCCATATAGCATTTTTGCCTCAACCACCATATTGTACACTTTTTCTAACCATCTAATATTTATATTAGGTGCTTTGTATTTGCAACTTCTAATAGCTGATAAAGCTCCTTTTCCTTTTGCCAATGCAAATTTCTTTTGCTTTTCCCAATTGCCACCACTATCAATTTTGACTCCTAGATAAATACATTCTCTCACTACCCTGTACTCCTTTTCATTCTCATTCTTCCATTTTTCATATTTGCTCAATTTTCCCCCTTTTTTGAACACTACAATCTGCGTCTTGTCCTGGTTCACTTTTAAACTCCACTCTTTACAGTAATTATTTAATGTTTGCAAGGATTGTTTCAAGCCATTCACTGTAATTGCACCTATAACTAGATCATCTGCAAACAGTAATCCTGGAATCTGAATATTATTAATTACTGGCATCGAGTTATTATTTCTCCCAATTTCTGTTAATACATGATCTATATATAAATTGAATAGGACTGGACTTAACTTACATCCCTGTCTAAGGCCTTTCTCTTGTTGGATTTCTCTTGTTACAACCCCTTCCTCCACTCTTATACAAAAAGTATTTTCCTTATATAATGCTCTAAGGGTGTCCACCATTTGTTTACTCACTCCTTTAGTCAACAACTTATGCCACAGCAATTGAAGCTCTATCCTATCGTATGCTTTCTCTAAATCCACAAAAGCCATATATAACTTTCCTCTTTTGTCTTTCAAGTATTTATCTACCAGTGTTTTTATAATAAATAAGTTATCAACTGTCCTCCTCCCTTTTCTAAAGCCCATCTGAAGTTCCGAGAGGATATCATATTCTTCAACCCATGTTTGTATCCTGCTTGCCATAATACCAGTAAAAATTTTTCCTACATTTGATAATAATGCAATGCCTCTATAGTTGTTTGGTTTGTCAACACTACCCTTGCCTTTGTATATTGGATGTATGATTGCTTTCCTCCACTTATCTGGTATATAACCCTTCACCTTAATTGTGTTAAATAAGTCTACTAAAACCTTAACTCTGTTTATTTCAGTGCACCATTCCTTAAGGAACTCTGTCGGGATTCCATCTATTCCCGTTGCTTTATTTCTCTTCATTATTTTCACCTGTTGGATTATTTCTTCACTTCTTATTATATCATCGAGTATATCTACATAGTTATTACCTATTTCCCAATTTCCTATCTCATTTTTACTCTTTTTTTCCCCATACAAATTTTTAAAATATTCCATCCATTCTCCTGGTTTTATACTTGGTTTTGTTACATATTTATTATACATTGATTTCATAACCTTCCATATCTCATTTGCATTATTTTCATTTAGAATTCGTATCAAATTACTTTCATATTTTTTCATCCAGCTTGTTTTCTTTTGTTCCAGTAATGAATTATATAAATCCCTCCCTTGCATATACTCTTTCTTTAATTGTATGTTTCCTAATTCCCTCCACTTTATGAGCAGCTGTTTGACTTGTCTTTTAGTTACTCTACATTCTTCATCAAACCAGCCCTCATCTCTTTTGTAAACCTTCTTTCTCATTTTCATTTCCTCCCCAGCCCTTAGCATAATGATATTTAAGATATCCATAGCACTTTCAATTTCTTGTTCCTTTATCATAAAACTTATTCCACACTGACATATCTGGCCATAATTAGAGTTTAGTGTCTGCCTAAATTTATTGCAATACTCTTCCTTCCATTTGTATCTACTGTATTCTTCTATGTTGCACTTTTCCTCCCTTAAATTATAGACTATTTGCTCTGTGCATGTTTTTATGTCTACTATCAATGGAAAATGCCCACTGTTGGAACTTAAATTTAGTATCTTAAAATTACTTAAAATATACCCCATATTAATTGGCCATAATACATAATCAATCACACTTTGACCATTATTACTAACATATGTATATTCTCCATTCACATCTTCTCCATATTTCCCATTCAAAATATCAAAGGCATTCAATTCACAGAATTCTATAAATTTCATATAGCCTTTGTCAACTATCTTATCTTTGCTGTATCTAATTTTCTCAGGTTTCTCTAATGTATCATTACTCATCCACCTATTCCCTCCAATAACATCATTTTCGCCAATCCTAATGTTAAAGTCTCCCATTAATATAATCTCAGAATTACCATATCTCTCCTTTAAATGTTCTATTTCTATCTCTAGGTGTTTAAGGAGGTCCGGATTATGAAAGCGCGAAGGAAGAGGAGGATTGTATACTATGCCTATACATATAACATTTTCAACTATTTGTTTCTCCTCTAATACAATCCATAGTATTTCTTTTCTCCTTGACCAAGTTTCTTTAACTCCTTTACTTAACGTCTTCTTTACAAAAAAGCCTATGCCTCCAGATGCCCTCCCCTTTCTTGCTACCTTATCTCCTTTTATCCCTACAAAATCAAAATCCTTTACGTAAACCTGGTCCTCTTTTAGCCATGTTTCAAATATATAATCAAGTTTTGTCAATAATTGATTTAAACTCCCCGCATATATTTTGTTTTTAACTCCCTCACAATTCCAGAATCCAAGCCTCCTTATATTCTCCCTTCCCTATTGTGAGTCTGATCTAAATCTAAATGTTTCTAGTGTTCTTTTACTCCTTAATTGTATCCCTTCTCCGGAAGGAATAGTTTTATTTCTGTCTAAAACTAGAATGCTGCCATGTTCAGATGATATAATGCTGTCTTCTTCCCCTTCTGTATTCTCCCCGCTACTCTGTTGCCACGCCTTCTTTCCCTTCGAAGCCAAATTACGTGCTGCTATTACTTCCCCTCTTCTCGGTGACACTATTTTCGATAATATATAAATGATATTATATTTCTCTTTGTGATATGTGTGTGAACATCACCATCAAAGCTATGATAAGTCATTTTTCAACAAACATGAAGCAATTCATTCTCAATTGCTGATAGAAACACTATGTTCAAATTAGTGAACGAAGAAAAATTTATACGCGAGGCAAAAAGCAGTGTAACTCAAGACGACTTGGTTTCACAAGTCAGGCATGCAGAACAGCTTCAAAAGGAAGATTTCAAAAAATAAATTGCCAAATTATCTTTAACTTGAAATTAATAACTCTGAATTACGTGTTTTCGAAGAAGACAATCTTGAATTACTGAACTGTTCCATTGATTTAACTTCTATTATGGGTTTAACACAATTAATTTAAGATTTTAATGTGTTGTTTAACTAGGAAAACCATGGACGGCACCATGACTGGTGTGTTGTATGTGCTCTCATGTACATAGCGCTCTGCACAAGCACTGACCACTGTTCATATGCAAAGATTACAATTCCGAAGTATGTAGTGTTCTTTCAAATCTCTCAGGAATTCCATCACTTTTTTAAATTCCTTTTTGCGATCTGATATTTTAGAGAATTTAATGCAGACAAGTCTGCCCAGAATAGCATTAACAAGACAGAATTAAAATATTTGTACTGCCAATGTGTTAAAAAATATAAAACCATGCATAATTACACAAATGGAATGTTAACTATTGACATGACTGTACTAAAAAAATTATTGCATTTACGCTTAGCAAGCTGTTAAATCCAAAAGCGAGAGAGCATGCTAGTTGTAGAATGCTGTGCCATTGCATATTTATGTTGAAAAATCAGAACTCCCTACAGAGTTCAAGTCAGTTTTCAGTTGCCTTTAGTCAGGAATATAGCAAGTGTAATGGCTTTTAGTGGCAAATCTAAGAGGCAGGTATCGCATAACCAGGCTGAAGGGTCTTAAAAGTTTTTTTAAAAAATGCAGCAATGGTGAATTATTGTCTCTTGAGGTGATACAGAGGAAGCAGTGGCAGTTCCATTGGATTGAAAGAACAGGTAATTCATAAACTATAATAATACAACATTTAAGAAAATACATACATAACAATTAAATTTAAAACTGTTATAGAAGTTAGAAAAATTAGGGTTTCCTTATACCAACCATTTTGCTGCAAGGCTGATTTGCATGCTTAGTATGAGCGAGACAGAAATATGAGCGGGAGTAGCAACCTGGCAATGCAGAGTTAAACTCGTCCCGTTAGAAAAGCATTACAGACACTAAGCCCAATGAGATATTAAAGACGGATAGGAGATTTGGGGTTTACAGTGAGGGTCCACACCTTGAGTAGAAAAAACAACTCTCAAAACAATAATCCTACCAGTTATTCCAATGTGTTTTTAAATTTAACCAATTGGATCTGAAAAAGGAGTATAAAGTGGTAGAAAATAATCTCAGAAAGTTATTTTAAACAGCCAAGTGCTCACCTGATCCGTCTTCCAGTGGGCGCTTTTGACCTGCAGATTCACTAGAACCAGAAGGATTGATTTTAGCTGCAATCTGTACAAATAGAAAAAACAAATATTAAATGTGTTAGTCACCATCTTTATGTACGTACTCAATCACTTTTGTATTCATCTGCACTGTGTATGTACTAGAAATTCAACAGAACCATCATATTTATACCTATATCTACGCCGCCCAAAAACTTGATCTTGATAATTTGGGTGGTTTTGCAGTTAGCTTATTGTAGTTGCAATGTTGCCAGAGCTCCTAGTAAACAGCTGATTATGTAATTAAAGATTTGATTATGTGTTTTTCTATTGTGTCTAAAGTTGCTGTCGAAGTAGTGAATGTGATGAACAAATAATTTGTTAGTTATTTCACTTTTCTTTTTATGAAAGTTTGTAAACAGCACTGTTAATTTATTTGACGAGTCGATTAATTACTCTAAACACTTACTTGGGATTTTTGGCGGAACATGTTTCAAAGAACTAGTCTCCTTCAAAACGTTCCAGCAAAAATCCCAAGTGTTGTTTAGTGTAATTAATTCAGATCTTTAAAAAATATTTTACTTGCTTTGGCACATATTTTTAGTTTCTCTACACGTACTTAGTATATAGCGAAGGTATTGTATTCCACCCAAAAATTCGATACCGAGTTTCACCACAAATACATGTTCAGGGTCCCCCTGAATCCAAAAAAAGCAATTTCAGAAAAAGGGCCAAGTGTGTGTGTCTGTGGACAGCATAGCTCAAAAAACGAAAACACCATTGAATACCAAACTTGGTATTCAAGTTTAGTATCTTCCAAGGATGCAACATGAAGATTTTCAAGAAAACCCCCCCTTCCCCAACTACCCTTCACATGGAAAAATTTTTCGAAAATTTTGAGTTTCTTAAAAATGGCTCTACGATTTTGATTAAAATATCATATACTAAAGATATATACCTAACAAATAAAATGTATATCTTGAATTTTCTGGGAATAGCCTCTGAAGACTACTTCGTTCTGGATCAATTTTACAGAATTTTGTGTAGCCTCAAAACCGCAAGAGATGGACAAAAACTTACCACACAAAATGAGAGCACATTAAAACACAGGATTTATGTCACTCATTTTTTTCATGGAATTGATCTTTTTTTTTTTTTTTTAGATATTCCTTGTTTTGGGTTTCAGTTTTGAAAAACTTATACTTTTCCCTTATAGGAATTTGTAAACTCCTATCCTACAAAGGAACTTCAGTCACATAGCAACCAGCTTTTGACTATCGCTTTAACCTATGGTACTCTCTTATTTTGCTTCTACTTACAAGGAAGAAAGTAATGACTATTTCTGCTAATTTTTCCTGGATTAGCATGAAGTAAATAGAAGCATAAGCTTTTAAACAATAATTGTTACAGAGATATAGAGAAAGTTATGTGAATGGAACTCATCAGATTTTTAACATTTTTAATGCACAAAAAATAAACATTTTCAAAGTTTTTAGCACCTAAAAATCCGAGCCCTACTGATAACCATCCATTTTGTGTGCTTTACATGTTTTTTAAGTTTGTGAATCTCATTCACCTTCCTCTATGAAGACACAAACATTATCATAACCCACTTTCTTATGTGATTTGGATTCAGTACTTTTGTTATTGTGTATTAGTCATTTTATAGCCACTTAGGTTCTAGGTTGGAATATGCAAAAGTGAAATGCTCTAAGCTGCAAAGCATAGCCGAGGGATGCTTTTTATAAGCAGCAGAGTGGAGTAACTGTAACCAAATGCTGCAGAGCAATGACAGAGTGTAGCTAAGGGATCTCTGAAGCTAAAACATTGATCCTAAGAAGAGGTCATTTACCTTGGGAGTTCAAATCTGGACTTAATATTTTCAACTTTAACATAGGAAGTACGAAATGTTTCACTGGTCAGCAAATTCGTATCCAGAGTTTTTATCAAGAACAGTTTCCACTTTTTAGATATCCTTACAACACCTCCCCCTCCACTTTTCAAATCAGATTCAATTTTGTTCATTAGTTACGAGAACTTTCCAGACTTTCACCTTTCTCCTGCACATGTGATTCCTTGTGCTAAGCAACTGAAATTTACCTTTATAAAGGCTAGTTGTCTTTCAATCTCTCTGCTAGAAAATAGTGCTAGACACACATCAATTGCAGTAGCATCATCAGGATTCAGTGCTTCAGTAACTATTTTCACTACCAGGAAATAATTGCAACACTAAATTGTTGCCCTCCGTGGTGTAAAGGTTACCATGCTAACTTCATATACCCAAGGTCACAGGTTCAAACCCAGCGGAGGACAGTGGATTTTTTCGGATGTAAAAACTAAACATGGCTTCCTTCGAAAGGGAAATAAAGCCATTGGTCCCGTGTCATAGATTTACAACACGTAAAAGAACCCCAAGCCTGATTTATATCTTTCTAATAAAGTTACACAGTACTCTAATTTCATTCACAATTTTTCTTTGTAGTGTTTATTTCACTTAATGCAGATTTTCATAAACTGAACATTTAGCCCAAATTGGTCCAGGTTAACAATGTTTTGCAGTAATAACATTCTAGTAATGTTTATCTCGGTAAAGGTTCTGCAGGACAGATTGAAAATGTTGAAAATACTAACTTGAAAAATAAAAAAGCACATGGAACGTGTGTGTTGTAATAGATGTGATCACTTTGAGTTGCTGTGACTCACCCATCCTCCCTAATTCAGCCAGTTTCTCCTATATAAAACTTATTGCAAAATGTAAACACACTCCATTTTGTAATTTTTATGCGCACAAACCATACTGCCAATCTATTTTTTTGACGAAATCCATGAGTCATCTGTCCTAATGATGACTTTGCAGATTCTAGTTCAGTTTTAGATTTGGCTCTGCCATTGATCAATTGACCAACATGGCTGCCCATTCGCAAGCAGGCAGAGCAAACGGAAGACTGTGCATTTCACATTAGAAACAAGAACCGATTTTCAGAAACTCAATTTTTACTTTCTCTCTACGAACTATGTACATAGTGTGCACTCAAAAATTTGATACCGAGATTTCACTGGAAATACATGTCTTGAGACTACCTGAACACAGAAAAAAGAATATTTTTAGAAAAATGTCTGTGTATGTGTGTATGTCTGTGTGCATAGCAGCATAGCTCAAAAACAAAATGACAGTTAAAGCCCAAACTTGGTATTTAAGTTGGTATCTTCCAAGGATGTAACACAAATATTTTCAAGTTAATCCCCCCACCTCTAAATACCCTTTACATGGAAAAAAAAATTTTGATTTTCTTAAAAATGTCTAACGATTTTGATCGAAATATCGCAAATTAAAGATATTTACCTGACTAATAAAATTTTTATCTTGAATTTTCTAGGAATAGCCCCCGAAGAATACTTTATTCTGGATGAATTTTACAAAATTGTGCATAACTGCTAAACCGCAAGAGACTGGGAAAAACTTACTATACAGAAAATGTAGCTCACGATAAAACACACAATTTATGTCCTATACATTTTTTTCGTGGAGTTGATAATTTTTTTATTTAGCTTATACACTTTTTTACTTTCTCTATATGTGCCATTTACATAGTGTATACAGAAGGTATTGTAATGCACCCAAAAATTTGATGCAGAGATTTCACCAGAAATACATGTTTTGAGACCTCCTGGATGTAAAAAAAAAAGGGCATTTTTAGGAAAATGTTACTTGGGTGTGTCTGTGGGCAGCATAGCTCAAAACAGAAAAGTCCATTAAAAACCAAACTTGGTATTTAGGCATGGTATCTTTCAAGGATGAGACAAAGATTTTCAAGAAAATCCCCCCCACTCCTAACTACCTTTTATATGGAATTTTTTTCGAAAATTTTGATTTTCTAAAAAATGGCTAAGATTTTGTTTAAATACTGTATATTAAAGATATTTTCCTGACAAATAAAATGTATATCTTGAATTTTCTGGGATTAGCCTCTGAAGACTACTTTATTCTGGATGAATTTTGCATAATTACTAAACAGTAAGAGATGGACAAAAAACACTCAAAAATGTAGAGCATGTTAAAACACACAATTTATGTTACATACTTTTTTTCGTGGAGTTGATCCGTTTTTGAGATATTCCTTGTTTTTTTGTTTCAGCTTTGAAAAACTTAATACTTTTCTCATACAGGAAGTTGCCAGCTTGTGTCCATACAAACAAACTTCAGTCACATAGCAACCAGCTTTTGGCTTTCATTTTAACCTTTGGTACTCCCTTATTTCGCTTCTAGTTACAATAAAGCAAGATATAAGACTATTTCTGCTAATTTTTCTCGATTAGCATGAAATAAAAGAATAAGCTTATTAACAATAATTTGTTACAGAGATATAGAGAAAGTTATGTGAATGGAACACATCAGATTTTTTTTATTTAGCCTCTACTGTATTCATCTAACCTATACATGTTTTGTTATTCCATGTGTGCAAATGGGTGTGTGTGCGTATGGACAGCATAGCTGAAAAACGAAAAGACGGTTAAATACCAAACTTGGTATTTAAGTTTGATATCTTGCAAGGATGCGACACAAAGATTTTTAAGAAACACTCCCCACCCCTAACTACCATTTACATGGAAAAATTTTCGAAATTTTTTTTCCTAAAAATGGCCCTTATGATTTTGATTAAAATACTACATATTAAAGCCATTTCTATCACAAATAAAACATATCTTAAATTTTCTGGGAATAGCTTCTAAAGACCTGTTTATTCTGGATGAATTTTGCTTAATCTGACATAACTAGTAAACTGTAAGAGATAGACAAAAACTTACTATACAAAATATGTAGATCTTGTTAAAATATTCAAGTTATGTCATATACATTTTTTTCATGGAGCTTACCATTTTCGAAGTATCCCTTGTCATTAGTTTTCGTTGTGAAGTACTTATACTTTTCTCAGCCGGAAGTGACCGTTTTTCTTTTGTTCTACTACTGGCCAAGCAAAGAAGGGATTTGCAGCAACAATCACATAACGACAGCTTTTATAACATTTGACTTTCACCTTAGCCTAGTGCATTCCCTTAGTTCCCTTCTACTTATAAGGAACCAAGTAATAAAATTCACCTAATGTTTATCTTTATTAGCATGGTGTTGAAGGAAGTTTGTAGAGTAGCTAGAGAAAGTCATGTGAATGAAACACATCAGATTTTTACCCCTTATTTTGATCACGTTCATTTACATACACCTAACCCAAAGTAGCCTAACCTTGAAACCTGTCGTTCACCTCCCATCTCGGTATCCAATAGTCATCTCCCAGTATTATCTTTATCAATGTTGACAACCAGTATTATCTTTATCAATGTTGGTATTATATAATGAATTTTAGAGGTGAAAACCGAAAAACTTATAAACAACTACATGAGCGATCCTAACGGCTGAATAACATACTCTGAAATCTGCATAGGCAAAGAAATAAAGAAATTTATTCTGATTAGAATGATGTAGAAAGATAAAGAATCTAAGTAGCCTGTAAATAGCTATAGAAAGTCACATGAGTGTAGCTCACTTTTTTTTTAGTTTATAGAATTAGTTTTTTACAGAAACCAATTGTAACGCAGAACTTCTAATGCATATCTTCCATAGGTACTTGTTTTATATTGATATGGCAATGCTCTGTTTTAATTCAGTTCTATAAAAATGTTCTCGATCTTGTATCTCCGAATGAAAATCATAATTGGTATCTGATAATATCCACATTATTTAACTGAAGATTACAGTTAATTTCACTATTATATTTGGGGGATCATTCCCCAATATTTTATTTCAGAACAGTCCTAAAAACTGCTTTGTTCTTAAGCTTAAACTAAAAATGAATCAAATATGTTTATGAATCATGCTAAACATAACACTAATTACCATTTGAGCCTAAATTCTTAAATAAATGTTACTTTGTATTATTAGGTTCGCATCTCGCATAGGATGAGTTAAGATTAAGTTTTCTTTAGTTTTACATTCTCAGAAGATGAATGTTAGTAACTTTAAGCTCTATGAACAGCAAGATCCTTTGAGTGCCATTTCACCAATTTCATGTATTGTCTGATATGACAAACCAGGTTAAAGGAGGTTAAGCTACAAAAAAGACCATTTCCTATCCAAGTGTAATCTATAACATTTATATTTTAGCTAAAGTAAACATTTGATAATTAAAATGTCAACATTTTATCAAGCTTTTCTTCTTACAGTAGCATTAAGACAGCACCAATGAGAATTCGTGCTACAAAAGTTTAGAAAGAGGGTTTTGGGGTTTGTTGCACTCAACCACATTTTTATTTGGCATTTCTCCATTGTTACCCTGTATGACTGCTTGGTAATTCTGCACTTCAGCTCTAAATATTATTCAGTCTGCCAGGCAGAGTACCAACATTGAAATACTGTATATGCTGGGTGTCAGCTGCTACCAAGGCTATCTTTTAACACATTGCTACAAGCATATGTAAATTGCACAGCGAATATCCTCAAACTGATGTGTGTTATTTGGCTGGAAATGTAGAAATTTATAGTGGTTTAGCTTTAATGAACTGTAACGGTGGTCCCAAGTTCGATTTCCGATTGTAGAGGGTAGTTTTCTTTAACCACAATTACTCCATTTTCCCACCAGTCTGCAAATATGCATGCGAGTGAATGTGTGAATTTTATTAAAACTATCACTCCAGATTAACCATCAGCATGTGAGTGAATGTGCGTGCATTTGAAAATGGAAGACGTTAAAAAACCAATACATATTTATATTTATATATATATATATATATATATATATATATATATATATATATATATATATGTATATCTTACTTTTATTTGGTTTTTGGAAACTATTCCTATGAAAGATTATTTTTCTATCTATTTCATGTTAATTAAAATAAATTTTTACAGAAATAACTTCATTACACTTTTCGTTGTGGCAGTAGGCTCGTTGGTTAAAATGACAAACGATGAAGTCATCAAACTTGTTGAAATGGCAATATTTCACCGCTAGCTTTTGTTATGGGTACATGTTTACAGGAAATGAACCAGGCCTAGGGTTGTAAGTCTATTCTGCCTGAATTCCAAACCTTTCAAGGCCTAGCCCCAAGGAAGACCACGTTGCTCAGAACTAACCTCATAATTTTTCAAACCCCTTTGAGCCTAACAAAACCATAGCTCTTGAAACATGTACTGCAGGCATACTTGTCTTTAGTTACTAAGGAGCTCCCTCCCCTCCGCCCCTTCTGTAGCTTAGTGTCCTTTAAACAGGTAGGTCATATCAGACTATTTCTTGAAAAAGGTCTGTGTGTGTGTGTGTGTGCGTGTGTCTGTGGACAGCATAGCACAAAAACAAAAAGACTTAAATACCGAACTTCGTATTTAAGTTCACCATCTTCCAAGGATGAGACACGAAGAAGGTCTGTGTGTGTGTGCGTGTGTCTGTGGACAGCATCGCACAAAAACAAAAAGACTTAAATACCAAACTTTGTATTTAAGTTCAGCATCTTCCAAGGATGAGACACGAAGAACCTTCCACCCCCAACTATGCTTTACATTGAAAAATTTTCGAAAATTTTTATTTTCTCAAAAATGGCTAAACGATTTTGATTAAAATATTGTATATTAATGATATTTTACCTGACAAATAAAATATATATCTCAAAATTTCTGGCAATTGCCTCTGAAGGCTATTTTATTCTGGATGAATTTTACTAAATTTTGCATAACTGGCAAACCATAAGAAATAGACAAAAACTTACTACAGAAAAAATGTAGATGAGGATAAAACACACAATTTATGTAGTATACATTTTTTGTGGAGTTAACCGCTTTTGAGATATTTGTGTTTTTGGTTTCAGCTTTGAAAAACTTATACTTTTCTCCTACAGGAATTTGTCAACTCCTGTCCCTACAAAGGAACTTCAGTCACATCGCAACCAGCTTTTGAGCATCAATTTAACGCATGGTACTCCCTTATTTCGCTTCTAATTACAAGGAAGCAAGTAAGACTATTCCTGCAAATTTTTTGCTCGATTATAGTGAAGTAAATAGAAGCACAAGCTTTTTAACAATTTGTTGCGGAGAGGTAGAGATTCATGGGAATGGAACACATAAGACCTTTTTATTGGTACATCCTCAAAACATGTATTTTCGGTGATATTTCGACTTCTTGTTGTGAAAAGAAAAGTAAAATTAGCAAAAGCCTAAGTCAGAAACTTTCAGCAACATATGTTAAGTTCAAAATTGTGATATTAAAAAATGAGCAATGCAATCCAAGGAAATTATGTTAAATTGTGTAATATATGATCTCCACTGTTTCCTGTACCCACACATGTGTTATTTTCATTTCATCTTACCACAAGTTCAGCATACCGAATACACAGATGGAATAGATATATGCTTTTAATTACTTGTCTAAAAAATCTGTGTGTTCCATTCAAATGACTTTCTCTATATCACTGCAACAAATTATTCTATTTACTTCATCTAATGGAGAAAAAAATAGCAGAAATAGTCTCATTACTTGCTTCCTTGTTAGTAGAAGCGAAATAAGGGGGTGCCATAGGTTAAAGTGATAGTCAAAAGCTGGTTGCTCTGCGACTGAAGTTCCTTTGTTTGTATGTATGGACAAGAGTTCACAAAGTCCTGTATGAGAAAAGTATGCCTTTATAGCTGAAACAAAACACAAGGAATATCTCAAAAACGATCAACTCAACGAAAGAAATGTATACAACATAAATTGTGTGTTTTAAGGTGATCTGCATTTGTTGTGTGGTAAGTTTTTGTCCATCTCTTACGGTTTAGCACTTATGCAAAATTCCGTAAAATTGACCGAGAATAAAGTAGTCTTCAGCGGCTATTCCCAGAAAATTCAAAATATACATTTTATTTGTCATGTAATTATCTTTAATATACAATATTTTAATCAAAATTGTTAGCCATTTTTTAGAAAATCAAAATTTTCGAAAAAAGGTCCAGGTAAAGGGTAGTTTGGAGTGGGGGGATTTTTCTCGAAATCTTTGTGTCACATCCCTGGAAGATACCAAACTTAAATACCAGTTTGGTATTTTATCGACTTCGTTTTTGAGTTATCGTGTTCACAGACACACGGACCTTTCACTGAAAATACTTTTTTTGGATACAGGGGACCCTAAAACATATATTTCTGGTGAAATCTTGGTATTGAATTTTTTGGTGGAGTGCAATATCTTCTCTATACACTATATACATAGCATGTATAGAGAAAGTAAAAATTGAATTGTTTCAGCCGCATTCCAGGAGTTTACCTAATTAAAAGAAAACTTTTTCAGTTTTGTATTTTATCATATAATGTGCACATATTTGTGTGCTACGCTCATGCTTTTTACATTTTTGTTTGTAATATATCCCATGTGTACTTATGTATTTAATATTTATTTTGTTTACTATTCTTGTATTTGACAAGTTTCCCAACACAAATCACACTTTATTAAAGTTCCCTATACTAAAACCAATTTGTTATTTTCTCTGCAATGACCTTTGCATAAGTAGAAGTAATGTATTCCATTCTAAAATTCAATGCACAGAATTCACAAAAATTACATATTTTAGTACTCCTGATCCGTCGAAAGAAAAAAAAAAAGAAAAATAAATAAAAAGGGCCTGTTTTAAACATGAAACATGTGCATCTGCATGTGCCTATGAATGGCACACTTCAAAAAGAAAAAAATCTGATGTGCTCCATTCACATGACTTTCTACATCTCAACAAATTGTTAATAAGCTTATTCTTCCATCTGCTTCATGATAATCAAGATAAAATTAGCAGTAATGGCCTTATTACTTGCTTCCTTGTAAGCATAAGGGAAATAAGGGAACATACAAAAGTGATTGTCAAATCTTTTAAAATATGGTTTCTATGTGATTGAAACTCCTTTGTATGGCCAAGAGTTGATAAATTCCCGCAAAGTATAAGTATTTTAAAGCTGATATCAATACTAACAAAGAAAATCTCTGAAACGGTCAGCTCTACAAGGAAAGAAAGTAGGCAAGCAAGAAAGAAAAGGAAAAAAAGTGTATCAGATGAATTATTGTTTTAAAAAGATCTGCATTATATATGCTGTGATTTTTTGTCTATCCCTTACAGTTTACACTTATGCAAAATTCATCAAAATTCTTCCAGAATAAGGAAGGAATTCTTCAGAGGTTGTCAGAACATTCAAGATATACCTCTACATTTTGTTTGTCAAACTAAATTTAATGTACCTACGATATTTTAATCATCGTTTGGGCCATTTTTAAGAAAATAAACTGTCGACACTTTGTACAAGTAAAGGGTAGTTGGGGTGGGGGAATTTTCTTGAAAATCTTTGTGTCGCATCAAGCTATGCTGCACACACACGCTTTTCCAATTTTTATTTGGGGGTCCTCGAAACACATTTCTGGTGAAATTTCGGTATTGAATTTTTGGGTGGAATACAATACCTTATCAATACAGCGTGTGCATAGTATATGTAGAGAAAAGTAAAAATACTATAAATATGAAAGTTGGTATTTTGGCTCAAAATATGTCGATGCAAACAGTTTACAGCTCACCGCCTTAGTAGTGTCCAAGTATCATGTCTGCCTCACATTCTACAGATTGCTAGTTCGAATCTTGCATAGAATGAGTTACAAGGTTAAGGTTTTTTTCAGGGGTTTCCCTTATCCTAAGCCTGTCGAGTAACTTTAGGCTTCATGCACTGCGAGATCCTTTGAGAATCATTACACAAATTTCATTAATTGTCCGATATAACCAACCTGTTTAAAGGACACTATGCTACAGAAGGGGAAAGGGGGGTGGACTCCTTAGTAATCTCATTCTTTTAATGTCATAGCAGTAACTAAAGGCAAGCATGCCTGCAATACATGTTTCAAGAATTATGGTTTTGTTAGGCTCAAAGGGATTTGAAAAATTATGAGTTTAGTTCCGAGCAACGTGGTCTTCCTTGGGGCTAGGCCTTGAAAGGTTTGGAATTCAGACAATAGGCTTACAACCCTTGGCCTGGTTCACTTCCTGTAAACATGTACCCACAACAAAAGCGAGTGATGAAATATTGCCATTTCAACAAGTTTGATGACTTTATATCATCCTGTTTCTAGATATTTTCCTTGATTAAACCGCGGAGACTTAGCTCTGAGTATCCGCAAGTAGTCTTAAAACATTTTATTGAAAACTGCCATTTAGAATGTTATTAAAACTATCACTCCAAATTGACCATTTATTTTTAAATGTATTCTAAACTAATAATGACGAAGATATAATAAGAACAGTAAAAATGTTAACTACAATAATAGTGGTGATATCAACAATAATATAATAATAAAGTCATATCACCATCATCGTTAAGTCATTTTAACGAGCCTACTGCCACAACAAAAAGTGTAATGAAGTTATTTCTGTAAAAATTTATTTTAATTAATACGAAGTAGATAGAAAAATAATCTTTCATAGGAATAGTTTCCAAAAGCCAAATAAAAGTAAGATATATATAATGTCTTGGTTTTTTAATATCTTCCATTTTCAAACGACTCACATTCACTCCCCCATGTTGATGGTTAATCTAGAGTGATAGTTTTAATAAAATTCACACATTCACTCACATGCATATTTTCAGACCAGTGGGAAAATGGAGTAATTGTGGTTAAAGAAAAACTACCCTCTACAATTGAGAATCGAACTAGGGACCTTTATTGCAATTCATTAAGGCTGAACAACCATAAATTTCTACATTTCCACCAAATAACACATATCAGTTTGGGGATATTCGCTGTGCAGTTTACATATGCTTGTGCCGATGTGTTAAAAGATAACCTTGGTAGCAGTTGGCACCCAGTGCATACAGTATTCCAATGTTGGTACTCTGCCTAGCAGATGGAATAATTCTGACAGAATAGGCACAGAATTACCTCTGCTCATATGCAGTAGAATTTGTTCCCCAATCAAAGCACATTCGTTTGCACATGAAGGACCAAGACTTTCCAAAATTTACTGTGATAATTGTTTCTACTTCTTTACTAAATTATTCTTGTCCACAATGGAGGGGTTTGCCAAAGTTTGCTACAAATATTACAGATCCTGTGCACATTGGTTGACAATGGAGCTGGTCAATATTCGGTCGTTTCAATCTGGTTGTACATGGGAGTTGGTGAACCTTCAGATTGAATGGTGTTTAAGCTCATTAAACTTAGAAGTTATGGAGAAATCCATTAAAAACGATCTCTCTAATTTATTAACTAAGTTTCTGATCAGTTCATTTACAGTTTCTCAAAGTCTTAATACACATCAACTATAAATATTAATAGTAATAATTGGATTGTGCCATATACTGTCTAGTTGAGTACTATTTTTGATTGTCTCCGTGAGAAATCATTTTTAAGCATGTTTGTGGCTAAGTTGACATTTTAATCATATTACTCATTTCACTACAGCAAAGAAGTATCACTGTACTGTTAACCACTTACAGAAAGAAAAATATTCCATTGAATGTTGTAAAAATTTAATTTTATCATGCCATTTCCCATTGTTTGGTATGCATTGCTTAAGGGCTCATTTCCTACAGCATTAGGTACATATATATTGCCAAAAAGGCATAAGCAACTTTAGATACTTGAACCCAGCTATGAAACAAATCAGAAACGTGCTGCTGCCTGTAACGAAGCAACCATTAATGCCAGATTTAAACGCTAGGCAAGTACATAATAGCGCTGGATCTACGAGAAACCACGATGTTCAAAATACGGCGTCAAAACATGGTCATGCTAACAATTGACGCCAATACAAATTTTTAGTTTGGAACTAATCATTCAGCTACCTTGGTTGCTTACATCCATACTGATATTACAATTAGGAAGGTTCCACTTCGCTGGAATAATAATTTTTTTCGAATTAATTTTACGCTAACCCATTAATTCTTGCCCGGAGATGGCGCTATCTTTATGCGCAGTATCAAGGTCGGCCATTGAACATTTTTCACAATTATTTCCCCCAAATTTATACAGAAGTAAATCCCATTAGAACATACTTATAGAAGTCTGTGCGTATACTCCGTTAAGTGAACATGAAACAATTTATTCTTTGAACAAGTTAGTTAACGATCATGGCGCCAAGTGACAAAGTGCCGCCTGGTCCTGGATGAGGTTCCCTTCGTATTCTATTTACACTATAAAGTGTCGATAATTTTGCCAAAATTTATAGTTTGAACTTACCTGTCTAGCACGCTGAAGGGCAGCCGCAAAAGCTGAACTTTGACTAAAATTCGTAGGCGGAGCAACCGCTGAATAATCACTCATGTTGAACCATGAAGCAAGAGTAGATAAAATGGCGCCCGCTTCAATGACCGATACATGAGAGCTTGTTCCAGGTTCAATACTAAATCCTTTCCCCAGTGGCGCTGCTGTAGCATTTGAACAATTGACAAATTTTCCCCGCTCAGTTTAAACAGCTGATCGAGATCTAATCTGTTAATTGCATAACTTATATATAAAAATAATGATTTTTAGAGAAATTGACTCTGGAAAGTGTTATCTTTGGCAATATAAATTAACCTTTATCCATGCACTGGGCTGATTAGAGCAGCCGCAACTCGCCAGAGACACAGGCTAAAATCTTCTTATGCTTCTTTTTATATTCTCTAGCCCATATAGAAATACAATGTACACTGTGGATAGAGAAGGTATTGTATTCCACCCAAAATTTCGATACAGAGATTTCATCGAAAATTTATGTTTTTAGGTCACCTGATCTTGAAAAAAAAAAAAAAGCATTTTTACTTTCTCCATACGCACTATGTACATAATGTATAGAGAAAGTATTGCACTCCACCCAAAAATTCGATACCGAGATTTTACCGGAAATATATGTTTTAGGGTCCCTAATATCCAAAAAAAAAACATTTTCACAACAAGGTCCGTGCGTGCGTAGTGTAAAGGGTAGTTGGGGGTGGGGGGAGTTTTCTCAAAATCTTCGTGTCGCATCCCTGGAAGATACTAAACTTAAATACCAGGTTTGGTATTTTACCGACTTTTCGTTTTTGAGTTATTGTGTTCACAGACACACGGACACACGGACACACACACACACACACACACACACACACACACACACACACACACACACACACACACACACACACACACACACACACACACACACACACACACACACACACACACACACACACACACACACACACACACACACACACACACACACACACACACACACACACACACACACACACACACACACACACACACACACACACACACACACACACACACACACACACACACACACACACACACACACACACACACACACACACACACACACACACACACACACACACACACACACACACACACACACACACACACACACACACACACACACACACACACACACACACACACACACACACACACACACACACACACACACACACACACACACACACACACACACACACACACACACACACACACACACACACACACACACACACACACACACACACACACACACACACACACACACACACACACACACACACACACACACACACACACACACACACACACACACACACACACACACACACACACACACACACACACACACACACACACACACACACACACACACACACACACACACACACACACACACACACACACACACACACACACACACACACACACACACACACACACACACACACACACACACACACACACACACACACACACACACACACACACACACACACACACACACACACACACACACACACACGGACCTTTTTGTGAAAATGCCTTTTACTTTCTCCATGCGCACTATGTACATAGTGTATAGAGAAAGTATTGCACTCCACCAAAAATTCGATACCGAGATTTCACCGGAAATATATGTTTTAGGATCCCCAATATCCAAAAAAAGCATTTTCACCAAAAAGGTCCGTGTGTGTGTGTGTGTGTGTGTGTGTGTGTGTGTGTGTGTGTCCGTGTGTCTGTGAACACAATAACTCAAAAACGAAAAGTCGGTAAAATACCAAACCTGGTATTTAAGTTTAGTATCTTCCAGGGATGCGACACGAAGATTTTGAGAAAACTCCCCCCACCCCCAACTACCCTTTACATGAAACTTTTTCGAAAATTTTGATTTTCTCAAAAAGGGCTCTAACGATTTTGATTAAAATCTCGTATTAAACATATTTACCTGACAAATGAAATGCATATCTTGAATTTTCTGGGAATAGCCTCTGAAGAGTAGTTTATTCTGGATGAATTTTACTAAATTTTGAATAACTGCTAAACCGTAAGAGATGGACAAAAACTTACTGCACAAAAAATGTAGAGCACATTAAAACACACAATTTATGTTATATACATTTTTTCGTGGAGTTCATCGTTTTTTTGACATTCCTTATTTTTGGATTCTGCTATGAAAAACGTATACTTTTCTCATACTGGAACTTGTCAACTCCTATCCATATAAACAAAGGAACTTCATTGACATAGCAACCAGCTTTTGACTATCAACTTTAGCCTACGGTTGTCCCTTATTTCGCTCCTACTTACAAGGATGCGAGTAATAAGACTATTTCTGCTAATTTTTTCTGATTAGCATAAAGTAAATAGAAGTATAAGTTTTTAAAAATTATTTGTTGCAGAGATATGGAGAAAGTCATGTGAATGGTACACATCAGATTTTTTTTGGTTACAGGGGACCCTAAAACATATATTTCCGTTGAAATCTCGGTATCGAATTTTTTGGTGGAGTGCAATACATTCTCTACACACTATGTACATAGTGAGTATAGAGAAAGTAAAAAGGTCCGTGTGTGTGTGTGTGTGTGTGTGTGTGTGTGTGTGTCCGTGACACGATAACTCAAAAATGAAAAGTCTGTAAAATACCAAACTTCGTATTTAAGTTTAGTATCTTCCACGGATGCGACACGAAGATTTTGAAAAAAAAAAAAAAAAAAATCCCCCCCACTCCAAACTACCCTTTACATGGAACTTTTTTTGAAAATGATTTTCTTAAAAATGGCTCCTACGATTTTGATTAAAATTTCGTATATTAAAGATATTTACCTGCCAAATAAAATGTATATCTTGAATTTTCTGGGAATAGCCTCTGAAGACTACTTTATTCTGGATGAATTTTACGAAATGTTTAATAACTGCTAAACCGTAAGAGATGGACAAAAACTTACTACACGAAAAATGTAGAGCACGTTAAAACACACAATTTGTGTTATATACATTTTTTCATGGAGTCATCGTTTTTGAGGCATTCCTTGTTTTTGGTTTCTGCTATGAAGACATACTTTTCTCATATAGGAATTTGTCAACTGCTTCCATACAAAGGAACTTCAGTGAAATAGCAACCAGCAAGGGATAAAGCTAACATAGCATCAAGGAACCAAGTAATAAGACTATTTCTGCTATTTTAGTCTGATTAACATGAAGTAAATAGATGTATAAGCTTTTTAAGAGTAATGTGTTGCAGAGATGTAGAGAAAGTCATGTGAATGGTACACATCAGATTTTTTTACTTTCTCTAGCCCCGTATGTACAATGTACATAGGGATAGAGAAGTATTGTATTTCACCCAAAAATTAGATACCGAGATTTCACCGAAAATATATGTTTTAGAGTACCCTGTATCCAAACAAAAATCTGACGTGTTCCATTCACATGACTTTCTCTATATTACTGCAACAAATTATTCTATTTACTTCATCTAATGGAGAAAAAATTAGCAGAAATAGTCTTATTACTTGATTCCTTGTTAGTAGAAGAGAAATAAGGGGGTACCATAGGTTAAAGTGATAGTTCACAAAGTCCTGTATGAGAAAAGTATAAGTCCTTATAGCTGAAAAAAACAAGGAATATCTCAAAAACAATCAACTCCACGAAAAAAATGTATATAACATAAATTGTGTGTTTTAAGGTGCTCTACATTTGTTGTATGGTAAGTTTTTGTCCATCTCTTACGGTTTAGCAGTTATGCAAAATTCCGTAAAATGTACCGAGAATAAAGTAGTCTTCAGAGTCTATTCCCAGAAAATTCAAAATATACATTTTATTTGTCATGTAAATATACTTAGTATACGATGTTTCAATCAAAATCGTTAGAGCAATCTTTTAGAAAATCAAAATTTTCGAAAAAAGTTCCATGTAAAGGGTAGTTTGGGGTAGGGGATTTTTCTCAAAATCTTCGTGTCGCATTCCTGGAAGATACTAAACTTAAATACCAAGTTTGGTATTTTACCGACTTTTCGTTTTTAAGTTATCGTGTTCACAGACACACGGACACACGGACCTTTTTGTAAAAATGCTTGTTTTGGATTCAGGGGGACCCAAAACATGTATTTCCGGAAAAATCTCGGTATCGAATTTTTGGGTAGAATACAATACCTTCTCTATACACTATGTACATAGTACGTGTAGAGAAAGTAAAAATCCCGATGTATTGCATTCACTTGACTTTCTCTACCTGATCTGCAAACAAACTATTGTTACAAAAGATTATTCTTCTATCTACATCGTGCTAAACGATATAAACATTATTACTTAGTTCCTTATAAACAGAAGGGAAATAAGGGAATATATCAGGCTAAAGCCATAGTCAAATCTTTATAAAGCTGATCGATATATGAATAACTGTTGCGTTCGCTTTGCATTCCGAAAAAAACAAAAGAGAGACAAAATGTAAGGTAACTCCATTTGAGAAGATGCGTATAGTTTAAAATTAAAAAATTAAAACTAATAACAAGGAATATCTCGAAAATAGACAACTCTGCAACAAAAAGTTAGGCATATGACATAAATTGTGTGTTTTAACAAGATCTACTTTTTTTTGTGGAGTAAATTTTTATCTAGCTCTTACGGTTTATTAGTTATGCAAAATTCAGCATAATTTATCCAGAATGAATAGGTCTTCAGAATCTATACCCAGAAAATACAATATATACATTTTATTTGTAATGTAAATAACTTTAATATGTAGTGTTTTAATTAAAATCATTAGAGTCATTTTTGAAAAGTTTTCCATGTAAAGGGTAGTTTGATGTGGAGGAATTTTCTTGAAAATCTTTGTGTCGCTTCCCTGAAAGATACCAACTTAAATGCCAAGTTTGGAATTTAACGTTTTTTTTTTTTGTTTTTTTTTTTGTTTTTTTTTTTCTTTCCACAAACACATACGCACGCACACAGGGATATTTTTCTAAAAATCTGATGTGTTACACTCACATGACTTTCTTTTACTGTTCTACAAATAGACTTCTTACAAAAGATTATTCTTCTTTCTACACCATGCTAATCGAGATACGCATTAGCAGAATGTACTTATTACTTAGTTCCTTATAAGGTTCTGAGGAGGCCATGGTTAGTTTCTAGTCGAAGTTAAAATACGCTCTATATTTGTGTTGATAGTTGAAGGTTATCTGAAGTATTTTACACTTTTATTAGCATTAGTGAAATATTCAGATTGCATTAGTAGTTAATATAGGACAGAATTGGCGCAGGGGCAAGTGAACATACATCGGAAAGATAGGGAATTCAAGGAGGAGGGAGTCTCTAGCGAGAGAGCAGGGTTAGGGCTAGTGAACATACATGGGAGAGATAGGGAATTCAAGGAGTCATACTAGGAGAAGAAGGGATCCTAATCTAGGTCTAGAGTATTAGATGTATTTTTCAATCCTTTATGATCCTTAGAAGGTATTGCGCTTTGTTTCACAGTTAATTTAATCGTTTTCCCAGAATGTTGACATGTTTTAACAATGTTAGTACTTTCCTATGCATTGTGGGATTTATGTCTGGGGGGCCTTTTTCTATTATTTTCCAATGTTTTGTTCTTCTTTTTCTTGGATGCTTGCAGTTCTCTGAGTATTAGAACTGCTGTTTAGAATTCTTTTCAATGGCATTCCATGCCATCTGGAGGGTGTTTAGGGCTCTGGGACAGACATTTTCAAGATATTCATCAGGCATTTTAGCTCTTTTCCCACTCATTTCACGCCATTTTGAAGGTATTTGAGGCTCCAAAACAGGTATTTTAGGCTTTCTGAGTCCGGTTTTGCTTATATTTCACATTATTTTGCAGTGTTTTGTATTGTTCTCCAGCCTTTATAGTAATTTTAGGGCTATTTATCAGTGTTTGTAGGCTTTCACATATATTTTTGAGGATGTTTGATTGGTGCAGTTGTTTATATTGCTTTTAATGACACCCGTATCATTTGGAGCGTGTATATAGACCTCTGAACAGTTAGTTTCAGGATATTCATCAGACACTTTAGCACTTTTTCCATTGATTTCATATCATTTAGAAGGTATTTAAGGCTATATACAACAGGTATTTTAGGCTTTCTGCTTATATTATTTTGCTGTGTTCTCTAATAATTTTAACACTTTTATAAGCATTTTAGCGTATTTTGGGACTACTTTAGTGTCTGTTGTGCCTGCAATATATTTTTCGGGATTTTTAAGGCGATTTTAGTGATAGCATAGCTGTTTAGAATGTTTTTAAAGACATTCAATGTCATTTTTTAGAGTATTTGGAAGAGGCCGTTTCGGGGTATGCATAAATTTTCCTTCTAATGTAGTGCCATTTTGAGTGTTACATCAAGTATTTTCGATCGCTTTTAAAATCATTCCAAGCTATTTGGACAGTATTTAGAGCTCTAAAACAGACATTTTAACACTTTTTCAAACTTTTTTGCTCATATTTTACATTATTTTTCAGCGTTTTATAGTAATTTTAATGCTTTTCCAGACATTTTAGTGCATTTTTTTTATTTTTATGTTTCAGCGTTTTGTAGTGTTTCCACATTTTTTGAGATTTTTAAAGTGATTTTAGTGTTGGCACAGTTATTTAGTGACATTCCAACCCATTTGGAGAGTGTTTAATTTAGTCATATTTTATAGTATATTTTGCAGTGGTTTCCAATGGTTTTTAAACGCTTTTACAGCCATTTTAGCACATTTCGAGACCATTTTGTTGTATTTTATTTGGAGAGAGTTTATTTTACTCATATTTTACAATATTGTGCAGTGTTATCTAACGGTTTTTCCGCTTTTACAGACATTTTAGCACATTTTGAGATTATTTTGCAGTGTTTTTGTAGTGTTTTCTGTCTGCTTACATCATTTTTGTCTTTTTAGGTGTTCAGAACTATAGAGCAGTGTTAAGCCCTTTTCTTATATTCGACAGAAGCTGGCCACACTTTATGCTAGCTTATGTCGTTTCTGCAACCATTTTCTACATTTCTGTAATAGTTTTAGTATTTCTGACGTTACGTTCTATAGCATTTCCAAATGTTCCCGGGTAGTTTACCTAATTTATAGACACATATACGTCATTATAGTTTTGTCAAGGAGAAGTTCGATCCTGATAATCCAAAGCAATTTATTACATACGAAGACGCAAATAACCAATATGGTTAAGCGATGCAAATCCACTACCTTATGGAGGATTTCTGTGGGCTTCTCCTGAAAATATTAATATAGAAACACTAAAAGAAGATGATCCTTTTGGATATATTCGAATTTGATGTGGATTATTCTAGAGAGCTCTATGATCTTCATAATGATTTACCGTTCCTGCCTGAGTGTCTGAAACCTGATATTTCAAGTGCAAAGAAGCTAACTACGCACCTTGGAAGCAGAAAGATGTATGTCATCCATTACATGGTGTTAAAACAGGCACTCTCACATGGTCTACGACTAACAAAATATCCATCGTGTGCTACAATGTCAACAATCGTGTTGGTTAAAACCTTACAGCGTTTAATAACAAGCTGGGACAACAGGCTAGAAATTACTTTAAAAAGAATCTATTCAAACTGTTCATCAATGCTATGTTTGGAAAAATATGGAAAATATAAAAAAATCAAATGGATATATGTCTTGTGACAAACGAGAAACAATTGGAAAAGCTCATTGCTAAGCATACATTCATCGGTAGAAACATATATGGACTTAATCTGGAAGCTATTCATATGGCATCACGACAGATTATATTGAACAAGCCCATATACATTCGAATGAGCGTGTTGGATATCTCAAAAACTCCCATGTACTCCTACCAATATGATGTGCTATTGCTGTATTATGGAATTGAAAATCTGAAGCTTATGTACATGGATATGGACTCCTACATTCATCGAGTCATAACAGCTGATTATACCAGGGTAAACTACGGTTTCTGGAATATCTAAATGCAACTGATTACCCTGCAAGCCACAAGTGTCATTCCATGCAAAAAAAAAAAAAAAAAAAGTTGGGAAAGTTTAAAGATGAAGCTAGCGCAAAAATCGTCCAACGTATTGTCGGACTGAAACCTAAGAGTGTGCTCTCGATATTGATGATGGAACGATAAAAAAGATAAAGGAATAAAACGAACTGCTATTAATCAGTACATCATAGTTATGTAAACTGTCTTAAAAACAATGAAATAATAAGAACTCCAATGAATTTGATCATGTCACAACAGCATGACATTTCGCCTGTAAAAGTCAACAAATCGCTCCATTGCCTCGTGATGATAAAAGATTGATTTGTGATATTGGAATATCAACCTATGCTTATGGACATTACAAAGTTGTTGACGTATCATGGGAGAATGTTAATACATTGTTCAGTAGCTGAAATTGAAGACTACACTACAAACACACCCAGGCACATAGCAAAAGGCATACAAAAACGTAAGAATAAGAATGAGGGATGGCGGAAACCCTGCCTAGAAGAAGATTCTAAGCTGGTCTCAAGCCCGAGTAAAAGTAGAGAGACGCCTAACCTCTAATACCAATAAAATCGAAATAAAAAGTATTTGAAAGCACTGAATACTCGGGGAAAATATTTTCGTAACGCTTCAACAGGAACATTAAAAAAAAAAAAAAAAAAAAAAGGTTCACAGGGGTATCATTCTAGAGCTTAAAAAAAAAGAAAAAGAAAAAGAAAAAGAATTGTTTAATACAATACGCGTGCACTTCGACAACAGAGGCTTACATCTTTCTTCTATTTTTATTTTCTCAACACGTACTATGTGCATAGTGTATAGAGAAGGTATTTTAATGCACTCAAAATTCGAAACCGAGATTCATCCGGAGATACATGTTTTGGGTCTCCCTGAATAAAAAAAAAAAAAAAAAAAGAAATTGAAAAAGGTGCGTGTGTGTATGTCTGTGGACAGCATAGCTCAAAAACGAAAAGACCTTTAAATACCAAACTTGGTATTTAAGTTTGGTATCTTTCAAGGATGCGATACGAAGATTTTCAAGAAAATCCTCCACCCCCAACTATCCTTTACACGGAACTTTTTTCAAAAGTTTTGATTTTCTCAAAAATGGCTCTAATGATTTTGATTAAAATATCGTATGTTAAAGATATTTACCTGACAAGTAAAATGTATATCTTGAATTTTCTGGGAATAGCCTCTGAAGACTACTTTATTCTGGATGAATTTTACGGAATATTTCATAACTGCTAAACCGTAAGAGATGGACAAGAACTTACCACACAGAAAATGTAGAGCATATTAAAACACACAATTTACTCGTATGTTATATACATTTCTTTCGATTGGGGTGGGAGGATTTTTCTTAAATCGCCCTCCGTGGTGTAATGGTTACCATGCTAGCTTCATATACCCAAGGTCGCGGCCTCAAACCCGGCGGAGGACGATGAATTTTTTTCGGGCGTAAAAATCCTTAGAATGCTATAAGACGATTCACGAAGCATTAACGGCAGCACTTAGAATAGAGACGGCCAAGATTACAATAGTCCTTACTCGGAGGATAAGGACTATGAGTTTTCGGTACTATAGGGTAAGGCTTTGTGTGCGTGTTCGCGTGCGCATGCGTGTGTGTGTGTGTGTGTGTTACTCAATTCACCCTTCACAAACCGATTCAATTCGCCCGGGGACAGAAATTCAGCCCAGGGACGTCGGCGAAGATCTTTAAATGATTTGTGTTGGGGGTGTGGCCAGCCGGGACACAGCACGGAACTGTCCAAGACGTCGACCGCGCATATATAGGAAAGCGCGGGCCTGAGGAGGGAGCAGCCGGCAGCCGGGGTAAGCGAGAAGATCAGAGATACTCGGTGCTACGTGAAAGGAGATCAATCCAAGGATGACAATGACCTTCAAGTGGTGCATGTTGGGGGTGTGGCCGACTCGAATACCTGGTGAAGGACTGTACGCAACCAACATGACGAGCGTCAGAGTGTATGTGTTAGGGATGCGGCCGCCAGGGCACCTAGTGAAACCTGTTCGCAATCTAGTCGAATGGCCACGTGGCGAGGGGCACACCTGAGTCATCATCGCCGTCTCCTTTCTTGACGTTGTGTGCCTTATGTGGCAGACAGCCTTATCACGGACGGCTGGATACATCCTAATCACAATCCGACCAGATGAGGCAGAAGGCTTACTGACAAGGGAACGGAACCGGCCCTATAAGATAGTGATAGCACTGGGTGAAAACTTGTCAGTGGGGAAGGAGGTCTTGCTGCAGTTGATCCTGGGATGGAGTGCCATAACTCTGTGGATGTTCGTTGCGAAGGTGACTAAAGAAGTGATATTGGGACTGGATACAATCAGGAGTCACGATGCGATGGTGGATATTGGCAGGAGGATGTTACGACTTGGGGAAGACGAGGCGGTGCTCCGGATCTCCAATGGCCCTGTTAAGAGGCGCAGTGGCCTCGTCTGGTACACTGATTGTCGAAAGATCTCATAAAAAGTCCAATTCGTCAACACACTCAGGGTGCGAGCAATAAGCTGGAGACCTGTCACGACCGACAAGTCAACAAATAAAAATTATTGAAGCACCATTTGCTTGAAGCCTACATAAAGTCAACCTATTAGATCATCATCACATCTGCCTCTTTCTTTACGATTCTTTTTAATTGCAATCATCTTTTTAATTTTTGATGTAAGACTCCCAACAGGAAATTCAGGTGTGTTTTCATTGCCAAAACTGTGTTAAGGGACATAGGTGTAGATTCCAACAACCGTGGGCAGGACTGTGCAGATTGCTGGAGAGGGTAAATGAGGTAATCGATCACACTGCTCCCAAGTTTGCTTTGATAAACAAGTAACCTTAGTAATAAAAAAAGGAAATGTGGCATGCCAGTAACCAGAGGTTTTGGAACGTGACATATCTTGATTCTTCCTGAAGCTTCAGTATCCATAAGTTACCAGTTCTGTAATGTCTTTTTCTAGCTATAAAATGAGGAAGAATTCAAGCCATCTATAGTGTATTGTAGTGAGTCATGGATGACTGGAGTGTTAGTATGCAGTGGCGTGCAAGCCATCAACTGTCTACGCATCAAAATGTCAAATTATTTATTTGAAGTAATGAATTAAAGACTTTATTTGTAACCAAGTTTTGAATAAGACACTTGTTACAATATGACTGTGATAATAAACATTTTGAAACTTTTTAACATTTGGTCTACTTAGGTGACAAAATTACAACATTGTAATCAGTTAAGCATACTCAGTCACTCCTGAGTAATACTGTAGTTTATGCCCCAAAAGAAATCCTCATGATGATTTATAGTGTCAAGTATCATAACTGCTAAAATGTAATTAAATATTGGATTATGTATTTTTTGAATGATCTGGGAACTCACCAAAATGTTACAAGCCAACAAAATCAGAAATGAATACAAGAAAATTTTAACCCTATATTCAAATTCTGTTTACAATAATAATTGTCTTTAATTCAATGTTCAGTTTATTCTCTTGGCTCTCACTTGATTGCTGTTGAAACTGAAATCTTGGAGCTCTCTCTCCAAACTAAAAGTGTGTGAGCCCATCGGCACTGCATGCCTGTCATCTGTTAATGACATGGCAAGAAATTTCCAGAAGTGGAGGTCATTATTTGAATTTACTTTACATACAGGTGTCATCTCTTTCACTTAAGTGCAACAATGCAGAGCTTTATTGTAAACTGCCAGCTTGTACACCTGCAACAATAAGCTATAACAATAGAAAGCAATCACTGTCACCATCAGCTTGGTGGGAAGGGTTGAAGATTGGAGGTGGCTTAACGAAGTATAGTGCAACACACACACACATTTGAATGCATACAATGTTTTCAGCTTGTGGTGTGAGAAAAGCACAATGAATGTGGGTATGGACTCAGAGCTAAAGAAAAGTGAGAACCATGACAATGTTGAGCCGCATTCATATACACTCAAACTCTCTTGTAATGGATTCTCTGGTCCTACTATTTATCTTGCTGATTCCCAGTAACAATAGTTGAATATACTTTTACTTTCTCTGCATGGACTATGCACATATTGTATAGAGGAAGTATTATATTCCAACCAAAAATTTAATACTGAGATTTCACCGGAAATATATGTTTTGAGGTCCCCTGAGTCCAAAATAATTTTTTTTTTGAAAAAGGTCCATCTGTGTGTGTGTCTGTGGACAATATAGCTCAAAAGCTAAAAGACCATTAAATACCAAATAACATATATAACCATTGGTATATATGTTAAAACTATTTACATCACAAATAAAATTATATCTTGAATTTTCTGGGAATAGCTTCTGCAGATCTGCTCATTCTGGATGAAATTTGCTGAATTTTGCATAACTGGTAAACCATAAGAATTAGACATACCTTATCATACAAAAAATGTGGATTTTGTTTAAACATGCAATTTATGTCATACACTTTTGCTGCAGAGTTGACTGTTTATGAGATATTCTTTGTTATTGGTTTCAATTTTAACCTACGCATCTTATCCAATGGGGCCACCTTTTGCTTCATCTCTCTTTTGTTTATCTAGAAATGCAAAGTGAACTGAACTTTAAGTGTTCTCATATCAACCAACTTTTAAAAGATTAGACTATCTCCCTTCTTCTTATAAGAAATTAAGTAGCCAGACCAATTCTGTTAATGTTTATCTTGTATCTTGTTTAGTATGATGCAGGTAGGAAAAAATAGTTTTTGCTTTTTTTGCAGAATAGGTAGAGAAAGTCATGTGAATGCAACACATCAGATTTTTTTAATTCAAATTTAAGTTATACCTATAAAATTTGGATTTTTGCTCTTATTATTTTTATGCTTTTATTTTCATTATTATTCTTTATTTATTTAGGTATGCACTAAGTTATAAATAAACACATATAATATGTACAATAATAATGCATTAGTGTGAAGGAAGTGTTACATTACCTTCTTTCATTGCATATCCTTATACGGAGGACTTATATCCCCAAGGACTCACAATTGGAATTGGAGAGCTGTTGAGGAGCAGACAATCTCTGGATCAGAGAGAGTAGCCAGAAAGAGTGATAAGCATCTGGATGTCGGTAAGAGAATGCGGAAGAAAATAGTATGAAATGATGCTGAAATGTATGAAAGGAAAGAGGATTATGAAGCAGGTGATGGAATGAATGGCAGATGAAACTGAAGAACTCGAAGAAAACCTGCCAAGATGCTCTCTGCCCACCACAAATCACATTTGCATTCCCCTAGGATCAAACCTAAGTAACTTTGTGAAATGCGTGAAGTGTTAAATAAATTGAAAGATTTGGAATGCATGCCATGGTGTAGAAAACAAAGCACTAGGATGGTATATTGCAGGTTTATTTTATTATATCTATTTTTCTTACCTTGATACCATACAATTATCATATCCAGCATGGAACAAGCTCGCTCAAGGGATTATGTTCTGCCAGGCATATAGGTTTTTTTCTTTAGAAGCTCAAAAGAGCTAAAAATAACTGTATATACAGCCAATATAACAAGAGTTTTCTTTATTCCCACCATCATGTGTCATTCAGTAAACATCAACAGTATTTTTTCCTTACAGCAACAGAAAAAGAAATAATTAAGCAGTATTTTCAGGAGAGTAGATTTACATGGTAACTGGACACATTAACATCAATTTTATTGGACTACATAAACACACCTTTTATTTCAAGTCAAAATTCTTACACTATTTGTATAGCTTATGAGAGGCACAGAGAAAGATATAGTTGGGGTTGAGAGCAATTATAGCACTCTTATTGCAGGAATAAATCCTAATGTTAACCATAAATATTACTTAACAGAGAAATTGCATTTAAAGGTTTAACTTACCATCACACAGGCTATAAAAATCCACTTTTAACAAACAATGACAATGCTATAAACTTGATTACAGAATTTTGTAAATAAGCTGAATGGATGTTTTCTTTCAATAGATTTTTCTACTCTCTTGCTTATAAATTTTAGAAAGAAGGTTCATCGGCTTACCGAAATCACAGCTGTTTGAACAAGATTAACTACTAAACAGAAAACATTGCAAGCTATAAGTGCATCAACAAGTAAGGTATCTTGTTTTTAATGGACCAAACATTCTTTGCACTCTTAAAATGAAACTTATGTAGCTACTGAAATATTCATATTTGACTTAACAGAAAGGCTTCTTTCTCTCAAGTTGGCAAGAAAGTAGCAGATCTTGTTCATGTGACCAACACAAATAAATCAACTGAGTATCGTTTCAGTGCTTTTTAAGGCCAAAATGGATTATCTTATATAAAAAAAAGGAATAAAAACAAATACAATATACCTACCACTAAACATTAATGAAAGGAAAAACAAACTCACACTCTCTCTCCCTTCTGTCACCATAAAAATTGTACTTTTACTACAGCTTACCCTAACAGTGATTATTTTTATAGTATAAAAGTAATATAACTGCTAATCAATGTTTTTCAATAAAAATCTCAACAACCATGTCAGGAATTTTGTAGACTAAGGTGATTCAAGGTTAGTTTTTATCTTGCTTTCTACATTTTTTTATTCTTCTCATTCACGTAAGGGTCCTAATAAGGTTGGATTTGTAGGGATTTTACAGCCTTTTAGTGGTGCTGTAAAGTTATTTTGTAAAGAATACATAAATCTTTGATCCTCTTGGTACTCATAATGCAATTTCGTTATATTATCTGATTTGGTTATATTATCAGAATGATTAAGAATTGTTGTTTGGGTTTGGGTATTGGCAAGGCAACTATCTCCACCTCTGTGAGGACAGAAACCAGATCACTGCCCCAATGCCAAAACAGCATTCACAAAATGCATGCATCCATATGCCACCTGCCAGCATAGCCACACATCATGAGTCCAAAGGCAGACATATCAATAAGATGACATTGAATTGACATGAAAGGGAAATGATGGAAAGGAAGTTGTGGGGAAGTGAGAAGGGAGAATCATGAGAAACCCCAAGCCTCAAGTTAGAGTGCACATCAACGTGTCAGAGGGATTAAATCCACAACCTCCTGGATGCAAGTCACACATGCTATTGAACGATGTCACTTTGTTTGATTCTGGTGAAGCTAAAGTGATACTAATAGTTCATAATAGTATTTCAATAAACACGTGTTTCCTTTAAGAAATTACTTGTATCTTATTATAATTATGCATCTAATTTAATTATGATTGATAGCCAAACTAGAATTATTTAGATAGAGTCAAAGTGAAAAATTCAATGCCATAGCTGGGATTTGAAACACGGATCTCCAGTTTCTAGCTGTTTACTCTAACCACTGAGCCGCCATGGTAACATACCGGCATGGTATTGAATTCTTCTAATGACTCGCATGTTTCGTGGTAAACCAGAAGGTAGTCTCAATTAACCATAATAGTTGGCTAAACTATGAAGCCTGGGACTTGAAGTAATTTATAACATTGTAAGTCATCATTAAGGTATGTCATCTCAAAATAATTTGACATTACCTTGTGGTTCAAATCCCAGCTATGGCCTTGAATTTTTCAGTCTGACTCTACCTATCCAACCATCCTGTCTTACACATGACATGTGTGAACTTATGTTCACACAAGCAATTCTAAACTTTCTATTTGCAGCAGACAGTGTTGCAGTAACTGGTTTAGCCAGGAAATAGTGTGTGGTTTTTATTGTCTTGTATCACTGTGAAATGCCATGGTCTAGAATTTGCTGTATAGTCTAAGAGTTCCAAGAGACTCAGAAGGTGCTTTAAAACAAAGGGCGTAAATACTCCAAACTATTAGATTCTGACGAATAAAAGCATATAGCAGATGTGCATATAGAGGAGTGTGTAGCTGATTCATATTTTTAAGACAGAAGGGCTGAAGAGAAATCTGACAACATATCTTCTGCTGGAAGATATGTTGAAAGCGTCACAAAGAAGGAATCATTATTTATTTATTTTTGATAATTGATTTGAAGTAGTTTTTATTAATGAAAGTTATACAATATTTTTGGTCCATCAATTTCCTTGGCTATATATTTGTATGATAAGCAAGAAAATGTGATTAATGAATTTTTAAGTTTAGGTAGAGTAAAATTTATCATAATGAAGTGCTTATTGATATACTAGTTCTGGAGTCAATAGAAGATTACTATTCTTATCACTTACAGGCAAACACCCAAAGGCCTTTTCTGTATCATTGTAACAATTCTTTTGGCATTTTAGAAACATAATAAATTCTCCCATTGAGTTAGATAGTCTAATAAGATGTGGAAAAAAATAACAAAGAACAGTTTAAAGCCGTATTTAAAAGTTTTTTGTATATTCCTTGAAGACTGCCTCAAGGATTTGAGAGCAGTAGCAGTAATTGTAGAACCTATCAGAAACATTATTTGTGACATGGATGATTACTAACATTGTTTAAATGGATTAACACTTTTTATAAGCAAAATTATTTTACTTGCTCCTTCCTGCATGTAAATTTCATTTCTTTGTTGTGGTGGTAGTGGTGGCGGCAGTGGTGGAACTGTTTAGACACATGTAAAGAAAATCTCTAACCTTTGTGACAGTATTACGTTACTTTGAGTCCTTTCTCAGTTGTGCTATTTGTGTGGTCATGGAATTAAAACGAACAGTGAAGTACCTTGATATAACATTAGAATATCTTGATCTTTGAAGGTTATGTGTAACTGTGCATAAAAAATTCACATCACCAAAATGCAATTAAATGCAGCTGCATTGCTTTGCTTCATAACACAGCATAACAATACTTTTAAAATGACAAAAACTTAACTTCTATCAAATGATAAGTGTTACATCAGTGGAAATAAAGTAATCTGCGCAGATATCATTTTTCAAAATTTGCAAAATGTGGTCACTGTTCTAAAATTATTTTGCAGAAACAATGTTAACATATATTTTTGTATAAATTGCATTACACAAACTATAGTAGAAAAAAATGTGCCTTTTGCTCTGCATTAAGATACACATGTTTCATTTATTTAGTTAGCATATCATTGTGCCTTTGGTCTGAACTAAAAAATGCTGATGTTAGCAAATTAGAAATAAATCATTCCACATTCAATCATATTCATAAAAAAAGAGCAAACACGAATAAGCCATTAAAATAAATTATTTGCTTACCAATATCATTTGATTATAATTGTTCATTTATGATCTTCCCATACATTTCAGTCTCTGTATGCATGAATACTTTTTATAGAAATATTACTCATTTATTGCAGAGACCAGCACTGCATTTGTGTATCCATGCAATAAATTATTGCAATTCAGAGTTTGGGGAAAAAGACTTTAAATGGGATTAGAAAAATAAAAACATCAGAAAATACAGTAAGATTGCAAGAACATTCAAAATTTGAAATACACTGTTCTGAAACCTGTAATCTACTGACTGAAACTAAGAAGGAAGCTAGTTTTAGCTGTTGGTTATTGCTTCATGGAATATCAGCATCTTTGATTAGAACTGAAATAAAAATTGACACTCACAAACATATTAACTGAAACAGTAGCATGTGAACTAGTGAAGCACGAAAGCAGGCAATTATGCTTACACAACAATAACAAGGCAAATTGGTCAGCATATGTGAATTTATCTAACATGTATTATTTGCACACCGACATTTTGGGAAAGCAAGGATATAGATGACTGCTATGACTATATTACCAAAGAAAGTGAAACAAACAGAGAAAAGTAGTAAACTGAGTTCCATATGACATTATTTACTTCATAGATATATGTTTGTTTTATATAACAAATGAAGTATACAAATAGAACTACAGAAATGAAAATAAATAGAGAAAATTACAATGAAGTGCTGTTCGATGCTTTAATCATTCTTGCAATTACTTTTGCTAACCCAGGAACATGATAAAGTGAGAAAAATACATGTATAAGATCATGATTATATCTAAAATCTTTCATTTCTCATGTTAGACTAAACAATCCACAAAAATGCTAATCTGCAGGCTGTAGAGAAAGGAAATTAATTATAAAGAAATTTCTGCTATTGTGTTATTGGAGCCTATGTTTAGAAAAATATAGCAGTTTTATTAAAATTACAATCTTACACTTTATTCCATTATGGACCTTTATGAATTCAACAAATTTTCAGCTTGCATTCCATATTAAGTATCTAAGATGTTGAATTAAAAACACATAAGACTGTTGAATTGGTACTTAGATATTTTAGGAGCATGTTGGTGGTTCTGTCAACTGAAAAATTCATTTTCAATTAACTCTTTATTAAGCAGTAAAGATATATTCTTCATTTCAATGTTGGCTGGCAGCTATTTATTGAGTAAGGCCAATGACCCAAATGCCCAATAAAACTGCATACTCCAAACTGTTACATAACCATTTTGATAGTTACTGGCTGCAATAGCTCAATGGAAACTTTAGGAAACTTCTGCAAAGCACTGACTGATGTGATCAAAAAACTAATCCTCACCTTTAAATCTTATTACATATACCACAGATCCATATATCATTATGCAGATGAGCCTCAGAATAAAGGATAGGTACTTAAAAGTTTGCAGTTTGATGGCAACGACAACCAGTTGATATCCTGTGAAGCAATCCTCAACAATGAACACCAAGAAAGCTTATGATATTTAGCATTTTCAGCTAGTTCATTCTGGTAGTGCACAGAAATATATACAATTTGCAAAATCTGTAATTACTTGGGACAAACAGTGCTTACAAAAATTTTCAACCCTTATGTTAATAAGTATATGAATGTTAGGTTTTGCAATGGATCACAAAGCACTGGTGGAAAGGAACAAAGAAATAAGAGAGGTCAGAAATAAAAATAATAATAACAATAATTATAATTTCCACTCTGTAACATCCTTGCCAAAAGTAAAATTTTGTACTAGTAGCATTCCTTTGTAAGCTGTTTCAACTGTGTAACTTTATATGGTTCATATGTCAGGTTAAAATGAGCACAATGGCTTAATAAAGAAATATTGCTAATATTGCTATTTATAACCACAGGAAAACAACAAACTGAAATAAAGGAAAGATTTTTATTGAACACAAAGAGGTTTTGGATAATTATGAAGTTTATCTAATAACTATTTCTAGAACAATAATGAACACTCTTATGTGGTTTTCAGGGTTGAATTTGAACTTGCAATCTTTGGTAAACATGTGCATTACCAGCACAAGTCAAAATACAACGCAACAAATGTTCTATGTTGTTTTTCACATAGAATTCTTTTGCACTACTAGGAGGGACTATCACAAAGGAATTAAAAACAAAGCATAGAGAATTTTGATTTGGGCTAGTAATGACAAGGATATGCAGAGTGTTAATACAGTAATATATATTTTAGAAGGCTCATGGGATGTTTGTTCAAGTCAAAAATTTTGCTGATACATTTGAGATTATGTATAGCAAAGGACTCATGCCTTAATTAAAATAACTGCACAAAAATAGTTCGAATTTCACCCATTCCGAAGACAAGATTCAGTCTTTTTCTGTCACCTCTCTGCAGCCTTAGCATCATCTCGCAAGTCAAATGTTTTGCCCATGTTTTCAGGATGGCCATAGCAGCGACTGTTATCAGCAGAAGTGTTTTCAGTTTGAGGACCACGAAGCTCTAGCGTTGTAATTTTAGATCGCCCTCGCAGTGCAAGCACAACTATGCGACCTCGATTGGTAACCTCACAGGATGTTACTGGACGTTCAGGGGTGTAGACTGCAAGCAACTCACCTATAAGCAATTAAACATTCTGTTTATAAGAGGAACTATTATATGATATGCAATTCTAAAAGTATGATTATTTTATATTCAAAGTCAACAAAGTCTATGTAGGGTTGCCATATGCCTGGAAAAGCAGAATTGTTTCACAGTGAAAAGAAAAGTCTAGCTGATTCAGAAGAAGTCCTGAATTATTCTTGTTTTATGATTTACATTTATTAAGCTCATTCTTACATTGTAGTGCAAGCAAACCTAGAAGTTAAGTATAACATGCTTACTTACTCCTGACATTATTACTAGTAATGTCGCTCCTTTTTAGAGTAAATCAGATAAATAGAACAGTAAAGTTTCAGAAATAAAACAGCAACCAGATAATCATTGTTCCAAGTCATTAAAAAAACAGAACACACTCACAGTATATCACCAAATTTTCAAAATTTAAGATATAAAGTAAATGAAATATTAATTAGTTTCAAATTTGAACAGTTAACTCCAGAATATTTTATGTATCACAGAACATCATTTAGAAAAACAGGAAATATTACATTTTTCAATGGATGGTTATAAAACAGCAGCTTGGTACTGCGTTTTGTTTCCAATTTTGTAACAGAGCCTTATTACCACCCTAAATTAGAGTTACATAAATAGATTGTATATTATACAATAAGTTTGAACATTATAAATTTTATGGAAAATAAGTAAAAGAGAATATAGGACAGACAGGAAACACAAGGAACGGGAAGTTGAAGTATTAGTGTCAGTCCAACTTGTTATTGACATAATCAATATGGACCTTAAAAGGGCACAAATGAAAGTGAATGATATAAGGGCAGAAAATGAGGAGCTAAAAAGGCAGCCCATTCAACATTCAACAACAGGGGGGAACATAAACTTTTGTGAAGAAAAGAATACTGGATTCACTCAAGTGCGTACTTCATAAAATAAGCAAACACGACAACTCTCTGAATCGGTTTTGGTGTTAAAAAGGAATGGAATCAACAATTTTTCCAGTGGAACAGATACAAAATCTTAAATATGTGTCCTGATATAAAGGAGGGGGGCTTATAACAGTCACAAAAATCAATATTAATGTCACCAAACTAAATTTAGATATCTATTGGTAGAAAAAGTTTTTGAAATAGATGGGGTCAAAATAAAAAAAAAAGATAAGGTCAATGTATTAGTTTTTGCATTATATAGACCCCCTGCAGCTCCTGCTATAGATTTCATTCCACAATTAGATGTAATACTCCTTAAATTTGTTAATAAAAATGCAAAAGTCACGTTGGCTGATGATTTAAATATAAACCTAGATGTTGCTGATGGCACATACATACCCCTATAGGAAGTGTTTAATTTATATATTATCAGGGATTTAATTAAGGAATCAAAAAGAGCAACCATTAATAACTCATCTGTTATTGATCATAAAGCATCTAACATTCAAGAAATATTGACTAATATGATAAATGCCCATATTTGTGATTGCTATGCTCAATTAGTACATTTCATTAATATTTGCTGTCACTGAAGAGATTAGGATTTGCAAAAGCATATCCAAGGAAAATATAGCTAATCTTATAAATCTTTTGATATGCAAAAATTGGGAAAGTATTTTTTACAAAGGTACAGTAAATGATAAATGGAATGAATTTTATAGTAAATTTAGAATTCATTTTGAAGCTGCATACCCACTTAAAAAATCTGATGTGTTCCATTCACATGACTTTCTCTATAGCTCTGCAACAAATTGTTGTTAAAAAGCTTATGCTTTTATTTACTTCATGCTAACTGAAAAAAAATTAGCAGAAATAGTCTTATTACTTGCTTCCTTTTACGTAGAAGCGAAATAAGGGAGTACCATAGGTTAAAGTGATAGTCAAAAGCTAGTTGCTATGTAACTGAGGCTCCTTTGTTTGTATGGACAGGAGTTGACAAATTTTTGAGTGAGAAAAGCATAAGCTTTTTAAAGGTGAAATCAAAAACAAGGAATAACTCAAAAACGATCAACTCTATGAGAAAAATGTATATAACATAAATTGTGTGTTTTAACGTGCTCTTCATCTTTGGTGTGGTAAGTTTTTGTCTATCTCTTATGGTTTAGTAGCTATGCAAAATTCCGTAAAATTTATCCAGAATAAAGTAGTCTTCAGAGGCTATTCACAGAAAATTCAAGATATACATTTTATTTGTCAGGTAAATATCTTTAATATACAAAATTTTAATCAAAATCGTTAGAGCCATTTTTTAGAAAATCAAAATTTTTGAAAAAAGTTCCATGTAAAGGGTAGTTTGGGGTGGGGGGATTTTTTTCAAAAGCTTTGTATCACATCCCTGGAAGATACTAAACTTAAATACCAAGTTTGGTACTTTACCGACTTCTCATTTTTGAGTTATTGTGTTCACAGACACACACATGGACCTTTTCCTGAAAATGCTTTTTTTGGATACAGGGGACCCTAAAACTTATATTTCCGGTGAAATCTCAGTATCAAATTTTTGGGTGGAGTGCAATACCTTCTCTATACACTATGTACATAGTGCGTATAGAGAAATTAAAAAGAGTGAACAATGATAGAAAGAAAAATATTTAATTTCCATTAGAGGTAGTTAAATCCAAAGAAAAAATGGAAGATGTGCATGCCTTATTTAAAAGTACACTTTCTAACCATTATAAAATTAAGTCTAAAATGTGAAGTGCGAGTGCCTAAGCAGTATATACATATAAACATAACATTGTAATCTGTAAATCCTATTATGAGATTAGACTCAAAGCCCAAACTCTAGGATGCAGATCAAGTCAACAATTACATTTATTCATACTTATTAATACATTTATTTACAAATAATAACTCTGACAATGAATTTTCAGAGGTGTCAGTTTTGCATAATTTTCAATTACATGCCTGTTTCCAAAAGCCTACTGTACATTTGCATTCTTAGAATATTCATGTTTATTATATTTACAATGTACATTATTACCAGTGCTTTTTGATTGAATGAAATCCTCCTCTGTATAGAAGGTGTGAGTAATAAGGTAACTTTTTAATTCTGACCTAAACTTGTTTTTGTTCATTTGTAATTCTTTTGTAGAAGAGGGAAGTGAATTAAACAAAACTATTCCTTTGTAGTAAACCCCTTTTTGGAATGACTGCAAATTATTTGTTGGTCTATGTAAGTCCTACCTATGTCTGGTCTCTTTGTTATGAATATCTGTATTTTTTGTAAACTTTTCTGGGCTATTTATTACAAATGACCATATGGCTAGAATATATTCATAGGCTAATGGTAAAATTCCAAACATTTTGAAGAATGGTTTGCAGTGAGTTGATCATCTTTCCCCTGCCATTATTCTTATTACCTTTTTTGCATAATGAATGTTTTTTTAGCATTTACTGAATTTCCCCAAAATATTGTTCCATAGGTCATCAATGAATGAAAATATGCAAAATATATTATTATGCTCCTATTTATAAGCTGAACTAAAGATCGGATTGCAAAGCTCAGTTTGGGTAAGATATAATCAATATGGTGTTTCCAATTCATGTTACAATCAATCATAAGACCTAGGAATTTTGTATTACAGACTTCTGCAATCTGGTTATTTTCATATTCTATCCTTAGGTCTGCCATGTTTTTATGCTTTGCGCAAAAATGAATGTAGTTTGTTTTTCAAAGTTTATATGAATTTTATTACTTTCAAACCAATCATTTAGTGCTTTGAAGACTTTATTAGATGAATCTGGGAGCTGACTGACTTTGTGTTCTTTAATTATAATACTTGTGTCATCCACAAAAAGAACTGGATAAGCGTTGTTGTTTATTGCTGCAGATAGATCATTTATACACACTAAAAATAATAAGGGACCCAGATTAGAACCTTGTGGGACACCATAGTTTATTTCACACCATTCAGAATATGCATTGCTGTTATTTGAAGTATTTATTATAACCTTTTGCTTTCTTTTTGTTAAGTAAGATGTAATCCATTGATACCCTTTGCCCCTAATTCCAAAGTGTAATCATTTTGATAGAAGTATTTCATGATTAATGCAGTCAAATGCCTTTGATAGATCACAGAATATTCCTAGTGTGTTAAGTTTGCCATTCAATGACTTGAGAACTTCATTTGTTAACTTGAAAATGGCATCACTGGTTGATATGCTCTTTCTGAATCCAAACTGCTCTTTTGCTAAAATATTATACTTATCTAGATGGCTATAAATTCTTTTAAACATAATCTTTTCAAAGTTTTTTGAAAAAGCTGTAAGTATGGATGCTGGTCTATAGCTTGACATTTCTGAGATTTGTCCTTTCTTGTATAATGGCTTAACGATTGAATATTCCTGTTAACATGGATATGCTGCATATATGATTTAAAGGTTTGCAAATAATGTCAGCACATATCTTTAATGTTTTCATGCTTATTTCATCGTATCCTGATGAATTCTTGCTTTTCGGGGATTGTATTACTTTTTTTTTTATTTCAGTTGCACTTGTGGGTACTATCTCTAAGGATGTAAAATTTCCATACATGATTCCTGAAGGTACAAAATTGGATCTCTCTTAGGCTGTTTCTTTATCAATAAATTTTCTGCCACCTGAATGAAATATTTATTAAATGCATTTGCTATCTGCTGGGGATCATTTATGGTCCCTTGGTTTGCTTTAATTTCTTTTATATTATATTTCAAGTGATATTTACCAGGCTCTTTTTTAATAATGTCCCATATAGTGTGAGGCTTATTGTGAGAGGACTGTATTTGTTTTTCATAACAAAGTTTTTAGCTGCATTTATAACCCTTTTTATAATTCTGCAGTACATTTTATAGTGTTGTCTACATCTACCACACTTACTTTCTCTAGTCTACAAAATCTAAGGATAACAACCTAAAGAACATATAAACCATTCAAATAATACTAACAAAACTCCTGGAACTTAATGAATCTGGAAAACATAATAAGCTAGATAAAAATATTTTCTTAAAAATTGATGGTAAACAAGTGCAAGATCTGGCTACTGTGTGTCATAAATTCATTGAGTTCTTTATAAATTTTGCTTCACATAATATATGATTCTTAATTACATTTGGAAATAGTAAAAGTACTTGTATTAGATCATCAATATTCCTTAAACCAACATCTGAAACTGAATTATCCACTATAATAAGTGCACTACCTAACGAAACAAGTAGTGATTGGGATGACGTTAGTCCATTTACTTTAAAACCATGTAAAACCTTTGTTATGAAACCCTTAACATATTTAATTAGTTACCTATTGAAAAATGATAATATCCTGAAATTTTGAAGCTAAAATTAATTAAATCACTGTTTAAAAAGGAGGATGAGCAGGATGTCAGTAATTATAGGCTGATCACCTTAGCATTTGAAAGAGCTAAGCTTTTTGACAGGATTTTACTAGAAAGATTCATTTCCCACGTAAATAAACATGACATACTACATGATTTTCAGCTTGGGTTTAGAAGAAGCATTCCACAGTCTCAGTTGTACTACATTATGTACGTGAAATAACACTGAACTGAAATCTGACAATAAGATAAGCTTGTTATATCTCACCTCTAAAGTGTTTGTGTTGATCACAGAGCTTTGTTACAAAAATTATGAAATTACAGGATAAGGATCTTCCTCTAGAATTGAATTATAGTTACTAAAAGGTCGAAAACAGTAAACAGAAGTAAGTCACAAAATGGGCAAGTTTGAGAACAAAATAAAATAAAAAATAGAAACTGTAAAATATAGCATATCCCAGGGCACAGTTTTAGGACCTCTGCTCTTCATTATATATGTTTATGATATCAACTGTTCAGCTGTGATAACTTACATGGATTTCACAGCTGCCATTTGCTGGAGCAAAACAGCAGAAGCTTTAAAAGAAAATCTAATTTACACAACTAATACACTAATGAAATACTTTGAATCCATAAATTTAGAATGTAACATGCTAAAACTAAAATAATGTGGTTCTGTACATCAAAGAACATCTCTAAAGCGGAATTTAAATTAAATAACAGTGCTATTGAAGAAGTAACATCATACAGGTTTCTTGGAATTAGATTAGATTAGAAAGCATTCTGTAGGTTCGTTTAGGCCAGGAAGCCACTGAACATAGAACTTGTCAAGGCATATACATGTATACATATGTTTATATACTATGGAAAAAAAAACAATGTATAAAGCTCTAATGCTAAAAGCATGGGTTACAAAAACAACAGAATAGACATATAACCACACCATTTGCTTTTGAGGACTGTACGCCACTGCACTAGCACTATACTTAATGTGCTCGATAAAAGCATATGTACTTTTTTTTTTTTTTTTTTTGCATGCAATTAAAAACAAAGAGTATCAAAAATTAGTGTTAAAATGTATAAATAAATGTAATTTCATTATATGTAACACTGATGTAATGTCAGATGATAGTTTTCTAATTATCGACATAATAGTTACTACTAGTAATTATATAAAACTAAAATATGATTATTGTATTATGTACTCTTTATAAATGTCAACAAACTACAATACATATTTACAAATATGTTATAGAATTTCCAATGCAATAATTTAAAATTATGTACTAGAGTGTAAAATATCAAAGCATCAAGCTTTACAGACCTTGTGTCATTGCTAAATACTAAAAAATTCATTTGACACATTCGTGCAAGTCAAAGTATACATCAGTTTTATTTTAATATAAAACACACACACACTAATATACACAAAATGCAATACATTATAATACTTATAAATTTCAATGATTGTTAACGGTATTATCAGACAGATTTATCACTTAAATATTCATCTACAGAGTAAAATGATTTATTGCAAAGATACTCCTTAAGAGAGGCCTTAAAAGCCCTGAAATTCCCAACATTTTCTTTGAGATTATTGGGGAGAGCCTTAAATATCTTGATTGTTTCATAATATATACCTGATAGTAGATAAATGGTTATCATGGGCCCAACATGTGGGTCATATCTGTCATAACATCATGCTATATCTTCTTAGATATTTTAAAAATTACAAAGACATAAGGCTTCTAAACATGATCAACTAAGGATGCATATATCCCGTTTTAAGTATGGAATTGAAATTTGTTGTGCACCTGCAAAATGTTATATGAATACACTGTTAATTTTACGACAGAAATGTATCAGACTGTACATAACCTTAAAAGAAGGGAATTGCGTAGGAAGACATTCACCAATCAAAGCTTATTCACTGTCTACTCTTTTTTTTCCTACTCTGTATATTTATATACACTATACAACATTGTTCTATTTCTAATTGATAAGCAATAATCAAATATCCAGTTAAAGCACAAAAAGCAGTAAAAAATGGTCACAGATATAATATTAGCAAATGTGTCAGTGAAAAATATATCAATATTAGAGGGATAAATTGTATAATAAATTACTTTACTCAATTAAATCTCTGACAGATGTCTTCAAACCAAAATTTAAACACAAACTGAAAGAATATTTGTTGAGCAAATGAATATACATCCTATAGATGAACTTTAAATTAAGTTGTAAAATGTATTTCTTATTATTATTATTATTGTTGTTATTATTATCATCATTATCATTATTATTATTATTATTATTATTATTATTAACACCATCCTCATCATCAGCATCATTATTATTATTATTATTATTATTATTATTATTATTATTATTATTATTATTATTATTATTAATAGCAATTTAAAGAAATAATTGCATAACTATTATCAGATGAGACATTCAAAGGAAATAAGAATATTTTAAGTTTTTGTGAATCCACATTTAAACAGGATTTAAACACTGCTACTGTGAGTGACTGGCTAATGCTTAGAACCTGGGAGATGGTAGACACTCCAGCTTTAAACTTAAAATTGAAACTGCATCATCTTAAACGGGAAGCTGCATCAGTCAAGGGTTTCAAATTATTATTGCATTTGTCATAAATTGTTAACTGTTATTCTTACTCTTCACCATACTTCTTTAAAGAACCAAATGTTATGTGGCATCAACTCATCTACTCACCTTTGGTGAGGTCCCAAAGGCGAAGTGATCTATCACGACAGACAGAGTCTGCAGAAAGAAATGAGCCTCCCATAGAATCAAGTCGCAAGAAGTTCACCGGAGCAGTGTGCCCGCACAGTGACCACCGGCAATTTCCTGTTAAAAACAATTCAGTAGTAATGTGTTTTTAATGCAACATTGGTAAAAGAACTTACAGAAAGTGATAATTTCAACTAGTTCTTGGAAAGATTTCAACTAATCTCATAAAAAAGTTTAATACTGAAATTAATATCACCCAACATAAATCCCCTTCTTTTTTTTTTTTTTTTTTTTTTTTTTTTTTTAAAAAAAAAGCTGTCTAGGTATGCCCAAGTTTTTCTAAGGGAGCATTTGATGCTCAGTAGTTTTTAAAAGCAATGCCTTCAGTATGAAATAATTTAACCGTTATCATTTTAAAGCAGGAATCAGACATGTTGCAATTATGAGTCCAAAACAGAATAAAATTCCAATTTGAATAACTTAATTACTTTGATAGTGTATAAGACTAATGTAGGGTCATTAAATTATAAGGTAACCCCTCTCACGGCCTCTTTCCACTTCACGAGAGAGCTGAGAGTTGCTGAGAAAGTAGTACTGGCAAAGAAGTTCTGGAGTCCTTACTTTAAATAAATGATGAAAATATTGACCATCTGTTCCCAAACAGGCAGTATAACAGGTTAAAGATGTTCTTGCTCATTCATCTAGGCTCAGCTGCAGAAATCCCTATGTAATCTACAGAAACTTAGTGATAACATCATGCAAGTAATCACAAGGTTCCTGTTGCTAAGCTTAGTCAAGTGAGCGAGAGTATTTTCGCAAATTGTGCTGCCTTGTATATGAGCAGAAGGTCAACATTTCCATAATTTATCTTATGATACTATTTTAGTGCGCCTTTGCTGGCACCACTTTCCCGGTGACTCTTGAATCTCTCGCGAAGTGGAGAACCACGACAGGGGTTACTTTATAATTCAACAACCCTAGGCCTGCTCTACTAAGAAATATTTTTCATTAAGAAGGGAGGAAAAAGAAAAAATAAAAAAAGGGGAAAAAAATTTTTTTTTTGCCCAGTGCTATAAATCTGTTCCTGTGTGAAATTAAACCACAAAGAGTTTTCTCACTCCAACAGTTATTTATTAACCTTAAAATTCATCAGGTTATGGGCTCCAGTAACGTATTTGAAGAACAAAGAAAGTTTTGAGGTTAGGCAGTTAAGAGCATGTGGAAAGAATAAAACTCAGAATGGATTTAGTAAAGCATATCAGGCAATTGAACAGTGAAGCTGAGTGGTTGATGTGGAAGCGAAAAATACGGGGTATGCTGGGCTACCACGAAGGGGCTCTGGATGCAATTGATGGCAAGCTGAAGAAAGTCGATCCCTTGTTACTGGAGGCAGAAGAAGCAGCGATAAAGAAAAACAAGCTGGATTCGGATCTGTATAGGAAAACCAACAGTTACGCAAAGTCTATGATTATGAGTGCAGTGACAGATACTGTTTATCAAAAGATTATGTACAAAGAAACGACTCGTGAGGCATGAAGAAAAATTTCATGGTGTCAACCAGAGATCAGCTGTTCAAGGTATGCACAGATTTTTTCTCATTTAATTGGGCACAAGGAGATGTTTTCACCCACATTGCCAAGTTGAGAATTTTGTGGAATGATCTTAATAATAGACTTAAAATCAAAAATGGACATGCCTTAACTGATCTAATCTTAATTTGTAAAGTTCTACAGATTTTGCCAACAAACTATGAGACATTCAAATCAAGTTGAATGTTGTTGTCAAAAGATGAATATAAAACATTCGAAGAGCTGCATACTCAGTTGTGTATGTTTGAGAGGAATTTCATTAAAGGTGTGAATAGTGAAAAAGTTGAACATGAGGCATGTCTCACAAAGACAAGTGCAGGTAAGCAGGTTAAAGAAAAAAAAAAGAATAGTTACAAAGGCAGTTGTAATTACTCTAGTTAACTTGGGCTTTGGATTAAAGACTGTCACAAATGGAGTTCATATGGAAGACCAGCTAAAAATGCTAAGGTACAGAAGAAAAGGACAGAGAAGATAGTGGTTGCAAATGTGGCACTATTAACTATTCCATGGCCTGTTCCATGGAAGCAGATATAGATAATTGGTGGGGTGACAATGGTGTAAGAAAACATGTGACAAATTGTTCTGACAATTTTGTCAATTCTGAAGCATTTGATTGTTCCCTTACTATCAAGGCCGCTGGTTGAAAAAAAGTTGGATACCACTATTTTAGACAGTGGGATACCATTGTATTGAGTTTTGATCAAAATTGAGTCACCTTGACCACGGAACTGAAAATACTTCTACTTATAAAGAAACAAGTAATAAAAGTAATTCTACTTATGTTTATCTAGATTAGCATGATGTAGCTAAAAGATTAATCTTTTGAATAAAAATTTTGTTGGTGGAACAGTTAGAGAAAGTCGTGAATGGAACACATCAGATTTTTTTCTTTTCCTAGTCATGCAAAGGAATAAAATTTCAAAACTATGACAACATAGTACCCATTCTTAGAAGGTTTGACTATCGCTTAAGTCTACTGCATTCCCCCAATCCTACTGCACCTACAAGGAAATACAATTTCTATAATTAATGTTTATTCTGATTAACATGAAGTAAATAAAAAATAGGCCTTTGTAAGAATGCTTTGTTAAAGAATGGGTAGAGAAATTCATATAAATGTGACAAGTTAGATATTTTTTTGAGAGTGCCTGAAAATGTGTACTTCTAATGAAATCTTTAAATTAAATTTTTAGTTGCAGTAAATACTCTCTCTTCCCAGGAACATGAGAAAACAATAGCAAACGTTAACACTGAATTTGGAACAGTATTTTACATTTTATCACCATAATACCTTGAATAAATCTCCAGTTTGAAGAAAACTGTATCAAAATGCACAAGAAAAGACAAAGATCCTGAAAACTTCAGTTTTTAAACTTAAAAATTAAGTGTATTATAAAAGATATACAATTTACTCCCAAGAACTTTTATACACTTAAAATACTGTAGTAGTTTGTGTATTATAAAGCAATTATCTGTTTTTATGGAAGTTATGCAGTTAAAAAAGTTTTATATACTCTTTGACATTTCTGTTTTATTACTACTCCACCAAAAGGACAAAGTCAGCTTGCAAACATAACTGCCAGGGTAATATTTTTACCTGTGATAAGATCCCACACTAAAATTCTTGAATCTTCCAATCCACTGATGACACAACCATCCTGTGAAGAAATATCTAGAGAAACTGTGTTTACTCCTGGCTTCCACTTCTTGAATAAAGTCCCACTTTGAAGATCATACACCACAATGAAATTGGGAGATGGCTCATCAACTTCCTGAGATTATGAAAACAGTAATGTTAAACAATGGTGGATGAATTTAATGTTTTACTTTATAGCTTGAAATGGACTCTTATGTAGCTTATTATCTGTACTAAAGCTTTAAATAAAAATGGAATTTCATATGCATAAAAGTAAAATGATATACAGGTTGTTAGGAGTATAGAAACAGATACTTAGATAAATTGTACTTTAATATGTGTGTCAGTTGTTTTTACTTTCTCTACATATTGCCCTCTGTGGTGTAATGGTTATCATGCTAAGTTCATGTACCCAAGGTCGCAGATTCAAACCCAGCAGAGGCCAATGGATTTTTTTGGGCGTAAAAATCCTTAGCATGGCTTCTTTCGGAAGAGAAGTAAAGCCATTGGTCCTGTGTCATAGATTTACGGCACATAAAAGAACCTCAAGCCTGACAGAGAGGCCTCTGAGCAAAATTAAGCGGCCTTTCACGTCCAGCATAGAATGGTACACTGAGAACCACAGCAGTTAAAGAACGTCCATAAATAACACATTTATATTTTTTCTTTACATGGTACATAGGTAAAGAAAGTATTACACTCCATCCAAGTTAGGATCCCCTGTATCCAAAAAAAGCATTTTTAATAAAAGGTCTGTGCATGTCCATATGAATTTGAACATGTTAACTCAAAATGACAAATGAAAAAAGGGTAAAATATCAAACTTGGTAATTAAGTTTAGTATCTTCCAAGGATGCAACATAAAGATTTTGAGGAAAATCCCCCACCCTAAACTACTCTTTACATGGAAAATATTTAAAAAATTTTGATTTTCTCAAAAATGGCTCTACCAATTTTGATAAAAATACTGAATATCAAAGACATTTATACAACAAAATGCATATTTTGAATTTCCTGGGAATAGCCTTGGAAGACCTCTTTAATCTGGATGAATTTTGTTGAATTTTGCATAACTGGTAAACCATAAGAAATAGACAAAATCTTATTACACAAAAAATGTAAATCTCATTAAAACACAATTTATGTCATACATGTACTTTTTTGTGGAGTTGAACATTTCCAAGATATTCTTTGGCATTGGTTTCAATTTTAAATTATTTAAATGTTTCTTCTATTGGAATTTGTAAACTCCTAGCCATGCAAAGAAATGTATTCCAACCATGGCAATCAACATTTAAAAGATTTAACTATTACTTCAGCCTAGTGTATTCCATTATCTCCCTTGTACTTATTTCTGCTAATGTTTATCTCGATTAGCATTAAGTAGATAGAAGATCAGCTTTTTAACAATAGTTTGATACAGAGATGTAGAGAAAGCCATCTGAATGGAACACATCTCTTCATCTAACTGTTTTCCCACAAACCAACTACATAATTTACTACCTGATTTTTTTGCATGGTTATAACTATATGGCAAAGAGAACAGTCAGAATAAACTTCTGTTTTGCTTCAATATGTTCACATCTCAATATGTAACCTGTTGGTATAGGTAGTGTGGGGCCATTGGTCATGCAGAAAGTATTCAAACTTAGCTCTGATATAACATTTGTTACTGTAAGGCCTGTCCAATCTTTGTCATTCTTTCCACATATGCCTGTATGTGCCATATCTACTTGAGGTACTAACTTGAAATAGTGCTCTTAATTAGATAAAATAATTAGTCTGCAAATGAACCAAATTTTGATGTAATGCTGTGCATTACACTGTCCTCAATTATAGTACATTAATCTGCACTTATATCCTTAACAACCTGTATAATGCATGCTTTATATAGAGGAAAACATTTAAAGGTGTAACGTACATTAATTAACTATATAAATAATGATATACATATCATTTGTAATATCTACTACTTATTTGAACTATAAATTACTTTTGATGTTTTGTGTAAACTCATCTGTATGTGTCACCATAAATAATTATCAATTTTTTTAGAAATTGTTCTCTTCATTTCCAGGTATATTTTACATTAATAGCAATGTTTTAATGCCAATCCCTTCTCTTCTTAAATCTCACCTACCTTGGTAACACAACAAACATAATGTCCCTCATGGGTAATGGCTGCTAAGCTAGTGATAAAATCATGATGAGGAATGCGTAGGTCATACAAGAGTTTTCTTGATGCTAGGTTCCACACTAACAGTGGAAAAGGTTTCTGAGTTTCGTCACCACAAACCAGTACTCTGGAAAAAACATAATATTTTGCTACCTAAATTTGTATTAAGAGAGAGATTGCACATAGTTTCTTTAAGTTTTAATTACTATTACTTAATTACCAGGGTCTTCCAGGAAGTAACAAATTGGAGCTTACTTTATTTCTCCACATATCATCTCCATTAACTAAGCATTTTTCATACTGTCCTTAAGTTTTAGAATTTCCATGTTGTAGTCGGGTGCTGCCAGTCCATTAAGTCAAGATATTTGGACATAATTTTTTCAAGTAAAGAATGAGAAATATTTAGGAAAAAGTAACTCATATCATCTGTCTTAAGTGGCTTTGCTTTTCACTTGATTTTTCAATATCATCTGCAAAGGTGATAGATATCCAAGTCAAATTTCATCATGCATATTTGTTTCTTCCATTGTTGGACATTTAGCACACTTTCTCACAGTTTTTCATTCATTTCAATTTCCAAATATTCAAAAATGCAATACGTCTCACCTCAGAGTTGGCAGGATTGTATTACACAATTCATTTTGACTAATCACATAATGCACACTAACAACTTTTTTCACCAAAAACTCATAACACAGAGAAAAGATGTTGAGGAAATCATCAACCTTAGATAGAAGCCTGACAGCAATTTAAAGTGGGAATACACAAAAGATTGTTACTTCCTGGGTTAGCCTCATAGTATTTTATGGTGTCTCTAACCTTTGGAGCCTTGAAATATTTCTAGAAATTTATTTTATAATCCTTTTTGCATACTGCTCAAATACTAAGTATGCGTTGGAATTAGCATTAGTCTAACAAACTAGGATGGTTGTATGTGTATAGTACATTATGTGACCCTATTCTGTGCCTGTTAGTTTGTTACTGTTGCCTAATTAATATTTTATAGTTATGTAAATGAAAACATTTGGTATTTAGTGAATACAATGTTTTTATGCATTTTGATATATTCTTTATGTAACTGAGTGGACTTCTGCTAGCCTTATGCTTTCCAAAAAACCCAGTTACTGTGAAGGTTTTCAGCAACTAATTATACCACCTGATGCTATAAGAATTAATATTACTTTATTATAATGTTATAATTATTGAAAATAGTGAGCATTTATGTTGGGTAAAGCATTTCCAGAGAGATTAAAATATTCAGACGTTAAGCCATTATACAAGAAAAGGCAAACTATAGACCAGTATCATTACTTACAGCTTTTTCGAAAAACTTTGAAAAAATTATGTTTAAAAGAATTTATCACCATCTAGATAAATATAATATTTTAACGAAAGAGCAGTTTGAATTCAGGAAGAGCATTCAACAGTGATGCCATTTTCAAGTTAATAATGAAGTTCTTAAGTCCTTGGATAACAAACTTAATACACTAGGAACATTCTGTGATCTACCAAAGATATTTGACTGTGTAAATCATGAAATACTCCTATCTAAATTATCACACTATGGTATTAGGGGCAAAGGATATCAATGGTTTACATCTAACTTATTGAACAGAAAGCAAAAGGTTATAGCAAATACTTCAAATAATAGCAGTGCATATTCTGAATGGTCTGAAATAAAGCATGGTGTCCCACAAGGTACTATTCTGGGTCCCTTATTATTTTTAGTGTACCTAAATGATCTAGCTGCAGTAATAAACAACAATGTCTATCTGGATGAATAAGTATTATAATTAAAAAACGCTGTCAGTCAGCTCCCAGATTCATATAAAAAAGATTCAACATACTAAATAATTGATTTGAAAGTAACAAAATTCATATAAATGTTGAAAAAACTAACTTCATTAATTTTTGCACAAAGCATAAAAACAATGCAGACCTAAGGCTATAAAAATAATCAGATTGCAGAAGCCTGAAATACAAAATTCCTGAGTCTTATGATCCATTGTAACAGTATTTGGAAACACCATATTGATTATATCTTACCCAAACTGAGTTCTGCATGTTTTTGTAATTCGATCTTTAATTCAGCTTACAAATAAAAGCATACCAAAAACAGCTTATTATGCATACTTTCACTCATTAATGACCTATGGAATAACATTTTGGGGAAATTCAGTAGATGCTAAAAAGTGTTCATTTAAAAAAATATAATAATAATAATAATAATAATAATAATAATAACATAAACAACAACAACAATAATAATAATAATAATAATAAAAAAAACTCACTGCAAACCACTTTTCAAAATATTTGGAATTTTACCATTAGCCAGTGAATATATTCTGGCCATATTGTCATTTGTAATAATAACCCAGAAAGGTTTATAAAAAATGTAGACATCCATAGCAAAGAGACTAGACATAGACAGGGCTTAAATAGACCAACAAATAATTTGCAGTTATTCCAAAAAGGTGCTTACTATAAAGGAATAATTTTGTTTTATTTCCCTTCCCTCTTCTAAAAAGAATTGTAAATGAACAAAAACAAGCTTAGATCAGAATTAAAAAGATACCAAGTTACTCACACTTTCTATACAGAGTAGGATTTTATTCATAAAAAAATACTGGTCATTATGTTAACATTGTAAGTATAATAAACAGGAATATTCTAAGAATACATGCATACGAGTATCTTTTTGGAAACAGACATTTAATTGTAGATTATGCAAAACTGATACCTCTGAAAATTCATTGTCAGAATTATTATTTGTAAATAAATGTATTAATAAGTATCAATGAGTGTAATTCTTGATATGATCTACATGCTAGAGTTTGGACATAGAGTCTAATCTCAAAATAGGATCTACAGATTTCAATGTTTTGTGTGTATGTGTGCGTGCGTGCACATGGGCATGTGGGTGGATGTGGGTGTGCGCATGCAGGCCTATGTATATAATATGTAGGTAGGTATGTATGTCTGTAGACCATAAAAAATGGAAGATGTAAGCAATTCAAAATGTTCATCCCCCTTTATTTCAGAAGAATTTGAAATTCGTACCTCAACTGAAGAAGAGGGCAAATGCCCTTGGAACATATATCTTGAAAATTTCTTTTTAAGTGAGGTGAATATCACTATTTTGTCTCATTTTCAACTATTATACTTAAGATATTGCAAATCATCATTTTGGTATGTCATCTCAAAATAAGAGCTTTCTGTGATTTACTAGCAAATTATGAGTCAGTTAGGGAATTTAATGTTATGTCAGATGTTGCATGGTAGCTCAGTGGTTAGAGCAATGGCTTGCAGACTGGGAGACAAATCCCGACTATGGCACTGAATGTTTCAATCTGACTCTACCTATTGAGCTCCTGTCCTACACACAGGTTGTGCCAAAAAACAAGTAATTAACAATATGCAAGATGCACATTGATTTAACTGGATAGAGTTGTTCTGTTTGATTACAGAATTATACAATATTCTATTGTTGCTCTCCTTTTATAGTGATAGTTTTAAGTTTTATTATGGTAATAATAATTCATGAAAAAATGAATATACAGGTTTCTCAATGATTGTTCATTTGTAATAAATTTCTTTTAATCAAAATCTAAACTAAGTTTACATTAAATACCTCAATTTGATTGTTACTGCATATAAAACATAGATGTTTAACAAGTTAGCAACAAATAAAGAAAAATTTCCAGAGATTTTGCTGTAATAGTACACCAAGTACCATTTTGCTTTAGGAACATGCCAGCTATCACTAGTGTGAGGTATGTTAACATAAACAGTTCCTTGAAATATGCAATACCTTAAAAAAATCAACTTTAGTGAACATAACTTATGTTGAAAACACATTGACCTCACACTGGCCTTAAGAAACTAAAAATACACATTGGTATACTGGATGATACAAAAGATCATTTACAAATTTCAGGAATGATAGAGGAAGCCAAGATCAGTAACCTTTTAATGTGACAAAATTCATGTTTATCCACCATTGCAAGCCAAAATGTCATCCATGGAACTGTAGTAACTTAACTGGTGTATTCTTTTAAAAATAAAATATGTTTAGAATTGTAATTCTGCCATGAAACTACACCAAAGCTTCAGAATATTTAGTATTAACAAAACCATTGTTTGTAAAAAATTCCCAAAGCCAACATTTTGCTGTCCTTAAAAATAGTATCTGACTCAGAAATAACTTAAAATTTTAATAGACATTTTGAATTATACCATACAAATAGCTATAAAGTATTTTAAAGATAAAGTAAGATAAAAGTCAAATAAAGGACATTAATATTAGCATTTTATAAATACCTTCCATCTCCTGATACAAGAAGTGAGTTGAGGAAACGATCTTCTCCTGCTTTGAAAGTTGTGACACAATCTCCACTCTCAAGGTTCATGAGATTTACATACATTCGGTTACGTGATAATGCCACCAGATGTTCTTTGTCATGGAGCCCATAGTAAGGCATTTTCTGATTCATTACACCCTTGAGTCTTGTCAAAAATTGACCGGTGTCTAAATCATATATCCGCAACTCTCTTCGACATAGAACAACACACCTGAAACATTTGTTCATTAGTACAAAGAGACTTATAAATGGAAAATTAAAATGCTAATTAAAGAAACAAAAAAGAATGGGGAAACCATTAATATACAAAATGGTAACAATGTGGGCCTACCTCTCTTTATTTCATGACCAACAGAATCCAGTTACATTTGTATGGTTGTGTCAACTACAGAAATTCTTCTCTCTCCTCTTTCTCTTGCTTCTCTATCATTTCCCCCTGTTTTCATCCTCCCTCTGTCACTATATCTCCCACTCTTTCCCTCTTATCCATCTCTGCTTTCTCTGCTTATTTCACTATCTCTCCATGGTCTCCTCTCTCTTCCACTTTCTGTTCTTTTGTTGCCTTCTTCCCATTTTTGGGACATTTTTGTGTATATGCAGTGTTTTGAAAATAACTCCAATGTTGGAGTATTAATGAAAATGAAAAAGTAAGTGAAAGCAATGGCACATAGAACCAATACAGGAAACATAGCTGAAAAAGCATAGACAGGGAACACTAGTGCAGTGAAGATTTTATATTAGATTTTGTAAGGAACATGGAGAATTTGATTAAGCAATGACTCTTTCAAGATGAGGAAAATGTATGTGATATTTTATTGTTTTATTGCCAGAACTCTAGTTGTCAAAAGAATACTGTTTCTTTCTTTCTTTCAATTTCCTCCAGATAAAGAAGTTAGTTTCTGTTTTAAAGCACTTTACTGGAGCTTCTTCTTGATATTATATTTTGTTAAAGTTATAACTGCCAACATTACCTCCTAAGGGGCCTCTGAAACCAAGTCAGAGTACCACATGTATTAGGCCATGTGTCCATTTGTGCTTTAAACACAACCATGGGAGAGAAGAATAGAGTGACAAATCCAAAGGGTAACCAGATCCGGAACACTATTGCACAAGCATGGATAGATTCCCTAGAATTTCCAGATAGAACACATCCAACACTAGTCAAGACCATTAGAAGCCTCTAGCCCCTTGAAGCCCCCTGATGGGGAGCCTGCTCTGACAGCTTCTAGAGGTGGGTCCATGTGCAATCTGAAAGACACTAGGGAGAAACCTTCTCAAAATGGACCTCCATCACCCAACCAAATTATACTGAACACCGTAACCTGGCCCTTCAACCTCATAATACTGAATGAAATGATGGCAACAGGCAATGAGAGATGGAAGGTACAACAGAGTACTGAGAATGAGAACTTTTATTCTATGTCTCAGAACCTTAGGTTAACAGTTGCTGATGTTAAAGATATGTATATCTAAAAATAGATTTTGAACAATATAGCTAAGGACATCATATTTGTTCAAAACAATTGGGATTGAAGCCCAATTGTCAAGTAATTTATTTGGAGATTCCTTTGTTTTCAGCCATTTGTTTCATTGATTTAGCTTCAGTGTTCTCCAGTAATCCATATATAGATTAATTTAAACTAAATTTCTTTAGGTGAAAGAGGAAGTATAAAATGTTCAGTCCTACAGGCTTAGCCACATCATACATTTCAATTTCCATGTCTCTGTCATCCCATTCATATACTGCAATAGCCCTATCTAGCACAACCATTCTAATTCCTTCTTTCCATTGCCTCGCAGGTCTTCCTTTCCTCTTTATTTCTTGAATTATAATTTAAGGTTCCTTTTTGTCACGTTTGCTCTCCCATTCTTTCCACTTAATCATACCATAATAACTGCATAGTTTCTGACCTCTCAGTACTTGTGAACATCCTTTGGGTTCATCTTCAAATTTCTGCATTGAACACACATTGTAATTTTTTAGGATGTCTACTTCCACTCTCTCAATTACCATTTTATCTTTCTTTATCAAAATGTTTAGCAATTTACTTTTCTTACAGAGCTGGCTAAAGCCAATCCTTAGACTTGGAGGGGTCAATCTTTATAATAGCAACTATTGACTACAAGGTTATACACAAGAGACTACAAGACTGTGTTTATTAATGGGAAACAACAAGAGTTTCTTTCACAATTGTCAAAAGTAGAAATTTACTTTATGTGGGGATGCAAAATAAGAGCTGAAGCTTTCCTGGCATCATATCTCTTCTTGGGCTTCTAAGTTATAGATATATTATGAAAGGCAATCATCTTCATATTCATTTTTATTTTTGTCGTCATTCTGGCACTAAAATATGGAGAGCTAGACTTCCATTTCTTCAGTTTATTTTGACAAGTTGAAATGTTGGTTTAAAAACCATAAATTTATCTGGCAAGAGGCCTGAGAAAATTTAGAGATGCTATTAAAGGCAGTTAACATTTGAATATGCTATGAATCACTAGACATTTGTTATTTAAGGTTAAAATTTTGGTGTAAAATTGTGCTTTGCACCTTCATTAAATAAGCCCCAATTGTTTTCAAAATTATTTCTGAATTATTTCTTTCAATATTTGTCAAATTACTGCACAAAAACACAATAAATGCATGAATTTGAGACAATACCTGAATGTTTTACAGCAGTGTCTTTAAGGTAATTTTCAATACTCCTTCCAATTAAAACCAATTGAGTACAATATGCAACATTTTAGCTGTCTGTTAGTGTCTATATATGATTATAGTAAATTATGCCTTTGTTGAAATATTTGTTTTAGCTTAGGGGTAATTTCAAAACGTAAGTTGCAAATGCTTTTGTCTGTACATATGCAACATTCCAAAATTAATATGGAATGAAGGCCTAACAACATTTCATTCAGAAATGTTTGCAGGCCGCTGAGGAACTGAGTAAAGTAAAAACTCATTCTTTATTTTAAGTAGTTTTGAATGATACTGGTGTTCAGTTTTAGCTTTTTTAAGCTTTGACATAATACCTGGATCAAAATCATCTTTTCTTCAAAATAGCTTTGGCAACTATTGATATTTAAGCCTCTTAAGCCCAAATGGTGTAACTCATATGAATTTAATTTTGAGAATAGGAAAGTTTTACTCTATTTTTAATAAAAAAAATTGATTTGATATATTTTGAAGCTTTTTTGCACTAATGTTTCAGCAAAGTAGTTATTCTAACCTATGTTGTCAGTTTTCAAAACTTTTAAAACTATTTTCTACTTTTTTGGGACTTTGTTTGATGTTATACCACTTGTGATATGAACAGGGAAAAGATTCTCTTTATAGGGAAAAAAAAAAAACAGCCTTTTAATTTAAGAGCTATTTATTCTAATCTTAATACAGTATTTTACTGTACATTATAGCAATATCATCTTCAATAATTTCTTCTACATCCAGTGGCCCAATGTCTGTAGCATCATCTGCAGTCAATAGACTCCTGAAGTAAGGATGATGGATAGATGGGATGAATAATAAAAGGTCTTGCACATCTTTTTTCTTCTTCTTTGTTACAGGCCTTAGACCTATGTACAGTTTTCTTGAGATATGTTAGTAAGATTGACTGGTCTGTCTCATTTATGTGCAGGTTTGAAGTTTAGTTCTGAAAATGGCATTTCTTCGGAAAGAGTTTCTTTGAAAAAAATTGAAAATGGTTCGATATTGGATCCATTGCTTTGTAGCCATAATACAGAATGTTTTTCTGTATCAACCTTTCTTTTGGTGATTTGTTCTAAATGATTTCCCAAAGACAAAAAGTTATCATGAGTCATTACAGTTACATGAAAAGGATTTTTCTTCCTAGATTTTGCAATTCCTGTATACAATCATTGGGACAAAATATCTGCTGAGTCCTACTGTAGTTTCCTATTGAAGTAAAATCACAGTTGCTGGGCAGGTAAGAATGACCGCTTCCCATAAACTTCTGGTCAATAATTTCAATGTTATTATCTTTGCTTAGAACCGATTTCATCATCATCATGGCAATATTCCAGTTTCTATTTTGCCCAGTGCAATTATCACTATACATTACATTTTTTTGCAGCAGAAGCTCTGGTTTCAATGTGCTTGACCAGACGTGCACCTTGTGATCCATTTATTGCATCCCAACAGTACATAAATCCTAAATTTGAGGAAAGCTCGTGGCATCCTAAATTATAAATGTATAGGTTGCATTTATAATAGGCCACTTGATAATTTAGGACACAGAAGAGACTTTGAATTCATAGGAAAATGCATAGTAAGAGTATTATTAATGGCCTTTTGAGTGTCTTTGTTCATGGCATCACAAGCTTTCTGCCTGGCAAAGATGCAGTTCATGTTCTTGTTCTAGTCTTCTTCTTTCTTCTTCATTTGAAAGATGCTTAAATTTATTAACAAAAATATCACATTTCACACAAGTATCCTTGTGAGGGGCATAGAAGTGCAAGTTGAATTTGTTGTTGAATGTTCTATCATAAATATGTTTGCCAAGGGGCTCTCTTTTTTGACCTTGAACATAATCTTTGTTCAAATTGTACAGCAATTGAACATTTAGCTCCTCAGACAAGTATGTCCTATTTGGGTTGGGGCTCCTGTGTAGCATGACTGATACACAGAAACTTTAAAATGTGCTCATGAACTAAAACCATTTTCTCTTCTGGAAATTAATTAGAAGGCACCTTTTTTCCCTCATTGATCATCATCCAGTAGTATCCTGCAGGACACTTTTTTCAAGGCATGTGTCATCCAGCCATCTGACATTTTTAGTGTCTCAAGAAAATATTTCTTGCATACAATCTTGCTTGTTCCATTTATATTCAAATAAAAAATGTTTGATGTTGGTTTCCTGAGTTTTTCACCTGTCTGTGGCCAATGGTGTTGGGGAATCTGTTGCTTAATTGGTCCACATAAAAAGGAATTTTGTGCAGAAAAAGATCCGATGTTCCAAAAGGATTCCAACATTTATTTTCTTTCATCTCTGAAATGTTATGAAAGCATTTTTTCCTGCAGTTACAGTTTGTGTTACTAAATTGTTTGCAACACTCACACTCTTGTTGTGTATGTTTGCCCAGAGTTTCTCTTTCTTTTCCTCCCTGAATTTTTAATCTTATGCACTTGTCTTTTTCTGCATCTTATATGCCTAACTTGAACTTCTTCATTGTGGTCAGGTGTCATTCCTCTTTCTTCGTACTCACTGTTATCTAAAATAAATAAGCAAACATCAGGATAAAGGGACATGCAGAATAGTTTTAAAAAACAAGAAAAGTTTGTACTTCGCAATTAGTCATCAAATTATCAAAATTAAAATTTGTATTTTCCAAACCTTTTTTAATGGCCAATAATAATTAAATACATAAACAGAATAAGTTATTAAATTTTTGAATCCAGTTGCATGTTTAGATTAACAATTATATATGTGATGTTTCAATAAGGATTTAAATGTTTATAACATTAATGGTGTAGCTCCTTTTGAGGTTATAGGTCTAAGCTTTAAACATGAAGTTCACTAATGTAATTACCCTTTGTGGCTATTCCTTTAAGTTACATTGCTTAATTTATAGGTATGATACACTTTAATAATAAGCCAATAAAAAAAAATCTTACCTGAACTAGAAGAGTCATAATCTGTTGGAATACATTCATTACTTGATACATTTTCAGCCAAAATGCTTGGCTCACCAACACTGCTCTCATGATTGCTCATAATGACACATCAAAACTTAAACCTTTTACACCTAAGCCATTAAAATATCTTTTAGTTATGCAGTTTCAACACTTCTAGATAAGCAACAAGTGGTTGAAGTGAAAATAGTCACTGGCACAATATACACCACTTTAGCTCTCATCCAATAGATAATGCCACTCACTGCATAAACTACTGCTGTTACCTTATGGTTGCTAAGGTAACTAGAATTTACACCTCTTGTGCTTTAAACAGAATGCAACTTGCTGAACACTTCTAAAGCATTAACTCCAAAAAACCAAACATTGGACTTACACCACTTGGGCTTTAATAGGCTGATTTATATTTTTGGCACAAAACATTGGTGTTATGGTTAGACTTTTTTCACCATTGCTGGAAAACATATGACATGGATAACACATTGAGCTTCAAAGTGTACCTTTTAATTATGGAGTTGACACTCTTCTCACTAATTTAGGTCTAAATGAAGACTAATGTAAACAATTATGTGTCGTGTGAAGATTAACTCAATACACACTTGAAACAAAAGCCTTTCATCCTCTTTTGTGACCTGCATAAAAAGAAAATGCCAAAATTGGCATACACACCCTTTTCAATAGAAATCATATATGTGCCACAGCAAATTTTCCATTTATTTAAATCAGCTGTTGTGCATAATCTAGACCTCTAGGCCAGTTGTGACATCATCGTATGTTGCCAGCCAGTCCCATGCTAAATCATCTGAGTTTCCTTTATTGGTATTGTATGTATTTGGTAAAAGGCTTCATAGTATGCATGCTTATGCCTATTGCTTATGTTTGTTATGTAAGCAGAATTACATTGCATTTTGGTTATTGGTTTAGGTACAATAATAACATGACGAAAAACTGATATAATTAATAAATATTCATTCTGTTTAAAATATGTACAAAATATAACTTGTCAAACAATGATAATATCTAATATGCAATAATTTTCAAAAAGCTCAATAATAAATTATATATTTCAATTTGTTGACCACAGTCCAATTAACATCCCCATCTTTAAGAAAGGTGATTATGATGATATTTAACCAATTCTTAAAGTGTGATTAGAGTAACAAGTTTCATAAAAATCAATTTGTTTGCCACTCTTGAGTGAAAAGGTACTATACGCATATACAAACACATTTTAGTATCTAATATTAAAAATTGCCAGACTTAATTTGATTAAGTATAGCTAAGCTAGATAGTCTGCATCTTACTAATTTTGTGAGTACCTTTCAAAAACATGAATATCATGAAAATGCTTCAACAAGGAACCTCCAAATAAAGTATTTTGGTTTTGAAAAAATGCACAATTACAATGTAACTGTGAAACACTGTTCCAAAACACAGGTTGACAATAAGCAGGAAAAGATGACATGCTGCTGAGGTATTAGTGAGTAAGTCTCTCCTGAAAATTAGTTAGAAAGGTCTACAAATCTTGTTATATCTTGTTTGCCAATCATATGAAATGTGATTAAGGCAAGTCTTAATCATACATTGCTTACCCTTATGAAGGTTCATAAGGTTGATCACTAATAGAAAACAAAACCGGGCTTGTAGGCCATGATCCACTGGGCTTCTCCTCTTGTTTAACAGATGTTTCACCTGCGTCTGCAGCAAGCATTTTCAATGACATATACATCTCTCTCAATAGCACAAGGCCATGGAGGAGATATATATACACCATTGAAAATGCTTGCTGCAGATGCAGGTGAAACATCTAGGAAACAAAGGGAGAAGCCCAGTGGACCACAGCCTACAAGCCCAGATTTGTTTTCTATTAGTGATCATAATACAGGCTGTGAAAGCATTCAAATTTTAATGTTTATAAGGTTAACAACATAATAATTATGATGAAAACCAACACAGATCCTAATGAAAAAAGGAAGGGAGGGAGGACCAAGTCTACTTTGTGACTTCTCTATGCAGAGGCATATATAGAGAGCACAATGGGGAGGAGGAACATACTGAAACAGGCATAGCTGAAACTCATAACATCATTGTACTCTTATTCCATGGTCACTATGTAGATTTATCCAAGTAAGAGCAATATCAACTGGATCACTGACCATAGTATATCGATCAGTGGCAGCTACTGTAATAGAGCACAAGAGCACATAAAGACCCAAACTTTTGACACTTGTAGATTTTTTTTTCTTTCTTTGAATGCTGTTAAATGTAGCATATACATGGTAATTTCAAATATACAGCATTTAAATCTACTGTACCTCTGCCCTCAACTCAATGAAATGTGGCATCAATGTTGGTAACACATGAATTGTGCATGTTTTAAGTAACTTTTGCGCATGCATGACTGGAATGACATAATGGCCTTATGTACCAAATACATATGTAGTGTGCATACTGGAAAGTGTGCATGAATGACCAAGCTTTTTTTCTTGGCACACCAGCAGTTCAATTTAACATTAATGACACCAAATGGTAGTTCACTGTGGTAGATATCAAGATCTCTAGAGAGCAGTAAGTTCATGCTTCATAGCTATCCATTTTTAATAAGTGCAATGGCTGTAATAATGTGCCAATCCTGCTATCTTTTGACTTTGGCAAAAGTAGATAAGGCACATGTGTATGGAACCTCATATTTAAGACTATCCATATTTTCAACTGTAATTTAATTTCCACATTACTTTGCTCTTGCCTTAGAATGTTGTACTTAATGATGTACACAGCAAACAGTCGCAAAACTGCTCTTTCTTTTGTAAGACAACTTATGCATAAGTTTAATCATTATTGTTATTATTGTTGTTGTTGTGTGAGTGGCTGCAGTTGTATCAACTTGTTTGTAACCATAACTTGGAGAAGATGCTATTTTCTTTCTAGAGCTATTTGACGCTCAAACTTTGTTAACACCCAGAATGTATACTCATGAGCCATTACTGATATTGACTAAATAAAAATTTTGATGGGTTAGTATGATGAACAAATACATTTTTAAGTATTTATAGGACCAAAGACAAACAAGAGTACATGGAGACCAAATTTTCCAGTCAGACCATTAGTAATATGGAGAAATCCATTCAGAAGTTTCCTTTTCATTTCACTACAATTACAGAGGATGCTCTATACCATTTAGTACTAAGTACATATAACTAAACATGTGCAGAGAATAAAATGAGTGGAGTGAGCTTTAATCAATCTTGCCAACCAATGTATGAAATTATAATTTTCCAAAAGAACATGCTACATTCCCTGTCATCTTCCATACTTACCACAATGTTAATGCACACAGTGCATATAAAAAGAATGGAATATGACGTAATTTCTTAAAACTTTAATTACCTATAGAATTTTTTTTTTTACAAAAGCTGTTCAAGATAAATCACACAATATGATACCAATGTTTGAAAAAATATATAATTCAGGTATACAGAGTGATAGTAAAGCAAGCTTTTTAAAATGGCTCTTTATTTTATTATTTACATATTCCAAATCTCAAAAAATTTCATATATGAAGAGTAGAAATTCCATTCAATAATGAATAGTTTCTATTTTTGAACTGAAAAGCTTTAAACATGGTTTTCCTCAGAAACTGTGAAAAATAGAATTTCTAATGGTGTTTGGTTATAGGGACAGAAGGAGAAGTTAACAAGAGACATGTGATTTATTTAATGGTGTGCATCAGAAAAGAAATGTAACACAATCACAATTTGGAAACAGTAAAAAGTTCAATGAAATCAAAAGCATAGCAGAAAAAATAAAATTTCCAAGACCCAGAATGTTATAGTTGGAGAAAATGTCTCAATATGTTGTTAACCATCAAAGAAAATCTACATAGATCTACAAAAGTTTTTGGAGTCACTTGAAGTCCTAAGAGTATGAGGATAAACCAAGAAATATTGAAGAACTGTAAGGAAAAATGAGATGTATAATGGAATAAATCAGTCATATAAATGTCAGGAAGTCAATAGACTATTTTATGATAGACTGGGACATGTTTTTTGTGAATAGTTCTCATTTTGAGCACCTGCTGAAAATTTGGTATTTAGTTTAATTTCATGGCATATATACTCCTGTTAAATTGGAGAATTCCTATTAAATTTAGAAATACTCTTCCATGAAACAAGTTTAATAATTTAATGACAAAGAAACAGCTAAATGGGTAAAATTTATAGGTACTCATATGTAAATGTTTTTGAAATTTGGAATATTAGTATTAAAAAAAAGTAATAAAAGCATGTAACTCCATGGCACGACAGCTCACAGGGAACCTTGGCCTACTGCCCGGCCGCTGCGTCCCCCATCTCAGTCCACTTCAGACGTCATGGATGGGGTGCAGTAGTGGAGGGTGAGACATAGTCAGCGCCTCGAGTCCCCCCGGCCGGTTAATGCGGTCCTCATGACCTGGAGCCGCTACTTCTCCACCAAGTAGCTCCTCAATTGGCCCCCCCAGGGACCTTACGAGGCTGAGTGCACCCCGGGCCAGGTCTCCCAGCGGGAGAAAAATCCCCAAGCCGGTACTGGGGATCGAACCCAGGTCTCCCACTTGGTAAGCAGCAACGCTACCACCGCGCTAAGGAGACGACCAATAAAAGCATGTGCTAAACACTATAAAAATAATAATAAATAAATAAATAATAAATATTTTTTTTAAAAAAATATTTCTCTAGCTGTTTCAAATATAAACTATTCTCACAAAAGATTATTCTTTTATCTACATCATGCTAATCAAGATAATGTTAACAGAATTGGTCTTATTACTTTCTTCATTGTAAATAGAAGGGAAATAAGGGAATACATTATGCTAAAGCAATAGTCAAATCTTTTAAAAGTTGGTTGTTATATGAAACAGTTTGAGGTTTGGTTTGCTTTCTATGGACCCATTTGAGAAAATGTAGTTTAAAATTGAAACCAATAAAAGGAATGTCTCAAAAGCGGTCAACTCTATAAGAAAAATGCATATGACATAAATTATGTGTTTTAGCGAGTTCTATATTTCTTGTGCATTAAGGTTTTGTCTATCTCTTACAGTTTAACCATTATGCAAACTTCTGCAAAATTCACCCAGAATGAAGAGGTCTTCAGAGGGTATTCCCAGAAAATTCAAAATATACATTTTATTTGTGATGTAAATATCTTTAATATACAGTATTTTAATTAAAATCATTGGAGCCATTTTTGAGAAAAACAAAATTTCCAAAAAATTTTCCATGTAAAGGGTAGTTAGTGGTAGGGGATTTTTTGAAAATCTTCATGTCGCATCCTTGGAAGATACTAAACATAAATACCAAGTTTGGTTTTTAATGGCCTTTTTATTTTTGAGCTATGCTGTCCATAGATTCATGCTCACATACACATACATGGACTTTTCTCTAAAATGCTTTTTTTGGACTCAGGAGACCTCAGAACACATATTTCCTGTGAAATCTCAATACCAAATTTTTGGGTGGAATGCAATACCTTCACTAGCTACCATGTACATTGTATGTACATACGTGCTAGAGAAAATAAAAATAATAAAAAAATAACTTCACTATCATATGCTGTATAAATGAAGATTAAAAAAAAATACTCTAAAATTTAAAGAAGTTTTAACTAACAAGTAACATTCCATGATTTTTATACACATTGTAGAGTATTTTTATTTACTTATTTATTAACCAGTACAACTGTGGACAAAAAAATGAGTCATCTCCAGATTCCATGTCTTGATTGAAGAGCTTCATGTATCTTCGTAAAAGCTGGGTTCACATGCACACAAAAGAACTGTACAATGATATGTGACTGACAGCATAATGGTTAATTAATGACTACCTACTGAAAAGAGATCATAGAACAACATTATGTTAACCAAGAGGTTATAAAGGACTTGCTTTCACTCATAAGTTCCTTGGTTCAAGTTGCTGATGTTTGTCATTTTTTTTTATGTTTGTTAATTTTATGACTGGGTATATGAGGGTTGGGGCAAAAGTCATGGCAACTAGTTTTTTTCTTGTAGATATGTGAACGGATCACAAATGTATATGTGTCGTGTGGAAGTTTTGCAGGCATAGTGTGTATGCAGAACAACAGATGGTACTGTGATAGCTGGTAGTAGCGTAGTGAGGGCTGTGAAATTAGTCAGTTGGTGAGTGTCGTGCAAGATGGAAGTAGCCCGTGTTGAGCAGCGCATTTATATTAAAATAGCCATTCTCTGAGGAAGAAATGCAATGGAATGTCACAGTGAATTAGTCAAAGCCCTTGAGAATAATGCCCTACCATACCATACAGTAGCACGGTGGGTAGAAAAATTTCAGTAAGGACATGTGTCAACCAGTGATCAGCAAAGTTCAGGACGACCTGTTAGTGTGCGGACCGACTTGGAACGTGCCATCATCGATGTTCCTGGATGAAGACAGCCGATGGATGCTACTGGAATTAGAGAGGGCAAATGGCATCGAGAAATGCACTGTCCACAGGATATTGCATAATGAGCTGCAACTATGCAAAATTGCATCGCGGTGGGCACCGCATTCATTGTCGGAAGTTCAAAGGTGGGTGCGCTATGCAATATGCCCCAACCACTTTGCATGCTGGCAATAGAGGACAGCGATCAATTCTTGTCATGAATAATTGCCATCGGTGAATTTTGGGTCAGGGCATACGAACCAGAACTGAAACGTCAGTTCACAGAGTGGCAACCTGCTGGATCACCAAGGAGGCAGAAGTTCCATCAGAATCCTTCAAATTGTCAATTGAGGGTGATCGTTGCGTATGACGTCAGAGTTGTCATTATTTGCCACTTTGTTCCACATGGCAGAACAGTGACCGCACAGTACTCTAGGGACTTCCTGGTGCAACAGGTACGACGTTTCGTTCGGGAGAAACGTCTGGATCTTGTGGGTAGTGCAATAATCCTGCACGGCAATGCAAAACCACATAAAGCAGAGTATGTAGGGCAACTACTGCAACGTTGGTGATGGGAAGAATTGGAGCACCCACCGTATTCTCCTGACATTTAGCCCTGTGACTTTGATCTCATTTAAAAGATTAAGGAACCACTACGTGGTACGTGGTTTGCAGCACGAGAGGACATTGCTAATGCTGTGGGTGAACAGATGACCCAATTCACACATGTTGCAGAAAATGCTGCGGAAGCTGGTATTCAGCGCCTCCCACATCATTGGCAGCTGTGGTGACAGTAACAGGGGATTACTTTGCAGGTCTTTAGGCCCAGATTGTCATGTCAACTGGATTTGTACTATGTTGCCATTCTTTTGCACCGTGAAGGCCATATTGCCCTGTATACTACCGTAATAAATTAGTGCGTTACAATATTCAGTACTTTTCATTGTCCACACATGTAGTTAACACTTTGTCCTTTCGTCTGTATATGTCACATTTTCCAACTGGACTGGTATCTTCAAGAAAATAAATAGTTGCCATGACTTTTCCCCCAACCCTCGTATATAACATAATATTGTATTAATATACACTATTATCTTCTAAAACTGAAACACAAAAATAAACATAATTAATATCGAGTGTATGAACCCTCAGCCCTATAACTAACCTAAATCTTCAGCGCATAGACTGAATTAAATGCCTGCAATAATGTGGACGAGGAGCTATAAGATCCCAGGCTTCTTGAATTTGTGCCCAGAGGTCATCTTTTGTCCTTCACCCATTTACAGGTAAATTGGAGCACAGCTCCCTTTTTACCTCAGTCCAATACATTCTCAGCAGGGTTAAAATCTGATGAATAGGAAGGGCAGTCGACCACTCTGATATCCTACCTCTCTGAAAACCAATTTGAAACCTTTTGACATGTGTGAACAGGATGATTATCCTGTACAAATTAAAAAACTCCATCAGGATATCTCATCCTCACAGAGGGATTCAAAATACGGTGTACTGTGCAGTGTTCAGTGTATTCAGCTGCCACAACTATACTGTCCCTTGATATCCTGTCCCAACATAATACAGATACACAATCATGATGGAATTGTGAAGTCACATATTTTATATTATATCAGGACCCCTTTGGATGGTAAACTATCACCTTTCCCTTATTTGTGGAAGAAAATGTCACCTCGTCTGAGAATGCCAGTTGCAGTTGGCATTTTCCTGTTGTATCAATTTGTGGAGGGTGTGTTGACCACAGGAAAAAAAAAAATTCCTACCTCCCAAAAAATTGTATTTGCACAAAATTGGATTCCTAAAAATGTTTCAAAACATTGGTTTTCTTAACAATACTTTTAGTATTTCTTCATACTATACAGATTCCATTTTTTTGCATTGAGAAGGAACTGTTCATGCCTGATGAGTTTGCATACCATTCTGTGTACCACATGCTAATGGGTTCAGCATATTGCCATTCGGTAGAATAAACCCTTAAAGAAGTATCACAATAATTATCATATTATTAAATGTACCAAATATAGTGTTTGAAATAAGTATGTCTGAAATAAATAGCTGCTGTGTGTTGATTCAACATCATTAAGAGAAGAAAGAAAAAAAAAAGTTGCTATAAGCGAGAAGCAAACCCACAGCCCCCACCATAGGTGTAACCTACATTTTGTCACAACTCTACAGTGAACACATGTGAAAGGTAACAGGTTAATTAATGCTGTACATTACAAACTGTATCATGCTTTGTATCATTAATATTTTTATCTAATGTTGATAGTTTGTTGTTGAAAAACCTTAAGTTATGCATTTGATTATGATTATTGATCATATGGGTTAGTAATATTAAGATTTGGAACTTGTGACAATCAGTTGCTGCTGCTACAAAACTGTATCGCGGATGGTGTATATAAGGCACTCTGCCATGTAGGACTTTTGGCATTCCAGACATGACTCATTTTTTTGTCCATGGGTGTACAATGTAGCATATTATTAAATCTGAAAATACCTGTACAAGAGTCACAGGAAACAAAAATGACTCTAGTGCTTCATTATTACATATTTGGACATCTGGGGTGGGAATCTCGGGGGTCTGAAGTATTGCTGTTTGGTTATATACTCACTTTGTGTCTGTGATGGCTTTAAGATTAATTGGATGTGTAACTCCAACTAATGTTCGAATCGGAATAGCTTCGTGAACATCCCAAACCATAATTTCTTCCCTCTCAGTTGATACAGTAACAACAAAATTATGATTTTCTGCTAATCTGGTCACAAGATCAAAATGACACTGCTGCTCCAGGTCTTCAGTTTCACTTGCAGCAGAAACAGACAGCTTCTCTGACATTATTTTCCCAGCTTCAGATCCTTGTTCTCCACCGACCAGCGGTTGTAGAGGTAAAAGGGATAGTGCTGAAGGATTGCAGCAAACTTCATACAATTCTTTAATAAATTTGTATCCTTCAGGTGATTCCAAGTTTGAATCAGTTTTATTTTTAATGTTTTTTAAGTTTTTGTCATTCTGACCAAATATGGATGAGAGATATCCATAGAACTGAGAATAAAACTGTCTCCCATCATAAGCTAATGCACAAGCACTTTCTTCTAAACACTTCCTGAGCAGTTGCAGGTCTTTGTCCAGTTGTTTACCAGCTGTTAACAATGCCATCTCTTCTAGTGTTATGTCCTCAAGAACCTGGAAACAATTAACACTGGTCAAGAGTAAAGAAAGAGGCAAAAAATTTGAAACTATTCATGTACTTAAACAAACTTATGAGGCTAACAATAAAAAAAAAATTATGGAAGTATAATTTGAAATAGTGACAATTGAAATGCGAAATCCTTAGCGTGGTGGTAGCATTGCTGCTTGCCAAGCAGAAGACCTGGGTTCAATTCCCAGTGCCAGCGTGGGGATTTTTCCCCCTCTGGGAGAACTGGATCAGGGTGCACTCAGCCTCTTGAGGTCCCTGGGGGGCCAATTGAGGAGCTACTTGATGGAGAAGTAGTGGCTCCAGGTCGGGAAGACTGCATTAACTGGCCAGGTGGGTTCAAAACGCTGACCACATCTCACCCCCCCAATACTGCACCCCATCCATGACATCTGTAATGGATCGAGATGGGGACGCAGCGGCCAGGCGGTAGGCCAAGACTCTTAGTGAGCTGCGCCATGGAGTTGTTTGGAAAAATGAGGGAGACAAAATACATTAGAAAGATAAAAGAAAAGCTAAAATAAGAAACATTACTAGTGAAGCAACTACAACAAATGTAAGACAGCACATCACATTAAGAGAAGACATAGCACAAAGTGCCATAATGTACTATGATGAACTCTACCAATATCCCATCAAGAATGTAAATAAGGGTCTAAAATTCATGAAAAAATCCATAGAGCAAGTCTCACCAACCACACTGATTCTCAGGAGTGAAATACAAAATGCAATTACAAGAATGAAAAATGGGAACGCTCTAGATGAAGGCAAGATAACAAACAAACTTCTAATAATAGGAGGGGAAGATCTAGTAAAAGCTTCAGTGATATCCTAATGTTGGTGATCATACCCCAACAATGGCTCAAAAATAGTATCACCCTCTTACACATGAAAGACTCTAGCCTTTATGGATTACATTAACAACTACTGCCCAATTTCCATAATGCTGGACATCTACAAAATATTCTAAATAATTATGAGAAGAATGAATTACAACATAGAGGAAAACCAATGGGTAGAACAAGAAGATCAGGCTATTTCACAACTGATCATTTGCAAGCCTTGACACAAATTGTGGAAAAATCAGAAGAGCACAATCAATAAAGCTTTCCTAGATTCACAGATTTCCAAAAAAGCATTTTGACTTAGCGAGTATGTTCCATTGCAATAACACTACAAGCACAAGGGATAGAAGGGATAAGGGACATTAGAATAATAGCAAAAATATATAGAAATACCATTGCAACCACCTAAATGGAAAGACATGAAAGACGGTCACAAATACAAAGAGGAATAAGGCAGGGAGATGTAATATCATCCAAACTCTCTTAGATGGCACATTTAGAAACATCATCGGAGGCTACAGCATTAGCTATAAGACAAAAATCTCTCAAATTTAATATTTGCAGATGATATCGTTCTACTCAGTAACACCAAGATAAAACTACAAGGAAACCCTCAAGAATTAAATGAGCTGAATGAAAAGCAGAACTCAAAATGACTTGAAGAAAACCAAATAAATTGTGTAGAAGAATTTGTAGATCTAACCCCAGACATCCCAATAGCATATGTTCAAGAAATTCGCTTCCTTGGTCAGACCACATCATCAGGAAACACAAGCAAAAAAATAGAGAGACGCGTAGCGCAGAGGCTGTGCCATGCTCTAGTGGTTAGAGCATTTGCCTCTCATCCAGATGGCCCAGGTTTGCTCCCAAGTGACCTTATGAAAGATTTGTGGTGAACAAAGCGATGCAGGGGTGGAATTTCTCCAGGTTCTCCAGTTTCCTCCACCATCGCATTCCATTAGTGCTCCATCTTCATTCCATATATCATGAGTGTCCATTGCCTTCGATGTCATATGTAGTAAAAGTGGGCATAGCAGCAGCATGGGAAAAATTCTGGGCATTGAAGTTTATACTGTTAGAAAAATCATATAGGTAACCTAGAGATTGAAAGACATGTCGTGGATATGTATACATTGCCAGAACTATTGTATAGTGCACAAACATGGAACACCACTAAAAGATACATAATTTTGGTGCAAATGCGTTTAGAATGAAAAGAAAAATACTAGGTGTAACATGGAAAAACAAAATGAAAAATAAGACAATAAGATGGATATTAAAAAAAACAGATATGGTAATAACTAGTAGAATTTTGAAATGGAGGGGAGCAGACCATATCATGCAAATAAATTGCAATACATCCTCTATCTAGCATTAAGCTGTAAAATTACCTAGAAATTCATATACTTGTGATTTTTTGGGGTCCTCTACTAACATTTATAAAGTAAGATGTAAGATAATTTGATAACAGAATTAGTACAAAATTTTTCATTATAATGAGTAAGTAATACAGAGCACAAACTTATATATTATATGCCACCAAAAGAGCCTGAGATGGTAGTGTAAAGAAACCTAGATCCATATCACATTAATTGTTTTCCTTCCAAGATTTTGAAATTAAAATACGATGGCTGATGGCTGTATGTAGTAGAATACTTACTGCATGCAGTTACTTGAAATATACTAATTATATTATTTGGATCATTTTGTTTCTCAAAATATACTTTGAGGGGGGATTTAGTATTATAATGCATTCCCACATAAATTGAACAGATTTCCACTTACCTGAAAAACATTTGATCCACATAGCTTGAGGTACAACCAGGAATGATTGTAGAGGAATTGCTGTTTCAAAGAACCATTCAGCTGAAACATCTGGTATGGAAGTTCATCCAACTTACGCCGGTTGAAGCTGAAACAAAAACTGATTTTTGTAATTAATTTATTAATGAAACTACATTATGCTGGGATACTGTGAAAGCTTAGAATGACCTTGTTTTTGTGCACTATATTTTTTTACATAACTACAGACTTTCTTTGCATACTTGAAAGGATACAATTTTTAGATCTTCAGTCTCTCATTGGTAATTCACTTAAACTTTACAGAGGCAGATGCCTTCCTTTTAGCTTTAGAGCATCAAAATACTTTAAAATAATTTCTACATAGATAATAGTCACAAACGTTTGCTTTATAAAAATTTTTCAAGAACATAGTATTAATAGTATTTATCAGATAAATGTATGAAAATATTTTTAATGAAAATTTATTCCATACTTTCATTATATTAAAATTATTGTAACAATTTTTTTATATCAATAGCTGCAGAACAACTTTTTATTCCTCTCCATTTTGATGCTTTTTCACTCAATTGTTGACTGCTTTGGATGCTTTCTAATCCATGCACACTCTCTGAGCTCTCTGTTGCAAATGAACTCCTCCAGCCCTGGCTGCTCTCCTTATATCGTCCCCTTCCCCCAATTACACAGTAAGAAACTTCATGAACTGGAGTGGCTCTTACCGTTTTTATGTTCTGATATAAAGTTTACTCCTAGAGTCTTTGGACCCATTGAGCTGTCTTCTGGTCCTCAAGATTCTTGAAATCAACTGCCTGGTGAAGGCAGAGATGGAAAGGCTGACTATACAGATACTTGTGGAAGTGTTCCAGCACCTTTATTACTGTCAGGAACTTTCACTTGCTTTTCTGTCTTCGAAAGCATCTGCTGTAGTAGCTATTACCTATTCCTGGCCATCCTGAACATGTACACAATAAAATTGCTGCCAGGTTGTGAAATAAGACAGGCGCATTGCAGAGGGCTGACTTAGGTGCCTGGAACATGCTTTCGAATTCTTCTGGTCACATGTGAGGTCGGTGCTCTTCCATGATGAGTGTGGGGTTTTGCAATGTTGGAGAAACTGTAACAAACCAGCAGTAGTAGTTACTTAGGCCCAAGAGACTTTGCAACTCTCTCTTATCTTTCTGACAAGACCAAACTCTCACTGCCTGAGCTTTTTGATGCGCTGGGCCTGATGTGAGACCAAGTAGTTCATCTTCTTGTAGAACAGTTGGTACATGTTCAGCTTCAGGTTAGCTGCCTGCAGCCTCTGCAATGTCTTGATCAGGTTTTTGAGATGAGTTTGATTTGTCAATGATGATATCTGGATATAGCAGGCAGGCATCATATATTAATCTCTTTATCAGTGACTCCATATGGTGCTGGAAGGAGCCTGGCACATTGCAGAGGCCAAAAAATAAATGCTAAAGCCCTTGGGCTGTAAAGAATGTGGTCTTCTCCTTCTCTCTGGGATCTAGGGCCACCTGCCAGTATACTGATTTCAAGTCCAAAATGAGAACTACTGGAAACCAACAAGAGTGACCAGGGTTTATCAATCTGGTGTAAGTGAAAACAGTCCTTTTAGGTGATGGCATTCATCTTCCTATAGTCCATATAGAGGTATTGCTCACTGTTCTTCTTCTTCACCAAGACTACAGAGGAATACCAAGAACAGTTGAACTGTTTAATAATTTCTCTGGATTTCATGTTCTTCAGTATGACTTGTACCTCCATTTGCTTTGTGAAAAGAACACATCTTGGAGGTTACTGAGTAGGTAGGCATCTCCAGTGTTTATGTGATGGATTACTAGGTCAGTGCAGTCATAATTGCCATTGCCTCAGCTGAAAACAGACTGGTACCACTTAAGTACATGCTAGGCCCTCTCCAGTTGTGTCACAGTCTGATGGTCAACTGACTTCTTCAGCAAGAATTTCAGGTTGGAGCACTCGATCTTGCGACGGTGCTAACTCTTTGGATACACTGCATGGTGAAACACTTGCAACTGGCTCACACTTCCCCAACTCCGTTCCCTTCTGGATTCCCTGATCAGTTTGCAACAGATTCAACAGCCTCAAGTACACTTCCTCCCAGTAGGGAAAAATGCCCTGCCAATGCATAATCTGTTCAATGGTGTCTTCCATGAAATCCAAAAACCTGTTCCTTGATATTGGTTCTCCTGGTGAGCTTTCACCACCACCTTGCTTCTTGCAGGCACAACTACACTGTCTGTTAGGATCACTCTGCTGTTTCCCTGACATTTGAGAGGGTTCTGGAGCATCAAATTGACTGTCGCCTCATGGCTCCTGAGAGCATCCTGTCCCAATATAACATCCTCAGCCATACTCGCAATGAACACCTTCAGGCTCACATTCCTCCACTCCAGCAGGGCCTGGTTCTTCACAGATAAGGCGTTACTAGCTGGTAGGGCTGACTAGGTTTACACGTCAGTAAGTCTTCTCTGTCTGATTACAGTCATGGCTATACCTGTGTCTACTAATATTTGGTACAAGTTTTCTTGTATTCAGCCGTCTGGGATAAGAATGTCAACCACTCTTCTGCCCAAAGCATGCAGCATCACTCGAGGAATTGGCAACGGCAGCCCCAATGTGCCCTTTGGTCCTCAAATGTTTCCTGCCAGTTGGTTGACTTGTTGTGAGTAGTGTTTCATAAGGTAAGCTGGTTGGCCACACCCTCAGAATAAGGGTGCTAATAACCTTAGAAGTTAAGCACCCTTAAACCCCAATCATCATCATTCCCAGCATACACCACTTGAAGTTTTTCATCTCTATGTTGACCCCCTGTCCCCGTCATAACAAATATGCCTGGTCTTCGAGATGGGGTAGTTGTTATCTTGACCACCTCCATCCTTAATTTGACCATAATGCCTCATGGATTGTCTCATAGTCAGCGAGCACCAGGCACCGTCATATCTAAGTGTTGTACATCCTGCAGATGAAGATTAGGCAACTTCTTGGGACACATAACAGGAGGTTCAGGGCATTGTTCACCAGTTGTTCAATTGCAAGGATGAACTCCTGCATCATCTTCCTTGGCTGTGCAACCTTGACTTGAGTGTATTCCTAGGCTGTGGTCAAACAATGGTTTATGAACCGGTTCTAAAGGACCTACCAGGTGTGTCTGGTCACTGTCAATGACAGAACCACACTTAAAATTTCTTCTACCAGTCACTTCAAGCTGGGTATCAGCTGTGTGGTTTCTTCTACTGACCATCGGTTTTGGGTGGTGATGGCAGCGAATTGTTGGAAAAAGCTTCAAAAGTTGAAATTTCAACAAATTTGTGTAACTTAATGCACACAGATGTGTCTTGTCCTAACATCTCAACCTTAAGCCTTTCATTGAGTATCTTTTATACCACTGGATAAGTTCTTTGAGCTGCCTTGACTTCTCCTTCCAGAACATCAAGCCGCTATTCCCCAATATCCTCCAGGGCCTTGGGCCATTCGAAGAGCCTTCCAGACCACTTACACATTGGCCAAAGTCTTTCACCATTTCATCAAGCTCTTCCATGTCCTTCATGTTAGCTAGTTGTTCAATGATTTTGGTTGAAAGCTTCATCTTCATCATGGAAATTTCTGTCTTCATTTCTGCTTGCATCTTCTCCATTTAGGATTTCATTTCCCTACACTTCAGATTTTATTTCCTCCATTTTCTTTGGATTCCATTTCCTTCATTCCAGATTTAATTTTAATGTCCCTCTTCTCCATTCCAGATTTATTTCAGATTTCATGGTCTGGATTTCAGTTGGTATTATTTTCATCATCTCCTCCACCTGTTTCATCCTGCTCCTGAGACCAGTGTAGCAAATGTTATTTCAATTGCTGTGAAAAATGTTAATTTCTTGTTACTTTATGCTTGTTCACTCAGTTGTCAACTGCTTCAGCTGCTCTCTATTCTAATTGCACTCTCCACTCATTCTCCACTAAGGTGCACATAATCTTTTTTTTTTTTTTGGGGCAATTATTGAGGAGTTAATTTGCTAAGTGCAAACATTTGTGACAGTGCAAGGGCTGTGCCTATACATGTGTCCACCTCTCTGCAATGCTGCTAACTAGTATCATTCTTGGTGCAAACCTGCAACAATTCAGGAAGACAAAATAGAGGGGCGACTTACATTGCATTTGGTCACAGATCTAACATGCCCATAAACTAACTCTCCCACACTTTAGTCCCCTGGTTGCACATATGGGATAAAGCTACTATACTAACTCTTATTTACCCAAATTGCTCTCATTCTCTTGGCTCTTTTGTAAGCTTCTTGCCCATTTATCTCTTACCTTTCTTAAAAATGTCCCTATCATTTTTTATTTTCCTCCCTTGTTAGTTTTTGATTATAATTACATTTTAGTTAAATTATTCTTTTATTCCATAACTCATCATGCTTTGAACATTTCACAACATATTAAACAATGAAAATCTTCCTCTGTTTTATCAAACATAATATATCTCTCCCTGGTATTATTTCCTATTCTTTTAAAAATAGTATCTCTGTTCACATTCAGGCAAGCTGTTTCTTTAAAATTGATCAATGTGGCTATATATTTTGCCCAGCCTATTTCTTTTCATTATTTTATATAACTCTAAGATACATTTATCCTCAAAGTATCCCTTATCTCCCACTTCTCTTAATCTCACATTCTCAACCTCATTTCTTTCCAAAACCCGCAGTTATTATTTTCATATAGTAGCCAGATATCCTTCATACCAATTTCTTTCAATTTTTCCTGTTTCTGAACCCATTCTGCCATCTCTTTAAACCTTTATGAAGTTTTATTATATCATCATTTAAATTTATATATATATATATGTAAGAGAACTTTAGAATTCATTCCACTATTATACTTTTTCTCCCTACTCTTCCTAGCTTTGCCAGTGTTACTCCCTTTTTGAATTCTTGGGTAGACTCAAAGCTTCCCTACAAAACAGTTTATGTGCACATCAAAGTTTAACCATTCCTTTGACACTCCCAAAATTTCCATTCTATACATCTAGACTTGACTCTGCCTCATAAAATTTTTGTAGTCATTTCATGCTCAATATGGAAGTTGTTATCAAACTTATTTTAGCAGTTTTCAGAGCCAGTTTTCCCTTCATTAGTGCATATTTACATATGTGTGTGCATATGGGTGTATGTGCATGTGGGTGTGTGTGCATGTGTATGGAACATTGTCTTCTTGTGATTATAGTTATGCTAAGTTATAAAAGCTTATCTTATAGGGGACTGGAAAGTTGAACCAGGCTTGAAAAATTAAGAAAATTATTTTTAATGGAAAGCAAAGATAAGAGGATGAAAGAAATTTCTTGAGAAAACTTCAGGTTGGCCACTTCAGGTTTTTCAGCCTTTCTTTGCACATGCACATCTGACTTCCTTTCCCAACCACAGAAACTCATCGGTGTATTGATCCATCATAACTGTTCTTTTCCACTACTTTGCTAGCGAGAAATCTAGATTGCTATGCATAGCTGCCAATTATATATTACTCAGTGGTGTAGTGATACCAGGATGCCGCCTTTTTTTCAAACCTTGTTGCCATCCCAGAAGTTTTTTTGTTCCATGAGTGACTTTTTTATTTTTAATTTAAACAATAATGCTTTTAATAGTAATTTAGAATTTTATCCTGAACTGACACTCTGGTATAACACCTTCTTTAAAGTGTAAAAGTTTGATTTTATTACACCTTAAAAAAAAATGATTTACTAACATTGTTACATTGTACTTCATTAAAATGTTACAATAATGAAACATAATTATCACTATATTTTCAATAAAATAAAAATATTAATATATCGATTCAGGACTAAGAAACAAAGCTGTCAGATACTTTTTAGAGTTGTTCTTTCTGCTTCAGATCTACTTCAGTATTGAAGTTTTGAATAATACATTTTTAACATCCCCCCCCTAAAAAAAAACCTCTAAAGATATTAGTAATTGGAGTAATATAATAATGCTATAAAATTTATTTATTTTTTCTGCCATTTCTGAGTTTGTATTAAAAATGGGAACACAGTTGATTAAAATCTGTGTTGTATTTAACACAGATTGTATTTATAAGAAAAATGCTATTATTCATAAATAAGCAGTTAGAGAGCCAGACTGTAACATGTCTTAAATTAAAATGCTCTACAGAATACTAAAGTGAAAATTTTGAATACTTTTTTAGCTTAGAAGCAGTATTAATGACTGCATTATTATGAAACAATAACATGGCACTGATTCTTTCATTAAAACTAAATAATGAAAACATTAACATTTATGTAACTGTGTAATAATTAACATACATAGTTAAGAGTCTGAAAGCTACACAAGTGTAAAAAGTTAGTTTTTGTGTGTAGAAGCTATACTTCTGTGAATGTCAGAAAGTTTTTATTGTAAAATAGTGAGAAGAAATATTTCTTCATTGTGAAGGAATCTATTATGTATCACCAAAGTTGCTATTAAGAGTAGCATGGCAAATTAGAAGAGGTTCAGAGTCAAGGTTACAATAAACTACCACAAAACATTTATGGAAATTACAATAATGATTTCTAGTGAAGTCACATGGTTGCTGACATATTTAAAAATCAATTGGAAAAGTATTGCTTATATAGCCCTAAGCTGAACATCATCCATGCAACATTTCCTTTAATTAGAAAACAATGACAAAATTAATAGTGGATGTAAATATCAAATACATAGCTACATATACAAGCTGTTGCATTAGATACAAATATATATTATCTTCCACAGCTTCTTAGGCTTACAGTTGTCCCTAAGTACAAGATTCTGAAAATGTACTATTTGTATATTCTGCAAACAATCTGGGACATAATTTACTGGTCATTCATTCACCATTGGATTATAAATGTAATAATCAGATCCCAAAACTGTGGAAAAATTCTATAAATATGTTAGATCTTTAAAAGTAAATGGGTAAATATTAAATCTCTGTGTTTGAAATTCCAAAGCTTTATGTTGCCTTTTTTAATGTAAATACCAAAAGTATGAGATGAATGCTTTTCTTGTCTTTACTTGACTGCATTAGTTCTTTAGTGTTAGGTAATTGTTTTTTCCACACATGCTTTATGTAGGACAAGGGTTGGAAATGGAGAGTCAGACTGAAAAATTCAATGTCACAACCAGGATTTGAACTATGGATTTCTCGGATCTATCTTTATTATAAAAACTTGCTACAGGTCTTGCCTGCCTAGTAAAAGATTACAGAATGTTTTAAACAAATATTAAGGAAAAAATATAATGGAATCCAAGCTTTAATACAAGGGCTGCTTTTTTTTTTCAACCTCTGATAGGCTATAAATAAAAGACAAGTTCATAAAAAAACAATTATTTTATTACTAAAAGTTTTGTACACTTATGGTTACTTTTCAATATAATCATCGAAAACATTGAGACATTTATCGTACCTGTGCACAAGCTTTGCAATACCCGCATCAAAAAATGTTGCTACCAATGATTTCAAATGAGCATTGATGTTGTTTTGAAGATCTTCATTGGTTTTTCATTGCTGCCATCCTAGCCACATCTTCAGTTCAGGGAAAAGGTGAAAGTCGCTGGGTGCCAGGTCAGCACTGTATGGTGGATGATCGAAAATGTCCCATTGAAATTGTTCAAGGAGCCGATGGGTTGTGCCAGCAGTGTGTGTGTGGACAATGGATCAACACAATTCCTGAAGTCAGCAAACCTCTTCATTTGTTTTGAATGGCTCTCTGCAAACGTCATAAAGTACGAAGATCTTCAAAACAATGTCAATGCTCATTTGAAATCATTGGCAGCAACATTTTTTGAAGCAGGTATTGCAAAGCTTGTGAACGGGTATGATAAATGTCTCAATCCTTTCGGTGATTATGTTGAAAAGTGTGCAAAACTTTTAGTAATAAAATAATTGTTTTCTATGAACTTGTCTTTTATTTATAGCCTATTGGAGATTGAAAAAAAAAAAAACAAAAAAAAACCGGCCCTCGTATTTTCCATGCATCTCTAGTTTTGCTCTTTGTACTATTATAAAATTTCAATAAATTCATATGGTTATAGCTTTTGTCATCTTTATAGTCTGCTTATATATTTTGGTTTAACTTTTATACTATTGTGCTACAGCTGGATTTGAGGTAGTTTTTAACTATTAGTTTCATATTTGAAGCTTGGTACCCTTATTCTTTATTTTAATTCTTTAATATTTTCTTCACCTTCTGCAATATTATAAGGTATCTTTTATCTGCATTGGCAATTTTAATATGAGAAGGTTAATCAGTCTCTCTGTATGAAGATGATTAGAGTAGAATTGACAAACATAAAATAGAAGGCTTTAGATTATTTCTTCTCAAGATTCTTGATAGTATAAATTAGAAAGGAAGAGAGTATGCTTGTAAGAGGCATAATGAAGAAATGCAAATAATAATAATGCAGTGGTGGTGGTGGCGGTGGCAGTGGCGGTGGTGGAGGAAAAAGCTGTAATGATTCAAACACAAATCTAAGATTAATTCACAATTGAAATTACAAATTTTTTATAAGATATGCTAATAAAATGTTGCAACTTAATTTTTGAGAGGTTTTGTTTCTCTGCATTTAATAAACAAGATGTAATTTATTTTTGATTAATTAGATGCTTTAAAAGATTCAAAGTTTGCAATAATGAAACATTAGGTAAACTTTTCCATCTTTATTTGCATAACTTAAACTGCATTTATTTAAGAATATGTATTAATGTTTAAGAAAACACTTTTTTCTTAGAACGCTTAGCTTAATTGCATTCTACAATTGTTTAGTTTTAACAAAATTCAATCTCTGATGTGATTCCATTCTTGAATTTTGCTGGTTGAAGTTAACTCATCACTCAAATTACTGTCTTAAATTATCTAACTTTATAGTAGCTGATGTTATTTCAAATCAATTTATTAATCTCTTTAGAGGGATTTTAAACTCTTTTTTGGTATATAGTCTTGCAAGAGCGTAAAGAAAGTTTTTAGAATCACTTTAGAATGTTAGAGAGGAGATTGAATAATAGTGCCTGCTAATAAAGATACATAATCATACAGTATTCAAGACCAAGTTATAAATATTTTGGTTGCAAGTACAAGGAAAGTGATGAGACATGTGTCTTGGTATACTCTCCCAAAGAATCTTGACAAACAACTATAGGCCATGCAAAATGCTCAAGCAAGCACTTTATGTATCATATAAAATACTCTGAAAATGTGACTAATTTAAAAGGCCAAAAGTACAGAAATGTGTAAATGTATATATAATACTTAACCGAGGGAAAAATCATATATATTTCTGTATACACATTTTCTTTTTTCTGTAAACTACCTGGGTTGGCAGATGCTTTGGTCATGCATTACATCACAATTGTGAGTGCAAGAGGAAACTAAGGATTGATCTTATAACTAATTTTTATTTATACTTACATTCTGTAATAACAGTGCCTATGGGCATAACATTTTGAAAAGGAAACTGAAATATTTAGAAATATTCTCTGAGGATTTTAATATTCACTTTTAATAAATCAATTTTGTTATAGGCACTTATACTTACTGTATAAGTTTAGAAATTTATACTGAAACATAATTTACAGAACAAACCAAGCAAAACAGGTTATCTCTAATGCATCAGTTGCATAATATGTACCATGTGAGTTTATATGATAACATTCACTGCATGCATCTATATAAGTTTTAAATTATGTTAATATATTTGCAAATTAAAATTGATCATGTGCTGTCATTTGGAAACGTAATTAAAATCTTAACTTCAAGCACATGCAAGTGTTTTAGTTTCACAAAACAGTGTCAGGTTACTGAATTTACATTTAATTTACAAATATCAAATAAAGATTTAAAATATGTTTGCTTAACTAGAGAAAGGATAACTGAAAAAGTTGCAAATTACAGGCTATGCAGTTGTGAAATATTTTCTAAACTATTTAGATAGTTCTAGTTGGAAACAGAAACACACAGAGTACCTACAGAAATATGAAGCAGGGATAAGTCTCCATGCTTTGTTTGGAACATAGAACAACAAGGACAAGTTTAATCTTACCATTTGCTGGTTTTGTCAGGCTGTGATAGGTATCTTCCAGCTATGCCAGGTGAACTTTCTTCTGCCCATTTTCCCTATAGCATGTATGCCCTTATCATAAACAATTCTTTGTTATAATATTCTACTTAATTTTGAAAGCATCTTTCTTTTGAGAAAGTGAAGGGTAACTTTAACATTAATAGTGTGAAGAATCAATTACACAGATTCTTTCTATATCTTGGATAAAAGAATATAAGAATAAATTGGACAAAAATGTCTTTTCAGCCAATATTCTTTTACAGTATGATTATGTGATACACCATTCTGTTTTTGTACCCAAAAACCTCTAAGAGTTATGAGACCAGTCACCATTAAAAAACGAGCCTGCAATACAAGATAACATATACATCAAACAGGTATTAATAGTTGCAAAGCATTACACAAAAATTGCATTGACAGAAACTATAAAATATCAAACTGAAATTTTGTAAATATGCAAAATATTGTTCAATAAATGGCTTCTGTCAGTTTTTTTATTCTATTTGAACTGTTTTAAATTTTATAAGTATATTCACACTCTATAAATATTGAGTATATACATCCTTCTAATCAGGAACAATTTTTGGCGAATATATCCAATGAACATGTACATTATATTTAGAAAGTCAGTATCAACATACTGTAGTATATCTTACTTGCTTTAACAATAATCAGCTGATAAAAAATCTGATGTGTTCCATTCACATGACTTTCTCTAGTTCTTCTGCAAACAAACTTTTCTTACAAAAGATTGTTCTTTTATCTACATCATACTAATTGTGATAAACATTAGTAAAATTGGTGTTATTAGGTACTTATTTCTGTGTGTGAGTAGAAAGGAAGGGAATACACTAGGTTAAAGCAATAGTCAAATTTTTTAACCAAATTGCTATGTGAAACAATTGAAATTTGGTTCTCTTTGCTTGCTGGGAGTAAACAAAAGATAGACGAAAAGAAACTACATCCCATTTGAGAAATGTTGAAGTTGCTTAAAACTGAAATCAATAACAGAAATATGTCAGAAAAGGTTAACTTTACAAAAAATGTATATGACATAATTTTTTTTTTAACAAGATCTACACTTTTTGTGTAGCAGGCTTTTGTCTATCTCTTACCATTTGCCAGTTATACAAAGTTATGCAAAAGTCATCCAGAAATAAGAGGTCTTCAGAGGATATTCCCAGAAAATCCAGGACATACATTTCATTTGTCATAGAAATATTAAGCATATGGTATTTTAATCAAAATTGTTACAGCCATTTAAGAAAATTAAAATTTTTGAAAAATGTTTCATGTAAAGGGTAGTTGGAGGTGGTAGGAGTTTCCTGGAAATCTGCAAGTCACATCTTGGAAGATACTGAACTTTTCGTTTTTGAATTACACACACACATACCCACGTGTACGTGCACACACACACACACACACACACACACACTCTCACAGAGATCTTTATCTAAAAATACTTTTTTGGAATCAAAAGACCCTAAAACATAATCTTGGTATCAAAATTGTGGGTGTAATACAATACCTTCTCTATCTATTATGTACATTGTACATACGTGCTAGGGAAAGAAAAATATATTTCCTGCAATTCAAATTCCGATAACTTTTTTCCAAAATGTTTTTTACTTAAAATAGAGTATTTTAACTTACATCTATGAACTTTCTACTATTAAAGATAAGTTTAAGATTATGAAGATTGCAAACTTCTGCTCCTTCTTTAGGAACATGTTCATATACATAAAATTAGGTAAATTTTTGGAAAATAGATCATTAATTTATATATATGTATTTAAAATAATTTTTATAACATTAATAGAACATTATTTAATATATCTGCAAAATACAGTTTGATAAGCTTTACAGTTTCTGTCAAATAGATTTTATGCAACGTCTTGCAAATGTGACCAAATAATACCCATTTGAGTTCATTTTCCTATAGAATATCCAAGTGGTTCAGGTAGTCCATAGGAAATTGGCATCAATCCAAATGTCTACAATCCTCTTACTTGAGAGTAATACAGCCAGGCAGTATCACCTTGTCTGACTGTATTACTGAGTTGCTGTGTTATTCATTATACAAATGTACTTAAGAGAAAGAAAAAAAGAGTAAATAAAGGTCAGATGAGCATTTTTGAGTGTTTTATTATAGATTGTTACTATTTTATCTTACAAGGTGTGACCAAAAAGTAATGTGAATTTTTAAATTTCAATTTTTTTTTAATCTTGTTGGTGCACATGTTCCTGATGCATTTTCAGCTGTTTTAAACATTTTTGTTGACAGTTGAAAAGGTTATATGTGTTTGCGAGTGTTTGGAAAATTTTTGCTTTTGAAAAAGATGGATCAAAGAATTTTCATTAAATTTTGCTTTAAAAATGGAATAAAGTGCAGCACCGCATTCAAAATGTTGATTGTGGCTTTTGGGGAATCTACTATGATTAAGCAAAATTTTAGGAGTGGTGTAGATGCTTCAAAGAGGGTCAAGAAATTGTTGAAGATGACAACTGTCCTGGACATCCTGGCACATCAATTACTGATGAGAATGTGGAAGAAGTAAAGAAAATGGTTCTGGAAATCAGAATCAGAGAGGTTGCTGATGATGTCCGCTTATCCTTTGGCCTATGCCAAACAATTTTTTCGGATGTTTTAGGCATGAAACATATGGCAGCAAAGTTTGTTTCAAAATTGTTGAATTTTGACCAAAAATGATGTTGCAAGGACACTGCTCTGGAATTGTTGGATGAGGTCAATGACCTAGAGCTTCCAAATAAGGTTATAACAGGTGATGCAACATGTGTATGACATTGAAACCATGGCCCAATTGTCCCAATGAAAACTGCCTGAAGAGCCAAGACTGAAGAAAGTTTGACAAGTTCAATCACATGTGAAGTTTCTTCTGTTTTCTTTGATTACAATGCGATAGTACATCATGAGTTCCTGCCTTATGGTTGTTAAGTCAATAAGGAATACTACCTAGAAGTTATGCACCATTTGCATGAAGCAATCTGAAAAAAAGACCAGAATTGTGACAAAGCCACTCGTGAAAATTACATCATAATAATGCTCCCGCTCACTCCTCAATGCTTGTTTGTGATTTTCTGGGAAAAAACAAGACGGTTATGTTGCCTCAGCCACCGTATTTGCCGGACATGGCCCCCTGCAACTTCTTTCTATTTCCGAGGCTGAAGAAAACCATGAAAGGATGTCATTTTGCCACCATTGACGAGATAAAGACAGAATCACTGAAGGAGCTGAACACAACAAAAAGTGAGTTCCAGAAATGCTTCCTAGATTGGAAAAAGTGCTGGCACAAGTGAATCACCAATATTTGTGGGGAATTACTTTGAAGACAACATAGTTGATATTGAATAAATAAAGATTCTTGAAGAAAAATGAAAATTCCCATTACTTTTTGATCAAACCTCATATAATAAATTCCTTTGGCAGATCAAGGAGATGTAAACAGATGAATTAAACCACCTTTAATCCTCTGCTTATGTCAATGACCGTGATGCATTAATCCCCTTGGCAGATCAAAGAAATGAAAACAGGACAAATTAAACCAACTTTAATTCTCTGCTTATATCAGTGGCCATTATGCATGCTGTGCCTAACACTGTGTTTTCAGCACAAAGATAACTTAATGTAAATTTATCATTCAATCAATATATTTGAGTGGAGAAAATTGGCACAGAGGCATTTGGTGTTTGCAGCAACAAATGTATTTATTTATTAGTTCATTTAGTAATTTGAGGAAGAAACTAAGTAGCTTATGCCATGCTTTTTTGTAACCTTACAAAAATATTGCCCTTGGATGGCTTAAACTCATATTTTAAATATATTCATTTGCTGCTTTCTTCTTCATGCTATAATATCAGCATAAGTAGGGGGGGGCATCTTCATCTAAAAGTATGCAGCTGGCAGCTGCTCAAGCTACCAAAAAGTATAAAAATAATAAAACAAGCACCAATACATTCAGATAGTAAGACATTTTTCAAAGAGTTCTCGGTATCATCCCTACCGTGTGTCTAAAATGGAAATGGCGTGTTATTTATGGATGCTCTTTAACTGCTATGATTCTCAGCGTCCCATTCTATAGTGGGCGTGAAAGACCGTTTAATTTTGCTCAAAGGCCTCTCTATCAGGCTTGATGTTCTTTTACATGCCGTAAATCTATGACATGGGACCCACGGCTTTACTTCCCTTCCGAAGGAAGCCATGCTAAGGAGTTTTATGCCCGAAAATATCCATCATCCTCCGCCAGGCTTCAACCCGCAACCTTGGGTATATGAAGTTAGCATGGTAACCATTACACCACGGAGGGCGACACCGTGTGTCTACATACTCAGGTCAACCTCTTATATATGTACATCTAATTATAGATCTCTTCATAAGGAACTCAGCCTTGCATGATCATAAATCAAGAGCATGTAGCAAAATACAGATCAACACTCATAGGCTTACCAGGTGTCTTGTCACATCAAGATATTAACTTATACTATCACCTTCCAAATAATGTTAAAGAATTCAATCACAAACAATTTAAGACTGGTGTGAAAATTACTCTCTTAAGTAATTCGCCATTTTCTGTCAATGATTATATGAATATAAAATTTTAATATTTTGAATACTTTTATAATTTAAATGCATATAAAATAAAATTAATTGTACTCTGATAAAGCCATAGAAGTGCTTAATACAAGAACCTTAAGTTGATTTTTATTAACAATGTTACTTTTTTGAAGATACTGTCCTTGTGAATTTGTTTGTTTCAGGATCCTGTTCATCTAGGGGATGCACTTCAGCTTAAGAAGAAACTTAACAAGCATCTTGAAGACTAAGATTGTACTTAATGTCAATTAAATTTACTGATCTTGATTGCGACTGTAAAATATAATGAATATAGAGATGTATTAAATTTGTTAAACTATGTATTATTTCTTCTGACAAAGCCATGAATTTATGTGTTTCTTAAGGTGAATGAATTCTATTCTAAGTGACTATCATTTCTTTATTTGTGGTAGTTGTTAGGTACAATGTCTATATAAATCATATCAAAACTAATTATCATCTTCCTTCAGAATTAGTAAAATGAAGCTATTTTATGGGCAGAAATAAGATTCCCATTGTTTTATCAAAGAATAAATTAAAACCACCAATAAAACTTCAGAACTATTCTATTTATTTAATTGAATCTCCATTGTCTTCAAATATTCAAACTACTAAAACATCTAGTACAGACAAAATGAGGTAGTTCCAGAAAAAAATTAAATACAACTCTTTAACATTTATTTAAACCAATCTTATAATACAGCATAGAAATCCTCATAAGAACATCACAATCTGGTAGCCTTGGAACAAACACAAATTCAAGCCCTATGCTTATCAATAGGAGCAACAAAAACTATGTCACTTGAAGCTCTACATGTAGTCTCCTCAAATAAACCAATTATAACAGAGCTTGAACAGCTAGCATTAATTGGTTATGAAAAATTTAACTGACTCCCAGACTCAGATAAATGGGATCAATATCAAATATCCAATTCAACCCACCTTGGTAGTGTAGGTTAGCATGTTTACCTCACATACAAGAGATTCCGAGTTTGAATCTCACTTAGGGTGACTTATCTGGTTAAGGGTTTATTTGAGGGTTTCCCCTTATCCTGAAAAGATGATTGTCAGGTAACTTTAAGCTCCATGGACCCTGAGGTCATTTGAGCATCATTTCACTGATTTTATTCCTCATCCAAAATGATCAACCAATTTAGAGAAATCTGATGTGTTCTATTCACATGACTTTCTCTAACTGTTCCACATATAAACTATTCTTACACAAGATTATTCTTTTATTACATAATGCTAATATATATAGGCTAAAATGACATTCAAATGTTTTAAAAGCTGATTGCTATGTGAAACAAATGAAGTTTGGTTTGTTTTGCATAGCCAGCAGTAAAATAAGAGAGACAAAATGGAAGGTAGCTTCCTGTTTGAGAAGAGCTAACAAGTTTAATATTGAAATTAATAAAAGAAATATCTCGAAAACAGACAACTCTGCAAGAAAAACATACATGACAAATTATTCTTTTATTACATAATGCTAATATATATATATATATATATTAGCTATAGATAAAGGTCCATGTATATAATATTTAAAAGGGAAGTAATCATAGCAAAAATGTTCTTATAAGAATACCAACAAATGAAAAGATTGGTTAGATTAGTTCACAGTGATTTAATGGGACCAATGGAGGAAGCTTCATGAATCACATACTGTCTTACATTTTCAGATGACTTAAAATATTTGTAGGAGAATAAGAATCAGAAAAGTAACAGTTAAGAGACACTTAACAAGGTACTTAAGATGTGATAATGGGAGGGGAGGGGGGACGACATTGCAATACATAAGTGATGAGTTTAGTAACTATCTGAGAAAAAGAGAGGTTTGGTATCAAACAACAGTATCCAGAACACCTCACCAAAAATGGTGCAATGGAAGTGTGCTAGGTTAAATGGTGGAATAAACAAGCAATGTTTATAGTCATGTACAATACTTTATTTGTGGCTAAAATGTCACACCTTGATAAGGATGGTATTTATATTCACAAAACAAAAGTTGTACTATTATCTGACTCTAAAGCAGCTATAATATCCATTACATCATATGCACATGCATGTACACATGCACACACACACACACACACACTCACACTCACTCTCACACTCTCACACACTCACTCACACACACACACTCACAAAACATTGCAATCTGTAGATCCTATTATGAGTTTAGACTCAAAAGCCCAAACTTTATGATGTAGATCATGTCAAGAATTACATTTATTCATACTTATTAATACATTTATTTACAAATAATAACTCTGACCATAAATTTTCAGAGGTGTCAGTTATGAATAATTTTCAATTACATGTCTGTTTCCAAAAGTCTACTCATACACTTGCATTCTTAGAATATTCATGTTTATTATATTTACAATGTTACATTATTACCAGTGTTTTTTGATTGAATGAAATCCTCCTTTGTATAGAAGGCGTGAGTAATAAGGTATCTTTTTAATTGTGATGATTTAAACTTGTTTTTTTCATTTGCAATTCTTTTATAGAGGAGGGAAGTAACACCTAATAACCTAAATATTGCAGAATACCACAAAATCACAAAACAACTAATTAATTTAAATAAAAGATTGATACTTTAATGGATACCAGCACATAGCAGAATACAGGGTAATGAAACAGCTGACTTTCTAGCCAAGAAAGGTAGTAAAAATTACATCAAATTCATCAGATCCAATAAGTTACTGCTCTTTCAAAAGAATCGTTGTATTAACATATAATAAAAAAATTAAAGAAGGTAATGTATCACAAACAAAAGGAAAACCATGGGAAAATTTATATAATAACATGACCAGAATCATTACACTACCAACAAAATCCTCTGTAGCAACATTTAGACTCCTAATAGGCCACAACTGTCTCAATACCACCTACTCAGCTGCCCAACCTTAAATTAACATGATAACATAACATCAAAATACTGGAATGAAAGAGAGCAAATTCCCACTGCTAACTGCTCAACATTGGATACCAACCAACCATATTCACAAAACTGACCACCATTACGATAAAGATGTAGCATTTTATCTATGAATAAACTATTGTATGGTACTGCGAACATTCCTTGTTTATTTCACCATTTAACAGCATGGACAGCTTTTTTGTTTGATCATACTTTACTGCTCTTCCAAACTATATGCCCAGCCAGGCATACTTTTTAATATACAACTTGAACATCCTAATTTCTTGGTGATTTGAACATTGGAGGGACCCAAAACTTTGAAAGATGCTTCTACACTCCATTGTAGTAGTAACTGACCAACAATACTTGCAGACATGTTTCACCATATAGCTGAGGTGCATTTTTCACATTCAATCATATGCAAAGGCCACAAATAGTGTTTCTACACCAATTTCTAAACCATAAAACCATATTTTTGTTGGTTTTATGCAATATTTTGAAGTGGACAATTAGAAGATAATTCCTAATTGTTATTCATAATAACTTGTTCATAAGAGGGAGATATAGTTTCTGAAACATTTTCTAGGTACCTAATTTAAAAACAAGTTGTAGAGAACTGTATAAAATCTTGTATATATGCTACATCTGCTCATTTTCAACTCCGATTTGAAGAATTAAAACAAGTACAATGTTTTAACATCATGCATCAGAGGGAGCTAATAATCTCTGTGTAAAGGAACACAATATGTTGTTTTACCTTTACATATATGAGGAATCTGTATGTGAAAGATTTTGGGTATTTGTTAATCCTGAAGGAAGATATGCTTAAGAAATGAAATCAACTCACTTCTTGAAAGTACCAAATAAAACTCATTGCATAAACCTTTGTTGAGACTTATGTTATGAGTGAAAGGACTGGTGGCACCCAGGACAAAATAAGGAAAATATATTCATATGTGCATTTTTGTTCTATTATTGTGCACACCAATTGAGTTTAATCATACAATAGGCAATAAATACTAATTCCCAAGTATGTGGGTCCTTTTCAAATTTCTCAGAGATTCTGGCATTTTTTTTTTTTTTTTTTTTTTTTTCCCAATCCCTCTTCTCTGATATTTCCAATTCCTGTTATTTAGAGAAAGTAGTGCAGACAAAGCTGCCCCAGAGTTGCATTAATAAGCTGGAATTACAATATTAATACTGTCAATATTGTGTACGAAACAGAAAACCTGAAAAATTGCTTTGAAATTACTGAAGAGAGAAACACTAATAAAACCACAATAAACGAAGTCAGTACATATAGAAGAGCCTTAGAGACCCAGATTTTACTTTTTTTTAACATTTTTCATAAAATCCAGCGACATTTTGTACCAGCAACTTCAAAAAAGAGCAAAGATAGTATGACATTAAAGAGTGATATCCTTGTATTTAAGCAACAAATGGAAAAGAAAAGATGGAATATGATGAAGTACACAAACAGGTATATGAATATTTTCTGCAACTGTAAAGAAAGGAAATAATATGCAATGTGCAAGGGCAGGAAAGCCAAGGAGGTGTGTAATGTCATCATAGCTACTCTTACAGAGAGATTTCTTTATAATGGGCACCTAGAAGCTCCATCTTTGCTGTGTAATGGGCCATTTAAGGATTTTTGTGGAAGTTTCTCTGAAGAAATTTTATATGAGTAATGCAATCCTAGCCTTTTCTTCTGCTGGAAAAACTGCATACAGAGTTGAAGCTAATTTACAAATAAGATGACTAATATTAAAGGAACATTGAAATGTTTTCATTTCATAAACAAAAATAACCTTTCATTAGTTTCCAGTGAAGCCACAAAACCTTTGAAATTTAATAACAGTGCCAATGACAACTGTGGAACTTGAATGCTGATTTTCTAATCTGAAGAGGATAAAGACTTTTTTTTAATAAATACAATGACATTCAAAAGTTTCAGTGCTTAAGCAATGTTGTTAGTAAATAAGGACATTATGAATAAAATGCAGGACTTTGATGAAAGTGATGGAAAAGGTCATTAAATTACAGAATAGAAGAATTGATTTTGTATATACAAGGTTTGGCTGATAAGTTCCGGGCCTCTCAACGAAAACAGCATTTAAAAAAATTTTTGCTTTATTTCTCAACATAATCTCCAGAAAGGCTAATATATTTGTCATATCAGTGTTCTAATTTAATTAAGTAGTGCAATTTATCAAGGTCCTCAAAATAGCTGTTTACTGCAGCAATGACCTCGTTGCTGTGTAATCTTCATCCTCCAAGACATTTTTTGAGGTTTGGGAACAGGTGGTAGTCACTGGGTGCTAGATATGGTGAATAGGGTGAATGTTCAAGCAATTCCAACTTTAATAGCACATTTTTCCCATTGCAATTACTGAACAATGGGCTAGAGCATTGTCATGATGAAACAAGATTTTTCTTTTTTGGGGGGGGGGGAATTAGGTCTTTTCTTTTCATCTCATCTCAAACTTTGCAGTAAGCTTGCGTAGTAGTCACCAGTGATACTTTTACCCTTTTCCAAGAAATCAGCAATAATAATTCCCTGTGCATCCCAGAAAACACTTGCCATAACCTTGTTAATTGACAAAATTGACTTTGCCTTTTTTGGAGTTGGTTGACCTCGCGCAATCCACTGTGATTTACTTTCTGGAGTGTGGTGATGTATCCATGGTAACAAGCCATCTCAAAAATTCATTGGGATTTTTATGGTAGAGCTCCACATTCTTAATAGAAACAGTTTTTCTTTGCAACTTTTGATCAGGTGTCAACAAATGCAGCACCCATCTTGCATAGACCTTGTGAAAACCTAAAACATTACTTAAAATATTACCTGCACGTTCTTTTGATATGTTTACAGCCTCTGCTATCTCAAACAACTTTAATCTGTGGTCTTCCAGTACTAAACAATGAATTTTTTCAATCATCTCTGGAGTTGTCACTTCTACAGGGCATCCAGAGCGAGGCTCATCACTAGTGCTCGTACGTCCCATTTTAAACTCTGCAACCTATCTTTTAATATTGAATATGAAGGGGCAGAGTCTTTCAATGTACTATTCATTTCTTCCTTGATTTCTTTAGGCGTTAAGTCTTTCAAATGGAAGTATTTAATCACTGTTCATTTTTCCAAATCCTCCAGTTTCATGAAAACTCTAAAGTTGTCTTGTTTAAAATGCTGTCATTCGAAAACTAAACAAGCTATTGATCTGTAACTATGGATACAAGCTAGTCTAGAGTTAAACTGTACAATGCTACCATCTAATTGGCCTAGTGGCGCTATATCTGTGTGAGGCCCTGCACTTGTCAGCCGACCCTAGTAAATAGACCAAAAATGTAATTTATGAAACACTGAGCAATTGCAAAATATTCACATGTATACATACAATGATACGCATGTGACTGTGTGAAAAAATATTATGCTGATGAGATGGCAGAATTTTGGCTAACATTGCTGTTAGATTTGGGCGAGTTTGAATGATGCTCTAATATTAATCATTTATATGTTGAAGCATATTAAATTAGCACTTTTTGGGAAAGATGTGTTAGGTTTTTTGTACTAATTTCTAGAGTCTATATTACAACATTGAGAACCATTATTTCCATGGGTTATGTGCATAAAATGTGAAAAAATGGCTAGTAAAATTGGCAGTTGTAATAATTTATTATTGTCAATACTTAGTAAGCAACATTATTTTCATGCTACCCCCACCAAAAAAATAAATTGGCCACTGATGCAGCCATTTTGTATCAGATGCTTGCAAACTAAAGACATAAAAACTTACATTCTGTCTATAGTTTACAATATTCTTGTTTTGTTTTTAACTGATATACTATCATTTATGAAAACTGTTGATCATGGCTTTTTTCAAGACTTCATACACACTGTGAAGACTAAAAAGCTAAATAGCTGTTGTTTCAGTTACATTAGAGATCTCTGAGAGAAACTAATGACCTGCAAGCATATATGATAATTTTGTTTGTGTTAAATGTAATGCAATCAATATATTTAAGGCACACAATTAAGATTATTTTGGATATATCTTCTTTTTTTTTCTTTTTTTTTTCTGAACTATAAACTTAGGTTTTGACAAACTTCCATATACATGGACCACCTCATTAAATTGCTTAAACTGATTTCATTTTTCCTTTAAAATATGTGGTCATTTTAATACATACCTGATAATAGTTGGCAAGTGTTTGATGAGCCCAATGTCGTCTTTTTTGGTCCCCAAGATATCTCTGTTTTATAGCACTATATAACATTTCATCCCTCCAGTGGAGTGTACTAGGTCCATCAACACTTGACCAAAGTAAAAAGGGTGCCAAATATTTGTTTAATTGTGCCCAAAACAAACATCCTGGAGCCCAGAGAACTGAAATTATAAATAAAATAGATACATTTACACACACACACACACACACACACACACACACACACACACACACACACACACACACACACACACACACACACATAGATATATATATATATATAGGTTATCTCAGAATTCTACTGCACAAATTGGCAGGATTGTAGAGGGGTTCAAGATAAACATTTTGAGATAGGGAACCTATCGGCTATGGATTATAAATTCTTTGCTACAGCATAAAATGTATTAGGGGTTATCATGCCACTGATCAAACTGCAGTGGACCATGATGTGAACTTCCAAATTTAGGGGAGTGTAGATATAGTGGCATTATTTAGCGCTGTGATATGCGAGTTGACGACAGGCCAGAATGTAGAGGGAGTTGAAGGTTCTAGCCTACAATGATACCTTCATTTTTATGTTGTCTCCTTTGTTTGTAGTTTATAATGAGCTGTTCCTATTTTGCTACATTATGTAATATGATTACATAATAAATAAAATGGATGAATGTAGATGCAATGGAGAACATTTCAATTTCAGTTGCATTTAACACCTGAAGGGGTACACTTCTTCATACCCCTCGAAGGAGTTTCTAAAATACAGTTATCATACACTGATGTGTTATATACATACAGATTACAATTTTAGCCACAGTTCACAATTTATGAAACAATATTATTATTGTGTTAAATGAACTTCAAATGAAATAAAATGACAAGTAATGAAACAAGTGGCTACATTAAACTAATTGAGAACTATATACTAGTCTGGAAAGTGCATTCAACCATTTCATCTCTACATGAAGGGCAAATAGAAAGAGACTTCGAGAAATACTACACATCTGAAGCACAAAATACAACAGATCACATGGGAACTGTTCAATTTGACAACCTGCAACATAACTGCAGAGGTTGCACCAATGAAGAAATAAACCTTGTACTCTGTCAAAAAATTTCAGGAGTGTTGTGAACCTTGTCACAAGCAGCAAACGTTTGTGTCAGTAATTGTCCATCTGATTCAATGGGCATCTGGTAAGCAAAATTCTTAAGCTGCGCAATGGTACCACATGGCACCAAAAAGCACATGAGCTCAGAAATTTGCAGCTTAGATTAGCTTAGGATGTTACTCTGTGTTATATCCGTTTAGCATCTTGTTGAAAAAAAAATTTTCACATAATGAGTATACTTTTAGCAATTCGTGGTTCTCACAGTAGTCATGTATAGGCATTAGACAAGATTTTTAGAAGCACATTCTTGCAGGACCACAGTAGCTCAAGTGGTTAAAACAGAAAAATTAAAAGTACTGCTGTTTGAATCTAAGCAATAATCAGGTTTTATTTTTTTATTCCACTCCAAAAACATAGCTGTTACTACATTTCAAAGCATACATTAAATAAATGTTTTCAACAAACCTAATTGTTTTATTGCATTAATCTATTCAGGTTCTTTGACAATTACTGTACTTAATATTGAATGCTATTTAGATATAATTCACAGTCTTTTGAAAGTAATTTGTACTGAAGGGTATATCATATTGGCTTCAGAAATGTAAATTAAGCATATTAGTGCTGCTCAAATTGTGTAACTCTTTGAGAAAAACAAGAAAATTAAAAAACTAAAAAAAGGGAAACTTCAGAGAGTAGGGCGAACTTTGTATTTTGGGATTCAAGTACCTTCACTATACCAACTCACCCACTAGTACATCAGAGCAGAGTGTACTTGCTAACTACATATGGTCTGAAATCAACCAAACTGTTATCAGTGGCGTGCACAGCCTCAAAGAACTGGCAATTTTGCCAACATTGCGAGTCCAATAATTTTAAATATTGAATGAATTGTGCACCAATGCTATATTTCTTTGACTACTGGCATAAAAATGAGTCATTCTGAATGAAAATAGGACACACACAGCCACATTCTTTTAATTTAGGCTACTGTTGTGCAATCCAGAAAGCATGCCATAACTTTGACATTTGGCAAAAGGGACAATAAGTTCCCTATCTCAAACTGTTTATCTAGGAACCCTTTACAATCCTGCCAATTTGTGTGGTTGAATTCTGGGACACTCTGTATATATACATACCCACGCTTTTTTGACATGTAATTCTGTTAGAAAGTGAAAGTACAGATTTTATGCGAGATAGGTAACTGTAGTCTGAAAAATTTTTGGTTTTTTGGGTGGGGGAGCTCAGATACCTGTTGATTAACAGAGGCTCTGAATCAGAGAGGAGCCAGGATGGGTGATCAGCCTAATGTCTGGTATGAAAGTGAGGAAGTGGAATGATAATGATATGGACGAAAGTAAAGATGATTAGGTAGCAATTGGTGGCTCGATAGGAAGAGAAAACCAGAGAATCCAAAGAAAACCAGTCCAAATGCTGCTAGATGAGAGGCTAGTGGTTTAACTACTTGCTAAGGTGCCACCATTTCATTCTAGTTCTCTTAAAGAAAATATTGCTAAGTGTCACTGTACTGAATTTCAAAGTTATATTAATAATAGTTTCTGAAAAAAACGAACATAAACTTTTAGTTAAAAAAAAGTCATAATCTAGGATAAAATTGACTTGATTAATGAAACATACTTATCAGATATACAGAAAAGTTATACTTTGTATGTAGCATATAACATTTGATGAGTTTGAAAACTTGAAAATATGCACAGAAGCTTGTGACAGCAATGTGATTAAATAAAAAATAAACAAATAGCTTAAAAGAAATTAGTATTTTACTAAAATAATTTGTTAGATAAAATTAGGGAGAAAAGTATCACAAAAATTTGGAAAAACCCAAGAACTACACCAAAAATATGAGCAATATTTTTTCAAATTGATATAGGCATCATTTATATGTATGGTCTAATAATGAAAAGAATGGGACTAAAGATAACAGAGGGGGTGTATTTATGTATTTATATTATTTGCTATTCGCAGATGACCAGGTGATTATTACACAAGGTGAAGATGATGCTAATTATATATGTAGTCAATTATCAATAAAATCTAAAATGTGAGGCCTGAAGATTAACTATAATACAACAGAATATTTGATAAATTACTTGGATGAACTATACACTGATGAGAAAAAGATTTAAAACTACAATTTTTAGTTCTTAGGCTAATCCTAGAAAAAAAATACATCAAACATAGATATCGATACAAAAGTTAGCATTGGAAGGAAATTGAATTGGTATGGTCAGTTTTATGAAGTAGAAACATCATTTATAGTGCAAAAAGAGATATATTCAAAACCATACTACAGAGTACATTTTGCATTGAGCAGACTTTTAATTTAAATTTAAAAATAAAAACCAAGCTGAATGCACTGGAAATAAAATTCTCAAAAAGATTGGTCAGAATATCCAAAAAAGAAAAAGTAATCAACACAGAAATATGACAGTTCATGAAAGCAGAAAGGAAAGTGTCACAATTGAAAGGAAACAACCTTAGTAGTATGGCTATGTATGTAGAATGGAAGAAGGAAGAATATCCAGAATCTTGCAGGAATAGCAAATTAAGAGGAGGAGATGAAAAGGAACCTGCCAACATCTGGATGTAAAATGTGCACAAGTCAGTGGAAAAATTTGGTGCAATCTAAGAAGATTTGCAAGATAGAAATAAATGGTGTAACATCATATAAAGTAGTGTAGTTTCTGAACAGTAACATCTAATTCTGTGTATTTGTAAATTTGAATTTATATGACTCTGCTTTATCTTTCTATGTATCTACTGGCACATCAGATATACACAATAGGGGACATTATAGTTCATTTAACTGTCCTTGTGCTTTATAATTAATGAATGAAGATGTTTGTTCTGTTTTCCTCTCATGTTAAACATTACTCCTAAATAGGTGATACATAACTTTTCAAATTTCTAGCCCTTCCTAATACCATTTTCCTCCCATACACATAACCATTATCAAAAGCCATTGCTTTCATTTTGTTGATGTTTACCTCCATACTCCTTGTTTACAATATGAGGTATGTTCAAAAAGAAACTGAACTTTTGCTTTATCAGCTTTATTGGTTATGTACAACATTTTAAGCACATTCCCCTTCAAAATAATCCCCTCTACTGGCAATTTGTCGTTCCCATTGTTTCTTCCATTTTTGGAATGCCTCCTGGAACAGATTTTGTGGGATAGTGCGGAGGTCTCTCGTCACATTGTCCTGAATCTCCTCTATGGTTTGGAAACAACGTCCTTTCAAGGTTTTTTTTCAGTTTGGGAAACAGGAAAAAATCTGCTGGGACTAGGTCAGGAGAATACAGTGGATGTGGCACAATAGAAGTGTGGTGTTTTTCTAGATAGCTGCCAACAAGGAGTGACACTTCAGCTGGCACATTGTCATGATGCAACATCCAATTCTATCTTTCTCACAATTCAGACCTCATCCTGCACACAACATTCCTCATGTGCACTAGGATTCCCTGGTAGACTCCCTTGTTTACCACCTGACCATGTGGCACAAATTCATGATGGATAATGCCTTTGTAGTAAAAAAATTTAACCAACATCACCTTGGCCTTTGACTCATTCATGCAAGCTTTTTTTTTTTGGATGAGGTGACCTTTTGACCACCCACTTGTCTTTAGTAGCGGCAGGCACTTCCTCACACTTGGTCTGTTTCTGATCTTCAGTTAACAAAGGCAGTATGAATTTGTCACTGACTCGATGCATCTCCAGTTCTTCACCCAAAATTTGATGGCATGATCCTATGCTGATGCCCACCTCGTCAGCAACTTCCCAAACAGTTAAATGACAATTTTCGCGAATCACAAGATTAAAACTCTACCCACATGGCCATCATCTGTTGATGTAGAAAGACGTCCAGTCTTAGAATCATCACAGTCTGACATTCTGCCCTGTTAAAAATGTTTAAACCACTCATAGCATGCGACTTATACAGTCCTCCCCGTATGCTTAGCTAAGCATTTACCATGTTTCTGTGAAAGTTTTTCCAAGTTTGTGGCAAAATTTTACACGCACACATTGATTTTTAAGGTCCTTCATTGTTACTTTGTCACTAATCCGACGAGGAGGCTGTAAACATGCTTACTTCAGCAGTTGTAGTTCACTTGCAAATTGTCCGAGCATAACATAGCAAACAGCAGTTTGTTGTCTAAACTTACTGCAGTGCTCTCATTCCGCTGGTTGGTGTGCTATTTCAAAAGTTTGGTTTCTTTTTGAACACACCTCATATTCTTCCAACCCGCTAATACTTTTCTGTAAGCCTTATATTGTCACTGACATAATTGTATGTTATCCACGTATAAAAGAACAGGAATGCAGGGATCATCTACTTGTGGAACACTCATTTCCCCTGCTATTAATTAGTCTGATATGTTATCTATGAATAAATTGAATAACAGGAGCAGTAAAATGTATCCATAACAAACTCTTCTGCTGCTGATTTATATTCAGTTATTGTATTTTGTTCTATTTTAATATTGAAGCTCCGTTATTGTATATCTGCATTAGAGCTCTCATCATTTTACCAGAGAGTCCTTTGAATGCTTGATTGAAGTAAAAATTATTTAATGGAAGATGAAGGGATGGAAGAATGATAAGAATCATAGGGAACTCTGTAGATTAATATTGGGATTGCCAAGAGTTTGACCAAAAGCAGTACTCTAGTTGGAAAGAGCAGGGAATAAAGGGGAAAATGATTGAAAGAGGATTAAAATATCTGTAGAGAGTGAAAATGTGAGACAGTAGAAACATTATCGAAGAATGATTTTTAATTCAAGAAAGGGCTGACTGGAAAATTAATTGGTGCATAAAAATGGGAAAAATTTAAGAAGAAATTGGAATGGAAAATATTTGGAATGAGAACATAGACATGAAAATGGGTTTCTGGATAGAAGTGTAATCACATCTGAGGATAGTAGAAGCAAGGTTCTTCTTAGTAACTTAAAGAGAGAAACATTTGTTGGAACTGTACAGGAATTTTGAAACAGATAGGGGCAGAGAGAGATATGTGGACTCATGTGATGCAACAGGGAGAGAAGGAAATAACTGTGTAGGAACATATGTGTTACAATTAAGGGGCTAAGTGGAATTATGACATTAACATAATGCTGTGAAGAAAATGAGGAATGCATTGCTCTGCATTGTTTTTAAATGCAAAACACAGAGATATGAGGTGAATTGAGATTTGATAAATGAGATAATCAAGGGTAAAAAGCATTAGCAAAAAGAATGTTTAATATTAATAATAACAACAATAATGCTAATAATAACAGGTGAACATTATTTATAACTTGCAGAAAATGCTTAGGAAAGATGTCTGGAATGTGGTATAGAATTATCAGATAGTGAAAGGAGGATGAAATGGGTAGATTAGTTTTCTAGCATTATTCAAATAGGATTTTTATACACCAATAATAGGTGTTTATGTATAGATCTAAAGGAGCAAGCCACCCTTAAGAATAGAAATTAGTGAAGATATGTAACGAAAAAAGGAGGAAATCATTGTATGAAATAGAACCAAATATTGTATGTGATTAATAACCATAAATTTCATTCATGTATAACAAAAATATGAAGCTAAATGACTATGCAGGTCATGCTTGGCAGAGAGCACTGATGTGAGTGGCATGTGTTCAGTATGGCTTTTGAGATCGGTTGTTCCTATGGATCCCAAGGAATTTAGTTGTTAGGCTAAACTCCCAGATAGGAATAATCCAATGGCAATATTAAGAGTTGAATTGAAATCACCTATTCTACATGCAGTAACAGAGACAGTCACATTTTACACCATTGTACACAGGAAAAAGTATAAAAATGCAATATTAGCAAAGTGACCTCATAAAAAAGGGCTTTGTAGTTACCAGGCCACAATTTGATACATCGTTATGGTGATCTCATAAATCTTTAACTATGCATTAAGATTTATGTTAAACAAGAAATTAAATACAAAGAAATAGATTGCAAAAAATTCTGTGAAGAAATGTGCAGCGAAATTGCAGCAATTGAAATAAAGCAAAAAAGTAAAAACCTCATTGTAATAGGTATTTATAGTCCTCCAAATGCAAACAAATTAATTTTTCTCGAGAGATTCGAAGAATGTCTCAACAGTATAAGTAAAAATAGAGACACCATAGTAATAGGAGATTTCAATATAGATGTTCTAGTAGAAAACAAAAAGAAAATGCTATTATCAGAAATGCTAGTAAGAAATAATGTCGCACTGGCAGAGACAGAACCAACAAGAGTAACTAAGTATTCAGCAACATGCGTGGACCTCATGTTCTCAAACCTAAATAGGGAATGTTATGAAATTAAAATAATAAAAAATGGAATAAGTGACCACTATGGTCAACAAATAGTAAGTAAAACATTAGGTAACTTAAGACCCAAAACTAATAAACTAATAGAGGTAAAAAGAATAGTAAACAAAAACACACTAGAAGCATTACGATATTACATCAAAGAAGCACAATGGGAAGAAATCTATGAAAAATATGAAACAAATGAAAAATTTGAATGTTTTGCTAAACTCTTAGAAAAATGCTTAAACACAGCAATACCTATATGCAAAGTAAATTGTGGAATGCAGAAAAGTAAAAACTGGTCAACCAAAGGTATAAACATCTCAAAAAAACGCATGCAATTCCTAAACAGCTTAAAACATCCAAAACTAGATGATAAATCATACACATATATAGAAAATTACAAACAAATGCTCAATAAAGTACTAATTGAAGCAAAGAAGCAGCACAACAAAATACTGATACAAAATGCAGAAAATAAAATTAAAGTAGCATGGAATATAATAAAAGCATCACATAAAGAAAATAAACAAAAATGGGTAGAAAACATATGTATTGAAGTAAACAATAGGTTAATAGAAAACCCAATAAACATAACAGAAAAATTTAATGATTATTACATCAATATTGTAAAAACTTTAGGCCTCAGCCAAGGTCAAAACCAGCAAACAACTGAAAACAGTATATGTAACTCAATGGTGTTATGAGAAATAACAATTGAGGATGTTACTAAACAGATAAACACATTAAAGTGTAAACAATCTTTTAGGTTAGATGGAATTACAAATGAAATGGTTAAGCATTGTAAATCTGAAATGGCAGATATAATGACGCATATAATTAATCAATCTTTTATAACAGGTATATTTCCCAATGCACTAAAAAAAGTAATAGTAAGACCAATATACAAGAAAAAAAATTCAAAGCATGCAATGGAAAATTATAGACCCATATCATTATGTTCAACATTTTCCAAAATAATAGAGGGATTGTTTTTAACTCAACTACAGAGCTTCTGCAGTAAGTATAAAATAATATCAGAGTACCAATTCGGTTTTCAAAAGAAGAAATCAACAATACAAGCTATCTGTAAAGGAAATGACATCCTCATAAATGCAATAGACAGGAAAGAATATGTAATCGCAATCTTTCTTGATCTTACTAAAGCATTTGACTGTGTAGATATACATAAATTAATAGCTAAAATAGAAAATTATGGCATCCGGGGCCTACCACTAAAATGGCTAAAATCTTATCTACAAAATAGAGAACAATGTATGGAAATTATATACAATTCAAATGGTAACCTAAATAAAATCAGATCGTCTTTTAACAAAGTGACTCACGGTGTTCCACAAGGATCGAAACTAGGGCCATATGAATAAAAGAAGCAGGTGAAATAGCCATTGGATATGCTGATGATACTACAATTATAGTAAGGGGAAATACAGAACTTGAAGTACAAGATAAATCAAATATACTACTTGAAAAAATTAGGGAAGAGCTAGGAAACCTAGGAATGGTAATAAATACAAATAAAACAGAATGGATGCAAATCAGCTTAAAAAAAAAAATCCCACCCAATATTCAATTAGTCCTAGACAATAAACAAATACAGCAAGTAACAGAAACAAACTTCTTAGGATTAATAATAGATAACAGATTAAACTGGAAAAAACATATTGAAAAAATAGCAAAAAAAATAAATACAGTATTATACATCTTAAAACAAGCGGCGCAACAAATGGATAGAGATAGCTTAATACAAATATACTATGCCTTCATACATTCTCATTTGAGCTATGGGGTTGTATTATGGGGTAATGCACAGAAAAAAACAATGCAAAGAATATTAAGACTACAGAAGCATGCCATTCGAATAATATGTAAACTAAAGAAGACGGATACTTGTAAAAATTCCTATAAAAAACTAAATATATTAACATTTCCGGCACTGTATATATATGAATGCATTAAATACTCAATAAAAAATCATAGCAATCAAAATAGAAACATGCACATACACGAACATGACACAAGAACGAAACAAAATTATTTCATTAACAGACTAAGAGGAACATTAAGTAACAAAAGTATAGAAAGTAAAACCAAAGATTTGTACAATCATTTGCCTAAACAAATAAAACAGATAACTGAAGAAAACTGTAAACTTAAAGCAATTAAAAAGTATCTCTCAGAAAATGTATTTTACTGTATAGAGGAGTATAAAATGTTAAATTAAATAAGTTACGCTGTATGATGGTGCCCCCTGTATTATATTATTATTTTTTTTCATGTTATTATTTATACTATATGTTTAGTTTTGTAATCAATCTGACGATCCTTGTAAATTATGTATTACAAATGGAGATAATAAAGAAATAGAAATAGAAATGTCCTTACCATAAGTAGCTTTGCTATGGAATGCAGTGTCATGAGCAAGTAAGTCTAGCATCTCAGAATCACTAAGTCCAGTCTTTGCAGCAGTTAGTAATGCCAAGGCATGTTCAACCTATAACACAAGAGTAAGCCAAATTATTATCTTCATGGATTTTTGAATTCATCAAGATTCAAAACTTCAGAATAGAACTCTATACCTTGTCTTTGCTAAGAATTGTCTCCAATTCTTCCAGCATCAAACACAGCTGATCAGCCAAATTTCCTTTTGGTACAATATCATGGTCCTTGTCTGTCCACCAAGATGTCTGCCATGCTAGAACCTATATGATAAAGAAAACTCCAAATAAAATCCTTAGAGAAAATACCCTGTGTGAGTTAAACATATACCTACCTACATTGTTATTGGAATGTCAAATTCAAATTTTTACAATATCAAATGCAGACTTACGGCTATCAGAACAATTACATGGAAAACACTAAATAAAAATATTCTTCATATAAAATATTTATAATATTTAGCAGTATTCAAAATATACAGTCATCAGTTATTGAATATGAAAACTAAATGTTTAAAATTAATGTTTAAAATATATTACAGTTTTCCATAAATTATTTCAGTGTATAAACATAATGATATAACAGGAATACTTTCAGATGACTTCTTTGTTTCTGAAGGCTAGGTGTAATTTATTGTAAAGTATTAATGCTGTATATATAAAGCTTTCTTAAAAAAAATTGGATTAATGCATATGTAAATATTTTTGTTACCTGTGTGTTTTGAGTGTATCTTATTGTATTGAATTGAATTTATTTCTACTTAATAATACAATTAGTTCCATAATACTATTTTATAATTTCTTAACCATACACAAAATACAGCAATGCTAAATACTATTGACTTCTCCTGAGTTGTTGTTTACCCAAGTGGCCCGAATAGTTCAACCTTGCAGTTATTCAACTATGAGGCCAACTTAAATCTAGAAGTGACCTCCATCTCTAAATTTAATTATGTTTCTAGATCCCCACTTTTATTTATTTTTTTTTACCTTTCCCAGATAATCCCCTAACTCGAAGATTTCATGTTTAGTTTTCATATTCGCCCCCCCCCCCCACTCTCTCTATTGGTAAATTCATACATTTCTCAATCCATAGTTTTGTTCTTATTTCTTTAGTTTCATCACATTCCAGAATTACATGCCGATAGTTGTCTTGCATTCCACACATTGGGCATTCCTCTTCATTTAACCTTTGGACTACCAAGTTCCAGGATCAAACCAACTACCAAGAGAGGTTAAATTGAAACCCCAAGCAGTAATAATGATTTTTGAATAATGTAATAAAATACATTAAGTAAATGCCAAACATACTTTATTTGTTAATATAAGATGTTTAGATAATAATTAAGCCTAAAATGCTGTGGCTCTGAATATGAGGTTTAACATACTACCTGTTTTTATATTATTTTTCGTCTCTCTCATACATATACATAGAATGAATTACATTTTTGTAAAATCTTATGCAAGTTAAAGTTGTCCTAAAGAACAACACAAAAATGAGAAAATAAGAACACAATTGACCAGAATAAACAAGCTTTCAAATTTTCAAGCATCTATTATTGCTCCTTCTATATTTATATTACACTGGGTAATGTGTTTTTCTTTCTCTGCACGTGCTATGTACATAATGTTTAGAGAAGGTATTGCATTCCACCCAAAACTTTGATATCAAGATTTCACTGGAAATACATGTTTTGGGTCTCCCTGAATCAAAAAAAAAAAAAGCATTTTAGAAAAAGGTCTGTGTATATGTGTGTGTGTATGTGTCTGTGGACAGCATGCTGAAAAATGAAAAAACCGTTGAAAACCAAACATGGTATTTAATTTTGTATCTTCCAAGGATGCAACACAAGGATTTTCAAGTAACCCCCCACCCTCAACTACCCTTCACATGGAACTTTTTTAGAAAATTTTGATTTTCTCAAAAATGACTCTGATGATCTTGATTAAAATATTGTATATTAAAGATATTTACCTGACAAATAAAAAGTATGAATTTTATGGAATTTTGCATAACTGTTAAATCATAAGAGATGGGCAAAAACTTACCACACAAAAAATGTATAGCACATTAAAACACACAATTTACGTCATATAAATTTTTTTCATGAAGTCAATCGTTTTTGAGATATTTATTCATATAGCAACCAGCTTTTGACTATCACTTTAATCTATAATATTCCCTTATTTTGCTTCTACTTACAAGGAAGCAAGAAATAACACTATTTCGGCTAATTTTTTCTTGATTAGCATGAAGTAGATAGAAGTATAAGCTTTCTAAGAATAATTTGTTGCAGAGATGTAGAGAAAGTCATGAGAATGGAACACATCAGATTTTTTATTATTAGAACCAGCTGTAAAATTCAATGCCACAGACGTGTTTGAACATAGTTCTCCCTCTCTCTGTAGGTTGCTCTAACCATTGAGCTACTGTGGCAACATGCTGGTATGATATTTAATCTCCCAACTGATTCTTGTATGTTTTTACCCAATCAACCAACCGGTATGTCTCCCTCCAGAGAACACCTTAATGGCGACTTACATTATAACTATAACACAAACAATACAAACGAAGAATAAAGAAATGACGAAAATCATCCTGAGAGGTCCAAATCAGGTATCTGCCAGTATCAACAGCAAAGATTGCAACAAAATATATAATGGCAAAACCAAAATCAGCATAAACATCTGTCTCAATGAACATGTGTATAATCTGAAATACATGTAAGAAGACTAGAAAGAGAGGTTGATAACCTACATAAAAGATAAATAAGATGTAAGAAGTCAGGATAGCAGTTGCTACACGTTTCTCAGCTTAAATATGACATTCATTAAACATATAAGTCTTCTACTAGAGTTCATCACTTAGGAGAAGATATTTATTTTGAAGAACAAATACAGAGTAAAAAACCTTTAAATTCTGTTTAGATAACCTAAGCAAGGTTATTTTTAAGTAATGTGAACAAGTTCATCATGCCTCTTATAAAGAACTGTAACCAACCAGTTGAATTTCAAGTAGCAATGAAAAGGATTGCCTTTAACAAAATAATTGTAGTATGTGAAGCACTGTGCAATAAATCCAGTCAAATTCTTTCATTTAAGTTAACCGTACACCAGAAAAATAAAAGTAAAATAATTGAAATCCAAGATGTATTAATAAAATGTTTCATGTACTCTTTGATGATTATTCAATTACTTACTTATTACATTCATTCAAAACTAACTTCATATTATCGTGCATTTTAATGCAAACCTACCTTCACATAAAGAGGCAAAGTACAATCCTGAACTGAAGATCGGACACAGTCCTGCACTCGGCTGCTCACACTGTGATTATATTGCATGACTGATGCCATCAAAATAGACTGAGCCTCTGTCTTCCCTAATACTGGCATCTGAAATACAAAAGAATGTAACTTAAATAGGAGAAAATATTGTTGAAATTAGAGTAAAATCAATTTAAATTTTGCAGCATTATTCTATGATACAAGGACTATTTACAGGCAATTTACCATTTTGCTTGTGCTGTGTGCATGTCTTCATATTGTAGCACCATATTAATTCAATACTAATTTTGAATTAATCTCTCTTCCAGATCAATCACATGGAAATTTCTGGAAGTTACCATGATAATCAATAGATGTATTCAAAGAAATATCTGATTGCATTGTATAACCAAAGCTGAATAAGTCTTTGTTGTGTAAAGGGGATAAAAGAAAGTTAATTATTGTTGTGCAACAATAAAAAAATTTTAGGGATTAGTGAAGTATTACACAAACTTTGAAACTTCATATTATTGAAATAAATATAGAATAAAATTGAAAGATGTTACTTAATTTTGAGCCCATAAAGCTACTCAAATGACTATACCAAATTCACGAGGAGGCAACATGAAAAATTGCCAGTTATGTAATGTAACGTAATTTATTGCATCCAATTTATCAACTTTTATACTACTACAGCTAAAGCTGTGTTTCATATTTGAATTGGACAAATTGAGCATGATGATCTGAAATGTGAGTATTAATTATGGAATACGAGCATTCTGGTATATTGGATGCTATATGATCAATAGTTGAGGATGTATTTAAGGTTACTCGTGTTGGTTCTTGGATTATATCCTTAATATTGTACATATTTATTACAACTTTTAATTCTTTATATGAGTTGCCAGATTTATTTAGGTTTATATTAAAATCACCTCCAAGAATAACTTTAACATCTTTGCTCAGGTGTGTATGTAGCAATAATTCTAATTGTGAAATAAAATCTTTTGGAGAAGCTGAAGGTGACCTATAGAATCTGATTATGAGTATATTCCTTTGATTTGTTCCTATCTTTATAGCGGTAGCTTCAAATATTTTCTCTACGCAAAACTGTTCTAAATTTATTTCTGTAGTTTTATGGGTTTTTTTTGTGAGTATCATAACCCCGCCGCCCTTGTGATTCAATCTAAAATATTTACTAGCAACTTTGTAGTTGTCCACTTTACAAATATCTTCCCTACCTAAGCCATGTTCACTTATGATGCATATATCTGCATTTATTTCATTTAAAGTATGAGTCAGGGCTGTAAACTTAGTTCTTATATATTGTATGTTGAGGTGAAAGACATTAAGTGTTTGTTTATCATGATTTGCATGCAAGTTAGTAACATGATTTACCTTTGTTTCACTAGTTGACAATGATACGCATGCTTTTTCATCCACCTTTATAGCTTTCAGTTTCCCTTCTTGGTGGAAGATACTACATTACAAAATAGGTTACCGAATATGTATGAACCCGCATAGTTTAAATGTACACTGTCCCTAGCATAGTGTTTATCTTTAAGCCAGCAATTGCCATCCACCATTACACATTGTTTCACACTGCACATTCAGTCCAAGTTGCTGTTTATTATGGATACATGTCTAGCACTTACATCATGTTGTTGTAGTATTCCACTTATTATGACTTTTGCCCTCGGTACTTCTTTATTTATGTATCTCACTAAGTCCATTGTGTTGCCCATTATCTCTTCTGCCATCACTCCTTTACGGATGTCCTTTGTCCCAACGTGCAGAACAATTACCCTACTTTGTGCTGAAGATCTGTAGTGCATATTCCAGGATAACAGTAAACATCATATCCTTTTTCCCTGCACAATTCTGTGCAGGGAAAAATGAGAATTTGAGAAAAGAGTCCTCTAGCACTAGTATGCCTTTTCGCATTGTGGTTTTTTCTGATTTTTTCTTATCAGATTTCGATGTTTGCTTTATTATTTCCGAGTAAGTATCTTCAGTCGATACGTTCAATACTTCATATCTGTTCGTCAGTTTTAAACTGTTTTCACATTTCCTTTCGCTTACATGTTTGTTTCAGAATGCCTTCACACTTTGCATCTTGATACGAAGTTCATGAATTCTTCATTTTTGTTTGCATCCTCTTTCTTTTCTATTGCTTTTGTATGCAGCAGCTATGCTTTTAGCGTTTCATTTCCTGTTTCAGATTTACTATTTTTTCCTGAGCCGCTTTTAAATCCTTATTAGGAATATTGATAATCATATGTAGTGACGTTGCCATTTCACGGCCATTTTGCTTTCCTGCAGCTGATGTATCCACGCGTCCACCTTTATTAGCCCATTTTTCGTCAATATTTCCACCTTTTGTTTTACCTTCATTTCCACAATTGTGTTTTTTGCTGTAATATGTCTTGTCACTGTTTTCTGTTCGTTTTACTATATAATTAACGTAACTTTCGACAGATTGTTGTTGCATGCTACTAGTAACCATTTCACATACCGTCGCCAGTTGACAAATTGCTGATGATACCCTCAAGTGCAAGTGAAATATGTTCAAGGTAACTGAATAAATTTATTAAACTTATGAGTGATTATGTTGACTCAGTATGCTACTTACTATTAGTTTGTGCATCACATTAATAATTCCAAATATCAATTTACTACTAATTCAGTCATTATGTCTTCATTATTTTATGGTCCCATTTTGTATATCCTGCTATTCTTCTCATTAACTGTTACTCTGCTTTCAGCCCCTCATCTTAGAGTCCATAACCCAATATTAGTCTTGCAAGTTATATACATTTTATTTGATATGAAAATATTTTAAACATAATCATATCGTATTTTAATCAAAGTTGTTAAGAGCCACCTTTAGAAAAAAACAACTTTTTTTAATAATGTTCCATATAAAGTGTAGTTTGGTGAGGGGGCTTTCTTGAAAATCTGTGTCATATTCTTGGAAGATGCAGAACCTAAATATCAAGTTTGGTATTTAACTTTCTGTTGTCACAGATAAACAGCCGACACATGGACCTTTTTCTAAAAAATGCTTTCTTTGGATTCAAGGAGACATGAAACATATATTTCTAGGGAAGTCTTGCTCTCAAATTTTTGGGTGACACACAATATTTCCCCTACTTACCATATAGAGTAGGGAAAGCAAAAATAGATAAAGGTTTACCTATACATTTACATAAACATGTATACATTCATATCTATTAAAGTTGCCTATTAATGAAATTATCTTCCTGCATATAAAGAATAGAATTATAGGAGTCTACTGCACTAATACACCCAAACAGAATTCCTATACTTCACAAAAGAGGTTTAAAATAACATCAAATGGGCAAATAAGAAAGTTACAAGAATATATTTATACAGGTTGAATTATCTAAAACTTCCAGTGCAATTATTTTGGAAATGGAAACTGCTATTGATGTGCTGTTTTCACAGCATTGATTGGCAGTTAGGGGCTGGTACTTTTAGCCTGTAAAAGGATTTTAATAATAGGCATTATTATTTAGTATTTTTTGAGCGAGCATACACATTTTTATATGGTACAATGTCTATTTACATCAACAAAAATAAAAGTAGGGTAAATATGTCAATGGTATTGCAGGATTCTAGTGCAAGTAGTTTACGAGAATATCATATTTTAAAAAGTTTCCACATCGACAGTGTTTGTTCCATTCAACCTAGAGCGCTGTATTATACAAGCAGAACAATGCACAATTTTGAATCACAAATTCAAGGCTGCAACATAAATACAAGATGATTTCTCTGCAAGAAAAAGACGTGTGTATGCATGTTTAAGGTAGCGATACATCGATTTCTAATTTTATTTATATAAAGTACCTTTAATATATAAAACAATGACAAGGATTACTTTTTCTATCATACCAAAAGAGAAACTAAAAGGTTAAAAAGAAAGGATTGCTACCACGGTGCCGGTTCGTACCTTATGTCCTTGTGTTGATTAATTTGACATAAGTTGAAAACTATAAAATATTTTTACAATCCGATTACAGATTCTTAAAGCCAATAAAAATTTATGTATTTCTTACACTGCATGCCCATAGCTATCTATAATAGGTTAGAAGTTAATCTGACGTTAGTTGATTTACTCACTTTCTTAGTGTTATAATAAAATGCAACCTAAGTAGCTTACCAATTCTTTTATTTATTTGCTGATTAAAATAATATTAATAATAATAATAATAATAATAATAATAATAATAATAATAATAATAATAATAATAATAATAATAATAATAATAATAATAATAATAATGATGATGATGATGATGATGATGGTGGTGGTGGTGATGGTGATGGTGATGATGATGATGATGATGATGATCTAAGTATTCTTGCATTAAATAAGAATTCATATATATCAAAATGTTCAATTTATTCTTGAAAACATTATAATATTTCATATGTTTTAGATAATGAGATAATTTATTGCAAAGCGTAATTATCACATTCATGACCATGCATATTTCTTTATAAAATAAAACTTTGCACAGAAAGTTTATTACAGTTTCCAGTTTTACAAGGGCGTGCATCCAAGATGCTCACAAACTTATCAATAAAAGTTGGAGCTCTCCTTATATTACTTATGAGTTATGACATAGCCAATTGTAATAAGAAGTTGTTTATGAAGGGATTAAGAATTTTACCTATGGATATGTAATGTTTAAATAGATATTATGTCAAATTAAAAATAAAAATAGTATTGGAATTAATTTTAGATCTTAATTTATTGTATCCTCTTTCAAAAGGCAATTTATGTTAAAAAGTGTTGCTCTATTAATGATTCCAACAGTGACAACAATGAATTTACAATCACATACCTCAAAATTTTGTGACTTCTTATAGTTGGGTTTTGTTTCATACAGACTTAATTTTAAGATCTACTTAGAAGTTTAGCTATTCTGGAAAATTAATGAAATAACCATATCGTAATTCTTTTAAATTAGTAAGGCTGAAAGAAATTCCTGTGGTTTTAATCCATTACTTTAAACAAATTCTGTAAAATGTCTATGAATAATAAAGACCCATATATTTAATCTGCAGACCTAATTACATCCATTTTGCAAATTCTTTTTCTTTCCACTGCAATTTTAGCTGGTGGATTAGACACATTAAAAATTGTTGGTATAGTATTAGGCTTGAGTTTCCTTTTCCCATCTGCATAGTTAAGCTCAAATTGGCTTTCTTCGAACTGTACTGGTGAAATCTTGTGTTTAAATTTATTGCACTAGACCTAACATATTAATGCTAAATTTGTACAAGTTTGATGATAATTTATAAAGTAAACTTTAGTTGATTTGTTATTGGAAATAAAAGAAAATTGAGAGAAAAAAAATACACTGAAACAAAGATTCGATCTATCAACCTGTTGTATTTTAGCCACAAATTCTACTAACTAAGTTATTCTTATAACTACTAACAGCCTCGTGTCAAAACTTACACAAGCAAATTATGCATAATTGACTATATCTGTTAAATGCTTGTGTAAAGTAGTTACACCTTAATGACTATTAAATAACACAATGCAGATATTTTTCTCCAGAAAATTAATTCCTTATTTGACTTACACTACAAATAATTATTTGTTGTCGGTGTCCAATCTTTGCACCTGGAATTCATCAGTCGTTTCTTTCTTCTTTCGTTGTCAGCAGGAAAACGACAAAACCTATATAGTCATGTCTACTGCTGTTTGCACAATTTGGAGCTGCACAACCAACCATTGCACAAATTAAAGTCTTAAACAATAAATTATACTCACACAAAAAATCTACAGTCCAGTAAGCACCATGGGGTTTGTGATTCAATATGGCAGTTTGGCCTACTCATATGATAGGGTGCTTTAATTCAACCTGCTTAGTTGCTAGGTACACTGTTGCTATGCTTATTTATATTGTGTTTTCTGTTCATGGATTGCATTGCAACTTTCTAGTCAATTAGGTTGTGATAGTTCAAGCAGTAGGTTGTGAGTGAAAGATGAACTGTACCAATGCAGAAAAAGCTGACGACATGTTCATAGTGCATGAAGAGTGTAGGAAGAGTGCAGTCTGTTCTTGTACGGTATATGTGGAAACATATCTCATTTGGTGTGATATTGTTGGTAATTATTTATCAATCTCTTCAACCAGTTACATGAAAGTGGTAGTGTAACACACAGAGAGCATAACAGAAGCAAATAAGTGAATGGAGAAAAGAGAAAAATCAATGTTTTGGCTATTGTTGCAGTAGATTTGCAAATTGGTTCCTGCACAACCGCACATGGAAGTGGTATGTGTCAGGCAATGTACTTTGTATTCTCCATAGGTTCATTCCTATCACATTTCTTTCTATCAAGAGCTGCATGGAAACGATTTTGAGACTCGTGTTAACGTTTGTACATAGGTGTAAAGACATGATACTCCAGATTCATCATGTATCTTGTTTAGTGATGAAGCAAATTTATTAATCATAGCCAGGTAAACTAAAGAAACATGACTGTTAGTCTGCTGATAATCCCCTTTGGCTATGTCAGGTGGAAAGTCAGCATCCATGGAGTTTAAACATGTGGTGAGGCTTCTTTGATAGAAGGAACTCTGACAAATATTGTGGTCTCCTAACAAACCATCTTCTGCAGTTTCTAGAGACATTCTTCTGCAGACTAGGAGGAACCTGTGGATGATGGCTGTCCAGCCCATAGTGCACAAATTACTACAGTTTGTCTTAAAAGATTGTTTCCAAATCATTGGATTGGATGAAGAGGACCTGTATTTTGGCCGGCCCGTTCCCTCAAATTTGACTTCTTTAGACTTTTTTCTGTGGGGAAAGCTGAAAGACACTGTCTACAGTGTCATCTGAAATCACTGTCCAGATGATATGAAATGATGTATTACTACTGCCTGCTCTGAAATTTCCGCTGAAATGTTAGAATACTGCTTTCACTACAGTCAACACTGCAGTTGATGATACTGGTGATGCATGGAATAAAGATGGAGCACCATGGAATGCAATGGTGGGGGGAATCAGAGAGCCCGGAGAAAACCTGCTCCTGTGATGCTTATCCACCAAATCCTACATGTGGTCACTTGGGATCGAACCCGGGTCGCCTGGGTGAGAGACAAGCGGTCTAACCACTCAGCCACGGCACGGCCTGTCCTTCTGTAGAATGTAGGTGTGTATTGAAGCTTCCTTGGTCATTTTGAACACAGCCTTTGAAGATGAATTTTCTCTTTAGTTGTCAGAATCCACAGAAGTAGTGTATTCCCTTTTGTTTTTCTTTAATTTGTGCTACTACAGGTTGTAAAAGTGTCAGTGTGCAAAAATTTCAAGATAAGATTTCTCGTAAACTACTTGCACTAGACAAAAGCGTTAACATTCTAATTTTATTTTATTGATGTAAATAGACTTTGTTCCATTCGAAAAAATTGTATGTTTGCTCAAAAAATACACTTTTAAAGAGTTATTAAAATTTGTTCATAGACTAAAAGTATGAGTCCCTGACTATCAATGCTGTAAAATCCATACACCAATAGCACTTTCCAAGTCTTATGTGATTCACCTTGTATAATAGAAAATATATCACTGTCTTATCTGCATATATAGTTATACAAGGTTGAAGATGAGCTATGATTATCCTTAAATAGGACTACTTTGTACTGAACAGAATGAAAATTGTACTGCACTTTTGAGTTTTTGATGTATTTTTTGAGAATATAATCATTATCTTCTTTCTCTTCCTTCCCTTCTTCTTCTTCTTCTTCTCCTTCTTTTAGTTTTGGATTACATTGTAAATCTGTTAGTTGTTGCAGCAGGTTAATGGAGTGTTTCAGTGTCTTAATGTATCAAAGCAAACATTAGTTTTCAGTCATGTGATTCCAATTGTATAGTTACAGTTGTCTGTGTATGTTTCCATTTAAATTACTTTTAACTCCAGGTACATTTCATGGTTTGCTACAATATATTTTCTCCATTGTAGACTTAGACCCCAATTTATTTATTTTTATTTATTTATTTGCACTAAGCATTCATACAAGGAATATGGCTATACATCAGCTCAGGCTGTTATCTTGCCATATTCCTAAACAGTTTTCCTTGTAATCTAGCACATTTATTTTAATCATAAAGTTGATGATAATGATGATGATGATAAAAGTGTACAACAATCATTTCTTAAAACAACCTATAAACTTATGTTTCATCTACTTCTCTTTTTGCAGACCACATCCATTTCTCTTTTACTTTAGCCAAATACTTGCCTTTTTACTATCCTTACTAAAAAGTTTGAATAAGGCTATCTTTCTGTCCATTTACCATTTATACACTGTTTCCTCCAAAGCCCTGCCCCTATACAGCCAAGGACTATTTGTTCCATATTTTCCTTTTCACCACATATTGGGCATTAATTCTGTTGGAGTCCTTTTTTCATACCCTTTAGTCTCCACACACCCACTCATACCCAAGCAATACTCTCCCTTTGTTCTATATTTAATTTATCCACATACGTTTCTCTTTCCCATGTGTTTTTATTTGTATATATGTTTCTAATAGTCTTTTTCCATTATATTGCTGAACAATGTTTGTATTTTTATATCTTCAAATCTCTCCTAGCTCCTTTCCAGAAATCATTTGCATTGTTTTCACCTCTTTCTCCAAATTTCCTCCAATCCACTATTTTCTAAGTTATAGATCCTAATTAGGAATAGACGTCTATTCAAATCAAATCTCAGGAAATGCGTGTTTCATTAACAATGGTCATCAGACATTTTATTCTTATACATACAGAGTGGTCCAAAAAAATGTATACACTGTTTAACGGTCCATAACTTGCAAACTAATTGGCAGAAATGTCTCAATTTTTGTGAAAGTGTAGTTTAAAGCCCAACTTACAAATATCACTATAGGTGTTTGAAATGGTCACCATTAACATCTATACACGATGCCACAGAACTGCAACATGAACTACTATCAGTTGGATATCAGCACCTGAATGTAGGTCTCATAGATTATCCATTGTGCATGGCTTTTGTCCATAAACGACATCCTTTAGTGTTCCCCATAGGAAAAAACCAGAGGCGTTAAGTCTGGGGAACGTAGTGGAAACTCTACAGCATCTCTTCAGCCTATACATTGTGCAGGTAGATTTTTGTTGAGATACTCCCTGATACGATTATGATAGTGGGCTGGTGCACTATCTTGTTGGAAGTAAAACATTTTGCTGGACTTGCTGTTACAGGTCGTCCAGACCATTTTTTCTGTACATCTGTAACACAGTCATCGATTTCAAACTTGTCTCAAATGCATGCAATTGTTAAACATGTTTGATACTCATTTTGCCACTGGCATTGAACTTCACTAAAGTTTTCATACCTAATGTACCACTTCAAAACTGACTTCCATTCATTGAATGTAAGCCCGTGCCAGCCATGTTTACTTAAGTAATTAACAACACAAGAATGTCATTAATATTCGAAGGCTTTCATGGCTGGTGTTAGAATCACTTATAGAAAACAAAACCAGGCTTGAAGATGCTTGCTGCAATGCAGGCAAAACGTCTGGGGAACTAGGGGTGAAGCCCAGTGGACCACGGGCAACAAGCCCAGTTTTGTTTTCTATAATACAAGAATGCTTACGTATCTGGCAACTGTCATCAGACACCGCTTGTGTGGCGATTGCTGGAACTACAAACTATTACACTACCAAAAATGAGATATTTCACTCTTTATTTTGCAAGTTATGCACTGTTAACAGTGTATACATTTTTTTGGACCACTCTGTAATAATAGCATGGGGGGCATCCTCAAAAAGTTTGCAGATACTTAAGCTTCAGAAAAGATTAGTAAAAATCATAAAACAGGTACCAATATGTTCAGATAGTAAGATAGTATTCAAGGAATTATCTATATTACCCTTACCTTGTATATATATCTTAGAGTCGGTCTCTTTTATACATCAAAATTTGGATCTCTTCAAAAGAAACTCAGCCCTACACGACCGCAATACAAGAGCCTGCGGTAATATACATCTCAACACACATAGGCTCACCAGGTGTCTAAAGTCTATATCACATCAGGGTATAAATTTATACAACCATTTTCCAAACAGTGTTAAAGAGCTTAATCACAAAAAATTTAGAACAGCTGTTAAGAACCATCTCAGAAGTCATTTACCACTCACTATTAATGAATATTTCAATCAGACACTCTAACTTGTTCCACAGAATGCAAATTAAATAACTATAAATCATTATTATTTATCATCTTTGCAACCATATTTCTCTTGTGCAGATACTGCCGCTTTTTCTTTGTCATTACAGGTCCCATTCTGCAGCAGTAGGAAGGAGCCTGGCGCTGGCAGAAAACTATTTTGGATTATTCTTTTTTATTTTGAATTATTCTTTTTACAATTTCTGTATATATTTAAACTCAAATGTACAAAACCTTATTATATTTTGACGATGCCATAGAAACTGTATTTCTTCAGGCTATAATAAATCTATCTATCTATCACCTCCTAAAATATTGGATACTTTTTCTTTCAACACCTGTAGTTTCATTGTTTGCACTTGTCATGTGATTCATTAGCAAAGATTACAGGTTTACTCACTGAAATAAGAGCTCCAGAATCCTTGATGCTGGCATTCAGAGAAGCAAAAGCTTTACTGTCATCAGCAACAGATAGTATCAACTTCACATTTTCAGGGAGCTTCTCAGGTAACCAGTCCAATGTCTGTGTGCCATATTCCTTAACCTGCAGAAAAATAAAAGCATGTTGCACATAATGATGTTATGTGTTGCCTTTTCATATTCTCATAGTAAACACACTCATTATTTCCATGATTTTATATTTACTGTACCTGCTTTTATAAATATCCATAAAGAGTTGAAATTAAAGAGTTGGTTATTTGAGGCTATAAATGAGTAATTTAAATGAATAAATTTGTGTTGTTAGGTCACAATCAATCATGTCTTTAAACTTACAGTTGATTAGCGAATCACTGTTACTAGCTTCTTTACCATCTAAATTAACTTTCAAAGAGCTTCAATAAGATTTAAAATTTTAGAAGTTAAGGTGCTCTCCAAAACCAGAGGTAACCGACATTTTATGCAATATAAAGTTCAGGAACCAAGTTCTACCTGATAGAATTTAAAAGCTTGTGAAGTTAGTGTTTCTCTAAAACAACACCAGGGAAACAAAGAATATCTTGATAGTCTCTGTTACACAAAAATTGATTTACACAGCAAACAATATGGCACTGTGGTATGGTACTTATTTCCCAAAGTTGAACCTTATAGTCTGTATGACTATTTATGGATAAGGGAGAGGAATATTTTCTTTTCACTGTAGCTGAGGAAATAGATACTTTTACTTACCTGGTCTATACCATCTATTATGATGACCTGAGGTCGATGTAAGCAAGAGGCAGCTAACAGACGAGGAAGTAATTCCTTGTAGCTTTCAACACTCTGCAACAGCCAAAATGTGTCTAACAGTATAGCATTATAATGTAAATCTAGCAATAATAAGTTCCTTTCATTTAATCCAAGTATTTTACTGAAAACCAGAAAGCAGGAATATCTAAAGCAGTAGTTCAGCAACTTTCCTAGCTAATACTTCCTTTGCAGGTGTTCAGTTTCATCTCCCTATAATTATCACAAGAGTTTCTTCTGTTTATGACAAAACCTAATAATAATGCATTATAATAATAATAATAATAATAATAATAATAATAATAATAATAATGCATTTTTTGCCAATATACTGCAGAGCAGTTTCTGATGGATATATGACTAAAACAACTATATTTAAACTGGTGTGTTTAAAAATAACCATATAACTGTTAACTATTAATGTTAATTTACTTTTTCAAAATACGTAATAGTTAAATTCACTCATTATGTATCTATTTTCCAGTTTTACAATGTATTACATTTTTTGGTAACCAAAGATTATGGATCATATTTAATTTTCATTCTCTATTTGTATCCATCTATCCATGAATCTTCTTCATATTTGTGCTTCTCATTTATATCTTAATTCCTTGTATCCTTTTAGTCGGTGGTGTCCATTTTTCTTCTTTCCTGGCAGTTTCTAATCCATGACTGATCATGGTAATCTTTCTTATGACATCTTTTTCATATGTCCATTCTAAGTAAGCTATTTTTCTTCCACAAAATCAATAATCAGACTCTTGACATCTTTTCTTCCTGACATCTAATTCTTTCCTATTTGAATATCTCTGCTCACCATCACCAAAAGTCCATCTCAGATGCCATCAATCTTTTTATTAAATGAATTTAATTGTCATTACCCTGTTTTATATTTCTAAAAGATAGTTTGAATATTTTTCTTTTGATTTCTTTCTAATCTGTTTATCCTTTAATTATTGCTTCATGCAATTTTCCAGCATTTATTCTTGAATTAATTTTTTGTAGTTATTTAGCATCTTGTGTGATTTTTGTTCCTATATATTTGTACTCTTCAGTAGGTCTACATTTTTTGTACATTAAGTATTTGTCTATCTCTTATGTTTACCAGTAATGCAAAAGTTGTATAAAGGTCATCCAGAATGAAGAGGTCTTCAGAGGCTATTCCCATAAAATTCAACATATATGTTTTGTTTGCAATGAAAACATCTTGAACATCAACTCATTAGAGCCATTTTTAAGAAAATCAAAATTTTTGAAAAATGTTCCATGTAAAAGGTAGTTGGGGGTGAGGGGATTTACTTGAAAATCTTTTGTGTCACACCCTTGGAAGATACTTAATTTAAATACCAAGTTTGGTATTTAACCAACTTTTTGTTTTTGAGCTATGCTGCCACGTCTCTTTCTCTTGCTCTCTCTCTCTCGCCCTCTCTCTCTCACACACACACACACACACACCACGCATGCACACACATACACAAACACACACACACACACACACACACACACACAAGTTTCTAAAAATGCTTTTTCTGGATTCAGGGAGTCTCAAAACATGTCTTTCTGTTGAAATCTAGATATCAAATTTTTGGGTAGAATATATCATCTTCTCCATCCACTATATATATTGTACTTATGGGCTAGAAAAAGCAAAAATGACAAATAACTTTAATGTATGCTGTTATTAAATAATGAAGCTTGGTACAACTAGAAAATCGGAAATAATAAGTTCCTCTGATGAATTTCAAAGTTGCTTAACCTGTGTTATGTTAACTGGCTTGGAAGCAAGCTAAAAATAAATTTAGTATTCCCAATTCACAAAATCGACTTTCCACTTTCCTATCAATATAATCATTCATATACAATTCCCATTCCTGGGGTGCTACAAACAAAAATGTTGAATACTGTATGTTTTATTAATTTGTTTAGTTGTTTTTTTTTAACACTACGTCACTTACATTGTTATTATACTGGTTTGCTTCCCATTCTGCTTTCTGTTCTTGTGTTATTATGAACAGATATAGGACTGAGACCCTCCAGTAAAACTGGGAGCTGTTCTGATGAAGTCATATTTGAATACATTATTTAATTTTAATACATTATTTAATAAACCAGACTTGCCAGTTTCATATAAATGACAGTTTATGTCTTGTTGATGGCTATGCAGCAGGAAATGATTGAATGCTTGATATTACTAATAAATTTGTCATGAGGTTGATCCATAATTGAAAGCTCCTACTTTGAGCGGTGAGCATTTTTAAACTAACTCATATGAAATAAAACTGTTTATCACAGGAAAAAAAAAAAAAAAACCATTGAAAACTTATGTGCATGTATTATTGTTAGGGTCACTGCATCTCATGAGCAGAAAATGAGGGCATTTTCACTAAAGGCCTACTTATACCTAGAAATTTTTCGAGATCTGTATTAAAGATTTGTAAAAATTACATATTTATGCATGGTATTACAACATACTATTTGGTTTAAGTAAGGAGCATTACAATGGTTTAGAAAAAAAAACACACTGGCTTATTTTATTTCACTTGAAATTATTTTCATCTAGTATTATAATGATATTCAAAAGTTGTGGAAGTCATCACTATGTTTCTATTATCTAACCTATTTCTTTTTTTAGTGTTATCCAATAGTAGTAGCATGATTCTTTTTTCTATACCAGAAATATTTCATTGTTCAACATACTATTTCATTGTTCAACATCTTTGTTTAAGAAATGTAATATTTCCTGACAAGTAGAGTAAAACTCCAGACAATTTAGGTTTTAAATTGTATTGAATGGTTTATTATTGAGTTCACTGTGTCTACATTTAAGTGATTGCCCCTTTGGCCTATTAAACTTCAATAAATAAAAATAAAAGAAATAAATAAAAAAAGAGAAAAAGAAAAAGAAAAACCTTTCCAGATTTGCATTGTAATTTGGGATACTAAAAAGAATTCTATCATTTCCAATAGAATGGAATAGGAAGCTGTAATAAACACATTACTTATTTATCAAAAAATATGCTATGGCCAAAGAACATACTGAAAAATACTACAATTGTGATATGATGTACACAGTCTTTGTTTTTTTGATACTTGATATATCAATAGCTAGAATGGAAGATTAAATAATATGCTGCTTATGAGCCCTTATGAACCTGGGTCTACCAATTTGATTGCCATTCTAAACCCACTTATGCATGGCAGAGGTGATAGAGGAAGGTGATGTGGTCAGCATCACGCGTACCCCAACTGGAATCTGGGGAAAACTGAAATTTCAGTCCTGGTTATTGCAAGAAAGAAAGAAAGAAAGAATAAATAAATAAAGACGTTTCCTGAAATTTCCAAAAATCTCTCTGAAAGCTTTTTTTGCACTAAAAAGGGTATGTCACCAGGGAAAAGAGGAGTATGGTCATCTTAATTATTGTTTACAGCAAAACTTTGACCCTAACATTTATATAACATTATGCTGTTTCTCATCATATAGAAGCCACTATTTATCTAGCTATTGATTTTTAAAATGAAAGAAGCATATCATTTAAGTTACACTCACATGTTTTGCCCAAGACTGTTGCCCACTTGTAAGGACTGAACATTGGTCTACAATGCTCTGCAAGAGCTGTTCCAGAGTGTGGCTCTGTGTGGTAACTGACACAAACCTCAAGAAGAGAAGTGCATCAGATTGCCAGGTGTGACAGCACTGTGCTGCTCGTGCTATTAATGTGCTCTTTCCACATCCTCGTGGTCCATGAATAACCAAAGGGTATTGGCTCTCTCCTACAATATAACTGTGCAACAACAGAGGAATACATGTTTAAGGAAAACAATTTCAAACATGAATAGCAAAAGAATAGGATGAAAAAGAACAGAAACACTGCCTTATTTATATTATTCTGTGCTTATCATTGCCATATTTAAATGAATAAATCCTTAAAATTATAGTTTCCTTTGAAAATAATAATTACAATATTTCTGAAGTCCTCAGAGACATATGTGTATTTGGAGAGGCAAGTTGTTACCTATTTGGAACAAAAAAGAATTTTGACCTTGTGCATGGTATTATATTGAAACTATGTTTGCAACATACTCTTTTGCATTTAGCGGACATTTTAAGACACAATTCAAAACATATTATTTTTAGAAGACCCTCCATATAAACTACTCTTAATTTTGTATTGATTTTGAACATATTTAGAATGTATTGATACATTTACTTCAAGCTTTTAAGTATAAAATATTAACTGGAAGTATAAATAACACTTGTGAATTGTTCCAAACATGTATACAAACACAACCAGACTTCTAAGTGTTCTAGTCAATGTTGCTTTCCTATACTTTTTAAATTTTGAAAATTCAAAAACAATGCATGCAAAGATCCATTTTCATAATACTGCTAACTTCTTATTGAAACGGTCGCCCTTCTTGGTGTAATGGTTACCATGTTAACTTTATATACCCAAGGTCGAGGGTTCAAACCTGGCGGAGGACGATGGATTTTTTCAGGTGTAAAAATCCTTAGCATGACTTCCTTTGGTAGGGAAGTAAAGCCATTGGTCCCATGTCATAGATTTACGTCACGTAAAAGAACCTCAAGCCTAATAGAGAAAAAATTAAGTGGTCTTTCATGCCCAATTTAGAATGGGATGCTGAGGACCCCAGTAGTTAAAGAGCATCCATAAATAATACACCATTTCCATTTTTGTTCTTAATGAAACAAAAGCTATAGTAAAAAATATATTCAGCTTTCTTACTTTTTACAGTCATATATAATAAGAAATACAGATCAGTTACTTCTTAAGTTTAACAAGGCCAAATAGAAGAAAAAGAATGCAGCTTTTAGAATAATATATGTACATTTTACATCAATAAAAGTTCCTGTAGCATTTATTAACATAATTTAGCACCTTTATTTGTTTTTTGTGTCATTAATAAACATATTTCATAATTATAAAGTTGCATTTTCAACAGCATATGCAACATCCAAAATTCCAGCACTTAAACTTTTTAATGACAGTCTAAAGCAAGAGCACAGGCAATTTGGAATTAGTTGGGGTTGCCATATGTCTTTTTCCTACACATGCCTTCTTCTATAAGGTTACAATTTCTGTCCGGGCAGAAATTTTAATTTTGGAGAAAATGTCTGGGATTCTTGGGTACATGCCTTTGACAGGATGTAAATTCAATTGCATTTTATTTATATACACTTTGCAACAAGCCTTGAGTCTAGGAGAGTCTATCATCTTCTGTTCCGAAGTTCACACGAGATCCGCTAGGAGCATTTGTAAGCACCGCTTCTACTTCTGAATTCCAACTTTTGTTTATGTCTTGGGCTTATGAACTGCTGTAACATTTTGTTGCATCTAATGTGTTTCTGTGCTAAGAAACACACTAGATACAACAGAAGAAGTCTAGTTACAGAAGAAGTATTCATGTTTTAGAAGAGAAAGAAATGATTTGGAAAGAGAGTGCTTGATATGTAAACTAGGTACTTTTGTCTTGCTTCATCTACAAAATTAATAGATTTCTTCATTCTGATATCTGGTAAATTCAAAGATGAAGCAGCCATAGCAGAAGGAACTCTCGCTTTTCACACATTTAAGCATCTCAATAGTTACAAAGGGATGGCATGAACATCAATATTGCCAAGAAGTTTTTGAGTGCTAAAATTAAGATGGAAGCAATTGTAAATTCAGTATTGGCTCCTGATTCTTTGGAAAGTGTTGGAAAACGTTTTGAAGAGCAAGAAATAAGTTACTGTGGAGTTTCTATTGATGAAAGCAACCACAGTTCTGTGAAAGCATTACCTATACTACTCCAATATTTTGACTGGAAAAATGGTGGTCTGCAGTCCAAAATAATTGAAATATAAAACCTACCCAACAATGAGATTGCAGATGGAATCTCAAGTTAATTGAAAAATGTATATGCTTCACAGGTGACAACTGCAACATTATGTTTGGAGGTATACAGTGGGATTCAGAAGGAAGAAATGTGTTTATAAAGTTAAAGAGAGAGCTACATCACATAATATTAATTGGTGTGGGCTGCCAATTTATCTAACTGTGTTCATCATGCAGCAGACACTTTGGATGCATATGGGAGAACATCACTTTCAAGATCTACCAGAACTTCAATATCTATACAGTCCAAGCGGAGCAATAAAAGGATATTTTGAATTTGTGCATATTGAATACAAAAGACTCATATCTCATAGCAAAACAACATGACTGTCACTATTTGCATCACCAGACACATTCACATGTTTCCAGCAATGAAGGCCTCTTTTCTTTCTCAAGATACACAGATGCTGAGAACCACACATAGTTAACCGACATAGTCTACAAAGTTGGCTGTTTACCTTTGATTTGTTAAAATATCAGGAACGATTTATCTATACTAATATTATAAAGAGAGAAAATCTGTCTGGGTGTATATTTGTATGCATGTTTTGGAATGCAAAGGAATCTCAAAAGGCACAACTAATATTGATAACTATGAAACCATTGAAAGCCTTATTCTTCCATCTTCCAGATGGCCGCAGGCTATATAATGTTTTCAAAAGTTTGAAAACAGGGAGTTGGAGGTAGCTTTTTTATATTCATATCACAAAATTTAAAATTCATTTCATTGAAAATAGATTTCAGAGACTACTTTAGGCACTTTATTGCAAATATGACAAATTTTAAAACATTTATAGCTCAAGGCTTAAATATTTTTGGATTGAGTTATTTTAGTGAGTTTAGAAAAGATTATAATTCATATTATTAAACTTCCACAGCTTCCACTGAAGTATTCAACTGATAATTTTGGTGTGATTTTGAAAAATCTAATCCTTATTTTGAATTGCACAGAACTTGAAATATTTAAAAGCTACACTTACTTTCTTTTCAAACCAGGGTACCAGAGTACTAATTTATGTAGTTGAACTATAGGACTCGGTTAAAATTATAAAATACCATCTTACCACCCATGTACATGTTTGTCAACCCCTTCTATACAAATTGTCATCATTTCACTAATCTGGGCAAAACTTTAGACATTTATGCTTTAGGTACAAATACAAATCACAGACTATGTATGACTTAAAAATCAGCCTTATCCTTATATTCAAGCCTGTACTTGTAGAATGTGCTAATACAAGACAGCTATAAGAGTTAAAAGGGAGGATTCATCATTGCAATATACTAGATAATACTATCATACTTTCATAAAGAATGTGAGGAGATAATGAAATTAATTCTGGTTTAAAAAGCTACCCTAACAATGCTGGGCAGCCAGCTAGTTACTATATTGTAAAGTGTCTGGTAACAGTAAAGTAGATAGGTATACAGGGTGTAAATGAATTACACTGCATGGATTTTACTGATAATAGACCATTTATAAGCAATCAATTTGAGATAGGAAGCCTATGGTCTATGAATACAAATTATAGAATTTTGCCTTAAAATTGTTAGGTCATATGTATGTTACTGATCATGCCTACTTCAACTATATGGCATGTTTAGAAAACAAGTAAAAGAATTTGGAGCCTGTGTGTTTAGTGTAATGGCTATGATGCAAGAATGCAACATGCGTTAAAATTACAGGTTTGAATCCCCATGACCACAGATTTTTTTCTTTCTTTCTTTCTTTCTTTCTTTCTTTCTTTCTTCACTTAGTTGAATGTGCTTTACAGAATACATTATGTTGAACTATAATGTTTCATTTAACCAATGCTTAAGCTTTTTATTTCAAATCATTTTAACTAGCATTTAGATTTTCATAACCTAAATAGTAGGTACATACTGGAAACTTAATAGTACTTAAATGAACTAGTTCAAGCTCAAAAAGCAACTTACAAAATGTAAATAATTACTAAGTACTTGAAAGAGCTAAATTTTACAAAAATAATTTGCATTGGTATTAATATTGCAATACAGTAGGTACATAGATATGGGCAGTATAAAAGTACCTAAGCAAACATATTAGGAATAGGCAGGTTTAAAAAAATTGCTCAAAAATGGTGACCTCTAACATTGATAGGCAACATTGATACAGAAGTGATTCCTGAACCCTGTTGAGCATTTTGCATGTTGCAAATCTCATCACTAGCTGCAATTATGCATGCAATCAACGTCTCTTCAGAATCAATCACTGATGAATATACCATGGTCTGAAGAAAGCCCCAGGGCATCATAGTATTGCCTCTTCTGATTCAGCATTTGGAAAGACTCAATTTAAATGCTCCCATACATTTATTGTATAATGTGCAGGAGCTCCATCTTGTTGGAAATGCAGTTGAGCAGCATTTCTTACACAGGGCTGGTAATAATGTTGTATAAGTGTTGCCACGCAGTTGAAGAGGCAGAAGGCATAGCTTAATGATTGGTCAAAAACAATGCCAGCGCTATATTCACCACAAACTGCGTTGGTGGCTTTTCTGAACAGTGGCATGGGCATTCTTGTAATTAAGAATCGGTCCATCCCTGGTAAAGGTGGCCTCATCAGTGAACAACACCAATGAAAACAATTCTGGAGGCTGCCTTAAGACTCATTCACAAAACTGCAGACATAAATCATAATCCTCCGGAGTTAAGGTTTGAACCTTTTGCAGATCAAAGGGGTAGCATTGCTCCTCATGCAAGACTTGCATACACTTGTGTAGTTGGCAACAGTTCCTCTTCCAGTATACATAATATGTTTTCTTCAAACTCCGGAGTGAAATGGGTATGTCTTGTGCTGCAATTTGCTTTATTCGACACCACAGAACCACATTCTTGCAAATGCTGATCTACAAATTTGAAAGTAGTTTGATGGGGCTGCCATTTATTGGGGTACCTTTCGCTATAAATCTATGCAGCAATTGTAAAACAACATCCTGCTTCGCCATATACAAGGTGCATATCAGCGAGTTCAGCAAAAGTGTAATTTTGCACCATGCTCCCTGAGTGTCTATTTAATTGTTTCAATCTGGTGTTGTATACAGAAGGCAAATAGGAAATGAGATGTAGTAGACTTGATTATCAAACACTTAAGTAAGAAACAATTACCATATGATAATGTTTGTCTATCAAAGTCATCTATTGGCAGCATTAGACATTCATCATACTACCACACAGGTACTCAGTCCCTCTTTTTGGGAGTGTAGAACTTTGTGCTATTGCTTATTGCCAATCAACAACTTCAGGGCAATGTCAATACAAAATCCTACAGCCTTAACCATCAGGTGTAAGAGGAACCAACAGTAAGTAATGCCCTGTGCATTGTAAATGATGGTGACAGTTTGCTATTTTAAGGCATAAGCATTATATTGCTCACGAGATGGAAAAGAAATTAAAAAACAAAAAAAAAACAAAAAAAAATAGTTTGCCCAAATTCAGGTATGAATTCCTGAGGTTTATTTAGGTTCACAGTCAATCCACTTAACTATGCTGCCAAAGTACAATTATCAGAATTTCCCTACATATCTTTAACCATTTGCCACAACCTGTTATCTATTTCAGTGGCATGCAGCCACATATTAGGTCTGTGTTGCCCTTCGTGGTGTAATAGTTACCATGCTAACTTCATATAACCAAGGTTGCGGGTTCAAATCCAGTGGAGGACAATGGATTTTTTCAGGTATAAAATTCCTTAGCATGGCTTCTTTGGAAGGGAAGTAAAGCCATTATCATAGATGTAAAAGTTCATGCAAAAGAACCTCAAGCCTGATAAAAGAGCCTCTAAGCAAAATTAAGCAATCTTTCACACACAGTATAGAAATGGGATGCTGAAAACCAGAGTAGTTAAAAAGCATCCATAAATAAAATTCCATTTTTATTTTATATTAGGCCTACAATTTAAGCAATTTTGGTAATGTTAAAATTTAGAAATACTTCTTCAGAAAGATAAAAGGTAGGCTTTAATAAGTGCATAATAAGCTCTAGTTTTGTTTATTTACATGTTTCTTTCTGATTATGATTTATTGATCCCAATCTCAGATTACTTTGAATATCCATAATTTAGTAACTGGACCTCGTAGACCATTAGTTTCTTATCTCAAATTGATCAACTAGGAATCATCTACTACTAGTAAAATTTGTGCAGTGTTATTCATTTACAACTTGTATACAGAAATATTTTGTGAGTCAATTATAATACTATACTTGTTGCACTATCACATGTCATAGGAACTACTCTTTCAAAGCTGATTTTATGTTCTACTAGTGTATCTGTATCATTATGAGATTTACTTCTTAATCTGCTGCAAAACTGCTTCCCTGTTGATACTGCACTGTGCTGCTCTTTGACAAAAACTGGTCTGTTGCATCAATTCTTGGAACAGTCTGCTATCAATACCATAGCTGGATTTAAGAACAACCTGAAATAAAAATACATGCAATAAATACATAAATACTCTTTATTTGCCAGCCAGGAATCAAACCCAAGACTCCTTGTACATCAGGCAGGTGTTGTGAGCTGGCCGCCCAGGGAGTATTTTAGCCTTGTTACACTGAAAAAAGTTTTCCTGAGAGAGATGATGATAATGGTTAGTGTTTAGGGGCGTTCAACTACAAAGAGATTAATTGGTATATACAGAACAAGAGAAAGGTTTGATAAAATTGGATACTGCATACAATATTTTTTTTTTTTTTTAAGCTACTGAATATTTCTGCATCATAGTCACTCTAATTTGTTTCTAATATAACAATAAACATTTTTGCAGACATATCAAGTAATTTTATAATAAATAAATCCTAATTTTCCTTAAGATCAAAATTTGATTCTTTGTATAACAGTTCTCTCATAGTGACTTGATTAATTGAGGAGCAGAAAGCCATTAAGTAAGTTATTACAGTTATTATAACCATTAGACTTTCTCTTTTTTAACCCTATTTGAGAATATAGTCCTGCTCTTTACCAATTTTATAGGACTCACCTTTGCTTGATCCTCATCTATAATAGTATCCATAGATGCTTTCAGATGTTTTGTCAGCTGTGAAGTGACCTCTGCAATATACTGAGCATGGTCAGGAATTTCAGGATCAATTCCTCCCTCCACCCATCTTACAGGCATTCTCAATATATGCTTTTCATTTAGCTGGTTCTGAAACAGTATGTTTAGAAATATTTTAAATTGATACTACACACTTTTAAAAATTCTTTGTTTTGAGTTGATATTTTATATATTAAAATCTGTATGAAGAAGTTTTCCTGCTTCATGTTGTAAAATATAGGGCAGAGAGCAAGATAACATTTAAATTCAGTGGTGCCCTCGGTGAAGGTTGTTGTTGTTGTTGTTGTTGTTGTTATTATTATTATTATTAACACTCAACAGATTTGTAGAAAGTACTCCACATCTCATAAAGGAAAGAAAACAATAGATCAAACAAACCACTAAGATTGATTAGCATAACCTACACAACACATGCTGACACTCTTGACACAGTCATTAGCCTGGTCACTGTGTAGAAAATTGTCACACCACAGATTAGTAAACATTTTGCACTCGTAAGGTCCTACTCTCTTAGACATTTGCGCAGCCTGACCATTAATTAACATGGGCCTGGCAGAGAGAGAGAGAGACAGACAGATAGACAGACAGACAGAGAGAGGGAGACTAACAAGAAATTACTTAGTGTTAAAATGTGACTGGAATAAACAGAATTAAGCAGCTAAGCAGAAAGACACAAATAAAAAAAACTAGTTTTAAAACTCAGTCTTTTTCTAGCTTAAAGTACTATTAAAATGTAAATTGCAATTACTCTAAGTCACCTAGTTGACAATCCATACATGAAACTATATTCTCAGATGGTCTTAAACTAAGTATAACTAAACCTGTATACAAACATAATTTTAATTCAAAATCTTCTCGGGCTTCTAGCCAGGTAAAAACTTGGCTTGACACCAACGTTTCGAAGAAGTACATCTTCCTCGTCTTCAGGGTGAACTGATGGTTTGAGCTTGCGGAGACTGGTATTTATAAGAGCTGGGATGAAGCTAACATCTGATTGGTTCGCGAGATATTATGGCCTGGTATTTAAGATGACTGAGACATGGGCACGGACTTCGTAGAAAACTATTTATAGCAGTTATTCGGCTAATGTTTTGTATTTGAGCACGCACCTGCTAGAAATTAAGTCTTGGAAGACTGCAGGTACAGGGTTAGGTGTTAAGGCTCTTTATCATCGGTGTCCATGCTGAACTTAATTGTAGGCCAGAATCGCGATTTAGATTATTTGTTTCAGATGAGATGGCTAAAGCTTCTTTTACTCTCCTTTCCCAGTAGTTCGAACACTTTGCCACTATCTTGGTGTTAGTAAAGTTAGCTCTGTGGCTCTGTTCTATACAGTGTTCAGCCAGTCCAGATTTTTCGGGTTGCATAAGCCTTATTGATCTTTGGTGTTCAGAAACGCGTGTGGCAATAGTGCGTCCTGTTTGGCCAATGTACGCTGCGCTGCATTCGCAAGGAATGTGGTAGACACCAGGTACTCTGAGAGCTAGATTATCTTTAACTGGCCTGACCAAATTTTTGATTTTAGGTGGTGGCTTATGGATGGTTTTGACATTATATTTGTAGAGTAGTCTACTAATCTTTCCCGAAAAATTGCCGGTAAACGGTATATAGGCTATGGCGGCTGGCTTGTCTTTTTGTTGAGTGTTCTTGCTGGGGTTTCTTTTTCGTCCGGCTCTTTTCAGCGCTGATGTGATGTCCTTGGCTGAATATCCATTTTGTTGGAGTGTGAATTTTAGGTGTTGAAATTCCGTTTGCAGATTATCTGGGTCTGATACAGAAACTGCTCTATGTGCCAATGTATTTAGAATGCCCATTCGTTGTGACTTATGGTGGAAGCTGTTTGCGTTGAGATAAAGATCCGTGTGTGTAGGTTTTCGGTAGACGGCATGACCAAGAGTTCCGTCCGCTTTTCTGGTAACCAGAATGTCCAGAAATGGGAGGGAAGCATTTTTCTCAACTTCCATTGTGAACTGTATTTGTGATCTAAGGCTATTTAGGTGTGCAAGAAAATCCGGAAGAGTGTGCAGTCCATGTGGCCAAATTACAAATGTGTCATCTACATATCTGTAAAAATGTGTAGGTTTTAATGGTGCTGTGTTAAGTATTTCATGCTCCAGAAACTCCATATAGAAGTTGGCGATAGCTGGTGACAGAGGAGAGCCCATCGCAACACCGTCTGTCTGCTCGTAGTAGGTGTTGCCATACAGAAAATAAGTGGAAGTAAGTGTGTGACTAAACAGTGCAGTAATACCAGGTGGAAAGTGTTCTGACAATAGTTGTATTGTTTCCGCCAGGGGAACTCTGGTGAAGAGAGATACCACATCGAAACTAACTAACAGGTCCGATGGCTTCACTTTGATGTTGTCAAGAACTTCAGCGAATTGTATAGAGTTCTTCACATGGTGTACACACTTACCTACTATAGAGCAGTTTCTGTATCAGACCCAGATAATCTGCAAACGGAATTTCAACACCTAAAATTCACACTCCAACAAAATGGATATTCAGCCAAGGACATCACATCAGCGCTGAAAAGAGCCGGACGAAAAAGAAACCCCAGCAAGAACACTCAACAAAAAGACAAGCCAGCCGCCATAGCCTATATACCGTTTACCGGCAATTTTTCGGGAAAGATTAGTAGACTACTCTACAAATATAATGTCAAAACCATCCATAAGCCACCACCTAAAATCAAAAATTTGGTCAGGCCAGTTAAAGATAATCTAGCTCTCAGAGTACCTGGTGTCTACCACATTCCTTGCGAATGCAGCGCAGCGTACATTGGCCAAACAGGACGCACTATTGCCACACGCGTTTCTGAACACCAAAGATCAATAAGGCTTATGCAACCCGAAAAATCTGGACTGGCTGAACACTGTATAGAACAGAGCCACAGAGCTAACTTTACTAACACCAAGATAGTGGCAAAGTGTTCGAACTACTGGGAAAGGAGAGTAAAAGAAGCTTTAGCCATCTCATCTGAAACAAATAATCTAAATCGCGATTCTGGCCTACAATTAAGTTCAGCATGGACACCGATGATAAAGAGCCTTAACACCTAACCCTGTACCTGCAGTCTTCCAAGACTTAATTTCTAGCAGGTGCGTGCTCAAATACAAAACATTAGCCGAATAACTGCTATAAATAGTTTTCTACGAAGTCCGTGCCCATGTCTCAGTCATCTTAAATACCAGGCCATAATATCTCGCGAACCAATCAGATGTTAGCTTCATCCCAGCTCTTATAAATACCAGTCTCCGCAAGCTCAAACCATCAGTTCACCCTGAAGACGAGGAAGATGTACTTCTTCGAAACGTTGGTGTCAAGCCAAGTTTTTACCTGGCTAGAAGCCCGAGAAGATTTTGAATTAACACGTCGCCAGGAAAGCTTTAGTTCTTATTTTAAACATAATTTTGTTTTGTATCTTTAATTTCTGTCTTTGGAAAGTTAACTGGAAAGGTGTTACAGTGTGTCGTGCTTATATTATACACATATATAATAAAAATACCAGAGGTCCCAGCACAGTGCGCGCATGCACACACACACATGCACAGCTGTGATACATACATACTTAAAAAATGTATGGATGTACAAAAGCTAATAATGCAGCCCTTTGAATCTTGTGTTCCTTATGGAATTTTTTTGAAAAAAACAAAGTAATAAAACACCATATTCAAGCCACTTTACTCAGAAAATCACAAAGTATGAATCAAATTTGCAATAGTGCAGGAACAGCGTATGTTTCATTGTATATTACATCCTACTATTTAGTTCACGTAAAATATGTTTATGTTTTGATATTTTAAAATAGCATGCATACAATTACTGTTGAACTACCACTCCTCTGCTCACACACGACAACTAACTGTGGCATAAATGTGCCTTTCACAGCAAGCTTTAAATAGCGGTTTTTCATAACTTATTAATGACCTCACATTCCTGAATCCAGTGAAAGCTTTAAATTAAGAGTATCTTCTCCCTTTTTATTTTGTAAAAAGTACTACTGTATGTTTCATTGTTTAAATTTGGGTTGCTTTAGTTGACAATTTAAACATTTGGTGACTCTCTCTGTGTGATAAAAGAAAGACAGCAATCTGGTGCGATAAATATATACTTTGTAATATAATTAAGTACCCAATTATATGCTGAGGAAGATTATTATAAGTTACATAATTACTTTAAGATCCTTTTGGAGAATCTCTAGCCTGCGATGAAGCTCTGCTTCTCCAGGAGATATGGCATCTTGTGACTGAGCTGCAGAAGGAGCATAGACTCTATATAGCCATATGCATCTCCGAGCCAGCTCCTGGCTCATGCAGACTGTATTGTGCACTTCCTGTAGGAAAAGATCAGGTTGTATTCCAATAGAGAAAATAAGGAAAAATCTTTTCAACAAGGTACATCAGTGGAAGGTTATACACTTGTTCTTCAGATTTGCCTTTGTTTAAACAAACATTCAGCATTTTTACTCATAAAAGCATTGCAAACTTTAAAAATAGTAGAGATCAAATATCTATTTACCTGTTCCACAACAGTGGTAAGGTATGTGTCCCTCAACTCTTGTGGAAATACATTAACCATTACAGCTAGAGTTCGTTCTATTTCAGAACGCCATTCTCCAAGTGCTCTTTCCTTCTCTTCTGGAGAGTTTTCCTGAAATCATGCCCTTATCAGTGATGCAGAAGCTAAAATAGTTATTGACTATTCATTATTATTATTATTATTATTATTATTATTATTTCTTCTTTTCATGGGCCTCACTTTAAATTGATGATGCTACTATTGATATCCACCAAGCCTGCACTATAAGCCAATCAACTTGTCAAGAAAGTGTGCAAGTCAAAACTTTTTGGGCTGTTCTGTATTTGATACTAGCGATATCACATTATAAATCTCTATTCAGATCGTGCAAAGACAGTATTTATAAATACTTCCTTTAAGAAAATTATAAAGCAGAAAAAAAGAAAAAAGAAAATATAAAGCAGATAATATAGAAATGTGCAAAGATATTCTTTTGAATTTGTATATGTAAATGCACTCCTTGTACTATTCAGTATTTGGCACACATGTGGTGGGCCTGTCACAAAAGAAAATGATGTAACACATGAAGAACATTAATGCAAATTGTAACTCATTGCGTGTATGGAAAACTTATGAATGGTACTCTGGAGATGAAAGTGGAAGCTTGAAAACTAATGTGTGGTTAGCTGCAGGCATATATCTTTACGGAATAACAAATAACTCTTTCTTGGCATTTTCAAAAGCATTAAAACTATTATCTTTCTCTAAATCATATTTTTATAGGGTTGTAAAAATTGTATTTACTCTTATGTACATAAAGCCTGCTTAAAAGAAATTCAGTCTGGATAGTTTAGTTGGTTAGGTGTTGATCTCCTGAGCTCAAGGTTGCAGGTTCCAACCCAGCCCAGACCAATGGTTTTAAAATGTACTTAAAATTGACATATCAGTAGATTTACTGGTATGTTAAGGAACTCCTGTGGGACAAAATTCAGGCATACTGATGCCGCTAATTTGATCCTGGCAGTTCACAGCATCATTAACAAAAAATGCTTAAAAGAAAAAGAAAAAGAAAGTGCTGTCTCTTCAGTGGTATTACAGCTATTGGGTTGGGGTGGCTTATCGCTAAAGTAACACTTTAACCTGTGGGAGGGGTACATGTATGTTGAACTCATGCCGCATGTAGAAAACAGTCAACAGTGTTGCAATACTTTATTCAGAGTCAGATGATGAGTCTTCAAAATCTACAGTAGAATCAGACAGTACACAGTGAACACACAAATATTATTAGCAATAGTGCTTCCTTCTTCCACTCTGTTACATGTCTTTACCCCTTGCTTGCTTCAGACTAAGAAAACGCTACCTCCTTCTGATTGCTAAACCCCTACCCCCTGCTTGGAAGGGCATCGCATCCCACTAGTTAAAACACAGGCGAACAGCCAGTAATTTTTCAATTGCCATGAATGATTCAAATTTGTGTTTATGTGGGGATGGGGAGTGTGACTCCCCAGGATTTTCTGTTAAATATGTGAAATACTGAACAGAGAGAAACTGTAGGTATTGATATTGAGCAAGCTGCTTGGGAAATCATGACTTGAATAAATTAAAATATGTGCATAAAAATGTTCAGACAGATACATGAGTATTAAAGCTTTGTGGCATCTTGCTAAATCCCTTTTGAAAATGTTTAATAAGATTCTAAAATCATAGGTGTTTTATGAATGGAAGCATTCTATTTATAATCATCTGTGATAGACATATGTGTATTCCTAAAGAAAAGTTCACATCAATTCTACATCATATTACTACTGTCCATATTTGGGAGTATTTCAAAGAAAAAAATTTGAAAACATAAACTGTCTACATACAAATTCCAAAGGCTATAATAATTTGTGTTGTATAATAAAGAATGTAAGATTTTAAGTGATTATGCCTATCAATCACTTTCATCATATGGAATTCTTGAATCCTATCACAATGATGTTCTAGATCACAACTTTCATCAAGAGAAGAAGATAGTAGACAGTTCCATGAATAGTCTAAATCTGCTGGAGATTGGTAGTTTAAAAATAAGTATGAGAAATAATCTTATGAATGGGGAAAAAATCTTATAACACAAAATAGTGAGTGAAGTAAAGTAACACAAGTTTCAATATGAATATATTGTACCCGAAGTTACCTATTGCGTTGATATACCTAATAATATTGGCTCATTCTTTAAAATTAAACCTAATAAGCAAGAAATGCAAGATTGTATACCTCTCTGGGTTTTTATTACCTTTGTGAGAAAACAAAAAGTAAAATGAATAAAATATTAAATATTCAGGCAAGTTCAAATGGGCGTAGCTTTAAAGCAAGGACAATTCAAGCTGCTACAGATTTCGGTTGAAACTTTATGCTATAATATGATTGAACCAGCTGCTCCAGCAAGGAAGTACCTGCTTCAAGAATGCTGGGTGGTCGTATGATGTCATCAGTGAGCCAATGTAGAAAATATGCTGCGAAACCTGAGGGAATTTAATTTTATGGATTTCACCATTATTATGAACAACTCAAAACCTTGCAGAATATTAAATAAAATAGCAATGTGAATGTTCAATTCACTCCTCCTTTAAACTTATCTCTTTCTGTATGTTCAAATTAGTATATTATGCATATTTTAGTACTATTTTGGAATATGAAATATTATTCTTGGATGATTAAGTAGAAATTAAGCATATATTCATCATACAAAAGAGGTTATAAGAGTAATTTTCATTATCCATAATGGACACTCATATGAAGATCTGTTTAGAAGATTGAAGATTTTAACCCTAGCTTTGTTATATTCTCCATCTTAAAATTCATGTATGCACTCGAGCCACAGTCATAGCACACATGAGTTAAACACTAGATAAAAGAGAAATAGTCACCATTCCCATTCAAAGCTTTCTTGGTTCTAGAAAAGATTAAAATACATAATGCTTTTCCTACTGGTCTTAAGTAAAAATTGCCTTATCTGCATGGAGGACTTAAAACCCCTAGGACTTACATAGGGTGGCTAGGATTAGAAGCCTATTGTGAAGCCAACAAACTTTTATCATAGAATGAAGAGCCTGGAATGAAGGTCTGGTTCACAGCCAGACATGAGAATCAGGGAAGTAGATAATATGAAATGAAGGTGAAATGGATGATAAGGAAAAGTGATGATGGAGCAATTGTTGGAATGAATGGCAGGGGAAATTGGATAACCCAGAGAAAACCAGACACCACTTTGTCCACCACAAACCCCACATGCATTCCCCTACCACCCACTTCTGGGCCACCTCGATGTGGGGTAAGCGGTCTGGCCACTTGATCACTGTGCCACCTAGAAGATTATTTGAATAATAAATTATCAAAAAGATAATGCTTAAGTGATTTACTTTTTTAAATGACAAAGCATCTGAAACATGATTCCTACCTTGAAATCAATATAAGCTATAAAATTTATATACACGAAAATAATTTGCGAGATTGTGCACATGACTGATATAAGTAATTTGAGTTTGGCGATGCATGGTCCCCAGAAAAACATAACGCAACTACATAGTGTTAAACGTGAGGGTATCAGGTGCTGATAAGTCGGTGTTAAAGCAAAGCAGGTTGGAAAAATGGCTTAGAAGTCTTTCAAACTGCTGCCCGAGTATAGAAATATCAATTTTTAGCAGCTTGTTACTAGTATTCTCAAGATTTAATGTGGTAAAAATCTGTTAAATCTTGTACTAATCACTTGACAGTGTGACATTGAGCATTCATTAACTGCATTCTTGAGTTATATAGCCTACTCTGGAGGTGTTTTTTCAACTGCTCTGGTGGCTTAATGTGTAACGCGGTAAGCTGCTATCCCAAAATTCATGAATTTGATTCCTGTCATAGAGTAAATGCTTTTTATTATTATTCTTTTCATTCCACAGGAAGTGCTGCGATACATGAATGAGACCCGAACTATCTTTCACTTGAAAGCTAGTATCATAACTACTACGGTAGAGAGGTACGCTGTAATATGTTCCTTTGTTTTTCCTGTTATGTTCTCGAATGGTTGATAAATAAGCCAGTGGTGTACTGGCACTTCAGAAACTTATAGCTGCTACTTCGAAATTTCAATAAATAGGCCATAAGTCTCCTATCTCAAATTACTTATTTAAGTAATCTACATATTCTGTGAAAATATTTCGGTATAGTTCATTAATGGTTGTGTTGTTAAAGTGTAAAGTATGGAACCCTTCACAGCTGATCAGTCAATGTGATTTAAGCAACATGCAGTCATTGAATTCTTGACAGTAGAAGATGTCACCCCAAAGGAGATTCATCAGGGAATGCAAGCTGTTTATGGTGATTGAGAGATGTGAGCACTGTGCATCGCTGGACGAGTAAGTTTAAAGATGTTGGGTGGGAACATCTGCCTTGCATGACAAACAAAGAGTTAGACATCCTGTGACATAAACCTCCAAGTTCACAAGCAAAAAGTTGACAGACTGATTCAGGACGATCGTTGTATCACTCAGTGAAAAACTGCAAGCATAATTGGCATTTCACAAAAGCATGTGGATCACATTATTGCTTTACTTGGTTATTAGATCTGTGCATGATAAGAAAACCCAGATGCTGATGCCTGAAATAAAAGCACACAGATTTGAAATTTGCCAGCAACTCCTCTCGCATTATGAGAATAGAGGTGACACCTTTCTCCATTCAATTGTGACAGGAGACAAATGTGGGTACACCATTACAACCCAGAGATAATGAAATATCAACACAAAGACCCGTCCCAGAAAAGTAAATTCAAGACACAGCCTTCTACTGGAAAAATCATGGCAACAGTGTTCTGGGATGCAGATTGATTTCCTTGAACGTGGAACAAATAGATTCACATCACAACACAGCAAACTTTGAAACGAGGGCTAACAAGGGTCTGAAAATAAAAGGGAAATGTTTTCTTGCAGCATAACAATGCCAAAGTACACACTTCACATGCCACCACAGCAGAACTTTAGAGACTGGATCTCACCACCACACAGCATCCTCCATACAGTTCAAATTTAGCACTGTCTGGCTTCCTGATAATGAAAGAAGATCTGCTGGGATATCATTATGCTTCTGATGAAGGCATTGAAAGAACTGTGAGATGCTGGTTGCAGAAACAGGGTGTCAACTTCTTCCATGATGACTTCAGAAAAGTTGTAAGTGAATAATGGTAATTAAAGACCACATTCTAAGGATTATTTCTGCATTTGATTTACTAAAATATTCCCATCCAAACCCAGGTAACAAAGGTGGAGGTATTACGCTGACAATAGATCAATTATAACATGTAATGAGATGTACTAACTATTAAAGCCCAGGAATAATGTAAAGTAAAGCTAAGTATTTAATTTATATGTAGGAAAAGCATGTGTGTGTCTGTAAGTTCTGTAACTACGGAGAAATATTTGTATATTTTGTTGTTTCTTTAACTGTTCATACAGTGCAGTTTTTTACTTTCATTCATTTTAATATTATATTCTATATTTATATGTCCATTTATATGTGTAGTCAATTGTACTCTCCTTAGTATAACTCACATAATGCAATCCAATCTAAATCTAATGAGCTACAAAAACTCTAATGACAGTGTCCCTTCATCTAGCAAACTGCATACTAAAGCTCTGAAACTTTAGCCATAACACATTTTAGCTATATTTGTGTTACAATTTAGCATCCAATTTTCAAAATGAGATAGCTTCACATATTCAAATGAATGAGTGAATTTATAATTCCAATAGTGATGCAATTTATATAACATTTACCAGCTAGATCTTTCCACTTAATTACTCAAATATGTATATCATACTATTCAATTACATTAATGGACACTATTATTTAACAAGAAAATAACATTCTCATTAACTGAATACTGTTATGACTCATTCTATTAAGCTGCTGACTAATGCAGTAGCCAGAACTTCAATACTGTTGTAGAGTGAAAAGTACATTTGTCTTGTATAATCCAAACTACCACATAAACTGATAACTTTAGGTCAAATACAAACTTTCCTACCTTAAATCCAGGAATGTGGCTTGCAATGGGTTGAAGTCGGTAACATGGTGGCTGAGCATGACTATCTAGCTGGTACCATTTCTGCAGCAGTTCCTTGTTGTCAGCATTGCTTACTGCCATTTCAAAATCCTGGTTTTCTATTGTTTTTGGCAAGAGTGGTGTGCCAAGTGAATTGCTCAGGAACAGAACAGGTATCACATATGCCACCTCCATTTGACCTACAATAATAATAATAATAATAATAATAATAATAATAATAATAATAATATTGTCACTAGATTTGTTCACAAGTTACTGGCAATGTCGAATTATAGTTAAAGAAACAGAGTATGCAAAACTGGCACATTCAAAGTAACAAAATTGAAGAAACCATAGTCCAACAATTTTTTAATAGTTTAGAAAAAGATTACAAAAACAACTTTGTTAACCATCTCTAAACACCTATTACTGGGCTAATCTGGCATAAGCTTCAAAAGATTTTTTATAAATGAAAGAGGCAAGTAGGAGTCTTCAGCAGTTCCGAGAAGGAAGGACTGACCACTATTATTGTCTGCTGCAATGCTGAACTGCTGTTTACCTCCAAGTTTAATATTTGCCAAAAAGAGACAAGTATTAGACAGAGTACTTTGTAATAATCCTACTACAATGGTCATGGTGCTTTGATTTGAATTGGATAAACTCAGATGCATTCCATGCTTGGTTATTTATTTTGTAGAATATGTCCATATTTCTCCTAAGTGACCTTGCCTTCTAATACTTGATAGTTATGCAGCTCATATTTACTTGTAGTCTCAGGTACAGCCATTTGATGTGTCCCTTTTTTAAATTCTTAAAACATATGTTTGAAAGCAGCATTCAGGTAGACCAATAATCAATATGATAAGCCTGGTCTTATCAATGCTGCTTTTGAAAAAAAAACACACTGTAAGATCAGCTGCATTTGGTTCTAAGAAATATGGGATTTCGTCGTTTGACAGGATTATTATTTTCTCTGCATGGTACATAGGTAGAGAAGGTATTGCACTTCACCCAAAAATTTGATACCATGATTTTACTGGAAATACACATTTTAGAGTCCCCTATATCCAGAAAAAGCACTTTTAGAAAAAGGTTCATGTGTATGTCCATATCTGTGTGTCCGTGTGTCTGTGAGCACGATAACTCAAAAACTAAAAATTGGTAAAGTACCAAACTTGGTATTTAAATTTAGTATCTTCCAATAATGTAAAAAAAAACAAAAAAAAACAGCATAAATGCGATGAAAAATTTTGAAAGAGTTGGAGAAAATAAGAACGCTAACAGATAATCTAGACACTGATTAATGTACTCCTTCAACATCAGTAGACATAGAAACAACTGAACTTGATGTAGAAGTTTAGCTACCTGATGAAGAACAGAAACGTCTTAATGTGAAGTATATAGTGACTGGAATCCTAAAGATACTGGCAAAAATTGTATCTATTAACATAAGTTACAGAGAAAGAATTAGATAAGGCCTTTCAAATATAGATCTTGGAACCATTCAATAGGACTTAGACAAACAAAGTAGAATATTTACTTAGCCTAACTTACATTCCAAATGCTCAAACAACAAATTTGAAATGAAAAGAAATTGGCTAGTGCAGAATGACAACCAGAAAACTTCTGTTGACTATGTTTATTATTTTTGTATAATGCCAAAGGCCTGTTACGTATAGATTAGCTAAAATGGATGAAGGATTTGACTAAAGAAAAACAACTTGGAAAAGATCTCTATTCCATTCTTCCTGATCAAGATAATAGTTTGTTGCATAAAAATAGTTATTTAACATGGAGATGTTACGAACAAAGCCTGGTAGGTAGCAACATGGATTTCACATTCCAGAATCTATTGTTGAAGGAAGGGTACTTTAAGCTCTTAAAAAGAGTTTTAACTGTCACCATCTTTTTAACTGCAAGAAATTTACTTTAGGGTAAGTAGTTACAAGCTAGAAGAACCAAATAGTGGTAACTTCTTGAGTCTTATCAAGTTACTAGCTAAATATGTACCATTTTTTTAAGCAATATACAGTGTATGTTAAAAGTCACATAAATGTAATATATGTATCTTGAGATAAATTTAATGTATTACATTTACTTGATTTTTTCTACCCACTGTTGTATATTTTTATGATGATGATGATGATGATGATGATGATGATGATAATAATAATAATAATAATAATAATAATAATAATAATAATAATAATAATAATAACAGTAGTAATAATAATAATAATAATAATAATAATAATAATAATAATAATAATAATGTATTACATGTATTTATGTAGGTTGGGCTGAAGTCCAGTAAACTGATGACTCATCTAGTTAACATGTGTAAAAACTAATACAGTAAAAGATGACATATACAATAGTATTTAAATAAATGTCTATATGTAAACAAATTTACTGATATGCATGGTCCTATCGACTATCTTTCATGTATTCTTTTACACAGTAATAAGCTTTTTCTATGACAGAAGTTTTTACTGTGTGAAGAAACACAATTTTATCTTTTATTTCTATATTTGTTTAGTAGTTTATTATAATTTTTTATGCCAGAGTAGAAAGGGCTTTTTTCATAGTGTGAGGCTATGGGTGGGTACTTCCAGTTAATTCTGTGCTCTGTTTTCATGCTTATATTTGCTCTGTTTAATATGGTATTTATCACAGTTTTCATAAGTGTATTTAACTAATTTGTAAATGTATTGTGAGAGCAGGGTAAGTATGTTTAGTTTCCGAAATAAGCTTCTGCAGGAATTTCTTGGACTAATGTGAATCATAATACAAATGATTTTTTTTTTTTTTTTTTTTTAATTTGAATATTTTGTCTGAGCCAGTTGCAGCTCCCCAAAGAATGATGCCGTTATGGAATGAAAATAGCTATAGTTTAAGATTTTTCTAGTTTTAGTAATTTTTGTTAGGCAGTACATATTGAAGCAGGTGCTATTTGGTCTTTTACCAATATATTGAAAATGTACATCTCATTTCAATTGTTCATTTAGGTGTACCCCTAAGATTTTGCTAGTAGATACAGACAGGACTTACTGTAATTTACTGAAGTTATTTACAATGATATTTTTTCTTGGATGTGTTTTGAAATGTATTAAAGCAGTTTTTGTCATATTTAATTTTAGTCCATTACTATCAAACCAATTTTTAGTGTGCTTATTGCACCTTTTGTATTTAAAATTAAATCCTGATAGTTTCTACAATTTAGCAAGATGAATGTGTCGTCTGCATACATTACTAATTTAGCATTAATACTATTTGGGAGATCGTTTGTGTAAAGTATAAATCAGAAGAGTCCTAATACACTCCTTGTGGAACTCCTGATTTTCCATATAGATTTTAAGGTTTACTCCCCATCATTTAAAATTTCTCTTTGTTTACAGTCTGTTAGACAAGATTTGAACCAGTCTAATGACTCATACTTTATACCATAGTAGTATAATTTTTACTTCCACTATAGGTACTATATACATAGTGTATACAGAAGGTATTGTATTGCACCCAAAAATTTGACACCAAGATGTCACGAGAAGTATGTTTTGGGTCCCCCTGAATCCAAAAAAAGCAGTTTTAGAAAAAGGTCCATATGAGATTGTGCCTGCATGAGTGTGTGGTGTGTTTGTGTGTGTCTTTGGACAACTTAGCTCAAAAACAAAAAGACTGTTAAATACCAAACTTGGTATTTAAGTTTGATATCTTCCAAGGATGCGACACAAAGATTTTCAAGAACCCCCACCCCCTCTCCCAACCACCCTTATATGGAAAAATTTTCAAAAATTTTAATTTTCTCAGAAATGGCTGTAACAATTTTTATTAAAATATCATATATTAAAGATATTTACATGACAAACAAAATGTATTTCTTGAGTTTTCTGGGAATAGCTTCTGAAGACATCTTTATTCTAGATGAATTTTGCAGAATTTTGCATAACTGGTAAACCATAAGAGATAGACAAAAACTTACTATACAAAACTTGTAGAGCTTGTTAAAACACACAATTTGTTATAAGCATTTTTTTTGACTGTTTTTGAGATATTCTTTGTTAATGGTTTCAGCTTTAAAATACTTATACAGGACTTTGTCAACTCCTGGCCATACATACAAAGGCACTTCAATCACTTGGCAACCAGCTTTTAAAATATTTGACTATCACTTTAGCCCAGTGAATTTCTTTATTTCTCTTCTAATTACAAGGAAGCAAGTAAAAAGTTCATTTCTGATAATTTATTTCTTGTTAGCATGAAAGAAATGGAAGAATGAGCTTTTTAACAATAATTTGTTGCAGAGATGTGGGGAGAGTCATGTGAATGGAACACATAAGATTTTTTAACAAAATTTCATGGTTTACGCAGTCAAATGCCTTTGAATTATCGTAGATTAAACTTCTATAAACTATTTTTACAAAAATTTATATTTCTATCTACTTTGAGTTGATACAGATAAACAATTATATAAATAGTTTTGCTACACATTTTATTGTAGACAAAAGGAGATAAAAGGAACCAAGTTTACAGTCAGACACCTATATGCTGACCCAGAAATTATATAGGTACTTTTTCATAGAATGACACAAGAAACAACTGAACTACCATAGCATTTTCAAAAAGTGATAAAAGTATTGAACAATGCAAACCAATAACAATGGATAGTTTGAAAATGGCTGATGACATATTAATTTGTTTGACATAAAGTGTACATTTTAGAGAGATCTAAATTTTTTGTTTAGTAGGTTTTTATCAATCTCTTATGATTTACTCATTACACAATATTATACAAAATTCCTTCTGAATGAGGAGCACTTCATGTCATGTTCCCAGCAAATTCAAGATATACATTTTATCATGTAAATATCTTATGTATATGATATTTTCCCACAAAATCATTAGAGCCATTTTTGAGATAATCAAAGGTATTAAAAAATCTTTCCGTATAAAAATAGTTTGGGGTGAAAGGATTTTCTTGAAATCTTTGGGTTTCATTTTGGAACAAGGGACTTTTTGTAATGCATTAATCTCTTTTATAAAAAACACACACACACACATGCAAGCACACATGCACGCACCCACCCACACACACACACACACATGCAAGCACACACATATATATTTTTTCTAAAAATATGATGTGTTACATTCACATTCACCCACTACAGTTTATTTTTATATAAGTTTTACATATTATTCTTATTAAAGTTTAGTTTTCTTATTACTTCATGTTAATCAAGATAAATCTTTGTAGAAATAAGTTACATTACTCATTCTAATCAATAGCGAGAAGTTTAAAATGGGCCTGTTAAATTCATTTTTAAACAATGACAAGATATTAAAAAATTCAAATCAATAATAATGAATGTCTTGGAAATGACTAATTCTACAGGATAGGTTATTTGAAAAGCTGCAGAGAACAATGAACATATTATCCTTGCTGTGTTTATAATTTTATACAAAGGAATAATTATTACATATAAAGAACAATCAGGGACAATATTAGGAGAATGATTAAGTTTGATGATAGACACACTCAATACAGTTGGTAACCTTCCTTGGAAAAAATGTTCATTAAAAATTACTTTTGTATAACTGATAAACTGGTTACACAAATTCTCATACAGAGAGAGTCAGGGTGAGTTACCAAGATAATTTTTTTTTTTTTTCGCGGCCTTCAGGTTTAAGCATCAATTCACCCATTTCATTCATTCATTTTCTGATATGACCCACCAATTTAAAGGACTTTACAAAGAAATAATTATATCAATTTACAAAGAATATACATTTCATTTAAGATCACAATTTATGTCAAATAATATTTTTTCTCAAATTATGAGTTTAGAGATATTTTTTGTCCGGGTTTGAATTTTGAAGTACTGGAAATAGTGCATGTTGCTATTGTTTTTTTTTTTTTTTTTCTCCCTCATGGCTATGCAAAGAGAATGGGATTTCAAAGCCACTTTTTAAAGATTTTATTATCCCTTTATTTTATCTACAACAGAATATACAAATGTTTAATGAAGGTTTAACTCTACTAACACGAAACAGATAGAAGAATAATCCTTTATATGAATTATTCGTGAAAGCATTGGTACAGAAGGTATGAGAATGCAAAACAACAGATTTTTATCTTTACTCTTAGCACTTAATAAGAAAATTACACAACTGCATATGATTAACACTCCTCTAAACCATTGATACCTCTTAGTGTTTTCTCAAATTTTCTTCACCATAATCAAAACTTTGAAGAAAAACTTACGGGCTAGCTCTCCTAGACACAATTCTGGGAATTCATGATCCTGTTGTTTCTCTAAGCCTGTCTTCCAATGTAGATCTACAATATGAAGTTCATAGCCGCGACTACGGCAGTATTCTCGGAGCTCTGGGTACACTGTGTTGTGTAATGCACCCTTCTCAACACAGCAGTCTGAAAGTGTTCATATTAAAGAGTTTTTTTATTTGTAAAAATATGTACAGAATAATACAGAATGCTTTGTATTTCATTCAGTCCATTACAAAAGTCATAAACACTCCTTTATTTCACATGAATTTCAAGAGAATGCCTGTAACTATTATGAATGAATTACATTTTTATAGTTTAAATTATTATTCCCTAAAAGTACCTGAGGAACAATTTTTAAATCAGAATAGGTCTGAATTTCATTGTTTACAATTACAAACTGATGTTTACTTATCTTAGACACCTTATCAACAGTCATAGATGAAGACTGATTGGAGATGCCTTGGATGAGCTATAATGCTAATTGAATGAAATTGATCCCAGTGTATAAGTTTTATTTATAGCAAAGTATGTAGTAGCCACCATGTTTTCTAAGTCGGCCTCCATGGTATAATGGTTACCATGCTAACTTCATATACCCAAGGTTGCAGGTTCAAACCCGGTGGAGGACGATGGAGTTTTTCGGGTGCATGGCTTCCTTTGGAAGAGAAGTAAAGCCGTTGGTCCCGTGTCGTAAATTTATGGCTCGTAAAAGAACCTCACGCCTGATAGAGAGGCCTCTGAGCAAAATTAAGTGCCCAATTTAGAATGGAATGCTGAGAACCATAGTAGTTAAAGAGCATCCATAAACAACACACCATTTACATTTTACCATGTTTTCTACAGGTTCTTTGTTTTGGCTTACCAATTATTCTGTTAGCAGCTCCATTAAAATGCCATCTTATCCCCATAGTCATTCATTCTTATCATGTTCACCATCAGCCATTAAAATGTGCTAATGTAATTCATATTGGATTAAATATATAATTCTCCAATTGACTAACATTTTTCCAGTAAACCAGAAGGTGTTCTCAAATTTATTTTGAGATAATATACTTGAATGGCAACTTATAATTTCATAACCACTATTAGGTCATTCAATGTTAATTAATTAATAGTTATTATTGTTTCACATATCATGTGTAGGCTTAAGTTGGAAAGGTAGAACAGACTAAAAATTTAATTAATGATGTGTAGGCATATTCTCATGGCAGCTCAGTTGGTCAGAACATTGGCACATAAGTCAAAGATCTATGATTCAAATCCCAATATGACATTGAATATTTCAATTTGATTCTATGTTTCCAATTTAGTCTACACATGACTAAAGTGAAACTACAATAAACATTGAGAAGAAGAAGAAGACTGACCTAAGTTTGGAAAAATGGATCCAAAAAGCAATGGAAGTTAGAAACTTAGGATGTGGTGACTAGAATGAAAGATATTTGTTGAAGTCAAGAAGAAGATGAAGATTGACCTAATAGTTGTTAACTATGAGGCCGAGAACTTTTAAGTATTCAAAAAATTGCAAGTTGCCATTAAAACAAGTTATCTGAAAATGAATTTGAAAATAAGAGTCAATTGGGGATTTTAATGTTCTAGCAGGACATATTAGAACTCTTGGTTAAAGCAGCGGCACAACAGTTTCCAAAGATCTGGGGTTCAAATCTCACCTATGGCATTAAATTTTTGCCCTTATTCTATCTTTTCAGTTTAGCCTATTGTGAAAGAACCATTAATTAGCATTTCTGGATGTTGTCGATTTTCCCAGCAAAATTTCAACCTGAATTTCAACATTTAAGTTCGTTTATGTGCTTTAAATGCCCCTTTCCCAAAGAAATGTGTTAAGAATAGAATAATGTGTATTCTATTCAATATTTTGTCATTTCTTATACATCTCTGTTACTGCATCCTGCACTAGAAATCACAGTTACCTGCTTAGTAAAATGAAAATAAAGTTTTTTTTTTTTCCTGAAAACATAAATCTAAACTTGTATCTGTGAAAAAAAATATTACTCCATTAATAAAGCATAAAGGGATTATAAAACTTATACATAAAAATGTTGTACTTTCTTACATTCACATAGTTAAACAGATAATGCTGATACAGAAAAACACTCTATGAATGACTTCTTCTTAAGTTTTACTTAAAACATGTTTTACAAACTGTTACATGTATCTTCAGCTGCCACCAAGTGTTGGAGCTTGTTTGAAATTCTCTCTTGGAATGATCATTGTGCCTGTATTATTAGTTTGATGAACCTGAAGTTAGGGTTTTTATAACAAAAAGCATTACCCAGTGTAAGGAACATTACCAATACTTATAACTGAAGTTGGGATTTTCTTTACGGGTAATGTTGAAATGCATGAGACTTTTATGTCATTATTGTCCTCCCAAAACTTCAGATTTATCAATTTCTTTCTTCTTTAGGTTTCTGAAACATTCCTTGAGCCTGGGGTTCAATTTAAGACAGAGTATACAATCACATAGTCCACATTGCAGAATAAATGTTTTTAACAAGAAATGATAAAAAAAAAAGTAGCTCAGGAAGTGGTACAGACCAGATATAAAGGGGAATAAAACTAAAGAAACTTTAAAAAAATTCACTTACATGTCATTGCAAAGCTACACAAATTTCTCAAAATATGTAATTTAACACCAGTGCTGTATAATAAATTCCATGTCACAAATTTATTAAATCCATAAAAGATATAGCAAACCTGCTGAGAAAATAATAAACATTTCCTACATCAACTGCAAAGAATTTGACAAAGTATCCAGGGAATATTTCATACAAATAATATGATAGTAATGATAATCTCCTTCCTGTAATTTTTTAGGCATATACAAGAGTTGAATGAAAAGTAATGCCCCCACCTTTGTTAATTGGGTTTGGATAAGAATATTTTAATAAATCAGATGCAGAAATAATCTTTAGAATGTGATCTTTAATTACCAATATTCACTTTTCCACATCAACACCAGCCAATTGGATACATTTCTGCCAACGATGAACAAGTTTTCTGAAATAAGAACTGAAGCTTTCCTGGCGATGTATTAATTCAAAATCTTCTCTAGCCTGGCTAGAAGCCCAAGAAGATTTTGAATTAAGTTTTCTGAAGTTGTCACAGAAGAAGACAACACTCCATTTCTGCAACCACAGTCTCATAGTTCTCTCAACGTCTTCATCAGAAGCATAATGATGTTCCTGCAGATCGTCTTTCATCATCAGAAACAGATGGAAGTCAGACAGTGCTAAATTTGGACTGTATGGAAGATGCCTACGGTGGTGAGATTCAGTCTCTGAAGTTCTATTGTGGTGGCGCGTGAAGTGTGTGGTTTGGCATTGTCATGCTGAAGGAAAACATTTCCCGTTTTCTTTTGGACCCTTGTTAGCTGTCATTTCAGAGTTCGCAGCATTGTAATGTAACACTCTGAATTTATTGTTATTCCATGATTAAGGAAATCAACATGGATAACACCATCTGCATCCCAGAACACTGTGACCATGATTTTTCTAGCTGAGAGCTGCGTCTTGAATTTCTTTTTCTGGGGGGAGTCTTTGTGCCAATATTCCATAGACTGACGTTTTGTCTCCGGGTCGTAATGGTGTACCCACGTTTCATCTCCAGGCACAATTGAATGGAGAAGGGCATCACCTTCATTCTCTTAATACGAGAGGAGTTCCTGGCAAATTTCAAGTCTGTGCGCTTTCATTTCAGAAGTCAGCATCTGGGGTAACTATCGTGCACAGATCTTCTGAAAGCCAAGCAAAGCAATAATGTGACCCACACGTTCTTGCAGAATGCCAGTTGTGCTTACAATTTCTCTCTGAGTGATATGACAACCGTCCTGAATCAACCTGTCAACATTTTTCTTGTGAATCTCTGTGGTTGCTGTCACAGAATGTCCAACTCTTTGTTTGTTACGCAAGTCAGATGTTCCCACCTCAACATCTTTAAACTTACGCACCCAACAACACACAGTACTTACATCAACACAATCACCATAAACTGTTTTCATTCTCCGATGAATCTCCTTTGTGGTGACACCTTCTGCTGTCAAGAATTCAATGACTGCATGTTGCTTAAATCGCATTGATCGACCATCTGCACAGGGTTCTATACTTTACACTGTAACAACACAACTGTTCAATGCTAAGGTTTCCCGCCAACTGGAGCTGTAGAGAAGAGGCTATGGAACAAGCCAGTACCTGCCACATACCAATACATCTGTTGAAGAGTTACGAAGGTGGAGGCATTACTTTTTATTCAACCCTCGTAGATTCTCAGCTGCAACAATAAATGGAAGAACAGAATGCAATATAAAGAATCAATTTAAGGTTGCATTATCAATGGCAAATCTCAGTTATACATTCCTTCTATAGATTCATTTATTTGTGATGAATATAAAACTGGATGGCTAGAAATTATTCTAAAATAAGGAGGAAAAGGAATTTTATCAATATTTCTAATTATCCTTAAAGGGATGGAAACATAAAGAATAGTCATATGATGTCATTATATACACAAAGTGTTTTGCAACCAAAGAAATCCTCATTTCCTTGTTGGATTGCTTACCTTGAGAATCAGCAGCACAAACATAAATAACAATCTTGCGGGTCTTATTAGAGGTTCTTATTGAGGCTACACGTCCCATCAAAAGGTTCTGCAGGTTTTCTGACAGCTGCTGAACTTCTTGGGGTAGGGGTGTCTCACATAGCTTGTCAAAATCACGAGGACTCTGTACTGAGGTGCCTGGTGGTGAGGATAGTGACATAGAGTCTGCTGCAAATATAAATATGTGTTATCACAAACCTTTTATAACCTACAAAGACAAATTATTTTTGAAACACCTGTATTACTCTATTGAGAGTGCAGATCTCTATGACATGCTATCAGCTTGAAAAGTCAACTTTTACATGTAATTTTGTGAGATCAATAAAGTATCCCAAATTAAATTTATCAACTTCCTCATGTAGTCACACTTTTTATTTTTAATTGTTTAAAAGGTGCAAGTAATGGAAAACAAGATACAAAACTTGTTTGTTATAACATGTATATTCGTTTAGGTGAGGGTATATTTTGAAACACTAAGAGTTATATCTGGAATAAAAAAGAGTGTATACTTATATATAACGCTGAATTTCAGGTACATTCAGAGGCAAAAATAATATAATGCATTGACAAACATATTGTGAATTTTATGGTAAGCATATCTATACATAAATTTTAGGTGACTCTCCAGTCAAACTACATCTAATTTGCATCAATTACAATCACATTTGAAAAGGTGGAATATTTCTTTGATTTGCAAGTGTAACATTTCAAACCCATACATGTAATAATTTGTCCAAGAACCATGGATTTTATAGGATGCTAGTAAGTAAAACTACCTTTGGTGCTGTACCAATTTCAACCATAAATGTCTTCTTATGTACACGTTAAATTTTAACTCCATATGAACATAATGCATGCATACATACAGTAGTATGGATGTACAGAGAGAAAGTGAGATAGATGAAGAATACCAATAGGCAGTGCTTTCTTTTCTTTGAAAAAAGCCTCAGTACTTACTTCCAAAATAGCCTTATTATTTGTGTCATGTCTTTAAATGCATTCTCAGTTTCTCATTATCTATGTTTGCTAGATGTCTATGCATAGTAGAATCCATGCAGCAACCACAATTTCATGTATTCTTTCAGGTTGAATTTGTAGAGAGGAGAACCATAAATACTCACTGCACGTGCGCATGCCGGTGTGCTTGAGTGGGTGAGTGTGAGAGAGTGTGAGAGAGTGTGTGTGTGAGAGAGTGTGTGTGAGAGAGTGTGTGTGTGAGAGAGTGTGTGTGTGAGAGTGTGTGTGTGTGAGAGAGTGTGTGTGTGTGTGGGGTGTGGGGGTGTGTGGGGGGGTGGGTGTGTGTGTGGGTGTGTGTGTGTGTGTGCGTGCATGTTGCAATTGCATTTAATGTGCATTTCAGAGCAAATAAATTTTCTTCTAAGAGACTTACTCTTAGGCTTTCGCTTTAGCCTAGTGCATTCCCTTAGTTGCCTTCTAACACAAGCAACTAAGTAATAATACCATTACTGCTAATGTGCATCTTGATTAGAATGAAGTGGATAGAAGAATAGTTTGTTGCAGAGCAGGTAGGGAAAGTCATGTGAATGGAACACATCATATTTTTTTGTTTTGTTTGGATTAAACCATTTAAAATGATGTACCTACAATTTTTAGTTTTTTTAGTTTTGCATCCTTTAACCTAGTAAGTCATATTGGACAATGGATGAATGAAATGGGTGAAAGATATTCAAATGAGAGCTTGGAGCTAGCCTGTAGAGTTTGAAGTTTGCCAACATTCGGCTTCTCAGGATAAGGGAAAACCCTGGAAAAAAAAAACTTACTTGGATAATGCACCTTAATCAAAATTCAAACTTGAAACCTCTTGAATGTAAGGCAGACATACTAACACCACATTACAGAAGTGGCCTATACCTACTTCAGCAGTATTTCAGTTTTATTATTTTCTAGAAAATGTTAATAGTAATTTATTTTCATGATAATCATAAACAGGATTATTTGGGGGGTATCCAACAACTATCCAACAATTTAGTGGTCTTCACATCACTGAGTCAAGCCAAGAACTTTAGACAGCCCTTGTAGAATGGTCCTTTTGTCATATAGTTTCTGCATTAAATGAGCTTTTTCAGGCAAATGAATAGTTTGGAAAGAAAATCATCTTTGTATTAAGAAAAATGTCATAGCATGAACTATATACAATGAGGCCATAAATTTATGTTCTGCACCTTATTCATCAGTTTTTATTTCCCCTTGATGATAACTTGAATTCTTATGTATCCATGTCTTGATATTTGTTAAACATGAGAGAGATAGTTAATTGGCTTATAATTGGGATATAGAAATTCAATTCAATTCAATTCAATTTATTAGTCCTGTAAATCATATACTATTAACTGGCTTATAATTGGGATATAGAAATTCAATTCAATTCAGTTTATTAGTCCTTTTTTTTTGGTAGTATTTAACGCCCGCTTTAGCTACTAATGGCACCGCAGGCGGTTATTAGTCCTGTAAATCATATACATGATATAGGATAAGTCAGTGTTTACAGTTAAGTAGAAACATATTTACAATTTACATAAATAGGTAGTTACCAATGAATATTTCATACAGCAATGAACTTTTTTGCTTTGAAAAAATACAATTATATAAAAATTAGACCACACAATAATTCACAATTATTAAACTTAATTTTGAGACAATGTTACAAGAACCTTTTATATACAACAGCTGAAGTAAACATCACAATTAAGCATACAAATATTTACAACTATCAATGTTTACACAATAGTATTACTGTAATAAATACAATTAATCACAATTTTCCACTATTACATTTTTACTAACAGAATACTCAAAAATACAGACTCTCAGGTCTTATCACTGTAACTCATATATTCTTCCAATAGAATTGATTGAGATTTAGGAATTTGTGAATTTCTTTTAAACTTGGTAACAGACTTTATACCTTTTAACGGATCAGGAAGTTGATTGAATAATTTTATGCCACTATATTTGAATGATTTCTGAAAAAGTTTAGTTTTATGGGTCTTTAAGTGCAGCTTGTTTTTGTTCCTAGTATTGTGCGCATGTATGTCCGAGTTTGCTGTTAATTTACTCAAACCACTTTTAACATGAATTAACATTTCTTTTATGTACAGACTTGGAAATGTGAGTATATTTAGTTTCTTAAAATGCTCTCTACAGCTTTCTCTAGGGGGAATGCCCAACATGATTCTCAACACTCTCTTTTGCAATTTAAATATTGCATTACTATAACTAGAATTTCCCCATAGCTTTATTTCACATAACAACAGTGAGTGAAAATAAGCATAATAGCAAGTTTTTAATATCTCACTAGAAACACGAGACTTTAATTGGTAGAGGATAAAGCACACTCTACTTAACTTATTTGTCAATGTCTCCACATGTTTGTCCCACCTGAGATATTGGTCAACCCACAGACCCAAAAATTTAGCTTTCGAGTTTAGTTGAATTATTTTTGATCCAAATTTAATGCTCGACAGTCCTTGATTCTTTAAGGTTCTATTATGAAATTGGACAGCTATAGTTTTATCCTCATTGATTATTAGTTTATTTACTTTGTACCAGTTTGAAACTTTGCTTATGGTACTTGATATGTTTGAATCAAGCTTCATACTGTCCTTCCCACTTATGAATATACTTGTATCATCAGCAAATAAAGTAATTTTTACATCAGATTCACCTTTTATATAATGAGGCAGATCGTTAATGTAGATCAAAAATAAAAGGGGCCCCAGAACTGCATCCACAATGTGCACATTCAAAGCGATTATGGAGAATTGTACCATGTAGGTGATATAAATGCAGGAGATGCATGCCTTGCAACTTACAGAGTAGAACAAAATATAATACACATCCTAGACAATGTAGTTTCAGTTTATGGTGTAGTGGTTACCATGCTGGCCAAGGTCACAGATTCATCCTGGCTGAATTTAAGATGGATATCATGGATTGAGTGATCAGATTTTTTCGGACATAAAAATACTTAGCATAGCTTCCTTTGGAAGGGAAGAAAACCTGTTGGTCCTATTATAATGTTTATTTGGACTAAAAGAACCCCATACCTTCAAAGAGAAGGTTCCTAGCACAATTCAATCATTTTCATACAAAGCATGATTTTATCCTATGGTGCCATTTATGCATGATAAATTGATACCTCATCACTATATGTGCATAGTGGTGGAATCGTGAGTTAGAAATTCTACCCGATCTAAGAAAACACCATTAGGTGTCCCAAAATATGCCAACATAATGTGATAAAACTTCACTGTTCAATGTGGAACAGCAAAACTGCTTGGAATTGAAGTACTCTTGTGTATTACAGAGTATGAAACAACCATATGAGAGTATGTTCCTATTAGAGCATAATGGTTGCATTGGGGGGGGGGGGGAACATTCTGACTATGCAACCCTGCTTCCTCTGTTTCTATCCAGGAGGCTCATGGCATCATGGGAATAGGACTTGCATTTAGCTTGCTAAATTTCCTCGGATGCTTACTAAACCTCATAGCTTCTCAGTTGCATTATTTCACGTGGACCTCACAAGGCTGAGTGTAACCCCATTCCAAGCTTCCCCACCCCAAAAAAAAAAAAAAAAAAGATCCATATGCCACCATATCACTATGATGGTGATTATGTGATATTATACTCATAGTAAATCTTCTCATAATTGTATCCCTACTATTAATATGAAATAAAGTCAGTGACATAGTGTGGTAGATGGACTAGGGTATGCCCTTAAAGTTTAATGTTTAAAAAATAAAGGAGAAAAAGTGCAGGCAAATGAATGCTTTTTCAAACAATTTAAGTATTCAAAGCATGTCGCAAAAGTGAATTGACTTTTCTACCTGCATTCTGCATAACATCCATTAACCAATGAATCATTCTTCAATAGTTCCCTAGGTTGTCACATTGCAGAAAGTTGCAACTTCTGCTCTAATGTGAGAGAAACAAAATATATTTCAGAAACCTCTTTTTTAATTTTGTTGGTCATTACTGTGCTGATGTGGATTTTGCAGTATATCAGCGAGATAGCATGAAGGAAGTGGGAGTTTTTAAGTGATCTTTGGGAGACACATCATACTCATTATTCAATGAAATTCCTTCTTTTAGATGATTCAGCATTCTCAATGTGGCTATAAAATACAATCCTTTGTTGCCCCCTCAAAAAAAAAAAAAAAAAAAAAAAAAAAAAAAAAAAAAAAAAAAAAAAAAAAAAAAAAAAAAAAACAGACAGACGCTCATGTGAAATCTGCCAGTGTAGCAGTTTTTTTTCTACTTTATCTACATGTTTAATGGTCACTTTAGTTGATAGTTTGTATACAGAATTTAATTTTGCAGTTTTTGCTGAATTATTTAACTCTATTTTACACACAACAGATTTACAGGAATGTTTGTTCCTTTACTGGTTTATATATATTTAACCCGACATCAGGGCTTGCAGTCAACCCAACTTTTCCTTAGAAAACAAAACAATATATTAAGGATCCTAATTCTATAAAGCCACAATTCACTCATATACTATGCTCTACCATTAATAAGTCTCAGACAATTTTTATGTTATTTCAGGAAATGTTTTGGCTCATGATTTAATTATATTTTCTTTTATAGTAAAACTAAAATTTCTCTCACCTTCACTTTGTTCACTGCACAACAGTGGAATTACATAATCAGCGCACTTGGTTTATGCAAAATGGAATGTTCTGTCTACAATACTTGCTTTCCTTGGATGACGCACACAGATGTACTTTATACATGTATATATTCTGCTCTCATTTATTTGATATATTTTTTGTTAAGCCATCATAATTACCAACCAAAATGCTGTATATTATAATCTAATAAGTTCACAAGAAATTAAAAATGAAAAATTAACCTCCCTTGTTAAGCAAAATAATGAAAAAGCTCACTTTAAACCATATTACCCTTATCGAACAAGATGTATTCTGCCTTGTTACATCCACTGCATGTGCATATAGTTTGATGAGACTGGCATGTCCCATGAAGGAAATGCATCCACTTGATCTTTCAAAACACTAAACAACATTTCATGGAAGAAACGTTGTTCAAAATATACATCTCAACAAGGATTATTTCAATGGCTGAATACAGCAGAAAATTGTAAACTAAGGTAAACTGCTAGAGTATGCAATACATCATCCACATCCATTGACCCTACACCCCTGAATAAAATATAAATAATATGCCATCCTAGTCATTTAAAATACGATCTTAGAAATTTGAGTTTCTCACCTGATATGCTAGAAGAGGCAACATTTTTCAGTACTTTTGTTAGACCATCTTTGTTTGGTTTCCTCTCTATAGTGACAGCTGAAGGTGTGACTGACCCATCTGTTTGCCCTCCATTACTTCTCAGCTGTTGTTGAACAGTAGCAGCAACTGTGGAAGCCTCCAAGATGACTCCTGAATGAGGTTTTTGTTGTGGGGGTGGAGCACTATGGTTACCATGTTGCTGCTTTTTTCCTTTGCTATTTGACTCTGCATCTTGCTGCTGCTTCTTTCCACTTGCCTGATAGCTGGGAGAGCTGTAAACATGAGATTTCAATTAAAACGTGGTTTTATTTTCCTCGGCATAGACAGATAATTAACACTTGTTAAAAGCCTACAAAGGGGCAATCACCACATTTTTATATTTAATCTATTTTATTAAGTGCATTACCTAGAGCAGCAAGAGCGATAATTTTGACCCCCATATATTTAGAGCTTAGTAGCAACAATTTGGCAGGATATACTGATACAACAAGGCAGACACATAAATCAACAATTTACCATGTTGAACAGCGGTACCTTGTTGGATCCTTACGTGTATTTTATCAGTTGGTATGGACATTTCACTGTTATTGCATAGTAACAGCTTATTTAGGCAGTGCTGCTTGTTGAAGACAGTTACTTTGAATTATGTTTTGTAAGCTTCTCAGATGATGAGATGTTATGTATTTTTCTATAAGATTCTGATGTTGAATCAGAATTTAGTTTTGCCCATGCAGATGATGATATACTACAATCTAGGGAGAATAATTGTAGTGATAGCAACAGCTCACTATCTGTGGAAGATGGAAATACTGATGTCCCTGAGCTCTCCCTTCAAGCATCTCGCCAGAGTGAGACTCAAGAATAGGCACAGTCAAGTACAGGCACAGTAAAAATGGTAGCCAGGGATGGAACTGAGTGGCAGATTATCAACTCATCATCAACCTCACTTGGAAGAGCTATTGTAAACATCCTAAAGGAGCAAGGAGAACCCACTGCATATGCTTATCACTGAGTGCATGACTCTGCAATCAGTACTTTTCATTTGCTGTTTGACAAATCCATTCTTCGTCTCGTGAAGAAATACACAGAATAAAATGCTAGGAGAGAACTGAAAAATAACAACTGGACTGTGTCTCTCAAGGAGCTGGGAAAAATGCATACCCAGGATGTACTATGTACAAAATTTATGTCTGTGGATGATCTTTGGTTGTGCTCTTGGGGGCCTGGTATCTTCAAGTATACAATGCTTTGAGACAGATATCAGAAACTACTGAGATTCCTCTGGTTTGATGAAAAATCAACACATGGTGAACGTCTACCATCTGACAAGTTCACCCTCGTTTCAGAAATTTGGAATAAGCTTGTGGGAAACTGTCTTCGCTGTTACTGTCCAAGTGAAAATGTAACCATTAATGAACAGTTGCTTCCAAGAAAAACACGGTGTAGGTTTATGCAATTTATGACAAATAAGCCTGACAAATAAGCCTGACAAATAAGCCTGACAAATATGACTAAAATTCTGGATTGCTGTCGACATAGCATCAAGATACGTCTGCAATGCCTTCCCTTATCTGGGTAAGGATGACAGCCGACCTGTAACACAAACTCTGGGAAAACACATTGTTCTGCGCCTCATGGAGCCATTTATAAACCAAGGAAGAAATGTAACTACAGACAATTTCTTCACCTCTATTCAACTTGCCAAAAAGCTGCAAGTAAAGAAAACATTATTGGTAGGAACAATAAACAAATCTTGCCATGAGATTCCTGATGAGCGCAAATTATATTCCAGCATCATTTTGTGATGGGCTGGTAACAGAAGCTGCACCCTGACAGTTTATCCATCAAAGAAAAATATGAGCGTGATTGTTCTTAGCATGTTACATACTGAAGCAGCAGTGAGCAAAGAAACAAAGGAAAAACCAGAAACTGTGACTTTCTACAATGTCGTAGACTAAATAACATAAATATATTACTAAAGTAGCATGCAGGAGATGGCCGATGCATGTTTTCTATAATATATTAGACATTGCTACTATCAATGTGTGGGTCATTTACAAACAAGTAAGGGATACAAAGGTGGAAAGAAGTTCATCCTTCAGCTTGCAAAAGAACTAAGCAAGGAAAAGGAACCAGAAGGACAAAAATCAAAAGAGTCAACAGGACCAACATCAACCAAAAAGTGGAGAAAATGCCAGATCAGTCTATGCAAAGGAAACAAGACCAATGATATTTGTGATAAGTGTCAAAAAGCTGTGTTGGAAAATGTGCAAGAAAAGTAAAAATCACATATGTAAAGTGTGTATAAAGAAACACAACATAAAACCAGAGCTCAGGCTATGCAAAGTTCTCAAATTAGAACCATAATGCCTCAGTCATTAAAGCAAAATGTTAAATATTGCTATTTATTGTTACAAATAATGATCTAAATTAGATGAAAGTGATTCAGTTTTAGTGTAGACAATCTGGGTATGTATTCTATTGCCCGGGGTAAAAATGGCCGCTCCTGAGTTGAGGTATTATTAGATTCACTGCAGTTTTAGTGTTAATCCATTAAGATCCAAATCTTATTTTGATTCAACAAATGTGCATTAATATTTTGCATACAGAATCCTAAATTATACAATTAAGTGTTGCACAAAGGACTCTTACTGAAATTATAGAAAACTGGACTACCAGAGTAACCTATCCGAATAAGTTCTAGTATCTTAGCAAGGCATCAGTTTGTGGTTGGAAGTGATGATTACAAATTTAAAAGTTGACTGATATCTACTGAAGTTCCTTTAAGGATCAGTTATTGCACCCATGTTTAATATTTCTATCCTGATATTCAGGAAGTACAACCAATTTGCACAGGTGTATGTAGATGATAATACTCTATTTCATTCAAATTTTTACCTGGATGAAAGCATCAGCTCTCTTCAAAACTCTCTGTCTCTGCTAGTGAACGGTTTACAACATGGTGTATCTCTCTCAATATTAATAAAATGAAAGCTAAATTATTCTTTTTAAGGTCATTTCTTACCATCTCTCCATTATACCTCTTCAACGAACAATTAAAAAAGTTATCCTTTCAGAAAACAGTTAAATACCTTGGAGTGCTTTATGACGCCAAATTGATTGGAAAGTTCTCATGAATACAAAATGCGATAAAAAATATCTGGTGTGCTCCATTTAATAACTTTCTCTAGCTCTTCCACAAACAAATTTTTCTTACAAAAGATTATTCTTTTTTATCTACATCATGTTAATCTAGATATTTATTAGCAGAATTAATCTTATTACTTGCTTCCTTGTAAGTAGAAGGGAATATATCAGGCTAAAGCAATAATCAATTATTTTAAAAGCTGGTCGCTATGTGAAACAATTGAGGTTCGGTTCGCTTGTCAAGCTGCCATTTGAGAAAAGTCAATTATTTTAAAATTGTGAATTTAAAATAATGAATTTCTTGAAAACAGTCAACTCTACAAGAAAAATGTATTTGATATAAATTATGTGTTTTAACAAGGTCTACATTTGCTGTGTAGTAAGTTTTTATTTATCTCTTACGGTTTAACCGTAAAACAAAATTATGCAAAACTCAACCAGGATAAAGAGCTCTTCAGAGGCTATTTCCAGAAAATTCAAAATACGCATTTCATTTGTGATGTGAATATCTTTAATATACGGTATTTTAATCAAAATCGTTAGAGCCATTTTTGAGAAAAACAAAATTTTCGAAAAATGTTCCATGTAAAGGGTAGTTGGGAGTGAGGGTATTTTCTTGAAAATCTTTGTGTCGCATCCTTGAAAGATACTGAACTTAAATACCAAGTTTGGCGTTTAACCGACTTTTTGTTTTTGAGCTATGCTGTCCAGACACACACACGCGCGGACCTTTTTCTAAAAGTGCTTTTTTCGGACACAGGGGAGCTCAAAACATTATTTCCAGTGAAGTCTCAGGATCGAATTGTTGGGTAAGATACCTTCTTTACCCACTATGTACATTGTGTCTAGATGTGAGCCAGAGAAAGTAATAATTGGAATTTTTGTTTTTCTTAATATTTATTCATCAACATCAGCTTCGTCCCCGTCAAAGTAATCTCCCTCAGATATAATACACCTGTGCCAGTGCTTTTGCCAATCTTGGAAACACTACTGAAGTTCTGGAACTCACTTTTCGTTATGGTGTTTCAACTCCATCATGTTTTCTCATCAATGGTGGCAAAACAACCTCGGGAATAGAAAGAAGTCGTGGGGACCATGTCCGACGAATACGGTTGTTTTTTTTTTTTCTTCCCAAAAAATGACGAACAAGCATTAGGTGTGAGCGGGAGCATTATCATGATGCATTTCCCACGAGAGTTTTGCCACAATTCTGGTCATTTTCTTCAGATTGCATTACGCAAATGGCGCATATCTTCAAGATGGTATTCCTTATTGACCGTATGACCATAAGGCAGGAACTAATGATCCACTATCCCATTGTTATCGAAGAAAACAGTGACAAGAACCTTCATATGTGATCGAACTGGTCGAATTTTTGTTAGTTCTTATCTCTTCAGTCAGTTTCCATTGGGATGATTGGGCTTTGGTTCCTACGTCATACCCATATACCTATCCATGTTTCATAACCTGGTATAACTTTCTTTAGAAGTTCTGGATCGTTGCCACTTCTTTCAGCAATTCCTGAGCGATGTCTATTTCGACAATTGGTCGAAATTCAACAATTCCAGAACAAATTTTGCTGTATACCTAAACGTTTCGAGCCCAAAACTTCTAAAAATTGCCTGGCATGAGACAAAGATATACTGACATCATCAGCAATCTCGCTGATGGTGGCATAGCAATTTTCCAGAATCATTTTCTTTAATTCTTCCACATTGTCGTCAATCATTGATGTGCTACGCCTTCCAGGGCGGTCGCGTCTTCAACGTCTTCTCGATCCTCTTTGAAACATTTATACCACTCGTAAACTCTTGTCTAACTCATAGTAAATTCAACAACGTCAACATTTCGAATGCAGTGCTGCTCTTTATTTATATAAATAATTATCCCATAATATTTAAATAAATTAAAATAATAATTTAATCTGTATTTAAATATAATTTTACCTGAGCATAATCAATTGGTTTTGTTGGTGATGGGTAAGTTGATTTGGTTGATGAGAGATAAATTAAGGAAAATAAAACAAAGCACTTTCCTCTCAAAAAGAAAAAAAAAAATTGCCCAAAATTAGATTTCTTAAAAGAATGCAAACCGTTGATTCTATAAACAATATTTTTACTTTCTCTAGTCCCCATATGTACAATGTACATAGGGATAGAGAAGCTATTGTAATGCACGCAAACATTCGATACCGAGATTTCACCGGAAATATGTTTTGGGGTCCCCTGAGTCCGAAAAAAGCATTTAAAAAAAAAAAAAAAAGGTCCGTGTGTGTGTGTCTGTGGACAGCATAGCCCTGAAACAAAAAGACCGTTAAACCGAACTTGGTATTTAGATTTAGTAGTCTTCCAAGGATGCGACACGAAGATTTTCAAAAAAATCCCCCCAACACAAGCTACCCTTTACATGGAAAAATTTCGAAAATGTAATTTTCTTAAAAATGGCTCTAACGATTGTGATTAAAATCCCGTATATTAAAACTATTTATGTCCAAAATAAAATGTATATCTCGATTTTTTTTGGGAATAGCCTGTGAAGACCTCTTTATTCTGGATGAATTTTGCTGAATTTTGCTTAACTGCTAAACCGTAAGAGAGAAAAAAACGTACTGCACAAAAAATGAACCTCATGACAAAACACACAATTTTTGTCCTTTACATTTTTGTTGTGGAGGTAACCGTTTTCGAAATATTCCTTGTTATTGGTTTCAATTGTGAAGTACTTAAACTTTTCTCACACAGGAAGTGTCTGTTTTTCTTTTGTTCTACTCCTGGCCAAGCAAAGAAGTGATTTGCAATGACAATCGCATAACGATAGCTTTTAAAACATTTGACAATCACTTTACCATAGTGCATTCCCTTCTACTTATAAGGAACTAAGTAATAACATTCTGCTAACATTTATCTTGATTAGCATTGTGTACAAAGAAGAATAATCTTTTGTAGAAGTTTTGTAGAGCAGCTAGAGAAAGTCATATGAGTGTAACACATCAGATTTTTACTTTCTCTTTCCCGGATGTACAATATACATAGGGATAATTCCACCCAAAAATTGGATGTCGAGACTTCACCGGAAATATATGTTTTGGAGTCCCCTGAGTCCGAAAAAGCATTTTTAGAAAAAGGCCCTTGTTTATTTGTGTTTGTGTGTGTCTGTGGACAACATAGTTCAAAAACGAAATGACCGTTAAATACCAAACTTGGTATTTAGGTTTAGTACGTTCCAAAGATGCGACATGAAGATTTTCAAGAAAATCCCCCACCATAAACTACCCTTAACATGGAAAAATTTTCGAAAATTTTGATTTTCTTAAAAATGGCTCTAACGATTTTGATTAAAAGTCCGTAAATTAAAACTATTTACATCCCAAATAAAATGTATATCTTCTATTTTCTGGGAATAGCCTCTGAAGACCTCTTTATTCTGGATGATTTTTGCCGAATTTTGCTTAAGTGCTAAACCGTAAGAGATAGTCTAAATCTTAATACACAGAAAATGTTGATCTCTTCAAATCACACAATTAATATCCTTTATAATTTTGCTGTTGAGGTAACCATTTCCGAGATATTCCTTGTTATTGGATTTAGTTGTGAAGTACTTATATATATTTTTCTCAGTCTGAATCCGTTTTTCTTTTGTTCTACTCCTGGCCAAGCAAAGAAGCGATTTGCAACGACAATCGCATAGCGACAGCTTTTAAAACATTTGACTATCGGTTTAGCCTAATGTATTCCTTTATTTTCTTCCTACTTATAAGGGACTTAGTAATAAGAACATTCTGCTAATGCTTGTGTCGATTAGTAAGGTGCAGAAAGAAGAATAATCTTATGTAAGAAGTTTGTAGAACAGCTAGAGACAGTCATGTGAGTGTAGCACATCAGAATTTTTAAGGAAAAAAATAAAAACAGTTTTAACTTACTTTCTTTCTTTCTTTCTTTCTGTCTATCTTTGACAACTCTTTCATCATGGATTCTAAACAATGCTATATTCTGTCAACTTCAACTGAAAATGTGAATTTGATGCCAAAGAAGGCATAACCATTATAGGTTTAAATAAAATATTTTATTTGTGGGAACTCCTTGTAACACAACCCAGTCTCATAGCTGAATGTGGTTTAGTTGCTGACATTAATTGTAATATTAAGTATGAAATGCGAAATTTCATTTCAGAAGATGAGGATTTGGTAACTGACGCACGTTAACATACTACACGCACAAAAAACAGCAACTCCATTCCTGCTTCGCGTTCCAAAAACATGTTCATATTTATGTATATTAAACGAGATGCACACACACGCAGTTCTACACAACGCTGTTATATCGCGTGGCAGAAATTTGAGCATGAGTAAGCCACAGGAAAACATTAGAAAATTTAAATAAATAACAAGGAATATCTCTGAAATGGTAGTAAAAAACCCTGATGTGTTCGATTCACATGACTTTCTCTACATCTCTGCAACAAATGCTAAAATGCAATGTTAAAATGCTTCTGCTTCTTTTTACTTCATGCTAATCGAAAAAAAATTAGCAGAAATAGTCTTATTACTTGTTTCCATGCAAGTAGAAGGGAAATGTTGGAGTAGCATAGGCTAAAGTATTAGTCAAAAGCTGGTTGCTATGTAATTGAAGTTCCTTTGTTTCTATGAATAGGAATTGACAAATTCCCGTATGAGAAACGTATGTTTTTTAAAGCTGAAACCAATACAAAGAATGGCTCAAAAAGGATCCATTCCACAAAAACATGTATATAACATAAATTGTGTGTTTTAAAGAGCTCTACATTTTCTTTTAAATAAGTTTTTGTCCATATCTTACGGTTTGCCAGTTATACAAAATTCCGCAAAATTCATCCAGATAAAGTAGTCTTCAGAGGCTATTCCCAGAAAATTCAAGGTATACGTTTTATTTTTCAAGTAAATATCTTTAATATGGGATATTTTAATCAAAATGTTAAAGCAATTTTTGATAAAATTTCGAAAAATTAAAAAAAAAAAAATGGAAATGGCATGTTATTTATGGACGCTCTTCAACTACTGTGGTTCTCAGCGTCAAATTGGGTGTGAAAGACCGCTTAATCTTGCTCAGAGGCTTCTCTATCAGACTTGAGGTTCTTTTACGTGCCGTAAATCACGTGACCAACGGCTTTACTTCCCTTCCGAAGGAAGCCATGTTAAGGATTTTTACACCCGAAAAAATCCATCGTCCGCTGGGTTTGAACCCGCGACCTTGGGTATATGAAGTTCGCATGGTATAACCATTACAACATGGAGGGCGACGAAAATTTGTCCATATAAAGGTAGTTGGCGGTGGGTGGATTTTCTTGAAAACTTCGTGTGGCACCCTTGGAAGATACTGAACTTAAATATCAAGTTTGGTATTTAACGGACTTTTCGTTTTTGAGTTATGTTGACCACAGACACACACACACACACACACACACACACACACACACACACGTGGGCCTTTTTCCAAAAATGATTTTTTTTTATTCAGGTGAATCCAAAACATGTATTTCCGGTGAAATCTGGGTATTGAATTTTTGGGTGCATTACAATACCTTCTCTATACACTATGTACATAGTAAGTACGTGTAGAGAAACTAAAAATTGATATAAATTGTGCTAAGAGCTGCGCTGAGCTCAACTCAGAAGCCGGGGCTGATACTCTGACCACTATCTCTACTCTATTAAATCGACCCAGAACATAATTACATTTTGGCAGATTTCAAACTGCTGAAATAATCAATCATATACAAAACATCTGATATGTTCCATTCATATGGCCTTCTCTACACCTCTGTAACAAATTACTGTTAAAAAGCTTATTTTTCTATTTCATGATTATCGAGATAAACATTAACAGAAATTGTCCTTATTATAGTGCCTAACAAAACTTTAAGACCACTTGACACAGATATTTTTCACAACCAAAAATCATTTTAATACATATAACAGACTGTTTCCTAACACTACTGAAAGCTTCATCCAGGTCTCTTAGATTTTTGGGCAATTCCACTTACTTTTGCCAATGCATGTAACTTTTTTCAAAAATTTAAAATCATGTTGTAAAATATAATTTTTAAAAACACGCACATACACTGAACTTTGTTTCTTCAATAATAAATAGGGCCTTCTTTATGTTTTAAACACATCTGAACACGTTTATCCCATGCTGTGAACCAGTTTTAGGCACTCATGGGGCGTAACTTCATTCCATACTTCCGAGATAAGAATATTTTTCAGAATTTTTTATTATGCCAAAACTTCATAGGCTTTCTACAGTTTTGGGGAAGAAATAACATTACGGTTAACAAAGTGGTTTAGTGTCTACAAATTAATCAGTAATATAAAATGTTGGATTTTTTCAATAAGAGATTTTTAGTAAAAAAAAAAAAAATCATTATTCGAAAAAACTAAATGTCTCAGTACAATGTTCTTTACACAAATAAATGTCTAAGAGACCAACTTATTGTTAAAAAAATAACCGTTATATTTGAAACAAAATGAAAACACCAGGGACGTTTTAAGTTAAATAAGCTACTGCTCTTAAACTTCTGTTAGGCACTGTACTTAGTTCCTTGCAAGTAGAACGGAAAAAATCTGTGTTCCATTCACATGATGTCTTCTAGCTGTTCGGTAAACAAATCTTTTATTCAAAACATTAATCTATTATCTACACCATGCTTATCAAAATAAACATAAGCAAAATTAAGCTTATTAGTAGCTTCCTTGTGAGTAGAAGGAAAATTAGAAAATGCACGAGCTAAAGCCGGTCGCTATGTGAAACAATTGAAATTCCAATCTCTTTGCTTGCCAGGAATAAACAAATGAGAAATGAGAAAAAACATAAAAAATGTTTAAGTGGCTAAACTTGAAACCAATAATCCGGAATATCTCGAAAACGGTTAACTCTACAAAAAATAATGATGACATAAATTGTGTGTTTTAATTAGTTCTGTATTTTTGTGTAGTAAGTTTTTGTATACTTTCGGTTTTTCAGTTACATGAAAGTCATCCAGAATGAATAGGTCTTCAGAGGCTATTCCCAGAAAATTCAAGATATACATTTCGTTTATCATAAAAATATGTTAAACATAAGGTATTTTAATTAAAATCGTTAGAACCATTTTTGAGAAAATCAACATTTTCGTAAAATGTTCCATGTAAATGATAGTTTGGGGTGGGAGGATTTTCACCTCGTGCCGCACCCTTGGAAGATACCAAACTTAAGCACCAAGTTTGGTAATTAACAGTCTTTTCGTTTTTGAGTTATGCTGTCCAAACACATACACGAACTTTTTTCCAAAAATGCTTTTTTTCGATATGGGTGCAATACCATACCTTCTCTCCACACTATGTACAGAGTACGTGTAGAGAAGGAATTAACAATAAGACAGTTTTATTTCTTCCACTGCGTGTAGTAATTAAGGAAGTATTGTATCCCACCAAAAAATTTGAGGTCGATATTTTGCTGATAATATTGTTTTAAAGTTAATTGAGCTTGATTTTTAAATATATTTTTAGCCTTTTTAATGTTTTTGCTGGAAACTCTTGCAGTGTAAATTGTCATTGGATTTCTTTAGGTTTTCATATATCACACATTCACATTTTTACTCAAATGTGCACATATACACTTTCAAACTCTGAGAAGGATAGGGAATAATCTATCCTAGAGAAAAATTACCACGGCCTAGCCGGGAATCGAACCCGGGACCTCTCGCATAGATGCAGGTCCTCTACTGTCTGATGGGGCTAATCGAACTTTTTATTACATAGAGTACAATAAAGTAATAATTAGTTCATCATTGTGTACTGGTATTTTATAGCTGAGGCGTTTGTCGTATGTGTTGCATTGGCAAATGAAGATGTTTCATAAAGTTAGTTTTCAATTATTTAGCGCTCCTGTTATTCTACTGCGTCTGCGACCCGATGCTCCTAACCTCAAAAGTTTCGTTTGGTACTGCTAAAATATTCTGCACATTATTTTTCCACACCCAGTGTGGATTCATGAATAGATAGTCACAAAACTGTAGGTCTCGTAATCTAAGGCATACAATTTATGTCAAAGAAACTATTTTTGTGTCATTTTCCACCTCCAAGATATTCTTTGTTATTGGTTTTAATTTTAAAAAGAGTTAAATATTAAGCGAATCTTCGGTTTTTAACGTGTTCATGCTAAAATTATGGAATTTCAAAGCCATCACATAGCGACACGCTCCTTAAAATATATATTTTTGGCCCAATGCATCCTTTCTAAACCTAAAAGGGTATGCGTAAATGAGAATTGAAGTTTATGTTGATTATTATGAAGTAGATAGATAATAAGCTTTTGTAAGAATAGTTTGCAGAAGAGTGAATAGAGATCGTCGTGTGAATAAAACATACCACTTTTTGTAAATAAATAGCTTCTTAGCAATACTAACTTTAACGTTTTTATTAGGAATTCCGTATAGTCAAACGTTAAGTAATCTTGCTCCTCGTTACCTATAAAGTTTCCATTACATGGTACTATGAGTGGTGGATGTAACACATGGGCACTAGAAATAACGGTGAACAAATCTAACGTGTTATATGGCTTTTTCTAGCTGCTCTACACCATGCTAATCGACATAAACTTTAGCAGCATGTTCTTATTGCGCTATGCTAAAATGATAATCAAATGTTTTAAAAGCTGTCGTTAGGCGATATCGTTTTTTTTTTTGTTTTTTTTGTTTTTTTTTTTTTTTTGTTTTTTTTTAACTGTTTCATTTATATAGTCCCCTTTAACATCTAAGGTCATATCGGGGGGCTTTGCGTTAGAACAACTCTTTTCGTTGGGTTTTAATCATTTTATTTTCTTCAGACGCTCACGCTCACTTACATACTACCAGACTCTGTGGGAGATAGGAAATAATTCTGGCTAAAGAAGAATTCCTCGCCCCAGCCGAGAATCGAAACCGGGACCTCCGGATGAGAAGTCAGTTCGCTGACCACTCGACCACGGAGGCAGTCCAAATCGCTTCTTTTCTTGGCCAGACGGACACTTCCTGTCTGAGAAAATTACAAGTGTTTTACAACTGACACCAGTAACAAGGAATATCTCGAAAACGGTAAACTTCACGAACAAAATGTATATGACATAAATTGTGTATTTTAACGAGATCTACATTTTTGTGTAGTTACTTCTTGTCGATCTCTTCCGATTTACTAGTTATGCAAAATTCAGTAAAGTTCGTCCACAATAAACAGGTCTTCAGAAGCTATTTCCAGAAAATTCAAGATAATATACATTTTATTTGTGATGAAAATAGGTTTAATGTGGTATTTTAATCAAAATTGTTAGAACCATTTTAAGAAAAACAAAATTTTCGAAAATTTTCCGTATAAAGAGTAGTTAGGGATGGGAGGATTTTCTTGAAAATCTTCGTGTCGCATCCTTGGAGGATGCAAACTTAAATACCAAGTTTGGGGGTGCTAAAACATATATTTCCGGTGAAATCTCGGCATCGAATTTTTGGGTGTAATTCAATACCTTTTCTATCCACTATGTATATTGTACTTAAAGGGGCTAGAGAAATTAAAATCGGATGTGTTCCATTCACATGACTTTCTCTATATCGCTGTAACAAATTATTATTAAAAACATATCTATCTGTCTACTTTAAGATAATCGAGAAAAATATTAGCCAAAATTGTCTTAATTACCTGCTTCCTCGTAAGTAGAATGAAAATAAGGGAATACACTAGGCTAAAGGACAGTCAAATCTTTAAAAGCTGATTGCCATGTGGATAAAACCCGTTTCTATGCAAGGCCAAGAGTTTACAGCTTTCGGAGTTAAAAAAGTATTTTAAATCTGAAATTTAACAAGGAATATCTCAGAAATGGTCGATTGCACGAAAAAAAAGACGAATATGATATAAATTGTATGTTTTGACGTGATCTACATTTTTTGTGTAGTAAGTTTTTTCCTATCTCTTACGGTTTACCAGTTTCACAAAATTTATTCAGAATAAAGAGGTTTTTAAAGGATGTTCCTATAAAATGCAAAGTATACATTTTATTTGCCGTATAGATATCTTTAATATACGGTATTTTAATCAAAATCGTTAGAGCCATTTTTGAGGAAATCAAAATGTTCGAAAATTTTTTGGGGTGGGGGATTTTTCTAAAAATCTTCGTGTCGTATCCCTGGCAGATACTAAACATAAACACCAAGTTTGGTATTTTACCGACTTTTCGTTTTTGAGTTATCGTGTTCACAGACAAAAGGACACACACTCACGGACTTTTTTTCTGAAAATTCTTTTTTTTTTTGGATACAAGGGACCTAAAACGTATATTTCCGGTGAAATCTCGGTATCGAATTTTTGGGTGGAGTGCAATACCTTCCCTATACACTATGTACATAGTACGTGTAGAGAAAGCAAAAATCAGCCGATCCTTTTGCATGGCTCTCGCAATTACCCCTCTAGCGTTCTCTGCAATATCTAGCAGGAAGCATGGGGATCACAGAAAGCAGCCAGTCTTCTCAGCTGGCATTTCCCTTTAGTACACATAAAATAAAAATCCTGCCCATGTCTTAAGCTCCTACAGCGATGCAAGGGAGGAGCCCCAGAGCACTTCCCCGCACCACGAATCGATATCAGATATCCCTAGAGCTGTGTGTATGTGTACGCGAAGTGTGCCCTCATTTTTATCCGTTCATCATTTCCTCTTCCATGTTCCATTATATTTTGGAGAAAGGCCAGGCTCTCGTTCCAAGAGTAAAATGTAATGAATTCTTAACGCCTGTAGAAAATCTACCAAGTTTATTTGCTAAGTCCTCATATGTCTTTTGTCGTTATTTGTGGATTCAAAACGTGTATTTAAGGATAGCAGCGAATATGAGAGGAGTTTGAACTCATTGAATGCTTCTATCTGAAATTATTATTATTATTATTATTATTATTATTATTATTTTAAATTGTTGGAGTTCCATCAGTTTCATCAAACTACTCTCTCCCACCTAAGCACGACGTTGAAATAGATACTCTGGTTGGAAGCTGCAGTATGAGCTTTAAAGATTCTCTTCCATTCACATAACTTTCTCTATCTGTTCTACAAACATCATTTTTACTATAATTTATTTATTTTTATCCGTAATATCAAGCATATAACTTTTTACTTTATCCGCTGATTGTAAAATCGAATCCACTTTCTCAAGTTTTATATATCATAATAGTTTCCAAATGAGGTCATATCAGCACACACATACAAATAGTTTTATACATGCACGTTTTCAAACATACACATTCTCCGTGGAGAGGGAGTTACTCATCTGCCTGCCATTTGGAGAACTCGTGTTCAGGCTCCAGTTGGGATATGTAAGTCATATACATATGTATCTATACGAGATATCGCCATGTGTCAAGGGATTCGGCTCTTTTCTATCGTCATTTCGTTCATTGCTTTCACCTCATCTGCAGGTGTATGTGCATACATATCTGTATACGTCAGCACTCTTGACGAGGGAGCGGAGTAAAACTCATATCACTATTGGTTAGCTTTAGTATCTCTATATCTCAGTCGAAAAGAAATGCACCCCCCCCCATACTCTGATTGTACGTAAAAGATTACATGGAACATTTCTCCTCGGGTCGTTCAGGTATTTTGAACTAACATACTGTACAGTAATTTGACTAGTTGGGAAATTAGAGAAAGATGATGCTTTAAGCCCCCATACACAGAGCTTAGAATGAGAGTAAATTATGTTTGAAGGAATAACATTGGTTACAGATGCTAAATCGTATTTTTTGGCTAATATTTAGTTTCTATAGCACGCATGCACATACAATGTACATAGTAGCTACAGAAAGTATTGTGTTTTATCCAAGAATTCAATGTCGATATTTCATCGGAAATATATATTTTGAGGCGAAAAAAGTATTTTTACAAAAAGTCCGCGCGCGTGTGTGTCTGTGTGCAGCATAGCTTAAAAACCAAACTTGCTATTCATTCTTAATATCTTCCAATGATGCGATACGAATATTTTCAAAGCAAACCCAACACAAATACCCTGGAAAAAAACCATTGGAACATTGGGAAAATATGGAAACATTTTTGAACATTTTGTTCTTTTCAAAAATGACTTAACAATTTGATTAAAACACCATATATTAATATATTTATATCACAAATAATATATCTTTTTTAATTTTCTGGGAACAGCCTCTGAAGACCTGTTTATTCTGGATGAGTTTTGCAGAATTTTGTATATCGGTTAAACCCTAAGAGATAGACAGCAACTTACTAATACGAAATGTAGATCTCGTTAAAGCACACAATTTATGTATTATACGTTTTTCTTGTAGAGCTGACCGGTTTTGAGATATTCCTTATTATTTGTTTCAGTTTTAACATAACGTCTCTCAATCAGGACCATGCTAAATAAACGCACCTAAAAGCGACCAGATTTTAAAAAATTAACTATCACTTTACCCTAGTGTATTCGCTTTTCCCTTCTATTTAGAAGAAAACAAGTAATACGACCAATTTTGTTAATGTTTAACTCGTTTAGCATGATGTAGATAAAAGAATAATCTTTTGTAAGAACAGTTTGTATTTGGAACAGCTAGAGAAAGTTATGTAAATGGAACGCAATTAGATTTTTCCCCAGTAATAGTGCATCCAAGGAAAACAAACTGGAGGTGAAAATTGCACATTTTTACTTTCTCTATACGCACTATGTACATAGTGTATACAGAAGGTATTGCACTCCACCCAAAAAGTCGACAATAGCTTTATGTAACCTTCCTGAAAATCCGTGCAAAAATCTTGAAATTTTCTTGTTTTATAAAACAATATTGGAGCGAACCGTTTTAAAACCCTCTAAATAAAAACGTCTATCTTGGACTTTCGCGAATGGCTAAGATTTACGCGCTTATATATATATATATATATAGTTAGTTTCAAGTGACATATTCGAAACAATATCTACACTACTAGTAGCGAATGTTGTGGCAATTCGACATTCGACTTGGGATCGCCGCTCTCTGTCTGTCGTTTTTCAGCCACCGTCCTCATCTCACATCGAGCAAAGCCTCCAGGGTCCTCTGCCTGATTGCAGAAATTGATCTGACCATCTTTTGTTAAAGTTTCTAAAGACTGCCTCCTTTGCTTGATGCTTTATACCTTTTCTTACCGTCTCTTATTCTTCTCCTATATCCTTTCCTAACATTTAATTCATCATCATCATCATCATCTCCACCACCCCTACCAATTCTTTCTTAGCTGTTCCTAACTCTTCCTCCGCGAGCCCTTAGTCTCATCATGAACGCTGAATAATATGTCATGCGTTATTCATAATATAGCTTGAAGTATAGCAAGTCGGAAGCCGAATATAAGTGCAATCTATTCTCTTCACAATCTTTCGTTAAGAGATGTGGAATTTCCAAACTTTTAATTTCTCCACTCATTTGTTTGCAAAACGACGAAGATTGCGCGTGGACACCGAAAGAGGAAAATATGCCTTATATATTTCACAACTTTCCGAATTGTCCTGAAGTCAAGTTATCACCATGAATATTAATAAAATAAGAGATCTAATTGGTACGCAATTCTCACAGAAATGATTTTCAGTAAAGGGTTAAAAACTTAACCTGTTCAGAGATTCCAACTATTATCAGAAAGTATAACTCCAACAGCTATCTTTTCGTTTTGTGCGAAGCAGTAATAATTGGCTTGAAGAGGAAATAAATAAATAAAATGAAACTATCAAAACATTCATCAGAATTCTGTCCTACGAGAAATTTTTAAACTCCGGTGGCTTATCTGTACAATGCCAAGCTAAAATGTATTTTACTTTACTTAAAGATATATAATATATACATGTTTCTTTTAGATTGCGCTCCCTTATTTACCTAAACAGAGATTCCTGTATTTTAATTTTATCTATATGTACTATGTACATAGTGTATAGAGAAGGTATTGTGTTGCACCCACAAATTTGATACCGAGATTTCACCGGAAATATATGTTTTGAGACCTCCGAATCCAAAAAAGCATTTTTAGAAACATGTCCTTGTGTGTCTTGCCAGTGTGTGTGTCTGTGTTTGTGGACAGTATAGCTCAAAAACGAAAAGTTCGTTAAATACCAAATTTGGTATTTAAGTTCAACATCTTCCAAGGATGCGACGCGAAGATTTTGAGAAAAATCACCCCACCCCAAACTACCCTTTACATGGAAAAAATTTCGAACATTTTGATTTTCTCAAAAATGGCTCTAACGATTTTGATTAAAATGTTGTATATTAAAGATATTTAGATAGTCATGATGTATATCTTGAATTTTCTGGGAATAGCCTCTGAAGACTGCTTTATCCTGGATGAATTTTGCGGAATTTGGCATAACTAGTAAACCGCAAGAGATAGACAAAAGCTTACTTAATAGAAAATGTAGAACTCGTTAAATTTGTTATATATATTTTTCCGTGGAGTTAATCGTTTTTTTTTTTTTAGATATTCCTTGTTATTGGTTTCATCCAGAAAATACTTACACTTTTCTCATACCGGAATTTGTCAACTCCTGTCGCAAACAAAGGAACTTCAATCTCATAGCAACCACCCTTTGACCATCACTTTAGCCTATGGTACTCCCTTATTTCGCTTCTACTTACAAGGCAGCAAGTAATAAGACTATTTCTGCTAATTTTTTCTCGATTAACATGAAGTTATAGAAGAATAAGCTCTTATCAAAAGTTTGTTGTAGAGATGTAGAGAAAGTCATGTGAATGGAACACATCAGATTTTTATCTTTACTATGAACTTGTACTACGTGTAAACATTTAAATATATTCTTCTTTATATCCATACACTGCATATCTAATTTGAAACTATTAACCATCCATTTGCCATTTGAACACAACACCTAGTGTTGTCCTTGATGCTTCTGAAATAGCACAACCTAAACTTTATTTTTGTTGATAGTGTTTAATATCCGTTTTTACTACTAATGACACTGAGGATACATACAGCGAAGATGGAGCACTGGTGGAATGCGATGGTGGGGGAAACCAGAGAACCCGGAGAAAACCCGCCCCTGCGCCGCTTTGTCCACCACAAATCCCACATGTGGCCACCTGGAATTGACCCCGGGCCGCCTTGTGGCTGAAACTTGAAGAGGTCTTTGTGTACTCAGATATGTTCATGATGACGCAGATTAACAAATGATTCACAAGTATTTATTTAAAGATCTAGCTTTCTAGCCATTACCGACAGCTCTGAAATTCTATCATGTGGTCCTTATTCCCATTGTTCATTTTCTGTAGTTACATATGTTTAAAACGATGATGTTAAATGAATTTAACATAGCATATCTCTTCACAGAAATCGTCTACCATACTACATGGGATGCTTTCACACCACTTACAGTCGTCATTAATGTGGCTATGTTGCATAATCAAGTTTGGAAGAACATCAATAAGTCTCACTTATCCAGGGATGCTCGTCCCATCTGGTAGTGCATAGGTAAGAATTATGTCAACTAAGCAACTCCTATTTCTCATTTTCACGGTTAATTTTTAGTCGTTCTACCGGAATTCATATTTTCATTCTCTACCTGCTTCCAAGTGGAATTGCATATTTGTTTACTCTGAACTATCTACAATAAGCATGATTTGTTTGATGTTCTTGACCATATCCTTAATAGTAATGCTTCTTTTGTAATTGACAAGACTTTACATGACTTCTAATACCAAGTATCTCAAGATGGGTGAATTCAACCTTTCAAATTAAAGTAATATGCTAGAAAGGAAGAGTCGGACAAAAAAATTCGATGTCATAGGCGGGTTTTGAACCACGGATTTCCTGGTCTCCGTCCAGTTGCTCTCACCACTGAGTTACCATGGCAACAGCATTAAATTTCCCAACTTTTTTCCCTGTAAACCATAAGGAAATCTCAAATTATTTTGAGATGACATAACTCAATGGCGACTTACAATTCATAAATACTTTAAGACCGGGTCTTCATAGTTTAATCAACTACTAGACCAATCATTGTGAATTGTTTCTTCCACACTCACCGTGTGTAGGGCAGGAGTCAGATTGAAACATTCAATGCCATAGCCGAGATTTGAACCATGGATGTCCCGGTCTCCGTGAGATCTCACTGTGGTTTACTGGGAAAACGCGCGTCATTTTGGGGAATTTAATGCATTGGTAACTCAGTGATTACAGCGACTGTATACGTAGACCACGAGATCCGCGGTTCAAATTCCGGCTATGACATTGAATTTCTCTCCTACTTAAGAAATCTCCTTATTTAAGGAATAATAAGGATAAAGTAATAAATAAAATAATACATCCTAAAATGTCGATTAAACATTATTTTAAATTCAAAAATATTTTGAATATTTATTTTAAATATCGACAAAATCTCATTGCGTTTTAAACTCCTTTAAGTATGAATTATTGTAGTGAAGCACTTCACCAGCACTCTACAGGAAATTTGGAACTTTTCTCGTATAGCCAATCGTAAAAATGCCAGATTTACAAGATGTTAGTGCTGAGCTGAGTGTCTAGGAGTGTCTAGCGCAGATATGCTCCTTTGTGGTCTTTTTTCTATTTACTTATATTTACTAATATGTGGACTGCATGTTGAGCTCTTTATTTTGCTTGAGAAAAATTGGCTTATATCCGTGTATTTATTTGCAAAGGTCAATATAGCCAATATCACATGCAATTATATAGTTTTTATTGGAGCACAGCGTAACATTTCATAGCAGCGCATAAAGGTAATCCACAACAACCAAAAACTTAAATGTGCAAATATGGTAACGCTCTGAAGACGGAGGAAAGAGTGGCCTTAAGCGGTGTTGTTTAAATTGCTCCTTGGAAAAGTCTTTGAACTTCGAAGAGATGCTCTATCAGCCCCAACATGCAAATCGACAGATAAAGGTTGCTGCGCAGAAACCTTTCATTAGATCAAAAAACATTATCTATGCTACACGAGATCAAATAGGCTCGTTTTATTATACTCCTTTTTTCTTCGAAGACCCCATTTCTCACAGTTTTGCAGAAAATGGGCCCTGAACGATATTAACATATACAGTGTAACAGTCATAATAAAAGTAGTTCGGTGCAACTTTAGGAGGTTTTAAAGTTATTTACCACACGATAAAGTATCGTGCAATATTCGAACTGATGCTGCTTATGCAACCGTCAAAACCTATGAGTGGAGCATGTAATCTAAAATGTCCTGGCGCGGTCAAATTTGTTAGAAGGGAGATGTACTAAGTGATGTTTGCTGACTGGAATGGACGACATTGTCTGATTTATTGATATTCCAAGCAATGTAATTCATTCAAAGCTGAGAAAACTCTTGTTTCCAAAATATAGCACAGGTCGATAATTTGTTGGTATATAAAGATGATATATTGTTCTAACCCAGACCGAATCAAATACTTCTTTTATTAATGCATAACATTATGATAATCAGAATTAATTTGTAATGCTTTACAATTTGGAGGTGGCATCTCTATTCTAGTCATTGCTCATTGGATATAACACTAAGCAATGTATGCATTTGTGTGTTATAGCTTTTATAATTTGCAAGGTCATTATTTCAGGATTCATACCTGGCGGTTATTTCTCGTAAACGTAATTTCATTAATTTATGCGTGTATTTATATAAAATGCACCTTTGGTAAGGCCAATAGTGAAATGTATAGGTTATAGATATATAAGAACAACCTAATGATTTATGTTTATTTTCTGTAGATAGGATCAATACACATGTTATAACTATAACTCCATGGCACGACAGCTCACGGGGAGCCTTGGCCTACTGCCCGGCCGCTGCGTCCCCCATTTCGGTCCACTGCAGACGTCATGGATGGGGTGCAGTATTGGAGGGTGAGACGTGGTCAGCGCCTCGAGCCCCTCCCGGCCGGTTAATGCGGTCCTCACGACCTGGAGCCGCTACTTCTCCATCAAGTAGCTCCTCAATTGGCCCCCCAGGGACCTCACGAGGCTGAGTGCACCCCTGTCCAGGTTAACCAGCGGGGGAAAAATCCCCACGCCGGTACTGGGGATCGAACCCAGGTCTACCCAGCGCTACTACCGCGCTAAGGAGACGACCAATACACATGTTAGGCACCAAAAATATTCGGGCAGCCCGTGAGCTTGAATACCCATTTCCCCAAAAGCCATACAAAGCGTCTATTATGGCAGAGAGGAGAGTTTAAAGGAGAGAGAGATTCCATTCAGTAAACAGGGAGCAAAGTAGCTTGCTAGCGACATGCAGATTCTAGTTCAGTTTTAGATTTGGCTCTGCCATTGTCGATTGACCAACATGGCTGCCCATACACAAGCAGACAGAACAAACGGAATACTGCACATTTCGCATTAGAAAGAAGAACCGATTTGTAAGAAGTCCATTTTTAATTTCTCTACACATACTATGTACATAGTGTATAGAGAAGGTATTGTACTCCACCAAAAAATTCGATACCGAGATTTCACCGGAAATATATGTTTTAGGATCCCCTGTATCCAAAAAAGATCTGATGTGTAGCATTCACATGACTTTCTCTATATCCCTGCAACAAATTATTCTTAAAAAGCTTATACTTCTATTTACTTTATGAAACATAATCTTTTAAACAATAATTTATTGTAGAGATGTAGAGAAAGTCATGTGAATGGAACACATCAGATTTTTACTCCTTATTTCGGCCCAGTTCATTTACATACACCGAACCTAACCTATCGTAGCCTAACCTCGACGAAATCTCGAAACCTGTCGTTCACCTGTCACGTAGCCATACTGTCTCCGTAACCAATAAGAAAGCTCGGAAAGAGCCTTAGTCTAAAACTGAACTAGAATCTGCAATCTCGCAGCTTGCCACCAAACTAAAGCCCTGTACAGAAGGAGATGGCGCCATACAGGAAATAGCTCCATACGTGCACGAACTTCCATGCCATCTGTTGGTGCACCATATCATTGCTTCTAACTGGAATGCCAGTAAACGAAGCTACATTCTTTACCATCTGGAAGTAATCCCGACGAGCATTGTCGGATTGCCTTTTGAATGTTATAATGTGTATGCTGAATTTTAAGCTTGCTTATTATACCAAGCTGTCGTGAATATTGTATGAGTTTTGTAGTGTTTCACGTCTTAACCCTATTATTGCATGGTGTTGCACAAATGCAACAAAGATGATTAATCAAATATTTTAGTGTTTTAGTGAACTGTAAAATCTGGAATCTATTTTTACTGATTCAAGATTGTGGAAGCTCGAAAATGCATGCGCAAGGAAAGTGACCAATCAGTGCAACATATTCTGTGAGAAAGTGGATGGTTAAAGTGAAAGAGATGATCTTAGGAAAAGTCTAGTGAGAACAAGAAGACAATGACCGATACGAAACATTGAACTTGTGAAAATATTTAAAATAAATTTCTGAAATTTGTGAGCAATATAAATATTATTAAATTTAAACTTTGATGAACTGTATTTTAATAAAGTATCACTGAACAAGGCAGGGAAATATGAATAGATAACATGATAAAATACTTAAATATAAATTTGAACTATATTAGATAGGGTCATGAATGAAACATATCAGATTTTTATAAAAATGTCCATGTGTCTGTGTTTGTTTGTGTACACCATAACTCAAAAACGAAAAATAGGTTAAATACAGTATCATCTAAAGATACAACACGAATATTTTCAATAATATTCCCTACCCCAAAAACTACCCTTTATACGAAATATTCTTCTAAATTTTCGATTTTCTAAAAAATGACTCAAAACGATTTTGACTGAAATATCATATATGAAAGAATTTACATGACAAGCCTTAATAAATAACCTTGATTTTCTGGAAATAGCCTCTGAAGTTCTCTCTATTCTGTATAGGCTTTGCATATTAGGTAAACCGTAAGAGATAAACAAAAGTTTATTACACAAAAACTGTAGATCTCATTAAACACGCAAGTTATTTCAAATATAGTTTTTTTTAACTATTTCCGAGAAACTCCCTGTTATTGTTTGAAATTTTACTTTTGTCAAATGGGAAGTCGTCGTTTTTTTGTTTTTGTTTCGGTTTTGTTTGTTTTTTGAGAACAGACTTTCAGACTTAGTGATCAGCTTTAAGAAGATTTGGATATCACTTTAGCTTGGTGTATACCTTTATTTCTCTTATACCTACCAGAAAATAAGTAATAAAACTATTTTCTTAGTGGTTATCTCGGTTAGCATGGAGTAGACGGAAGAATAAGAGTTTGTAAACATAATTTGTTGTAGAATAGATAAAAGAAAGTTATATGAATGGAACACATATTTTTACTTTCTCTGACAAGTATCACGTATTATAGTATTATACATAACAAGTGAGAAAGTATTGATTCCACCCAAAAATTCATACCCAAAGTTCACCAGAAATACATTTTTGAGAATACGAATCACAAAAAAAAAAAAAAAAAAACTATTAGAGAAAGGTTCGTATCAGTCTATCTGTCTCTATGTGTTTGTGTGTACCTGTGGATACCACAACTCAAATTCGAAAAGTCCGTTAAATACTATCTTCGTACTTCAGTTTAGTATCTCCCAAGCATGCGACACTAAGAACTTAAAAAAAAAAAAATCCCCAAACTCCATTTACATTGATAATTTTTCGAAAAAGTTTATTTTATCAAAAGTGATTAACAATTTTGAATGCCTTTTGCATAACTGTAAACCGTAAGAGACAGACAAAGGCTATTACAGATAAAATGCAGATCTCGTAAAAATACAGCATTTATGCCCTGCACATTGTTCTGGAACTATTTCGGAGATATTCCTAGTTATTGGTTTCAATTTTAAAATACTTATACTATTCTCAAACAGGAAGTCACCCGTGACTCTTTTGTTTTACTCCTGGCAATGCAAAGATATCGAATTATTTGAATTTCATTTTAGCTATTGTATTCCTTTAGTTCCTTTCTACTTACAAAGAACTAAGTAATGAGAACATTCTCTAATGTCTAACTTGGCATGATTAGCATGAAGCAGAATCTTTTGTAAGAAGTTTGCTTGAAGAACAAGTAGAGAAAGATATGTGAATGGAGCATATAGCATGTTTACTTTCTCTACACGTACTATGTATATAGTGTATATAGAAGGTATTGTATTCCACCCAAAAATTGATACAGAGACTTAACCAGAAATGCATGGTTTGAGACCCCCTGAATCAAAAAAAAATCTAGAAAAATGCCCACGTGGCTGTCTGTCAGTCTGTGTGAATGTGTATATGTGTATCTGTGGGCAGCATACTCAAAACGAAACTTGGTATTTAAGTTCAATTCGTTCCAACGATGCGACACAAAGATTTTCATCCCAGCTACTTTTTACATGGAAAAATTGTTAAAAAATTTTGATTTTCTCAAAAATGGATCCAACGATTTTGATTAAAATCTCTTCTATTTAAGATATTTATATGACAAGTAAAATGTATATCTTCAATTTTCTGGAAATAGCCTCTGAAGACATGGAAAAATTATCGAAAACTTTGATTACCTCAAAAATGGATTAAACGACTTTGATTAAAATCTTTTATATTTAAGATATTTATATGACAAGTAAAATGTATATCTTCAATTTTCTGGGAATAGCCTCTGAAGACATGTTTATTCTGGATGCATTTTGCGGAATTTTGCATGACTGGTAAACCGTAACAGATAGACAAAAACTTACTTTACAAAAAATGTAGATCTCGTTGTTATATATATATTTTTTGTGGGGTTGACCGTTTTTTGAGATATCCCTTGTTATTAGTTTCAGCTTTAAAATACTTATACTTTTCTCATATGGGAATTTGTCAACTCCTGTCCATACAAACCAAGGTACTTCAATCACACAGCAATCAGCTTTTAAAATATTTGACTATCGATTTAGCCTATGTTACTCCCTTATTTCTCTCCTACTTACAAGGAAGCAAGTAATAAGAGTCTTTGTGCTAATTTTTTCTCGATTAGCTTTAAGAAAATAGAAGAATAAGCTTTTTAACAATAAATTATTGTAGAGATGTAGAGAAAGTCATGTGAATGGAACACATCAGATTTTTTAAAAATAGTGTTTAATGCTCACTCTTACTACATCGGCAGCACAGCTGTTTGGTGCCATTAAAACCCAGGCCTGGCATGTAACTATAATAAATCTTAAAGATACCCATGCCGAAATTTCCAGATGGCTTTCGCCCAAGGCTTTAACCCTTGAAATCTGGCCACATATCTTGAAAAAATTGTAATGTTCCATATATATGACTTTCTCCACCTGCACTGTAAACAAACATTTCTTACGAAAGATTGTTCTTCTATCTACTTTATGCTAATCAAGATAAATATTATCAGAAATGATCTTATTACTTAATTTCGTATAAGTAGATGGGGGACATAAGGGAATACACTAAGCTAAAGCGACTGTCAATTCTTTTAAAAGTTGTCGCTATGCGATTCGGTTATCTCCTCATGGCCAGGAGTGAGACAAAAAGAGATGAGGGCTTCGCATTTGAGAAAAGTTTATGTTTTAAAATTGAAACTAGTAACAGGGAACGAATATCACTGAAATGATTAGCTCAAAGAAAGAAGTAAATGACAAATACAGTAAGCTTTTGTCTATCTCTCTTGATTTACCAGTTACGCAAAAACCATTCATAATAAAAGTGGACTTCAGGGGCTATTCCCAAAATATTCGGGGTATACATTTTTATTTACCATGTAAACATCTTTAATATATGGCATTTTAATCAAATCGTTAGAGCCATTTTTTAAGGAGATCGATCATTTCGAAAAATGTTCCATGTAAAGGGTAGTTTGGGGTGGGGGATTTCTCTGAAAATGTCCGTGTCGCGTCCTTAAAGGATACTTAACTTAAATATCAAGCTTGGTATTTAACGGTATTTTCGTTTTGAGTTATGCTGTCCACAGATACACACACTGAATTTTTTTAAAAATGCCTTATTTTTTACTCAGAGATCCTCTAAACATGTGTTTCCGGTGAAATCTCGGCATCGAATTGTTGGGTGGAATACCATAATTTCTCTACTTACTATGTAAGTGAAAGTAAAAATGTATTACTCCCTCACCAAACCTAAGAGCTGGTTGTGAGAATTTAAGATGCAGAACGTTTCCTACAAAGCACAAAGCCTTAGTCAAGCGTCGTAATAGGTTTGAAAATATTAGTGTTTTAAGCATGCAATCCTGTTTTTTCCCCCATTCTTTTGAGTGAAAGAAACTCAAAACATAGAACCAAGTGCAGCAGAAATGATCTGAAATTAACATTTATCTTGGAAAATTATTTTAATTACCATATCTCAGAGAACAGCAATAGCTGCCAATATTTGATGGAAAAAAATCTCACCTGTTCCATTCACGTAAATTTCTCTAGCTACTCCAAATTCAAACTATTCTTACAAAATAGTATTCATGCTAATCGAGTTAAACATTAGCAGAATTGGTCTTATTACTCGATTCATTGTAAGCAGAAGGGAAATAAGGGAATACATAATGCTAAAGCAATAGTCAAATCTTTTAAAAGCTGGTCGCTATGTGAAACAATTGAGGTTCGGTTCGCTTTGCATGATTCCCTCTTTGAGAAAGGATAGTTGATAGTTGATAACTGAAACCAATAACAAGGAATATCTCGAAAACGGCCAACTCTGCAAGAAAAACGTGTATGACATGAATTATGTATTTAAATGAAATCTATATTTTTTGTGTATTAAGTTTTTATCTATCTTTTACGGTTTAACCGTTATGAAAAATTCTGCTAAACTCATCCAGATAAAGAGGTCTTCAGAATATATATTTTATTTGTGATGCAATTATCTTTTATATATGGTATTTTAATCAAAATCGTTAGAGTCGTTTATTAGAAAATCAACATTTTCAAAATATTTCCATATAAAGGGTAGTTGTGGTTGGAGGGGGGGGGGTTCCTCAAATCTTCGTGTCGCATCCTTGGAAGACACTAAACACAAATACCAAGTTTGGTTTTTTACGGTCTTTTCGTTTTTGAGCTATCTGTCCTCACACACACACACACACACACACACACACACACACACACACACACACATATGGACTTTTTTTCTGCAAATCTGATGTGTTTCATTCACATGACCTTTTCTAGCTGTTACACAAAAACTTTCCTTACAAAAGATTATTCTTTTATCTACGGAGTGCTAATCAAGGTAAAAATTAGCAGAAATTATCTTACCACTTGCTTCCTTGTAAGCAGATGGGACATTAGGGAATACACTATGCTAAATCGACTGTCAAATCTTTTAGAGCTGGTCCTATGTGAAAAAACTGAAGTTCGGCACGCTTTGCACGGACTGCAGTAAAACAAGAGAGATCTAACGAAACATCATTTCCTGTTTGAGAAAAGCTAAAATAGTTTAAAATTGAAACCAATAACAATGAATATCTCAGAAACGGTCATTCTACATAAAAATGTATATGATAAAAATTATGTGTTTTAACGAGTGCTACACTTTTTGTACAGTAATTATTTATCTGTCTCTTACGGTTTAACCGTAATACAAAATCCTGCTAAACTCAACCAGAATAAAGAGCTCTTCAGAAACTATTCTCAGAAAATTCAAAATATACATTTTATTTGTGATGTAAACATCTTTAATATACGGTGTTTTAATATCAAAATCGTTAGAACCACTTTTAAAAAAATAAAAAAAATCGAAAAATGTTCCTTGTAAAGGGCAATTGCAATTGTTAGAAGCATTTTTGAAAAAATAATAGCAAAAAAAAAAAATAAAAACATGTTCCATGTAAAGGGTAATTGAAATTGAGTTTTATTTATGGACGCTCTTTAATTACTGTGATTCTCAGCATCCCATTTTATACTGGGCGTGAAAGAACGATTAATTTTGCCAAGAGGCATATTTATCAGCCTAGAGGTTCTTTTTCGTGCCCTAAATCTACGACACGGGACGAACGGCTTTACTTCCCTTCCGAAAGAAGCCATGCTATGGATATTTACGTCTGAAAAAAATCTATCATCTTCCACCGGGTTTGAATCCGCGATCATGGCTACATGAATCTAGTATGGTAAGCATTAAACCACGGAGGGCGACATGAAAATCTTCGTGTTGCATCCTTGGAAGATGATGGACTTAAATACCAAATTTGGTATTTAAACGACTTTTAGTTTTTGAGCTATGCTATCCATAGACAGACACACACAGAGACCTGTTTCTAAAAATGTTATTTTCGGACTCAGGGGACCCCAAAACATATATTTGCGGTGAAATGTCGACATAGAATTTTTTGGGATACAATACCTTCTCTAGCTTGTATGTATGTATGTATGTATGTATGTATGTATGTATGTATGTATGTATGTATGTAATTATATATGTATGTATGCATGCATGCATGCATGTATGCATGCATGCATGCTATACAGCCTTGGATATAGAGAAGTATTAACAAAATAAGTGCGTCTTTATCTAAAAGAAAGATCATTCTTATACCAGCTATTTCACTGGAAAACGACCGTACCTGCCATTGTGAAAGAATACAGCAAAACTGATCTTCGGAAGATCTTCATACATTAGAAAGAACAACGATAGAAGACTTAAAGTCTCACAATGTACCTCTATTGCTTGAATCCAAAGTATTAGTTTTTAATAAGAAAATTGATGTGTTCCATTCACATGAGTTTCTTTACATCTCTGCAATAAATTATTGTTAAAAAGATTATGCTTCTATTTACTTCATGCTAATCGAGAAAAAATTAGCAGAAATAATCTTACTACTTGCTTTGTGACTGAAGTTCCTTTGTTTGTATCGACAGAAGTGCACAAATCCCTGCACCAGAAAAGTATAAGCTTTACAAAGCTGAAACCAAAAACAAGGAATATCTAAAAAAACGATCAACTCCACGAAATACACACACACACACATATATATATATATATATATATATATATATATATATATATATATATATATATGCTCTACATTTTTTGTCTCTTACGTTTAGCAGTTATGCAAAATTCCGTAAAAAGCATCCAGAATAAAGAAGTCTTCAGAGGAAATTCCCAGAAAATTCAAGATGCATTTTATTTGTCAGGTTAATATCTTTAATATGCGATAATCAAAATCGTTAGAGCCATTTTTGAGAAAATCAAAGTTTTCGAAAAAAGCTCTATGTAAAGGGTAGTTTGAGGTGGGGGGATTTTCTTGAAAATCTTCGTGTCGCATCCTTGGAAGATACCAAACTTAAATACCAATTTTGGTATTCAACGGTATTTTTTTTTTGTTTGAACTATGCTGTCCACAGACACACAAAAACACACATAGACACACACACGCACACACATGGACAATTTTTCTAAAAATGCTTCTTTGGGATTCAGAGGGCCAAAAACATGTATTTGCAATGAAATCTCGGTATCGAATTATTAGGTGCAATGTAATACCTTCCCTGTACACTATGTACACAGTACGAGTAGAAAAAGTAATAAAAAGGAGTCATCACACCAATCTTGCTGGTCAAAAATACATTTCTATAATTTAAGGCTTTTGTCCAAAGAAGAAAAGCGTAACGGAATGTGATTTCAGGGAAACGGTTACAGTTCTTTTGAAGATTGTAGAAAATGTGTAAAAGTAAAGGTGCGTCGGCACTTTGGCGAATGGTTTCTTAGGAATAAACCAAACGTACAAACGTCAACAGGCAAGGTAGTTAAATAAAATAACCATTATATTGGATTAGGATTAGTCACGGGCGGAGGCCCCAGAACCCCGGTAGAGCACAGAACAAAGGTCCTCGTGGCCATTTGACACTTTCGTGACCCTAGGGAGGGAGGGATGAGGGGAAAGACGTGACGTGCGACCAGATCCGGATGACAGCGGGCTCAAGCATGGATGGAATTCCTATCGGTTACAGTTGGAACGTTTCCGGAGTCGCCCTAGGCCCTGTTCACGAGTCTCTCTCTCTGACTTTTCCGGCAAATCCTCAGAGGGAGCTCTGAAACCGGAAGACGGTTACTCCGAGTGTTGCGGACAACAGCTAGAATACGCTGTTGTCACTTTTAGAATGCGAATCACCATGCTGCAATCGCCTAACAAGCCGGTCCCCATGGCCACGCTCGCTAAAGCGTATCGCTTTGGTGCTTCGTGGGCAGGGGATCGTGGGTTCGAGTCCCGCCTTGGACATGGATGTTATATGTTTGTGCAATGTGTATATGTTTGTAAAAGAAACAGTAAAACCAATAAACCAGTAATCAGTAAAACCTACGAGGGGAAATGTAAATAGGGATACAGTACCGGAGTCCTGATCAGACTCCGTTACTTTAAAAAAAAAAAAAAAAAAAAAAAAAAAAAAACCGTCGCCTGCTCCTTCAACCCTGAAAGAGATTATTAGAAAACGATAGGAACAGGAAATGGTTGACCTAAAAATTCGGGGAATGTAATGAATCTTCGCAGCATTTGCCTGGCGACCCGAAGAAACCCCTGAAAAAAACGCTTGAGTAAGGTAGGCCGGCCACGGTAATCGAACCCAGAACCTCCCGAATGCGGACAACAGACATAGCCGCCTGAACAATCCCGCTCGATAACCATTACATAAATATGAGCATGCACTTGACTGTAAAGAGTATCATTTGACCGTAATTGGCATTTATTGAAGGTAACGTAGTGCCTTTAATGTCAAAGACCTCTGCTATACATATGGAATATACCTCTGCGTTACACAACACATGGAACATACCTTTAAAGTTCAGTTTTAAGACTTATATGTTTAAATTTTACTACCATGTACAATGTGCATAATAGGTAGAAAAACAAGTAATGCATTCTACCCAAAAATTCAATATCAGGATTTCACCGAAATATATCTTTTGAGGGCCCCTGAATAAAAAAAAAGTGGATTAGTTACTTTCATTTGACTTTATCTAGCTATTCTGTAACAACTATTCTTAAAAAAGCTTATTCTTCTATCTACTTCATGCTAATCGAGATAAACATTACCAGAAATAGTCTTACTAATTAGTTCTTCAAGAGGAATAAAGGAAAACACTAAGCTAAGGCGATATTCAAATCCTCTAGAACCTCAGCGCGGTGTAAAACAATTGAAATTCTGTTCTCTTTTGCATTCCGGGAGTGAGAGAAAGAGAGAGAGAGAGAGAGAAAGAGAGAGAGAGAGAGAGAGAGAGCAGATATGACAAGAATGTTGATCTCCCGATAGAGAAAAGTTTAAGTAATTAAAAGTGGACAAGGAGTATCTCGGATTAACTCTACAAAAAAAAAAAAGTGTACCTATGACATAAATTGTGTGTTTTAATGATATCTATATGTGTGTGTGTAGTATACAGTACATTTCATTTGTCATGAAAATATCTTTAAAATCTGATATTTTAAAATATTTTCGAAAAAAAATAGCATATAAAGGGTAGTTGGGTTAGGTCATTTTTCCAGAAAATCTCCGTGTTGCATCCTTAGATGCGTTTGGATTTACTCGACTTTTCGTTTTTGATTTATGTTGTTCGCCCTCCCCTACACACACAACTGTTGTTTTACTGAAACTTCCTTATTTTTTTTTATCCAGGGGGTCCCAGAAACTTGTATTTTTGGTGAAATTTTGGTATCAAATTTTTGGGTGGAATGCAATACCTTCTGTATGTGCATTGTACACGCTAAAAATAATTTTTGGAAAAAGGTTTGTGTGAATGTGTGCTATAACTTAAATTATATTATAATTTATTTTTTAAAACGTTAATCCCTTTGAAATTAGGAACATTATATATGTTAAATTTAAATACAAATAATTCGTGTGGTTTGTGAACTGAAAACAACAAGTCACTTATATACCAATCAAAATTGAATTTTAAGTTCAGTATCTTCTAAAGGTACGACACGAATATTTTCAGAAAAAAAAACGCACATTAAACTACCCTTTAAATAGAAGACTTTTCGAAATTATACATTTTCTCTAAAATTCCGCTTTTGTTTTTGATCAAAATACCATATATTAGTGATATTTACATCACAAATAAAATATATCTCGAATAGCCTCTCAAGATCTTTTCATTTTGGATGACTTTTGCATAACTGGTAAACCGTAACAAATGTACAAAAACGTATTCTACAGAGAATATAGATTTCGACAAAACATGCAATTTATGTCCAATAAATTTCAGAGATTTTCCTTATTTTTTTAAATTTTCCAATATCTTACTTTTCTCAAAAGGAAAGCCATTATTCGTTCTTCTTTCTGCTGATCAAGCAAGCCGTTCATAGCAACCAACTCTTCAAAGATTTGGCTAACGCTTAAGCCTACTACAGTCCCCTAATCCCCGTTTATCTACAAAGAAAATAATATGCAACATACACATTTCTGAAGGTTTTTAACTCGATCAGTGTGAAGTAGATAAAAGAATAAGTTTTGTTTTAATAATCTTTGTTGAAGAACGGGTAAAGAAAGTGTATAAATGAAATACACCAGATGTTTTACTTTCTCTACATGTATTATGTACAGTGTATAGAGAAGGTATTGCATTCCACCCAAGATTCGATACCGAGATTTCACCGGAAATTCATGTTTTGGGTCCCCCTGAATCCAGAAAAAGCATTTTTGGAAAAAGGTCCGTGTGTGCGTGTGCGTGTGCGCGCGCGTGTGTGTGTGTGTGTGTCTGTGGACAGCGTAGCTCAAAAACGAAAAGTCCGTTAAATACCAATCTTGGTATTTAAGTCCAGTATCTTCCAAGGATGCAACACGAAGATCTTTAAGAAAATCCCACCACCATCGACTACCCTTTACATGGAAAAAATTTCGAAAATGTTGTTTACTCAAAAATGACTCTTAACGATTTTCATTAAAGCCCCGTATATTAAAACTATTTACAACCCAATAAAATGTTTACCATGACTTTTCTGGGAACTGCCTTTGAAGACCTTTATTCTGGATGCATTTTTCTGAATTTTGCTTAACTGGTAAACCGTAAGAGATAGACAAAGATTTACCACACAAAAAAATATAGATCTCGTTAAAACAGCAATTTATGTCATATACATTTTTTCGTGGAGTTGATCGTTTTTTAGATATTCCTTATAATTGGTTTCAACTTTAAAAAACTTACACTTTTCTCATACAGGAATTTGTCAACTTCTGTCCATACAAACAAAGGAACTTCAGTCTCATAGCAACCAGCTTTTGACTATCACTATGGCACTCCCTTATTTTGCTTCTATTTACAAGGAAGCACGAAATAATACTATTTCTACTAATTTTTTTTTCAATTAGCTTGAGTAAATGGAAGCATAAGCTTTTTAACAATAATTAGTTGCAGAGATGTGGAGAAAGTCATGTGAATGGAGCACATCAGATTTTTTTGTATTAAGTCTTGGTTATTCAGTCACTGTTGGATAAGACGAACTTTGTCTATTCTTATTTCGTTGGTAGGTACTTGCTCAACCCTAGACGCAATTACTTCTGCTTGCAGTATGTTCAGATGACCATACGTTGGCATGCATGTGAATTATCAAATTTCAACGCATAAAATAACAGTTAAACCGATGTTACCAAGTTGTATATTGTTTTGGGGGCATTAATAATCTTCTGAATTATTATTTTTGTAACCTACAGGTGAAATTTCTGGTTCACAGAGTATGTTAACAAACTTACAAGCTCCGGTGGAAGAGAGGAAACAACGTAATGCGGTGGACAACGGAAAATCAATCTGATGATCCCTAAATGACTCATTCTCTTCCAGGTAACGTTAGTTCATTGCTATGGACTCTAAATGCAAGCCCCACATTTCATCGTTCATTCCATGTTGGATGCACTAAAAAAAATTAGCTCCCGTTTTAATTTCTGAGGGAGCACCAGGTAGGTATATTTGTGGCCTGAATATTAACTTTCCCCCGCGCCCCTTTGTTCAACGTGTGGCCGAGTGACTGACGTCATAACAGCGTCGAGATGACGCAGAGCTCCCCTCCCCATAACCTCTCTGCTGGAGCGGGCTGAAAGCCAATACAACAAATTCTCTCTCAGGCGATGTGCAGTTTCATGTGTACCTATGATAACTTACATGATTTTCTTTGTTTATAAACATGACTAAGGCTACACCTAGATCCAATATCCCCTGTATCCAAAAAGAACAATTTCAGAAAAAGATCCGTGTGTGTCCGTGTGTCTATGAACAAGATAATAAAAAAAACGAAAAGTTGGAAAACACAAACTTGGTATTTAAGTTTAGTATCTTCCAGTCTCCTCCACAAAGATTTTGAGAAAAATTCCCCCAACCCAAACTACCCTTTACATGGAATATTTTCGAACATTTTGATTTTCTCAAAATGGCTCTAATGATTTTGATTAAAATATTGTATGTTGAAGACATTTACCTGACAAATAAAATGTATATCTTGAATTTTCTGGGAATACCCACTGAAGACTACTTTATTCCGGATGAATTTTACGGAATGTTGCGTAACTGCTAAACCGTAAGAAATGGACAAAAACTTACCGCACAAAAAATGTAGAGCGCATTAAAACACGCAATTTATGTTATATACTTTTTTGTGGAGTTGATCTTTTTGAGATATTCCTTGTTTTTAGTTGCACCTTTGAAATACTTACTTTTCTCATACAGGAATTTGTCAACTCCTGTCCACACAAACAAAGGAACTTCATTCACATAGCAACTAGCTTTTGACTATCACTTTAACCTATGGTACTCCCTCATTTCGCTTCTGCTTACAAGGAAACAAGTAATAAGACTATTTCTGCTATTTTTTTTTTTTCAATTAGCATGAATTAAATAGAAGCATAAGCATTTTAACAGTAAGTTGTTGCAGAGATGTAGAGAAAGTCATGTGAATGGAACACATCAGATTTTTTTTTCTAAACAAGAATCGTTTATCTATGCGTTTTTGTTTCTTTGTGAATGAATTTCGAAACCAACAGCTAATTTAAACTAAGCGAACATTTAATAAATTAGCATAGTACCTCAGCAACACTGCTTTTTAATGAGGACATACTTTCCATTCATGCGAGTGAGTACATGCTTATGCTTTTCCAATAAACCACTCTTCATTATAGCCCTGATATTTAAGAGTGTATGTTTAAGACGTATAAGATTTATCATAAAACCCTTTGACAATTTTTGCCGTGCGCTTTTAAATATAATTCGACATTTGTTTATTTACCTATTTTGTTCCTTTGTTTAGAAATAGAGCATATAATTGTCCATTTTCATAACATGTGCCTTTTCGTGGCTCAAACAGCTATAATAACATTTTTACTTTCTCTAGCACGCATGTACAATGTACAAGTAGATGGAGAAGGTATTGTATTCCACCCAAAATTCGATATCGAGATTTCACCAAAATCCTTAAAACTTTTGAATAATAATAATAAAAAAAAAAAAACGTGCGCGCGCGTGTGCATGTACCTAACTCTCAAAAACCAAAAGTCGGTTGGATACCAAACTATTAAATCCAGTATCTACCAAGGATGTGACACGAAGATTTTCACGAAAGTCCCCACTCCAACTATCCTTTACATGAAACATTTTTGAAAAATGGCTCTACGATTTTGATTAAAGCAAGTAGCATATGTTTAAGATATTTTTATGAATCTTGAATTTTCTGGAAATTCTGAAGATTTCTTCATTCTAGACGACTTCTATACAACTGGCAATCTGTAAGAGATAGACAAAAATTACTACACAAAATATATATCTCGTTAACACACCTACTTTATATCAAATGCATTTTTTGTAGTTAACCGTTTCTAAGAAAGTCCTTGTTCTTTATTTCAATTTTAAACCAATTAAACTTTTCTCAAATGGGAAGTCATCTTACTTTTCATCTCTTTTGTTTTACTTCTAACCATGCAAAGATAACTGAAATTCAAATGTTTTACCTAGGGACCAGCTTTCTAAAATATTTAACTATCGCTTTAGCCTAGTGTATTACTATATTTAACTCTTAGTAGGAAGTAATACAATCACTTCTGCTAATGTTTATCTCGATTAGAATGATGTAGATAAGGGAACAATATTTTGTAACAATAGTTTGTAGAGAAAGTCATTTGAATGGTACACATCCCATTTTAATGAGGACTTTATCAGGGTTGCTGAGTATCGACTTTTTTTTTTTTTTTTACTGGAGAATATTTAACAATATTATTTACTAAGGTGGTGTTATTGCAATTAATATTTCTCGCTCTGAGGCAATAAGTTATTGCTGACAACATGCCTGAGTGTATTCCTTTTCCTAACGTCAGAAATGGCACAATGAAGCGTATGGTAAATTGTCAGCTACAACAAATATTGATTTACGAATGGGAAATTGAATCTCCTCGCTTTGACTTCCTATGTGGGCAAAGACTCAGCACTGACCTAAAAAATACTAGATGTATTTATTTGTAAAATCAGTAATATTCTGCAATAAGAATTAGATTCCGAACTTATAGACCGTGGTCGTGTCGTTGCGGTCCCATCTGACGTTTCGTCCATAGTTCCGTTAGGCATCTTCAGAGAATGTGACTCCTAACTGGTAGTAACTAGAGTGGCACAGAGTCCAAGAACAGGTCGTGCAGGCTTACCTGGACGGAATATAATGTGGCCACAGTACCTAACCGCTAAAAGCTGTTTTACCTGTGCGATATTATAGGGGAAATAGAATTTGTTATCACAAGCTTTGTTGTCTATGTCCGCCGGGCGGTGTTAAAATTCCTGCGCAACCTTAGGCTTGAGCGTAGTCGGCCACTAGGGCGGTAACCCACCCGAATGATGACCATGCACAATGCTGCTTAACTTGGCATGCCGGCTTGTGGGGCCGCCGAGTTAAGCAGGCTAGATGGCAATAAAGCGGGTGTGATTTGAGAATAGAGGAAGGAGGGAGGGGAAGTTTCCAGGTTAACCATGGGGCGGAGCACTGCCGGCATGGTCACCCATCCGACAGTGTCCATCCCGCAAGGGGTAGGATTTTCTCCTTCTTGGCGCCCTTTTGTCGTAGTCACCCAAAGTGTGCACCAAAGGGTTGGGATGAAGGGTATTTTCTCATACAACATGCGGGATCTTTCCCTCACGACGTCGATGATGTAGGGGATTCCGGAGTAGGTATGTAGGATGTGAGACGAATCTGCTCCCCGTATCGTAGATCATTCTCAGCGCCCTGTTCTGAACGGCCTGAAGTCTGCGGATTGTGGACGGTGCTGCTGACCCCCAGACCTCGCAGTCGTACAGGATCAGGGGCGGAATGATCGCCTGATGATTAGGTGTTTATGCATGGCGGATTTTAGCACGGGGTTCAACTGCTTGAGTGCGGCGTAGCCTAGCCCCACCTTGCCACTTACATGTGGCGCGAAAGTGAGCCCGCGATCGAGGAGGGCCCCGAGGTATTTAGCGGCGGTGACCCATGGGATCTGCCGCCGCCTCAACTTCAGGGGCCGCACCGGCCGCCAGCGACGGACCTTCGCCAGGAGAAGGGCCGAGCTCTTCCTCGGACTGATGGCCATCCTCCACCTTTCACTCCACCGGCCGATGACCCGGAGTAGTCGTTGTAGTGGGGGAAAACATTAGCGGCCTTTTTTGCTCTGTGCAATTAGGAGGACATCGTCGGCATATTGGCACAGAATAGCCCTGGGTTCCGGTGGGAGGTCAGACATGTAAGCGGCAAAGAGTAGCGGGGACAGTACACTGCCTTCCGGCACTCCCGCCACTATGGGTCTGACTGAGAGACCTTCCCCTCCACTCTCACCCTGATTGAGCGTTCCTGGACGAAGCTGTTTATCAGAGTGAGATGAGGGGGAGGGATACCTTCTTGCTTGAGTTGGTAAAGGATGCCAGGTAGTGGCAAAGGCCTTCTCCATGTCCAGCAGCACCGCGACTGTCTTGAAGCCCAGGGTGGCCTTCTCGGCGAGACACAAGAGCTGCAGAGTCATGGAGTGCCCTCGACGAAAACCAAACTGGTGATCCGATAGGAGGTGCCTTTCCTCAAAAAGGGGGCTGAGGCGGGGGAGGAGCAACCGCTCAAATACTTTTGAGACGGTCGGGAGTAGAGTGATCGAGCGGTAGTTGCATGGGAAGACCGGGTCCTTGCCGGGATTTAAAATGCATACGACCTGCGCCTCCTTCCAACAAGTTGGAAAGTGATTGAGTTGGAGGCATACATTAAAAATCCGCGTCAAATGGATTACGGCCGGTCGGGGAAGATGTTGGAGCATAGGCGCCGTGACACCATGATGCCCCGGGGATTTCTTGGGGTGTAGTTTTTGAATTTCGGACGTTTCCTCTTTCGGGGTTACTATAGGAAGATGAATCCCGTCATGTGGCGGCGGTGTCTCCTCATAGAGGTAATCCACCGTCGCTTCCACGAGGTCACTGAAGTCCTCGTCCTAGGGGTCCTCCCTGGGCTCGAATTGGCTCTCTAGATAGTCTGCGAACACTATGGCCTTCTCGTAGGGCTCGAAGGCGAGACCCCCCACGAGTGTCATAAGGGATGCTGGTATTGGGTTTTGTCCCTCCTTAGGGACAATCCGCCAGGGATTCTTTTCCTGCAGGTTGACGCTCTGCATTAGGTTTTCCCATGCCTGTTTCCTGTGCGCTCGGAGTAGTCACCGTGCCAGTGATTTGAACCTCTGGTATACTGCCCCTATCCCGGGATAGCGGAAGCGTTGCCATCGCTTTCGAACGGTCACCTTGGTTTTTATCAGCCGCCGGATTTCATCAGGGATGGTTCTAGGGTTTCAAGTTACAGACGGAATGCGGTGTGTGTGTGTGTGTGTGTGTGTGTGTGTGAGCACGTACCGCGTTCAGGATCTGTTGGGAGAATGCCTTCGCCGCCGCTTCCAGCGCCTCGACAGAGTTGATGCGCGGCCGCCGGTCGATGGTTTGGGTAAGTTCCAGGACTGCTGCATCCTAGTCAACTTCATTAAACCAGTCTGGGTATGTCAGTGCTGGTATGTGAACAATGGAGTCGACCAAGATGGGGTCATGGTTGGAATCCAGTTCGTTGACCACCGAGAAGTCTAGATGAAATGGTATGTTTTTGGTGATCATGATGTCAAGTACGTCCGGCCTGCCGCGGACCGGGTAGAACGTAGGCCTTCTCGGTCTGTGCGCATTGAGGCTGGGATCTCCGCTAATGAGGCGGTAGAGACCGTAGCCCCACTGGTTTGAGAAGCGGCTGTACCAGTACCCGTGCTTTGCGTTAAAGTCGCCTGCCATGCAGACAATAGGATGCAGGTTTAACAAGTCAGTGTAATCCGCCTCGTAATAGCGTTGGTCAGGAGATCGTAGACAGCTATCAGCAGTGTGTTGAGTCCACCAATGGCAAGCCGAATGCCGCACGCCTCCTCGAGCTGTAGCTGCGGGAGAGGAAAAGTGGTATGGGTGATGTGGCTTTTGATGAATAAAGTGGTACTCCCACCCTGACGCCGATCCTATCCGACCGATGAGTGGTGTAACTTGGCAACGAGAAGTTTATGCCAGCATGCAAGTGTGTTTCGCAGACTAGCAAGATGTTAACTCCCTGGGAGTTTACAAACTCAAGCTGGGGTAATGTCCCCTAATTCCGTTTGCGTTCCAATACGCGGCTCGTGCTGGTCTCCTGACAAGTCTGGAGGCCATCACATTGCAGAATTAGAGAACAGTAGCTCCAGCGTGTCAAACAAGAATTTGTGCTTGACCAGGGGACTAAGCCTCGGTTTGGACATTGCTGCTTATATTTACGAAGTGTTGGGAGTGACCTGTTTATATAATCCCCAAACCTTAGAGTTAAGGCCCGGAATTCGTCCATATCGGACGGGGAGACTGCCTCGTGGGTCGGCAGTGAGAAGTACATTGGGTTTTGGAGTGCCGGTTCAGCGCTGCCAACGTCTGCCGTGACAGTGACAAGCGCTCGGCAGGCGGCTGGTTTTGTTGCGCCGCTGTGGGCGTGGCTTGTGGCTGCTGCTCGGCCGGGGCCTGTGATTGGGCCGGCTGAGCGGTAGAAAAGACCCTGCTCTTATTTTTCCTCTTGGACTTGTTTTGCACCGGCGTCTCTGTTGTTGGCGTCTCCGTCGTCGTCTGCGTCGCTGGTGCCGTCTCTGCCGCCATGGATGTCTCCGCCTACTGTAAGGTCGCCTCCACTCTTGAGAGAGCGGCCGAGAAGGAGGCCCCGGGGTGGACCCTCTGCCACCCCACGGCCTCCTTGACGGCGGCTGTCAATGATGCTCTTTTTCACCTTGCAGCTCTTGTACGTACTTGCGCGTGGCTGGCACGCTTGCTAATCTCGGGTGGGTTGTTGTAGAATTCCACGATGTGGTCACCAGCGCAGCGCAGGCACGTAAGCTTGCGCTCGCACATCTGGCTTGAATTGTGGTAGCCCATACAGCTGTGGCACTGCGGCGGTCCATCTTGGCCGTAAAAGTGTTCCACATTTACGACCGTGTGAAACAGCACCCGGATATTGCCTATTGGTTGGACAACACCTACTGCCACCATAAATAGAGGCGTCGGTATTTTGACGGCGCCCTCGTCGGTTTCTGTGCAGTCTTTCTAAGCTGTGCCACTGATGCGACAATAATACCATGTTCCTGGAGAAGCGCTTGTTTAAACTCCTCACGGAGGCACATAGAATCCAAGCCCTGTATTACCCGACATTCCCACATGAGAGCGCTGGGAGGAGTTTTTTCTCGTGAGTTCTGCCTCGGGAGAGGTAGAGGGCCCGGGTATTTGCCCGTCATTAAAGTCCAATGGTGCGGGTGCCCTCCGGCTGTCTACTGCGGACCGGACCTCCTTAATGGAGGCGCCTGTGTGAGCCATTTCAGCTCGAGGTGTCGGGTCAGCCCTGGCCCTTGGCTGTGGTCTTGTGGACCCGCTATCACCTGGTCTGTCTGTTGTCAAAGTCACAGTAATGGAAAAGAAAGAAGATAGAGAGTAGTAAGAAATAAGCGCTCGGCCTCCCACGTCTCCTATTAGTCAACCGTTGGCCAATCCTTGTGTGGCTTGGGCTTGGGCTCCTGCCACCTGGGTTTTGGTTTAGTTCCGTCTAGCAATGGCATCCAGTCTTTATGTATGCGGGCTCTTTTCTGTTAAAATTGTTTTTATGCTTGTAAATTTCAATTGCCTCGAGATACAACCGTGCATGTTATGTGCGTGCTGGCTAGAGCTTCAGTCTCTTCGAACTTCATGGCCGATTAGCAACGCGTGCTCCGCTATTGTTGATTTTTTTGTATGCCCAAGATGACAGTTGTTTTGTGTTCTTTTATACCAGATTTTATGCTCCGCTTAGTACTGCTAACATAAACTTGGCCGTAACTGCACGGTATACGGTATATTCCTTGCATTGAAAGCGGATCCTGTCTTCCTTTGCCGCTCTTAGTTGTCTTATTTTTCTGGTGGGTTTAAATATTGCTTTTATATTTGATTTCTCCAGCAACTTGCCAATACGATCCGTGAGCCTTTGACATATGGCAAAAAGGCTTTGTTTTGTTGTCTAGTTGTCTCAGTGCGGTTTCTTGTACTCCTTTTTGGGTGTGAGGCCCGATTTATTTCTTTCTTCTCGTAACAATTGGCCTGTAGTGCCTGGAGCAGGTGTTTCAGTTCATGAACTAACGTGGCTGTGTCACATATTGCCTGGCCCTTTCGTTAGTGCCTTTATAATGCCTATTTTCTGCCGAAGGTGATGGTTAGACTCTTTATGTAAGTAGCGGTCAGTATGTGTTGACTTTCTGTAGACAGTGTGTCCAAATCTCAAATTATACCTGTAGTGCGTTGGACATGTATTGGAATGTATTGTCCTTCCTTTCTCTAAAATAAAAGCAAGTTCCTATTTTCGAGGGCTTATAATATATAGTCAATAATTTTGCACAGCTGTGACAGCATTCTAGTGATTCATTCTTTTTAAATGCACTTTGAATAGCTAAGGTCTATTCTATAGCCCTTTGAGATGCTTTTTTTTTTTTTAAATACAATGCCACATAGAGCTAACATTTTGGATATAATACGGGGTGGCGCAAGAAAAATCATACATTTTGTTTTAAATGTATTATATTTTTATTTGTATTAAACAAATATAGAATTATTCACCATGATATGTAGAAAGTTTCCAGTTATCTTAGAATTCTCACAAAAAGAAAAAGCCGGATTAATCTCCAATAAGGCGATCGGATTTTCCCGATCTCGTGCTTTTCAGAAAACCGATGCGACAAGACATGAACATTAAAGACTCGAGCAAGAAATCGAGAACAGCGTTTGTAGAGTGTGAGTGAGTTCAATGTTCATGAATTATGCGTACTCACATGCAGATCTGTGGCCAAAATAGATAAAACTGTTTTCCGGCATGCACGTCTTGGTTTTTCATCAAAGAAATTTGGACCGATTATTTGTGGTTCAAAATCGTTGCCCATTAATTTTGTCTAAGTTTATACAATGGAATGTTTTTTATGCAATGAGCGGGGATGTTCTCTCGCCCAAAATCGAACATTTTATTAGTTCACAATGCCGTTTAGATTAAAGTAAACCACGCCCTTATATTCCACGCGACACTGCATACTGCAACCTCCGCTCCATGTATTTCTCTCCGTAAGTTAATGCATTACGGTCATTTTGTATAGGAACAAGTGAAATATAAATGCATGGTGATTTGGTCTGAATAACAGAAAATCTTATGTGTTCCATTCACATGACTTTCTCTATATCTCTGTAAATTATTATTGTTAATAAGCTTATCTTTTATATATTTAATGCTAATTGAGAAAATATAGCAGAAATAGTCTTATTTCTTACTTTATTGTAAGTAGAAGCGAAATAAGGGAGTACCATACGTTAAAGTGAAAGCCAAAAGCTGGTTGCTATGTGACTGATGTTTCTTTGTTTGTATGGACAGGAGTTGACAAATTCCTGTATGAGAAAAGTATAAGTTTTTTAAAGCTGAAACCAAGAAAAAGGAATATCTCAAAAACAATCAACTCCACGAAAAAAATGTATATAACATTAATTGTGTGTTTTAATGTGCTCTACATTTTTTGTGTGTTAAGTTTTTGTCAATCTCTTACGGTTTAGCAGTTATGAAAAATTCTTCCAGAATAAAGTAGTCTTCAGAGGCTATTCCCAGAAAATTCAAAATATACATTTTATTTGTCAGGTAAATAACTTTAATATACGATATTTTAATCAAAATCGTTAGAGCCATTTTTGAGAAAATCGAAATTTTCGAAAAAAGTTCCATGTAAAGGGTAGTTTGGGGTGGGGGGATTTTTCTCAAAATCTTTGTGTCGCATCCCTGGAAGATACTTAACTTAAATACCAAGTTTGGTATTTTACCGACTTTTCGTTTTTGAGTTATCGTGTTCACAGACATACGGACACACGGACACACACACATGGACCTTTTTCTGAAAATACTTTTTTTGGATACAGGGGGCCATAAAACATATACAGGGTTAGTACAAAAGAAATAGACAACTTCAACTGCCTGTAAAACAAAAACTGTTAGAGATAGCAACCTAATTACTTTGGAGGTATATTGAGAAACTCTCAAAGTTTCGTTTGTTACTATTGGTAACGCTGTAGTGTTTTGTTTGTTGTTGTAGAAGCTGAAATGGCGGAAAATCCTGTGGAAAAGGCATATTGCGTGTTGGAATTTGCTAGAACGCAATCAGCAACTGTTGTCCAACGACATTTTAGAACACGTTACCACAAAAATGAAATGATGCGCTCACAAAAACCAGCATCGTCTTCATCATGTCGCAACATGTCGATGCAAAAGTCACGCCGTATGACCTTATCTTCTTCACTCAGAAACTGCAAATCTGTAATCTGTAAGGCATCATGTGCAGTCGCTTCCGCAAGATTTTCCATACAGTTTGCTGTGGAATTTGTAATTGCATGCTTGCCCTAGATGTCGATTTCTGTGGGCTTCTTATGTAGGCAGAACGAACACGTTCAACGTTTTCTTCCGGAACTCTTGGTCTTCCCGAGCTCTTCCCTTTGCACAAACATCCCGTTGTCTCGAATTTTCTATACCAGTCGTAGATTGACTGTCTAGTCGGTGGCGTTCAGGCAAGGCTTATAACTTGATGGTGTAGCATTTTCCCTCCCACGGGATGAGGAAGCTGAAAGGGCACACTTTCGGTCCTCCTAGTTGAGAAGAAAATCCTCAAGTTGTCACCGAAAATCGAAACAGGTTCCCCGCATCAGAGGCAACTGCGCTAACGGAACGGGCAATATGTAACTTATAGAAGTATATTCTGAACTTTTCTGAACATGGCAGGTTTCACATCTGGTACTTCTACATTCATCAACAATGCAAGTTTCACTGGCAAGTTGTCTCTAGTTTGCGACTGTCTCAGTCTGAGTGACTCATTTGATTAGGCGCTGGCCTTCTGATCCCAATGTCACGGGTTCAAATCCGGCCCAAACCGACGGTTTTTAAGTGTGCCTAAAAGCGACGGCAAGTCAGTATATTTATTGGCATGTAAAAGCACTCATGTCCCCTGTATGGTGTAATGGTTACCATGCTAGCCTCTAAAACACGATTATAGATTCAAACCTGGCGGAGGATGATGGATTTTTTGGGCGCAAAAATCCCTAGCATGCCATCCTTCGGAAGGGAAGTATATCCGGTGGTCCCGTTAAGCGTAGAAGAACCCCATACTATGAAAGAAGAAGGTTTCTGGGCACAATTCCGTCTTTTCCGGTTCGCAAGTCGTGATTGCATCCTTAATGCCATCTGTAGACGACGAGCCGATCCCTCGTCCCCATGCGCATAGCGGCGAACTTACGAATTACAAATTCCACTCCCATCAAGGTAACATCGTTCCACTTGGGTGCTACAGGAAATTAACTGACTAAAAGAACTCATGCGGGACGAAATGCCAGCACACCGGCATCGCTGATACAATCCTGAAAATTGACAGTTTCCTTAACAAACAAGTAGGAAGAGAACAGCTCGACTCGCAGCAAGTGGGTATCGCTTCACAGCCGGTGTATGACTGAGTCTTCGGAAAAACGTCCGTGGGAATTCTGAGTTATAATATATATTCAATTTAAATTTCTGATGTGTTCTATTCACATTATTTTCTTTACATCTCCGTAACAAATTATTGTTAATAAGCCTATTCATATATTTCATGTTAATCAAGATAACATTACCAGAAACGGTCTATTACTTAGTTCCTTATAGAAGGGAAATAAGGGAATATACAAGCCAAACCGACAGCCACATGTATTAAAGCGTGGTTACTATGGGATTCAAATCCGTTTCTTTGCGTGGCTAGGAGTTGACAAGTTCCTGCATGAGAAAACTTTAAGTATTTTAAAACTGAAACTATTTCAAAAACGGTCAACTCCACAAAAAATACATATAACATAAATTATGTGTTTTAACGAGATCTACATCTTCTGTTAAGTAAGTTTTTGTCTATCTCATGTGGTTTACCAGTTATGCAAAATTTCGCAAAATTCAGCCAGAATGAAGATGTCTTGAGAGGCTATTCCCAGAAAATTTAAGATATACATTTTATGTTTTATGTAAATATCTTTAATATACAATAGTTTCATCAAAATCGTTACAGCCATTTTTGAGCAAATCAAAATTTCCAAAATTGTTTTCATGTAAAGGGTAGTTGGGGATGGGGGAATTTTCTTGAAAATGTTCATGTCACAGTCTTGGGAGATACTAAACTTAAATATCGAGTGAGGTATTGAACGGACTTTTAGTGTTTGAGCTATGCTGCGGGGGGCACACACACACATACACACACACACACACACACACAAAAAGAATATGTGCCTAAAAATGCTTTCTTTGTAATCGGAATGTCCCAAAATATGTATTTCCAGTAAAATCTCGATATTCACTATGTTTTGAGGTCCCCTGAACAAAATTGTACATATGGGCTAGAGAAAGTAATTTTAAAATTACTTTCTCTACACGTACTATGTATATAGTGTATAGAGAAGGTATTGTATTGCACCCAAAAATTCGACACCCAGTTTTCACTGGAAATACATATTTTGGGTCCACCTGAATAAAAAAAAACATGTTTAGAAAAAGGTCCGTGTGTACGTGTGTGTGTCTATGGACAGCATAGCTCAAAAACGAAAATACCAAACTTGGTATTTAAGTTTGCTACTTCCAAGGGTGCGATACGAAGATTTTCAAGAAAATCCCCCCCACCCCAAACTACCCTTTACATGGAACTTTTTTCGAAAATGTTGGTTTTCTCAGAAATGGCTCTAATGATGTTGATTAAAATATCGCATATTAAAGATATTTACCTGACATATAAAATGCATATCTTGAATTTTCTGGGAATAGCCTCTGAAGACTACTTTATTCTGGATGAATTTTACTGAATTTTGCATAACTGCTAAACCGTAGTAGATGGTCAAAAAGTTAGCACACAAAAAATGTAGAGCACGTTAAAACACACAATTTATGTCATATACATTTTTTTTTCGTGGATTTGATCTTTTTGAGATATTCCTTGTTATTGGTTTCAGCTTTGAAAAACTTCTATTTTTTTAAGACAGGAACCTGTCAACTCGTGTCCCTAGAAAGGAACTTCAGTAACATAGCAACCAGCTTAACATTTGTTACTCCCTTATTTCCCTTCTACTCACATGGAAGCAAGTAATAAGACTGTTTCTGCTAATTTTTCTCAATTAGCATGAAATAAATAGAGGCATAAACTTTTTAACGAGAATTTGTTGCAGAGATGTAGAGAAAGTTATGTGAATGGAACACATCAGATGTTTTCTTTTCTTTCACGGAATAAAAAAAAACTAAATGCCCAGTTTAACTGATTAAAATTAAAACTTGTTGAATATTTAGTTTTTGACACACGTCATCTTCTCTTAATAGTTCAGAAAATAAAGTGGGCCCATTAAAGTGTAATTTATATAATTATTCACTAGTAATATTTAGGTGGTTTCCTGACAATGAGATACACAATGTGATCAAATGTCTCGCTTCATGAACTTGTTCCTGGTTCATTATAATTGCTAATCACCGTACACATCGGCTCTGTTTAACAAAACTTTCAGTTGTGATGACTCTTTTACACTGGAAAACAGTACTCAGTAAATTCCTGTATATTCTCTTTATATGCTGCAATTTAGTCATTGAAAAGGAGGAAGCAAAGGTTCTATGAATTGATAAAACCAGATTTGATGAACGACCGGTTAAAGTTAAGAAACAGTTGATCCCGTGTTTGAAATGTTAGTCCATAAACACATCGTAAACAGATGTTATCATTTATAACCGAGAGGCGTGATGAATGCAAATCCATGTCACAACCCGCCTCTACAGACCAGCTTAAATTATGCATTGCAGAATGTTACAAGGGCTTCTACTAGTCAAGGCAGAGTAATTTCTGAACGCGTCTCCTTATATGTTAGTTTCTCTAGCACGTATGTACAATGTACATAGAGGATAGAAAAGTATTGTATTCCATCAAAAAATTCGATACCGAGATTTTGGGATCCTCTAAATCCAAATAAAGCATTTTTAGAACAGTTCTTTGTGTGTGTCTGTGGGCAGAATAGCTCAAAGACCAAAAGTTGCTTACATACCAAACTTAAGTTCAGAATCTTCCAGGATTGCGACTTGAAGATTTTCAAGAAAATTCCCCCACTCCAACTACCCTTTACATGGAACATTTCTTAAAATTTTTGATTTTCTCAAAATTCTGATTAAAATCCATATGTTTAAGATATTTTCATTACAAACGAAATGTATATGTTGAATATTTTTGCATAACTAGTAAACCGTAAAAGACAGACAAAAACGTACTGTACAAAAATTTAGATTTCGGTTAAAACGCATAATTTACATCATATAAATTTCTTGTAGAGATGACCGTTTTCGAGATATTCCTCGTTATTGGGATCCATTTTAAACTACGCTCTTCTCAAACAGGAGCCAATTTCGTTTCCTCTCCCTTTTTTTACCGCTGGCCATGCAAAGTGAATCGAACTTCTATTGTTTCACACAGCAAGCAGCTTTTAAAAGATTTGACTATCGCTTTAGCCTAGTGTATTCCCTTATTTCCCTTCTACTTTCAAAGAAGCAAGTAATAAGACCAATGTTTTTCTTGATTAGCATGATGTATATAAAAGAATAATATTTTCTAAGAATAGTTCATATGTGAAACTTCTAATCATGTGAATGGAACACATCAGATTTTTACTTTCTCTAGCAGTATGTACACACAATGTACAAAGTTGCTAGAGTAGGTATTGTTCTCCACACAAAAATTCGATGTCGAGATTTCACCGGAAATAGATTTGAGTCCCCGAGGTCGAAGAAAGCATTTTTAGAAAAAAGTCTGTGTGTCTGTGGGCAAAATAGCTCAAAACGAAAAGACTGTTAAATATCAAACTTGGTATTTATGTTTAATATCTTCCAAGAATGTGACACCGAACATTTTCAAAAACATCCCTCCACCACAAACTACCCTTTACACGGATAAATGTTTGAAAATGTTATTTTTCTCAAAAATAGCTCTAACGATTTTGATTAAAAATCAAAAATAAAATGTATATTTTGAATTTTCTGGAACAGCCTTTCAAGATTTCTTTATTCTAAATGAGCTTTGCGGAATTTTGCATAACGGTTAAACCGTAAGAGATAGGCAGAAACTTACTACACAAAAATGTAGATCTCGTTAGAACACATAATTTATGTCAGATACGATTTTCTTGTAGAGTTGGCCGTTTTTGAAATATGTCTTGTTATTGGTTTGTTTTAAACTACTCAACTTTACTCTTACGGGACCATGCAAAGCAAACCGAAACTTAATTGCTTGAATATTGCTTTAGGATAATGTATTCCCTTATTTCCTTTCTACTTACAAGGAGGAAACCAATAAGGCCAATTCTGCTAATGTTTATCTCGATTAGAATGATGTAGAATAATCTTTTGTAAGAATGGTTTACATTTGGAACAAATAGAGAAAGTTATGGGAATGGAACACATTTGATAAAAGCCACAAAATTCTCGTCTAAAAGAGAAAAATAGACACCCCAATCTGAACTTAAAAACTAATTAATAACTTGGGCTCAAAATTGATCGAAAGTAATAGTGTAATATTTGTAGCTACAGTCCATATGAGTGGTAATTTGCGACTCTCCCAACATCAAAAATTTTTTTTTTTTTTTTCCTGGTTGGTCATTCATATATATATTTTTTTTTTTAATAAAAACAACCCCGGAGGCTTGTCAGGACACCGACTCTGTATGCCTGTTTACCTCTTTTTTCTAATTTCTAAATTTCCTTAGTTGACCTATTCGTTTTTCCTTTTTACATATACATACACCAACACATGCACAAACACAGAAACACCCAATGCCCAAGGCGGGACTCGAACCCACGATCCATATCGGATGATGAATGGAATTGGTGAAGTGGTGTTCAAATGATCTCGGGGTCCATGGAGCTTAAAGTTACTCGACTTTCGTCTTCCCAGGATAAGGGAAAACCCCGAAAAAAACCTTATCCGGGTAACTCACCCTAAGCGAGATTCGAACTCACGACCTTTTGAATATGAGGCAGACACGCTACCACCACACTAACCAAGCGGGCCTCAAAGAATTATGAAATCTAAAACTCTTGCCAGACAAATAAACAAAGTTATTATATTATATAGCCTAAATAGGACCATATAAAAGTTTGCTACTGATACATGGGAATTAAAACAAATATGTGTTGCATTCATATGATTTTTCTATCTATTCTGTAACAAACTTCCTTACCAAAGCTTATTCTTCTATCTACTTTATTTTAATAAGATAAACATTAACAAAATGGTCTAAAAGGGAAATAAGGGAATACACTAGACTAAAGCGATAGCCAAATCTTTTAAAAGCTGGTCGATTTCCTGTTTCAGAAAAGTATAAACATTTGATAATAAGGAATATCTAAAAAAAAAAACTAACCTAACATAAATTGTGTACTTTATCGAGAATCTACACTTTTTACTTTCTCTGGTACGTACAATGCGCATAGTAAGTAGATAAAATACTGCATTACATCCAAGACCTCCAAACTAATATTTTACCGAAAATGCACGTTATGAGGTCCCATATAAAAGCAACTTTTTTTTTTAAAAAAAATACATGTTTGTGTTCGGTGTCTGTGAACAGCATAACTCAAAATCGAAAGGTCTATTAAATACCAAACTTCATATTTCAGTTCAGCATATTCTAAGGATGCGAAACGAAGATTTAAAAGAGAGTCTCCAATCCCCTAAACAACCTTTACTTGGAAACTTATTTTAAATTGTTGATTTTCTCACAAATTTCTCTAACGATTTTGATTAAAATACCACATGTTGAAGAATTTTCATGACTAATAAAATGTATATCTTGAATTTTCTGGGAATGGCCTCTAAATTCCTTTTCATTCTGGATGTCCGGTAAACCTAAGAGACTGATATAAACTTACTACACAAAAATGTTAAAGCACACAATTTATGTCATTTATGTCGTATTTTTATTTTTTGGTGGAGTTAACCATTTCCGGGATATTCCTTTCTATTGGTTTCAATTTTATAATTTTCTCAGATGGTATCTGGTTATTAATTTTTCTTAGTCTTAGTTAAGCGAAGAGTAAAAATCAAAAGTTTGAAAAAACTTTACTATCACATAAGCCTTATGCATTCCCTTATTCTTTAATCCTTTAATCTTTATAGCTGTTGCCACATCTAGAAGATATGTGTAATAAAATAATTTTATGTAAATGTTTATCTAAATTAACGTGAATTAGAAGAATACTTTTTTTTTTTTTTTAAAAAATGGTTTGTTGGAAAATGGCTAGAGAAAGCATGTGAATGTAAACACTATAACAGATAAACAAAGACCTGCTACCAAAAAATTAGTTTTTGCTAAAACACAATTTTTTGTGGAGTTACCATTTCTGAGATATTCCTTGTATTCGTTTCAATGCTAAAATACTTAAACTTTCCTCAATTGAGAATTTGTCATCCTTGCTTCTTTTGTTTTACTCCTTATCGTACAAAGAACCCGAATTTCAGTCACATAACAACCAGCTTTTTAATCATTTTGTCTATCGCTTTAGGCTTGTGCCCTTCTACTTAAAAGGAAATAAGTAATAAGATTATAGTTCTACTAATGTTTATCTTGATTAACATGAAATTGATAGAAGAACAATCTTTCATAATAATAGTTTGTTACGGATAGGCAGGAAAAGTCATATGAATGGAATACATCAGATGTTTTAAATGAGTAACTTTGAGAACCTCCTACTGTTTCGTTACAGTAAAGAGAAAAAAGAAAGTAGTAAGAAAGAAGATCATTTGCCTCTTCATTCAAGATAGAAAATTGAGAATATGCAAAGCAGCAAGGATGTCACGACACGATGACGCAATACCCCACTTTGTAGATATTAAGGAAACATGAGCAAAGCATTCCTCCGATTACAGTGCTCTTCCATCAGCAAAGACGAGTGACATAAAACGAGCGACAGAAATAAAAGGACGAATAGTCTTTCCTCTTCACACACCAATACTCTGACATATGCTTTCCATGGGACAGGAAAGAAAACAGGCTGTTTTTATATACCAAGCTATTTTCGCTTCTTGCAATTTCATATTTATTTACACCTGTACTGGGAATCAAGTGATAACTTCTGTTTTTTGTGCATCATTTTCTTTTTCGTCACCAAGAAAATGTTCTCAAAAGCGCAACCTTTAACATATAAACATACACATTAGGACCCGTGGTGTAATGGTTACCATGCTAACTTCATATAACCAAGGTCGCGGGTTCAAACCCGGCAGAGGAAGATGGAATTTTTTCGACATATCCTTAGCATGGCTTCCTTCGGAAGGAAAGTAAAGCCGCTGGTCCCGTGTCGTATTTCGTAAAAGGACCTCAAGCCTGATAGAGAGGCCTCTGAGCAAAATTAAGCGGTCTCTCACGCCTATTATAGAATAGGACGATGAGAACCACAGCAGTTAAAGAGCATCCATAAAAAACAAAAACAAAAAAACATATATTAGGAACACCAAACGAGATGGCTTAGCCGGTAATATCTGCGGCACGCATTCGGCAGGTCCTGAGTTCAATACACGTGGGCCACCCATTCTGGCAATGGATGTTTCCTGGTTTTCCTCAGATACCAATGTAAATACCGGGTTGGATATTTAAAGCTATAGCCCAAATGTAATACATATATCCTCTCTAAAACAATAGTGAAACAGAAAACAGATGGTAATTGGGTTGCGCTACCATCTATCCACAGTAGTGAAAGGAGTTAGACCAGGCAGCATCCAACACCATCTGCTTGTCGCGGAACCGAGTAAAGGGATGATACCTTGAAGGTGTACTGAGTACTGATGGTGAAAAAGCAGGTAGAATGGATGGCACACTAATACCATTTACTGGGCGCGAAGCGAAAGTGGTATGGTATGGAAATGAGACCAGAAAGGCTGTTATCCACTACATACCTATCAAGATTATCTCAGCTAACAGATCCGTCACAATATGACCAAATGGTTGAAGCGACGTAAAATAAATAGAATAAAAAAGTATATTTATATAATTTATGTGAAATTCCTCCTCTCGTAAGTTAGTTTGATATTTAATTTCACACGCTATTTCGTAATACTCCCATATCATTTATGAACGAACAAATATATTATTCTCTATATTACATTTTAAAAACATAGTTAATTTGTGTGTGTTTTTTTATTTAGTTACTCTTTTTTTGTAAAGGGCAGAGGAGGATTTAAGCATTATACCCAGTGGCCTATTGTGCCATAGAGAAAAGAAATGAGATGAAAGATCTTTTCTCGGACAAAGTAGTGGCAGGTGAATTACAAGTGTACTCGTTCCACTCCTGCAGGGCCACTGGTTATAGTGCTTAAATCCTCCTCTGCCCTTTAATTTTGATTAAAAGCTCTTATATTTAATATATTTACATGACAAAATGTATATCTCGAATTTTCTGGGAATAGCTTCTAAAGACCGGTTTATTCTGGGTAAATTTGCTGAATTTTGCATAACCACTTTAATATGTGGTATTTTAATCAAAATTGTAAGCCAATTTTAATAAAAACAACAATTTCGAAAAATTTTCCAAGCGAAGAGTATTTAGGGGTGGGAGTATTTCCTTGAAAATCTTCGTGTCGCATCATTGGAAGATACCAAACTTAAATACAGACAGACACAAACACACACATGGACCTGTTTCTGAAAATGCTTTTTTTTTTTGGACTCAGGGGGTCCTAAAACATGTATTTCCGGTGAAATCTCGACATCGAATTTTTGGGTGGAATACAGTACTTCCCTATCCCTATGTACATTGTACATACGGGGCTAGAGAAACTAAAAATTAATACACAAAAAAAAAATATAGATCTCGTTAAAATATGCAATTTGTCACAGACGTTTTTTCGCGGAATTTACCGATTTCGAGATATTCTTTGTTATTATTTGCAATTGTAAAGAACTTAAACTTTTCTTAGACAGGAAGTTTCCGTTTTTCTTTTGTTCTACTCCTGGCCAAACAAAGAAACGATTTGCAATAACAATTCCATGACGACAGCTTTTAAAACACTTGACTATCGCTTTAGCATAGTCTATTCCTTTAGTTCCCTTCTACTTATAAGGAACTAAGTAATAAGAACATTCTGCTATTGTTTATCTCAAATAGCACTGTGTAGAAGGAAGAATAGTCTTTTGTAAGCAGTTTGTTTGTAGAGCAGCTAGAGAAAGTCATGTGAGTGTAACACATCCGATTTTTGTTATTCAACTACTAACACACCCATTATTGAATGGATGCTTTGGATACACTAAAATATAATGTGACATTACATAATGTTTAATATGTAGATAACCGTATGAATGGCTTGTGTACTGTGCTGATTCTATACTTACTAATATAATACTCTTGTTCATATTTTCAATTCTAGAGTGTTTCCAAATTTATAATATTCACTGACTTTATTGTAAGGCTTCTTTTTTTAGGTATAATGCTGTTTAATTTGAAATAGTATAATTAATAACAGTATTTCTAATTTTGCATTATTATTTAATAATTAGAGAACGTTTTAGTAATCTATAAAGTGCATACTATTTAAAATGTTCTATATTCATGTATTTAGTTCGATGGATTTTTTTAGACGAAGGAAGGGAAGTAAAGTCATTGGTACTATATCGTAGATTTACGGCACGTGAAAGAACCTTAAGTCTGATAAAGAGGCCTCTGAGCAAAATTAAGCAGTCTTTCACGCCCAATATGGAATGGGACACTGAGAACCACAGCAGTTAAAGAGCGTCCTTAAATAAAAAAAATCAATTTCAAATTCATTTATGTATTTTATATCGGCTACTTTCCTCCAATATATTATGATAAAATGTTTGGGGACTTTCCTTTGAGTACTGAGCAGACCACAGTTCAATAATAAGTTGCGAAAGCTTGTTATCAATGGATCTTGGGTAATGTGAATTTTTTAGAAGTAGGTATTCAGTTTTACCACAGAATAGAGTATACAGAAGGGAAACGCGACTGTAAACCGTGCGCCAAAATTCAGTGCGCATGCGCGAATTCTGCCATTTTTTTTTTTTTTTTTAAATACAGTTCCGGAGTCTGATCAGGACTCCGACACTGTATACCCTACTTTTTATTTACCTTATTTGATTACTGTGATTACCGTATGATTGCTGAATTTCTGTTTTTTACATTTTACACGCACATACACAAACATATAACACCCATGCCCAAGGCGGGACTCGAACCCACGATCCCCTGCGCATATTGGGACCGAGTAAGCAGATGTATTGTTGAAGTTACACACTTCATAATATATATTTGGTTAATGTTATTAATTGTGTATTCTAGCGGCTGGGCTTATATGCTTCTCAACAGTTATATTATACACTGTACAAGTGAGAATATTTGTTGACTCTTAAAGCTTTACTGCTCTTAATAATGAGCAGTAATAAGAGAAAAGACGACCAATGTTGCTCAGGAACTAATACAAAAATAATTCAAATACAAATAAGGTTTGAATCAAGCTTCAATTTTGTATTATTTATTTGTTTTTAGTGTAATGACAAGAATTATAATGTATGGTATAGAAACATAGAGTGTCTCCTGTAAAGTCAATGTGGTTTATCGTGTGTTTTCATCAAACTTCAGTTTTGCCTTTTTGATTTGTTGGACTTGTTTTGTTGTTTGTTGTTTGTTCATTCTCTCTAACCATATTTACTGTCAAATCTAATTCGATGTCTTAAGTTTTTTATATTGTTTTATATAATAAAACTTGGCAGGCTATTGATTTACTTGTTATTTACTCCTACTTACATATTTTCCTAACCAGCATTGCATGTTACTAGAGTTTGTTTTGTAGATATGAGTAGCAAACAAAACAGTCTCAAAAATCTGAGGTGTCCCATATGTTGACTTTCTCTAGCTGTTCCACAAACTTTTTTTTACAAAAGAGTATTATTTTATCTACACCAAGCTAATCAAGATAAACATGACCAAAATTAGTATTTTAACGTGATTCTTTGTAAGTAAAAGGGGAATAAGAGAATACACAGACAAAAGCACTAATCAAATCTTTTAAAATCTGGTCGCTATGTGAAAAAATTGAAATTCGGTTCTCTTTGCTTACTATAAATGACTTCCTATTTGAGAATAGTTTATTTATCTTTAACTGAAACCAACAACTCAGAATATATCTAAAATGGTCAACTCTACAAAAAAAAAAATGTATATGACATAAATTGTATGTTTTAATGAGATCTACATTGTTGTGTAGTAAGTTTTTGTATATCTTTTACGGTTTACCAGTTAAACATAAATATATAAAGGTCATCCAGAATGAAGAGGTCTTCAGAGACTATTCCCAGAATGTTCAAGATATACATTTCATTTGTCATAAAATATCTTAAATATATGAACATTTTAATAAACATCGTTAGTCATTTTGAGAAAATCAAAAGTTTAGAAAAATTTTCCATGTAAAGGATAGTTGGGACTGGGGGATTCCCTTTATAACATACGTGTAGCATCCTTGGAAAATGCTGAACTTAATTACCAAGTTTGCTTTAACCGACTTTTCATTTTTGAGCTATGCTGTCCACAGATACACAAACTCGAATATTTTTCTAAAAGTGCTTTTTTTCGGAATTATTGGACCTCAAAACATACATTTCATATAAAATCTCTGTATCGAATTTTTGAGTGGAACATAATACCTTCTCTACTTACGCGATGGCAGTACGGTCGTAACGAACTAATATTATTGTTGTTCTGTGATGTATTTTGAGAAATAGAAGATATGATACTCTTAGAGCTGCGAAAGAATATTTGTCACTTATTGACGTTGAACATAACATTATATCGTGAACGACTAATTTTGATTGTCTTTTGATCAGTGATGTATATAAACTAATACATGCATTATTTTGGCGTGCGTAAATTTGGAACAAAATTACTTCACGCTTGCTGCACTTCTTTGCACGTGGATTCCATAAAAATCAGTTTGAAATCTGAAATGAACTCCTAAATTACTCAATTATGGTCGGTCTTAGAAAAAATATTTTAGAGTATACTCAACTATAGGTTAATAACTCTTAACACACCAAATCCACCAAATTTTATTTCCTTGTCACAGTAGAAATGAAAGAGTAAAGACACACAATTTAGGTGGTAGGGAAAGAATGGTTATGTACTCTTGTACTTCTTGTGAACAAAAACAAATTTTAAATGAAATTAATAAGGAATATATTGAAAATATGAGCCTGTGTGTAAAACACGAAGATTTGTATATTTTACTAGCGTAATGCATAATAGCATATAATATAGGCTGAGCGTGGTCTGATCCCAAGGTTGAGGTTCAAACCCAGCCCAAACAAAGGTTTTTCAGGTGTGCTATGTGAATAGATATTCCGACACACCGTCAGATAACAAGCACTGATTCTGGCAATTAACAGCGTCGTTAACAAACAATGTTTTTCATATATTTAATATAACATTATATTGACACTAAAATATAGCCCTTGGTTAAACAGCCCTTGCAATGATGTTATTGTTACAAAAATAAAAATAGTGAGTAATAAAAGCGTCTTAATTAATTTTTATATACTTTATACTTTTGTTATTCATTTTAATTTCTGTTTTCGAGCAAAATTCTGCACAATTTTTAACAGGAGTTTTCTTTTCTATAGAATTATATTCCATTAAACATTCCTGTTTATGAAATCAAATTTTGTTCAGTCAGGAATTCCTGTGAGTATAAGCATCACAGTTCTGTATTTTTCTATTGTTGTATATGTGTATTTTTCTGTGTGATAAAATTTGAATGATTACAAGTATATTATTTTTATTAATCTTAACAATTAGACCTTATCATGAATGAAATAGGATCCCTAGAATGAGCTTCTTAATATAATGATTTATAGGGTTGTAGTTAAACATAAGATTTGATTTGCATTCAAAAAGTGTTGAATTATCAATCTTCCTTAAATTTTCTGAAAAATTGTAGAATTCCCTATCAGTATTAAGCTAACATACAGCAAAATTAGTCATTTCTAATTCAACATTTTTGACTATTTGACTGTTGTATCTATTAATCTTTATACACTCATTATTTACTTTTCATAATTTTTACTTTCACAGTTATTATGATTTGCATCTCCGTTAAATGTATTAAGCGTATAGTCTTCTTATTTACTAAATGATGCCTTATAAATGCGTATTTTTGAACATATCTTACCGCATAAAGAAGGCTCACTGGAAGGCTATAAAGTGAGGGGATACTAAGTCCAATCGATGACACATGGAGTGAGCATTGCTGGTGACCTGTTTCCCAATTGCTCACTGAGGCATGCAACAATGAAGTGAACATAATTGAAAACTGTTTGTGCGCAAGAACTTCCATCAAGCTCAGCGATCCAAAACTGAACATTTTGTAAATCCTTCTTATAGGGAGCAAACGAGCCATAAACACCGTCGGTGAATATATACTTCTCATTAGTATATTGCCAGAGATTAGGAGGCTAGTTTCTAAATAGAAAGAAATTCATAAAGGAATGAAAAATTACTAATACAGTATTTTATGCATGTAAATAGCATCAACAATAACACAAACTATCCTATAAGATGCAATTTGTATATATAAAAGGCAGGAAGAAAAAATTCAACTTTCGTCCTATGGCTGCATTAAGAATGGGACGCTGAGAACCACAGTAGTTAAAGAGCGACCATAAATAAAACTTCACTTTCATTTTAAAACGAAACAAACCAGAAGCTTAATTTCAGTTTCTGCTTGTGGGAGGAGCAAGATTAACTGAAACAGTTTCCTAAATTTTCATGTAAATTTTAACCACACATTTAGCCTAGAAGAAATGCTTCTTTTATTTCTTAAATGTCAGATATTTGTAATAAAAGTACAGAAATTGTAATTCTTCTTTTGATAGGTCAATAATATCCAATAGCCTAATTATTTATATTTAAAAACTGTACAATTTTTAAATATAATGACACCAGCCGTGAAATAGCTTAAGATACTCTATAGTCTAATTATTTCTCGTTTCCCTAAATAACGCCCCTGAAGCAGACGATCTCCCCCTACAACCCAAGATTGCCACAACGCCAGAATCTAGTTTCATCGCTTGGTTCTTTGTATAACATGTACAACCCCACCGAACTTTTGGTTTTCTTATGCTGTTAAGTTGTCACCTTTCGTCAATGCATACGAATGCGCGATCTCACCATCTCTCAGGTTTCACTACGAACATATTTGTTTATAGGTTGAGGGTAAGTTAGTGAACCATGCAATGCAAGTGCCTTTGGGGGGGGGGGCTTTATCTTGCTGTACGGTGACGTTATACGGCACAAGGGAAGGCAAGTCATCAGGCACAGAGGTTCTGGAGCAATAGGCTTCGCTTATGAAACTTGTCACTTAGCTGCCAGGCTTATGCTATTTTGGTGGCATGTCACATGAAGGAATACATTTGCTTACAATACTGATCTTTTCCAGTGATCAAGATGAATGTTTGCGAGTATTTGGAAAAGAAGTTGATGGAGCCCCAGAAAAAATCTCTACATGGGCAATGAACAATTTGCTCAAACCTGTTTAAACATTGAAGAAATCGACAGTGTGACTGATGCTGAATACTCTGTGCAGTAGCCAGAGAACTTGATACTTGAGCAGTGGAACATACGGCCATAACATTTTTCAGGTATATACAAGAAACATAGGTATTGTTAGTTTGGTTCAACCAACATATTTTGTTAGTTTCAGTTTTTCACCTGCATTTTGCGGAATTCAATGTTAACAAACATCTTGATTCAGAACTTCGTTCAGCTTGCGTGTCGTTGAAATGTGTGTGAATTTAACATGCTAATACGACTCACAAGGGAGGTTCATCACTCGTGATCGATCGATTTGAATTACATTTACATTTTTAGCTAATTAAAAACCGCTGATCAAAGCAGTTCATTGCGAAAAAACTTCCAATTACAATACAATTTGTTAACCGAGATGGCTCCACGGTAACGTATGAGGCTCGCATTCAGGAGGTCCCAGGTTTATTAACGGTGGTTTTCCACTTTGACCGTGACTTTTTCATTATTTTCTCTGATTGGCGAGGCTCAAGCTGGGGTAGTGTATTCTACTACGAATTTCCCCTCTTCCCCATATCCTCTATTTCATTTCCACCTTTCATATTTCAAGTTTACCTCAGGCTGAGTGACATACATTACATAACGGTAAATATCCCCGGGGATCACCAGTTTTGCATAGTTTTCCCGGCTCAGCTAACTAATGCTGGGGCGGTTCCTCTTTACCACGAATTTCCTGTCCCTGAGTTCCTGTACCCATTATCTCTTTCATTGCCATCAGTTTCAGAGTTGAGGACCGGGGAACGATGCTCGACGTGCTACGATTGGGAGGTGGATGTACGCTGTATAGAAGTTTGTTTCCTGGCAAAACAAATACCAGATTCAAATTCAATAATAAAAACCCAAATAATAAATAAGTTATTAACAAAATAAAATATAATTTAATTAATACTAATCAAACGTCACATGACTTTCTGCTGCTGCACATAATCAATTTAATAAGTATAATTAGAATTTGAAAAATCACCTAGCTACTATTACTGTATAAACACCTATTCTTGTACATAGGTTTTAGAAAAAATGTAATCCTAAATTAAAGATGAAGACAGATGGGGCAGAGGTTTGTGCATTAGAATCTCTAGGCTTGCGAGACAGTAGCCTTTCGAGCCTCATCTGCTGGTTCGAGTTGTTCACGGTCCCACTAAAGAGACGCCTCTAAGCAGCCTCAAGTGAGTTGAGGACCCCTCTAAGCGACCCTCCAACGCCAGATAGTGAAAGAAGGGAACTCGGCGCGTCTCTGTTAGCTGCGCCGGCCTCTCCTGCATCCCACACGGTTCCTTCACTTCATCCAATTTCACCAAGCCAGATGGTGTCGCGGTGACGTGTGACACTCGCATTCTAGAGGTCTCGGTTTATATCCCCAGGGATTGCCCACTATGACCCATAGTTTTGCATGGTTTCCCCGGATCAGCTAACTAATGCTGGGGTGGTTCTTCTTTACCATGAATTTCCTATTTCTGAGTTCCTGTATCCATCATCTCTTTTATTGCATTCAGTTTCAGAACCGGGGGTCGGTGCTCGGCGTGTTACGGCTGAGAGGTGGATGGATGTACGCTTTATAGAAGTTTGTTCCCTGGCGTCGGTCGCCACCACACCCCTTCTGGGGAATTCTCAGGATATAGGGGTTTGTGGTTAGGATTGGGCGGCATCGGCGAACTGAAAACGATAGGAAGCTCGGCCATGCTTGAGCTTGGTAGAGATTGGTATCTCTCCCCTCACCCCTCCATCCCAGCGGTCATTATAGAAATACAAATGGCCGGGAGCTTACGTTCGATGCTTTGCCCCTTCATCCTTATCATTAACTTTTTATCGGACTTTTCCTATTATAATTTTGTTTCATATCTATATTACAAATTATTGATTTGAACGCTTATTCTATGCTCTATCATTTTTATGTGGTAGGACCAAGCGAGATACACCGCGGTAAATGTGCGACTCAATTCGGGAGGTCGTGAGTTCGATTCCCATGTTTTTTTTCCCCCAAGATATCCTGGGTCGCTGGTCAACTGGGGAGGGTTCATTACATCCCCCGATTTTTCCTTTTCAACGTTTCCTTGTTATCTAAAGGACAAGACGATGTGTTCGGTGGATTACGCCTGAATGGTGACTTATGTACAATATAAGATATATCCTGCCGTCGTCATCTTCGGTACTGCTCGGGCCTCACCTTCGGGGCTTTCGGGCTTGGGTACTCTGTGATAGTTAGGGACCTCGTCCATGATTGCGCCCATCGTCATCCAAATCTGGTCGCCCTTCGGATGTCTCCCCTAACCGTCCTTCCCTGTGCTCAGGTAAGACGCAAAGGGCCCTAAGAGCTTATGTGCGGTGCTCAGCCCCAGTGCCTGGGGACCTCGTTCCTGAGTAATCTTAATCCCCACATATGGCAGATAAAATATCTCTTCTACTGAAAAAATAGCGATTTTATCGACGGCACACGTTTTAAGGATCGCTGAAGAAAGAAGAAAGCAAAACAAAACAAAATAAAACAAGGAATATCTCAAAAAAATCAACTCCACAGAAACATTGTATATGACATACCTTAATTGTGTGTTTTATCGTGATCTACATTTTTTGTACAATAAGTTATTGTCTACTTCTTACGGTTTTGCAATTATGCAAAATTCAATAAAAATCATCCAGGATAAAGATGTCTTTAGAGGTCATTCCCAGAAAATTCAAGATATAATTTTTATTTTGCATTAAATATCTTAAATATAAAATCGTTAGAGCCATTTCTGAGTAAATAAAAATTTTCGAAATTTTTTCCATGTAACCTAGGGTAGTTTGGGATGGGGGGATTTTCTTGAAAATCTTCGTGTTGCATCCTTGGGAGATACCAACTTAAATACCAAGTTTGGTATTTAACGGTCTTTTCGTTGTTGAGCTATGATGTCCATAGATACACACACACAGACACACACACACTCACACATACACACACGGACCTTGTTCTGAAAATGCATTTTTTTTTAATTCAGGGGGTCCTAAAACATTTATTTCCGGTGAAATCTCGGTATCGAATTTTTGGGTGGAATAGCAGTTATACAAAATTCTGTAAAATTCATCCAGAATACAGTAGTCTTTAGAAGCTATTCCCGGAATATTCAGGAAATACATTTTATCTGTCAGCTAAATATCTTTAATATACGATGTTTTAATCAAAATCGTTAGAGCCTTTTTGAGAAAATCAAAATTTTCGAAAATAGTTCCATGTAAAGGGTAGTTGGGGTGTGTGGATTTTCTTGAAAATCTTTGTGTCGCATCCTTGGAAGATACCAAACCTAAATACCAAGTTTGGTATTCAACGGTCTTTTCGTTTTTGAGCTATGTTGTCCACAGACACACACACGCACACACACGGACCTTTTTCTGAAAATGCTTTTTTTGGATTCAGGGGGACCGAAAACATGTATTACCAGCGAGATCTCGGTATCGAATTTTTGGGTGCAATACAATACCTTTTCTATTCCCGTATGAGAAAAGTATTAGTATTTTAAAGCTGAAACTAATAACAAGGAATAACTAAAAAACGATCAACTACACGAGAAAAAAAAAACGTAAATGACATAAATTGTGCGTTTTAACGAGATCTACATTTTTTTGTGTTGTAAGTTTTTGTCTATCTCTTACGGTTTACCAGTTATGCAAAATTCCACAGAATTCATTCTGAATAAACATGTCTTCAGAGGTTATTCCCAGAAAATTCAAGATATACATCTTATTTTTCACAAAACATCTTAAATATACGAGATTTTATTCAAAATTGTTAGAGCCATTTTTGAGAAGATAAAAGGATTCGAATTTTTTTGGAGGTGGGCGATTTTCTTGAAAATCTTCGTGTGGTATCCTTGGAAGATACTGAACTTAAATATCCAGTTTGGTATTTAATGGTCTTTTGTTTTTGAGCTATGCTGCCCACAGGACACACGGACATTTTTCTAAAAATGTTTGTTTTTGATCCAGGGGTTCCGAAACATGTGTTTTCGGTGAAATCTCGGTATCGAATTTTTGGATACATTACAGTACCTTCTCTATACACTATGAATATAGTACGTGTAGAGAAAGTAAAAATAAGTTACTTTTTAAAATCTAACAGAACATTCAATATTGATCCTGCCGAAAGGTTCTTTGATCAACTTAAAATAAAAACCTGTACAATTGACAGAAGAACTTGGAACCTGAACAGGTTGGATATTTAGAAAAGTGTAGAGAGAAACTATTTTAATGATGATTCTCTTACATTGATTTCATATGATAGTGGGTTATGTTAATTGCTGTTATTTAAGCACTATATTGAATAGATTTCTAAAATAAAACAGTGGTTCCCCAGGTAGTTTTTAAGCTGTAAATAAGTTATAAGTAGTATTAAAGGAAGACATTTGAAAGTAGTTGCAATATGAAGATATTGGAGTTAACCGAGGTGGTTTTAAAACCACAAAGTGTTACTCCAATGTCAACCAACATGGGTGCTGGCGAAGCAAGATAAAAGCTAGTATTGGGTTATTGGAAGGAAACTACGAATATTTCGGGGATACTTTGAAAATTATTTTAAATAAACCACACTTATAATTAATTCAGCTCTTCATTATCCTTAGCAGGCTTTTATTTGTCTTCAATGGTTTTTCAATTATAGGAAAATGACGAATAATAAAAGATATAGATTAGACAACCGGATGGGTTCCCATAATGCGACCTACGCAGATCCATTGTGACTAAAACTTTCCAGAATGAAGCGATGAAATGATGGAGCCACAGGAGGCTACAAGTCCCATTCAGACCGGCCACAGTCACCCGAAAAGCCGTACCATTTGCAGGTTCGAAGACCCGTCCGATTGCTGGAGCAGCTCTAAGAGGACAATCTGTCGACTGACGCCCCTCTTGGATAGTGCATTTTCCTTTGACAAAGCCTCCACGCCATCTGTCCGGTACCGTCGGTTTCTAGAAACACACCTGGAAACGGAATAAGGGAGGATTGACGAAAGGAAACCTTGATACATGAGAAACCACTCCAGATTCACTTAATGACTCCGGGGAAACCACAAAAAAGCTCATGGGTTGCAGTGAGGATCATTGGGAATCGAAACTAGGACCTTCCGATACGAGATACATACATTACCGTGGAGCCACTTCGCTCGGTGAGAATGAAGGCTACTTCATAAGCTTCTCACAAAAAGTCAGATTGCAGTAGTTCATGCTGACGTCTAAAACAAATATTTACACACATTTTAATGAAAATATTTATATTTACACGTATTTTACAAAATCAAAGACAATTTAAAATGTATCATGTAAAGCTATGTGTGAAGCGGGAGAAAATTACTCGAAAATTTACTGCGTCATCGTCTTTCGCTAAGACTGCGGAGTTTGCTTATTCAGTATTTCTCAAACGAGAATATTCGGTGAAATATCGATTTAGACTTTGTTGGTCGAATGCCACACTACCTTACTACCTAACGATAGAGAAGGTAAAAATACATCACACATGTCGGTTTACGCATGCAGTCAGCATTTCGGAGGAAGCAACAGCAGGCCTTCGTGTGCCAGAATACGTATATGCAGGTGAAGTGCGCGCTTTCCTGTGATTTTCTCATAAACATGCGCTCATAATACATATCGGAAAAACACGTGGTGTTGCTAATCCATAATACAGTCTCATCACGATTAGGAGAATATTACGTACGAGCTGACCATGTTTAGTTGGCCTTCGGAAAATTTTATAAACTAATTTTATTAACTCTAGAAGCATTTTACCAAAGAAAGTTATAACCAATTGTAATCATAGAGAGTGAGAAGATTTTGAAGGCATGTATTTTTTGGCCAAATGAGGATTGTATAAGCATTACTTGCTTTAGGATTTTTTAAAATAATAATAATAATAATAATAATAATAGCTCGGTACATTAGCGCTAAAAAGTTTAAACCAGTCAGACAAATTTGTACTAAAGCAAATTGAAAATATGCACTAATATGGGCGCTAACAAGAATGATACGAATTGAAGTAGGCACAATAATTTATTTATACTTAAAAACACATTTTGAATGACAGAGCAATATAGAAGTATCAAATATTGATATTCCTCATACCATAACATATTATATTTTACTGAAATCCATTATTCTATTAACGGGAGTAAACTGTAAACATTATTTCTCTAAATAATTTTCACAATTCTGATACTATATTATATTACTATAGCAAATAATATTATTAGCTTTTTAATGAATTTCTAACTTGAAGTTTATACTTCTTCGCTGGTTTGTAACTATTATCGACTATTATGTATTATTGTTAAACAGAGTATTGTTACGTTTATAATAAAATAAGTCTAGTCGTTTTAGGTAAGTATGTTTTTCTCCGTCATATTAACGCGATAAGATAATTAGGATTAGGATTACGCACGGACGGGCCACGCAGGACATTGGGGCAGAGCACCGAACATAAGCGCCTGTGGCTCTTTGTCTCTTACATGACCCCAGGGAGGGAGGGATAATGGGAGATATCCGAAGGGCGACCAGATCCGGATAACGATGGACGGGGTCCCTAACGGTTACAGAAGGAACGCTATATTATATTACTATAGCAAATAATATTATTAGCTTTTTAATGAATTTCAAACTTGAAGTTTATACTTCTTCGCTGGTTTGTAACTATTATCGACTATTATGTATTATTGTTAAACAGAGTATTGTTACGTTTATAATAAAATAAGTCTAGTCGTTTTAGGTAAGTATGTTTTTCTCCGTCATATTAACGCGATAAGATAATTAGGATTAGGATTACGCACGGACGAGCCACGCAGGACATTGGGGCAGAGCACCGAACATAAGCGCCTGTGGCTCTTTGTCTCTTACATGACCCCAGGAAGGAGGGATAATGGGAGAGATCCGAAGGGCGACCAGATCCGGATAACGATGGACGGGGTCCCTAACGGTTACAGAAGGAACGCTATATTATATTACTATAGCAAATAATATTATTAGCTTTTTAATGAATTTCAAACTTGAAGTTTATACTTCTTCGCTGGTTTGTAACTATTATCGACTATTATGTATTATTGTTAAACAGAGTATTGTTACGTTTATAATAAAATAAGTCTAGTCGTTTTAGGTAAGTATGTTTTTCTCCGTCATATTAACGCGATAAGATAATTAGGATTAGGATTACGCACGGACGAGCCACGCAGGACATTGGGGCAGAGCACCGAACATAAGCGCCTGTGGCTCTTTGTCTCTTACATGACCCCAGGAAGGAGGGATAATGGGAGAGATCCGAAGGGCGACCAGATCCGGATAACGATGGACGGGGTCCCTAACGGTTACAGAAGGAACGCTATATTATATTACTATAGCAAATAATATTATTAGCTTTTTAATGAATTTCAAACTTGAAGTTTATACTTCTTCGCTGGTTTGTAACTATTATCGACTATTATGTATTATTGTTAAACAGAGTATTGTTACGTTTATAATAAAATAAGTCTAGTCGTTTTAGGTAAGTATGTTTTTCTCCGTCATAGACTCCTGCAATCCCTAAGAGAAAACGCTATTACCCGAAGAACGTTAACAATGTGTAAGCCTCTTATGCTATGGTATTTCAGATTATAGATGTGCGGCTTTGTTTCCATTGATACTGTGTTATTCCACAAAATAGCTTTTTGGATTCAGGTGCCCTCATAACATGTGCTGCCGGTGACATCTCGGTATCGAATTTGAGTGGAATGCAATTCTTTTTTTTTTTTTTTGCCTAATGTGTATAATCTACGTGGTGGAGAAAATAAAAGCCATCCCACCATTGGTTACTTCAACTTAACTTAGACGGCTTAGCCTACCCGTATGGAAGACATACGTGGGTGCTTAGTGTCAGACGCATATCGAGGAACCAACGAACATTTAATAGTAGAATGAAGAATCCCAAACGAGAAAAGAATCCTAGCCAGGAAGTAGATGATACGAAATGAAGGCGAAATGGATTTTAGGAAAGGTGATAGTAGAGACCCTGGTGGAATAAATGACGGGGGAAAGGGAAGGACACACATGAAAACCACTCAGGCTTCGCCTTGTCCCCACAAGGCCTACAGAGCTCCCCTGAGATTGAACACTTTTATTTTTATTTTTTCTTTCTTGTTCTTAAACTATTTATTACTTTCTCTACACGTACTATGTACACAGTTTATAGAGAAGGTATTGTGCTCCACCAAAAAATTCGATACCGATATTTCACCGGAAATATATGTTTTAGGAACTCCGGTAACCAAAAAAAGTGTTTTCAGAAAAAGGTCCGTGTGTGTGTCCGTGTGTCTGTGAACACGATAACTCAAAAACGAAAAGTCGGTAAAATACCAAACTTGGCATTTAAGTTTAGTATCTTCCAGGGATGCGACACGAAGAGTTTGAGAAAAATCCCCCTACCCCAAACTACCCTTTATATGGAACTTTTCGTGAAAATTTCGATTTTCTCAAAAATGGCTCTAACGATTTTGATTAAATATATATTAAAGACATTTACATGACAAATAAAATGTATATCTTGAATTTTCTGGCAATAGCCTCTGGAGAGTAGTTTATTCTGGATGCATTTTACGGAATTTTGAATAACTGCTAAACCGTAAGGTATGGACAAAAACTTACTACACAAAAATGTAGAGCACGTTAAAACGCACAATTTATGTTATATATACTTTTTTCGTCGACTTCATCGTTTTTGAGACATTCCTTGTTTTTGGTTTCTGCTATGAAAACTTATACTTTTCTCATACAGGAATTTGTCAACTGCTGTCCATACAAACAAAGGAACTTCAGTGACATAGCAACCAGCTTTTGATTATAACTTTAACCTATGGTAATCCCTTATTTCGATTCTGCTTACAAGGAAGCAAGTAATAAGAATATTTCTGCTAATTTTTTCTCGATTAGCATGAAGCTTTTTAACAATAATTTGTTACAGAGATGTAGAGAAAGTCTTGTGAATGGAACACATCAGATTTTTTTTATTGGCTTTGTAAAGAGAGCCGTATTTTTTACACCATCACATAGTGACCATCTCTTAAAAGATTTGACAATCGCTTTAAACTAATGCAATCCTGTGTTTCCCTGTTCCTTTGTACACAAGGAAATACGCAATGTTTGCCGTTCAGCATAATTTACATACGAGGTGCGTTGAATAAGCACTGAGAAAAAGATAGAAAAACAAATTATTTTTGGTAGATTTTTTTTCAGTTTTAAACATAATTATCCTTTTAGCTCGATACACTTTTCCCAGCATTTCATTATTGTTTTAAGCCTTCCAAAAAGTAGGATTTCGGAAGGTCCTCAAAATAGGAATCTGTTTGGGAGATGATCTCTTCGTTAACACGAATTGTTTTCCGCCGAGCCACGTTTTAAAGTTTGGAAATAAAAAGGTCACTGGGGGCCAAATCTTATGAATACGGTGGATGCTGTAGTAATTGTAACCTTAATTCTACCATTTTCATCATCGGAACTGTGCAGGTGTGTACCCTTGTATTGTCTTGATGGAAAAGAATATTTTTCTTTGTCAGATGAGAGTGGTTTTTCTCGATTCGCCGTTCAACTGGTGCAATAACGGTGCATAATGCTCTGCATTTATCGTTCTTTCTTTCTGCAAGTAATCAATGTAGATGATTTTGTGTGCATCCCAAAAAAACAGAAACCCTCACCTTATCTACAGATTTCACCATCTTTGCCTTCTTCGGAGCCGGTTCGCGTTTAAAAACCAACTGATTGTACTTTTGGCTCTGGAGTTTCATCCACAGCTATGTTTCGACACAGAAACTCATCAGGATTGGGACGGAAAAGTGCCAAACCAGCATCCGAGTCGATCACACGATTACGCTTATTTTCTATTGAGGGGAAAATGCGGCCGAGAGTTTTGATAGACCTCATTTTTGGTGAAAAATTGAGAACACTGTACCTTGTGATGTGCCTGTGGCGTCTACAATTTCGCGAATTTTTATTTATCGATCACTGAAAATTTGGATTTTGTCAATCATTTCGGAGGAAGTCGTTTCTACTTAACCTCCGGAACGATGTTTATCATTTGTGGATGTACGGCCACGTTTAAATTCATTATTCCAATTATATATTTTTGCAAATGTGCCTTCATCCAATTCCACTTTTATCTTTTTTGGTGTTAAGCCTTTAAAATAGAAATGTTTAATCACCACACAAAACTCGTTTTTTCCCCGTCTATTTAAATAAGTGTTGATTCAATCCCCTATGGCAACAAAACCACGTGATGGATAAAACTGAAACTTTAACTGCATCTAGTAAGAGACGGTGGTTACTAAATATAAACTTCATTTGATGGTAGGAGTGTAATCTCTTGGGGTTTCTAAGGACTTATTGAACACCCCTCGCACAAGAATAAGCTTTAGTAAGAATAGTTTTTTGCAAAATAGATAGACAAGTTCATGTCTATGGAACACATATTTGTCTTTGCCTTTTACTTTCTCTACTAAGTAAAATATGCAGGGAAAATTGCATTCCACCTATAAATTCGAAACCCTGATTTCACTTATATTTTAAATATAATGAAAAATCTTATACGTTCTATTCACATGACTTTCCTACATCTCTATAGCAAATCATTGTTGAAAAGCTTTTTCTTCTATTTCATGTTAATCGAGATAAACATTAGCAGAAATGGTGTTATTACTTACTTTCTGTAAGTAAAAGGAATAAAACACTCGTATAAAGCGATAGTCAAATATTTTAAAAGCTGATTGACATATGGTTCAAGTCCGTTTCTTTGCATTGCCAGGAGTTGCATTGTTTTAATACTGTAAAATAACAAGGAATGTCTAAAAAGGTCAGCTCCACGACAAAAATGTATGATATAAATTGTGTATCTTAACGAGATCAAATGTTTGTGTAGTAAGTTTTTGTTTATCTCTGTAGGACACGTTAAAATATACAAGTTATGTTATATACTTTTTTCGTGGAATTAATCGTTTTTGAGACGTTTCTTGTTATTGGTTTCAGCTTTAAAAAATCTGATGTGTCCATTCACATGACTTTCTCTATATCTCTGCAACAAATTATTGTTAAAAAGCTTATGCTTCTATTTACTTTATGCTAATCGAGAAAAAAATGTCAGAAATAGTCTTATTATTTGCTTCCTTTTAAGAAGAAGCGAAATAAGGGAGTACCATAGGTTAAAGTGATAGTAAAAGGCTGGTTACTAGGTGATGGAAGTTCCTTTGTTTGCATGGACAGGAGTTGACAAATTCCTGTATGAGAAAATATAAGTTTTTGAAAGGTGAAATTAAAAACCATGAATAACTAAAAAACGATCAACTCCACGAAAAAATGTTGTGTAACATAAATTGTGTGTTTTAACGTGATCTACATTTTCTGTGTAGTAAGCTTTGGTCTATCTCTTACCGTTTAGCAGTTAAACAAAATTCGGCAAAATTCATCCAGAATAAAGAGGTTTTCAGAGGCTATTCCCAGAAAATTCAAGATATACATTTTATTTGGTATATAAATATTAGTAATATACGGGATTTTAATCTAAATCGTTAGAGTAATTTTTTAGAAAATCAAAATGTTTTAAAAAGTAAATGTAAAGGTAATGTTTTAAAGGGTAGTTTGGGGTGGGGGATTTTCTTGAAAATCTTCGTGCCGCATCCTTGGAAGATACCAAACTTAAATACCAAGTTTGGTTTTTAACGGTCTTTGCGTTTTTGAGCTATGCTGCCCACAGACACACACATACACATAGAGAGACACACACGGACATGTTTCTAAAAATACTTTTTTTTGGATTCAGGGGGTCTCAAAACATATATTTCCGGTGAAATATCGGTATTGAATTTTTGGGTACAATGCTATACCTTCTCTATACACTATGTACATAGTATGTATAGAGAAAAGTATACTTTTTCATACAGGAATTTGTCAACTGTCCATACAAAGGAACTTCAGATACATAGCAACCAGCTTTTGACTTTCACTTTAACCTATAGTACTCCCTTATTTCGCTTCTACTTGCAAGGAAGCAAGTAATAAGACTATTTCTGCTATTTTTTCTGAATTAGCGTGAAGTAAATAGAAGTATAAGCTTTTTAACAATAATTTGTTGCAGAGATGTAAAGAAAGTCATGTGAATGGAACACATCAGCTTTTTTTTTAATATGCATCTTTCCGTATTCTGAAATCACTGTAGCAAGAACGTATCCAATGTTTGAAAATGAGGAAATGCTGCGATGGGAACTGCGTATACTTGAAGCGTCTCGTCCTCCTACGCTCTCTGCAGCACGCCCACCAGTTTATTTTGGTGCCATGGAGCACCAGCTAGGGTAGCCATGCAAACCTTTTCAGACTAGTGTGCCAATAAAAGTTAGGCTTATTATTTCAGTGTGTCATCTGTCGTAATTTTAATATTTGTTATTAAACTGTCATTGGACTATCAAATATAAGCTATAATCTATTATTTTTATAAAAACTGTTTTTCACTTCAAATTTCACTCTCTCTTCCGCTACTTTTTACTTCCTCTAGCACGTATATACATATAATATGCATAGTATTGTATTCCACTTATAATTTGGATGTCGAGATAACACCTGAAATATGTTTTTTAGCACCCTGAGTCAAAAAAAAATGGGTAAATTTTTATTAAAAGGTTCATAAGTGTGTGTATGTGTCTTTGGCCAGCACAGCTCAAAAATGGAGTGACGTTAAATACCAAACATGTTTAGTGTCTTCGATGCGACACGAAAATTTTCAAGAAAATGACCTCACCTCTTTTACACGGAAAAATATTGGAAAATTGTGTTTTTCTCAAAAGTGGCTGTAATGATTTTAATTAAAATAGATACCAAAGATATTTATATCACAAATAAAATGTATATTTTGAATTTTCTGGGATTAGGATCTGATTACCTTTTTATTCTGTATGAATTTTGTAAAATGTTGTATAACTGTTAAACCGTAAACGATAGACAAAAACTTAAATGCACTAAAATGGAGATCTCGTTAAAACAAATAATTTATGCCATTTACGTATTTCTTGTAGAGTTGACCGTTTTCGTGATATTCCTTGTTCTAGGTTTCAATTTCAAACTACGCAACTTTTCTATAACGGGAAGAGACCCTTCATCACCCTTTTTTTTTCAGTCGATCATGCAAAGTGAACCGTACCTCAATTGTTTCACATAGAGAACAACGTATAAAAGATTTGACTATCACTTTAGCCTAGTATTCACTATTTCCCTTCTGCTTAGAAGGAAGTAATAGTAAGACCAATTCTGCTAATGTTTATCTTGAGCATGATGTGCATAAAATAATACAATTTCGTAAGAATATTTTGTATATGAAACAGCTAGAGAAAGTTATGTAGGTGGAACATATCAGATTTTCTTTTACAGATAATCTAATTCAGACCTTTACTTTAAGATTAAGGTACACATTTACTTTATGCAAATATGTATGTATGTGTGTGTGTATGTATGTATGTGTGTATTTATGTATGTATGTATGAATGTATGTATATATGTATGTATGGAAATTGAGAAATAAATGCAATACATAAGGTCATATATGTTGAAACATGGGTTCTAACTCTGCTACCATGCAAGGGTTGTTTGCTAGACAAGTTAAGCCTTGAGTGCAATTAGCTCGAAGTCAGAACCACGAAGGTGATTAGGGGTTTTGGTGAACTCAGTGCATAAACCCATTATCCCTATTTTCAGTACATTGGCATTATGTGTTCAGAAATCTAACACTTGCTTGGGAAGCGGACGTAGATCAAATTTTGGGGATGAGAAAGGTAACGGAATAGTTCAAATTTAAGTCAGTCAAAAAATTAAACTTATGAATATATGAATACAAAGAGGTTAAATATTTGGCAACATAATCTAGGGATTATGGTGAGGCAGGCAGAAGCAGGCGGGACTAAGGTTACTAAAAGAGCTTGTATTTCGAAAATTTAGTGACTTCTAATGCGTCTCATGTTTCTGTTCCTTACAGTTGTTACAATATTGGAATTTAGCCCGACTGGGTAGTGTTGTGGTAGCGTGACTGCTCCACATTCAGAATGTCGTGAGTTCGAATCTCGCTTAGGGTGAGTTACCCGGATAAAGTTTTTTTCGGGGTTTCCTTTATCCTGAGAAGACAAATGTCGAGTAAACTTTAAACTCCATGGACACTGAAATTACTGAGCATTATTTCAGCAATTTTATTCATCGTCCGATATGACCAACATGTTAAAGGACGTTAAGCTACAAACAAACAAAATATCGGAATTTGATAGCGCTTAAGTACAACGTAGGTCTTATTACCAACTTACCGGTGATGGTTAGGAGATTTGCCACAGTAGTTTAGCGAGTCACGGAACTTGGCATTCACAATGAAATGCAAGCGCAGACGCAACGTAAGCGCAAGAGTTTGAACTTATATTATTTAAAATAAGCATTCAAATAGAAACACGCAAGACGCAACGCAACACAAGGGTTTGCAAACTCCAAACTTTATCCTTGCGTTGCATGTAAAGAGGAGGAATTCTGCTTCTTTTCTCTATGCAATGCCTATGAATTCAATAACAAACGATCGCACTGCGAGACTTAACAGGGCCGGCTGTACATGCATGTTCTTCTATTTGGCCGTGCAGTGCCACGCCATCTCTAATTTCCCTCAAGAGGCTATGACAATACGAAGACGCAGGGAGATAATTCTTAGTTCATTAAATGTGTAGCTTTATCACTTTCTAAAGTCTCTATGTTTGTGCTAGTTTTAATAATTTTGAATGAGCAATTATTGTGACGTCACTGCCGCGAGCGTCAGTTGAAAGTAGTAATGCATATTTATTTGTAAAAGATTGAGGGACTTTTCTTGTGTAGTATTACTGATTATGTTATTCAGTTTGTACCTTGCGGAGCTCTTGGAAGATATTCGCATGTAACTTACAGATTTAGAAACCCGTGTCAACTTCTTGCGTTGCGCTTACGATTGCATTGTGAATGCTGTCTCTCCTTGCGTCTGCGCTTATGCTACGTTACGTCTGCGCTTGCATCTCATTGTGTATGTAGTATTACTTTTACTACAGAAATACATTTTGCCCACACCACAAAGTTCTTAACGGGCTAGCAGGTTTTAAACGACGTTAGTTACATTTCTCTTGCATAGATCCAAGAACAGTTTGATTGTTCACCTTCAACAATCGGCAACTCGTTTCCACGATTTTTCCATTAAAGGTTCAAAGTCAGTGTAACTGCTGTCCGTGTATACTCAGAGAAAGACCCCTCAGCCACCGGAGCAGACAGCACAAGGAAGGTAAAATCTTCATCTTTCTAACTTACATGGCCTATAAAGGAACTGATTCCAATTTTTTAAAACATTTGTTCCATTCACATAATTTTCTCTAGCTGTTCCATATACAACTTTTTCATATACAAGATTATTATTTTATCTACATCATGCTAATCAAGACAAACATTAGCAGAATTGATCTTATTACATGCTTTCTCTTAAGCACATTGGGCTAAAGCGATAGTCAAATGTTTTAGTGCTTTAAAAGTCAGTCGCTTTGTAAAACATTTCAGGCTTGACTCGCTTAAATGGTCCAGTTTGAGAAACGTTAAGATAGTTTAAAATTGAAAACAATAACAAGAAATATTCCGAAAACGCTTAACTCTACAAGAAATACATATATGGCACAAATGATATGTTTTAACGAGATCTGTTGTGTAGCAATTTGTTATCTGTCTCTAACCGTTATGCAAAATTCTACAAAACTCATCCAGAATAAAGAGGTCTTCAGAGGCTATTCCCATAAAATTCAAAATATAAATTTTATTTGTGAGATAAATATCTTTAACATACGGCATTTAAATAAAATTTTAGAGCAAATTTTGAGAAAAACAAACTTTTCAAGCATTTTTCATGTAAAGGGTAGTTCGTGGTGGAGGGACTTGCTTAAAAAGCTTCATATCGCATCCTTGGTACATATTAAACATATGTACAAGTTTAGCATTCAACAGTCTTTTCGGTTTTAGCTATACTGCAGACAGATACACACACGGACCTTTTTAAAAAAATGCTCAGGACCTCAAAACATACATTTCCGGTGAAATCTCGATATCGAATTTGTGGGTGGAATATAATATCTTCTCTAGCTACTATGTACACTATATATACATATGTGCCAGAGAAAGTAATTGCTAAAATTTAAAAAGGATTTACAAAGCTCCAGTACATGCACATAAACATATTGGAATTATAAACAAAATGGAAAATCTTTATTTCCAGTTAAAGAGTAGGTATCATGGAGTAGAAATGATAGTTGTTACTCCCGAATTGCGGCCGCCGTTCACTTCGCAAACGAGCATGCCGCGCCGGTGATAGGATATACGAAGTATATTGTTTTTTTGTTTGTTTTTTTTTGGTAGTGCTTTTCGCCCGCTTTTACTACTTGTGGCATCGCAGGCGATGACACTGATGAATTGTGGAATGAATATGGAGCACCAGTGGAATGCGATGGCAGCGGAAACCGGAGAACCCGAAGAAAACCCGCCCTTGCGCCACTTTGTCCACCTCAAATCTCACAAGCGGTGCTTGGGATCGAATTCGGGCCGACTAGGTGAAAGGCGAGTGGTCTAACCATGCGGCCACGGCGCGGCCCGTATAATGTTCTGAATTAGGAGTTGTGTAGTGGTGTGTGTGTGTGTTCGTCAAAAGTTGTGATGATTCGTCAAAGGACCAATGAAAATACTTTCATCGAATTCAATGTAGTGCTAATGTAGACAGTACAAGTTTTTTGTTATGGAATAAATTTAAGGCAGTTTTTACAGCAAACTGAAATATCATGACTGTATTAAAAAAAACTTATGTGTTCCGTTCACATGAATTTCTCTACCGGTTCTGCAAACTATACTTACAACAGATCATTTTATATCATGATAATCGAGATAAACATTAACAGAAATAATTTTATTACTTGCTCCCTTGTAAGTAGATGGGAAATACGGAGATACACTATAGTCAAATCTTTTAAAAGTTGGTCGCCTATGTGAACAATTGAAGTTTAGTTCGCTTTACATTGACAGCAGACAACAAAAGAGAGAGAAAACGAAAGGTGACCCCGTTTGAGAAAAGTTCGTAGTTTAAAGCTAAAACCAATAACAAGGAATATCGGACTACAATACAAAAAAATGAATATGGCATGTGCTGTGTGTTTTAATGAGCTCCGAATTTTGTGCAGTATTCTTTTTCTCCATTTCTTACGATTTTCAGTTATTTAAAATTCAGCAAAAGTCATCCAGAATGAAAGATCTTCAGAAGCTATTCCCAGAAAATTCAATATATACATTTTATTTGTGATGCAAATAGCTTTGACATACGCTATTTTATTAAAATCGATAGTCATTTTTGAGAAAAATAAAATTTAAAAAAAAATGTCCATGTAAAAAGTGGTTAGGGGTGGAGAAATTTTCTTGAAAATCTTTGTATCACATCCTTGGAAGATACATTTAAATACCAAGTTTGGTATTCAACGTCTTTTAATTTTTGAACTATTGGTAATGTCCACAGAACACAATGACACTCATAGACCTTTTTCTAAAAATATGTGTTCCATTCACATGAATTTCTCTACATCTCTACAACAAATTATTGTTTAAAAGCTTATTTTTCTATTTACTTCATACTTATCGAAAAAAAATAGCAGAAGTGGTTTTATTACTCTCTTCCTTATAAGTAGAAAGGAAATAAGGGAACATACTAGGTTAAAGTGGTAGTCAAATCTTCTAAAAGCTGGTTGCTATGTGATTGAAGTTCCTTTGTGGTATGGCCAGAAGCTGACAAATCCCCATATGATAAAAATATAAGTATTTTAAAACTGAAACCAATAACTAGAAATACCTCAAAACGGTCAACTCCACGACAAAAATGTATAACATAAATTGTGTGTTTTAACGAGCTCTACATTTTTTGTTAGTAAGTGTATGTCTATCCCTTATGGTGGCCGCGCCGTGTGGTCGAGTGGTCAGACCATTCGCCCCTCACCTAGATGGCCCGGGTTCGATCCCAAGTGACCGCTGAGATTAGTGGTGGACAAAGCGCCGCGCATGGGCGGGTTTTCTCCGGGTTCTCCGGTTTCCCACACCATCGCATTCCACCAGTGTTTCATCTTCATTACATGTTTCACCAGTGCCACAATTAATAAAAGCGGGCGTTAAACACTACCAAAGAAATCTCTTATGGTTTACCAGTTAAGCAAAATTCCACAAAATTCATCCAGAATAAATATGTCTTCAGAGGCCGTTCCAAAAAAATTTAGGATATATATTTTATTTGTCATGCAAACAACTTTAATGTACGATAATGGCTCTAACGTTTTAAATAAAATTTTGGAAAAATTTTCCATGTAAAGGGTAGTTGGAGATGGGGCGATTTTGTTGAAAATCTTTGTGTCGTTCCTTGTAAGATGCTTAAATACCAATTTTGGCAATTAATGGACTTTGCGTTTTGGAGTTATGCTGCACACACACACACACACACACACACACACACACTGACAGATAGACAGACACACAAGGACATTTTTGTAAAAATGGAGGTCTCAAAACATATATTTCCGGTGAGTCTGGTAGTCAATTTTTGGGTGTGGTACAATACCTTCTCTGTACACTATGTATGTACGTAGTACATGTAGAGAAAGTAAAAATGCTTTTTCTTTGGACTTACAGGACCTCAAAAGATATATTCCCGGTAAAATTTCGACATCGAATTTTTGGATGGAATACACTATCTTATGTATACAGCATGTACAGTCATGGAAAAAATGATTAAGCGCACTCTGAGAGCAGAATATTTTAAAGTGCCACTTGGTATCGCAGCGAGGTTTACACTGGTCGCTATTTCCAATATGCAGCTGGACTTACCTAACAGTATCTGCGACATACGTTATCGCCTATCGAACACATTAACAGGCTGTGTCTTGCAGCGTGTCTCGCATTTGTATTCGTTGCTGACAAAGAATTCGGCAACAAGCGCCATGCTACCCATTCTTCGTTAGCCAATTAGTAAACAAACCCAAAAGTATTTCTAGCTGATGTTATGCTCACTGGTAGTTATACATATAGGTGGAGCAATCAATTCCCAATCAATTGAACCAACCAATGAGCTGGTTCAGAAGCTATGAAGTACCCTGAATACGATAAATGAATCACGTTATCATAAGCATTATGAATGTGTCAGTAGCCACCTTTATGCCCACACAAGTATAGTTCAGAGGTAACACATGTGCTTTGAAAATTACCGAACCTATGTTCAAACCTCTGCAACAGCATAAATTTCTTCTTCCCCATTTATGTTGTTTCTTTTATCATATTTTCTATTTCACATTCTTAATTTATACTAATACAGAGTTTCCGCTATATTAGTTATAATTTGAGTATTAGATGATACGCAGATATATTATATATAATAGCCTAAGTTTACAACTACTGGTATTAAGCTTGATTCCTTTGTCGTTATTGTGTTTCTTTCTGTGTTAACTGAAGCCCGCAAAGTTGACAGGTTGGCATTTACTGTACGAGAACTTCCTTTGGTGTGAAGTAGTTTTCTCCAACGAAGCTACGTTCTACTGCAGATGTCAATTCGACTGAGTTGGTTTACAGGCCTAGTGGTACTCAATATGATATGCATTATTTGGTCACTCGTGCAAGGAGTGTTTTTTTTATAGTAGGGCATTATTACAGACGTAAAACATGTGAAATTTGAACTTCTCTTTGTCAGAAAACCGTCGCCCTAACCACTCGCACGTAATTATGAGGCACATCTGTGGATATACAAGTTAAAGCACCTACCTAAACCACTATATAGAATGAGGCGCTGAGAACCATAGTACTTAAAGGGCGTCTATTATTAACACTCAATTATTTGGTCATATGGTCGTGAAACTGTAGGTTCAGAACTTTTAGGTTAATAACTTTATATTACTAAACACACATTTACTCTCACATTCATACTTCTGGTTAAAGAAAAATTCCCCGCCCCAGCCGGGAATCGAACCCGGGACCTCCTGGTGAGAAGTCAGCTCGCTGACCACTGACTGACTCGACCACGGAGGCAGTTAACACTCAAGTTAATTTAATTTGTTACACCAAATACACTTGCCTTGTTCAAGGAGACAGTATTAATTACGCGAGAAAGCTTGCAAATAACAGAACTGAAACGGAGGCAAAAGTCTTACCTAGTATAATGGTACTACATTTATAGAGGTATTTAAGCATTCTTTATTTTATCCTGTGGGTTGCCGGCGAATGGACGGCGATTGGTGAACGCCCTGTATATAGCTTTTCTCGATGATGGCAAATTATGCGTATTTTCTAAAGCGGTTAGCTTGGTGGCTTGGCAGTGGGAATTTTCATATTCACAATTGATCGTTTATCCCTATAACATTTAATCTTAGGTTGCACTTGCCCAAAAGCCTTGCTTTGCTTTAGAGGAATTTAAAAAGCATATTACCACTCCACAAACGTTGTATCTGTAAAGCTATTGATTTATTATTTCTAGACTGGTACTACAAAGCTTTAGGAATTCTTAGGAATATTTTTAGTCATTAAGGTTCAATAAAACACGCGGTTCATACTCAAATAACACAAAAAGTACTTTGCTTTCTTTGTCAGCTTTGATGTGCTATGCGAAGTACAACTGCAGAGCTGTCAACATTTTCACCAAAGCGATGTTTTAGGAATACGTTAGTGTGTGTGATTTTCGTGCAATCTAGGTGTCAATTTAGGGAGTTTCGCTCCTTGTATTATATTCGCAATTGCACAATAGCGGAAAAATGGTGTGCTAGTTTCAGTGATTTTATGTTACAAAATCACGCGACCATGTCATAGCAACCACATATATGAACTATTGTTTTTGTAGTACTGATAGTTTTGAACTAAACTAATATAGATACATAATGCATCTAATGCTCGTTAACCTACTGCAGTGCAAAATTTACAAACACATCACAGCTATCAACAATCAACATTTTTTGTGTTTTTTGTGTGGTAAGTTTTTGTCCATCTCTTACGGTTGAGCAATTATGCAAAATTCCGTAAAATGCATCCAGAATAAAGTAGTCTTCAGAGGCTATTCCCAGAAAATTCAAGATACATATTTTATTTGGCAGGTAAATATCTTTAATATATAGTATTTTAATCAAATCCTTAGAGCCATTTTTGAGAAAATCAAAATTTTCGAAACTTTTTCCATGTAAAGGGGAGTTTGGGGTGGAGTGATATTTTTTAATTTTTTTAATTTGTTTATGATTTTAGTGGTGGAATGAAAAAAACCTGGATTATTGCGAAGATTTGAACAGCGGTACCTAGATTTTATCTATACGTAGGTATTATGCAGTTTTAACCACTTAAGCTACTGTGGTCTGCGAGACTGTGCTTCTAAAAATGTTGTGTAATGTCCTCAAGTGACTACTGAGAATCGTGAATTGCTAAACATTGTATTCATATTAAAAACGTATACACAATATGTGCAAGGATGTAAATTGTTTTAACGAGGTGCGAAATGGAGTTGACACAGACTAATACCCCAAGATAATCTAAACTGCGAACTTCTGAATTCATGTGCGTTTTTGGTGCCACGTGGTATATTGCTTATGCTGAAGAACCTGGTTTATCAGGTGTCCGTTGAACCAGATGAAAGTTTAGCTTTTTGAGGTTCACAACACTCCTGGAATTGTTGTCAGGGTGGGAGGCTCATTTATTCGTAGGTGCAGTATCTGCAGGGATGTTCCAGATCGTCAAATCGACCGTTCCTCTGTATTTTTTGCTTCAGATATTGTAATATTTCTCGAAGTCTCTTTCTATTTGCCTTTCATGCAGAACAAGTACAGTCAAAAGTAGAATGCATTTTCCTAACAAGTACATAATTCTTAATTATTTTATGTAAGCACTTGTTCTACTACAGAGATAGTTGTTCATTTTATCTTATTTTAAGTTCATTCGTTACAATAATAATGTTGTTTTGTAGATTGTGAACCGTATCTAAAATTGTAATGTTTACGTACATAACAATCAATGTATACACTGTACATTAAAAACTCCTTCAGGGGGTTCGGAGAAATGGAGCCGTTGTTAATGAAACGTTCTCTGTTGCAGTTATCCGCTAATCGTTTATTATATTTATGTTATTTGGTGCGACTTTCATCCTCCTTGTTAACTCGTATAGCGTATCTACTCCTACATTGAATTTTGTTGCTGAATATATTGTGATGTGAATAGAAGTGGAACAGCTTTCAGTGATGTAATGTGCTTCTAGCTTTATTTTATTCTGAAACCTGTGAAATGAATTGCTCCGAATCATGGCGGGAATTAGAACAAAGTGTTTTTTTCTTAATGACGCTGTCAATTGAGGTACATATCAGCGCAGGGGTTATTTCACATAACTACCCCATGGGGCTGACCCTTTTCAGCACACTTAAAAACCATTGGTTTGGACCGTGTTTGAACCCACGGGCTTGGGATTGGAATGTCCGCATCTAACCAACGGAGTCACCCATACTGACATCATGGCGGGGCTCCGCCTTTATAACGGAGTATTTTTCTTGCCGCCTTATGCAAGGGTGCTGAAGATGTGCGCTAGTTTGCCTTATCTCTGCTTATCTCTTTCCTACCTTCTCTTTGCTCTCTCTCTCTCTCTCTCTCTCTCTCCCTTTCTTTCCGTTTTTCAGAGTGGTTGCCAAATGAGAGAAAACGACTACTGCACTCTTTGTCAGCGATTGCAACCACTGATTTTTGTCTCCTTGTCTGCGGGACGGTGCCTCTCACAGCTTAGCTTTATCCTAGTACATGCAGCTGTGAGTGTATTCGTCCAAGGTGTTGTACCCTCGCTTCCATTAAATGCCGTCACCGCAGCTTTGGGAGGAATTCTACCAGCCTTCACAGTGTCTGTATGGCAAGGATCTGATTACGTTTTTGCGAATGCAGTGGTGTGCTGTTTTACGTACACAGTTCTAATTATACACCTATGCATACACGAGATACGTCCAGAAAGTAAGTTCCGTTTCAATTTATCTCCGCTGCAGCGCTGCGATCTCTGTGCTTGTTTACAATGTCGGTGTTGATTGAAAATCCTGCCGCTTGTGAAATCAGATCTGTGATTCGTTTTCTGAATGCTATGAAAGTGAAACCAATTGAAATTTATCGGCAAATTTGCGAAGTTTACGAACAAAATGTGATGAGTGATTCAATGGCGAGAAGATGGGTCCGACACTTCAATGAAGGACGTAGTGAAGTGCACGATGAAGAGCGAAGTGGGACAGGGATTTGGCTGGGACGTGTTTGACCATCCTCCGTACAGCCCTGACCTCACTCCTAGCGACTTTCATCTGTTCTTACATCTCAAGTCTTTCCTTGGCGGTCGACACTTCAACAATGACGAAGAGCTGAAAGAAAATGTTTCCAACTTTTTGAAGACACAGGCGGCAAACTTCTATGAAGAAGGTATACAAAAACTTGTGCCACGCTATGACAAATGCCTGCAAAATTTCGGCAGTTATGTGGAAAAGTAATTTAAGAGTTGTAGTTGTAATTATTCTGTATCTGTATACAATTTAATTTTATTTCCAAACCAAACTTACTTTCTGGACGTACCTCGTATATATATATATATATATATATATATATATATATATATATATAACGGAGCAATACCTTTATTCGCTAATGCTTGTAATAACCACGTTTAAATATATAACTAAAACACTGTTTTGCAGAATTTATCTATGAACGAATGCCTAAAAATGTAAAACTAAAGTAAATTATACCTTTTACTCTCAAATAGGACACATTTACTCAACATTATTTTAATAATCTGCAAATTTTCCATTTCTGTCCAGTACATGATTTAGCCGCCTTGGCACAGAATCACTTAAGAGCGAATGCTGCATGGAATTGCCCTAGGCTTCCCACATACTCATAATTCTCTCCCATGTGCCTTTGAAATATTTACACTCATCGTATTAGTGAACTATCGTTAACACACCACTGCTTGATCGAACAACAGCGGCAGAACTCTACCCACACACACCCCTCCATACTATGTACGCGCCGGCCGAGAAGGTTGGTAAAATGACCCTAAAGCAGCAGGGGCAGCATGATATGGAATCAAGGGTAGATTAGATTAAATACTATTGGCATATACATGTTTACGTAAAAATAATGTATAAAGCTTAGTGCTAAAAGCACGGGTTACAAAAACAGCAGAATAAACATATACTCACATAATTTACCATTTGAAGACTGTACGTCGCTGCAATATACCTAATGTGCTCCATAGACTGGAGAGAAGAGGTCATTTTCACCTTAGCTTCGGCTCGGTCCAAATGTCTGTGGTTTTATCTGATTGTAACTTCTTCTTAGAGCTTTAATTTATTTGAACTAGACGCTTTTCTGAGTGCTACTTTGCTCTCCTTCCTTTACATATATATCAGTTACATTTCATTTGAAAAGTATGTACTTTGTATGCGTTCAAAAGTATGTGTTCCATTTATATGACTTTCTCTACATCTCTGTAACAAATTATTGTTAAAAAGCGTATTATTCTATCTACGCCATGCTAATCGAGAGCTGTTAAAACCATTAGCAGAAACATTCTTATTACTTGCTTTCTTGTAAATAGAGGCGAAATGAGGAAGTATCATAGGCTAAAGCGACAGTCAAAAATTTTAAAATCTTACGATGTGATTGAAATTTCTTTGTTTGTGTATCACAGGAGTTGATAAATTCCCATATGAGAAAAGTTGTTTTAAAGCTGAAACCAGTAACAAGGAATATCTCAGAAACGATCAGCTCTACAAAGAAAGAAAAAAAAAACACTGTATATCACAAATTATGTGTTTATGTACAAGTTTTATGTATCTCTTATGGTTTACCAGTTATGCGGAAGTCTTCAGAGGCTATTACAAGAAAATTCAATATATATTTTTTATTTTTTGTAAATATCTTTAATATACGATATTTCAGCAAAATTGTTACAGCCATGTTTGAGAAAATTAAAATTTTCGAAAATGTTTTCATGTAAAGGATAGTTTGGGGTATATATGAACTTTGGTATTTAACAGACTTGTTTTTGAGCTAAGCTGACCACAGATACACTAACCTTTTTCTACAAATGCTTATTATTTTGTTTTTTCAGAGGGTCTCAAAACATGTATTTCCGTGAAACATCGACATCGAATTTTGGATGGAATACAATACCTTCTCTAAACATTATGTACATAGTACGTGTACAGAAAGTAATAAATAAAGCTAATGGTGCGAAGTACAGAAGTTCTCTGAAGTCTCCATTCGGTTTAACAAACAAGGCATTTGTTATACAAACAAAATCTAAGGCATGGGTAAATATAGTATTGCAATATAACGTATAATATTATGAGAACTGTCGGCACGACAAAAGTCATCAAGTACAATTTAAGCTGAGGGAAGTGGGCTTAGTATGAAGAATTTATCTGGTATGATAATAAAGCAAATGTTATTAAGAACAATATTTCAGGAACCATAGATGAATTGTTTTAAATTATTCTTAAACATCAACCACATTGTTTAAAGAAATAATGGCAGAAGAATTTCAGATTGTTTATAAATATTTATAAATATGCAGCAATACAGACACAGGCAACGCATTCAATATTTCTCAGTTCTTTACTATGACATTTCATACCAGATACCATCATGGGTCAAGAAACGTACGACTGTGTAGCTTGCATTTGATACAAATCTTATATGAATACATGAACCCTCGGATTCTCCTTTCTGGTATTCTCTTTGTTGAAAAGTGGCTGGCCAATTAACTTATGAGCTCATTTACGCCTCAGAAATTCATTAGGTTCTTCTTGCTGCAAACATTGAATTGTAACCACAAAGAGTAAACAAAATAATCAAAATCAGAGGAGGAATAAAACATATTTCAGCTGGGGATCAAGAAAAAGTTTCCATAAGTCAAAGTTATAACCACTTTTGATTGACTGTTGCTTGTTTACATCATACCTGTATCTGCTGAGAAGAGAAAAAAATCGGATGCATTCCATTCACATGACTTTCTCTGCGACTCTGTAACAAATTACTGTTAAAATGCTTATTCTTCTATCTACTTGATGCTAATCGAGAAAGACTTTAGCAAAATTGGTCGTACTACTGCTTTCTTTTAAATAAAAGGAAAATATAGTCACAAACTAGTCATCCTCCGTGGTCTAAGAGTAACATACTAGTCACTAGTTCCCAGAGTCACAGGTTCAATCCGCCAGAAGGCAATGGATTTTATCGGCTATAAAGATTATTATCATAGCTTCCTTCGGAAGGAAGTTAAAGCCGTTGGTCCCGTGTCGCAGATTTATGACACGAAAAAGAACCTCAAGCCTGATAAAGAGACCTTTGAGCAAAATTAAGCGGTCTTTCACGCCCAATATAGAATGTGACGCTGAGAACCACTGTAGTTAAAGAGCGTCCATTAATAACACGCCATTTACATTTACATTTTTTTCTCTACATCTCTGCAACAAATTATTATTAGAAAGCTTATACTTCTGTTTACTTCATGCTAAACGAGAAAAACTTAGCAGAAATAGTCTTATTACTTGCTTCCTTGTAAGCAGAAGCGAAATAAGGGACTACCATAAGTTAAAGTGATAGTCAAAAGCTGGTAGCTATGTGACTGAAGTTTCTTTGTTTGTATGGACAGGAGCTGACAAATTCCTGTATACGTTTTTCAAAGTTGAAACTAAAAACAAGGAATATCTCTAAAACGATCCACTCCACGAAAAAAAAAAAAATTTATAAAATAAATTGTGCGTTTTAACGTGCTCTACATTTTTTGTGTGATAAGTATTTGTCCGTCTCTTACGGTTTAGCAGATATGCAAAATTCCGTAAAATTCATCTAGAATAAAGTAGTCTTCAGAGGCTATTCGCAGAAAAAATGCAATATATACATTTTATAGACACTTTTTCATTAACTATTTAGGTGCAAATGTGTGGTAAAAATTTAGCCCTTAGTGTCAATTAGTTTCTTAGATAATGGGGCATTTGTATAGACAATTTTACTTCGTCAGAAATTGCTTTTGAACATCCAATTTAAAAAAAAAATGTAACCTAACTTTCCAAACACAGCTTCGCAGTATTTCGAAACTCGCACATGAAGGAAATATGAAGGGGATGTCAGTACTGCGAATAGATAAAGTAAAACTTACCGATCAAAATAAAAAAGATCTTTCTAACCAAGCGATTCTGCCAGAATGTTTTAAAAACTACTGCACAGGATTATTTTCAACAATATATTCAAACTAATTACAATTGGCGTACCTCTATGAAAGTTATGCCTAAATGAGTGGGAGATTCAAACTTTTCATATGCAAGTAAAACGTGAAAATAGGAAAAAATTATGAAATCCCATTTCTACTCCCCTTAAGTTTTAAAATATTATGAATAGAATGACCTTGCCAACTTGCTCAAAAAACAATGTAGAACAATTCTCCAAAATATCTAGTAGTGGAGGGTAGTAAACTTGGAATGCATACTTGATGGCACACCTTCTTTGGAACATTATGCGAGATATTCCTTGCATAAAGCATTCTCAGGTGTCATACAAAATAGTTTCTTCTTGAATATTTTCATGTTTCTGCTTCTGTTTCAAGAAGTATGCACACCGTCGCATACAATATTCTGAAAAAAATCTGATTGTTCCATTCACATGACTTTCTCTAGCTGCTCTACAATTCTTTTTACAAAAGATTATTCTTTCTACACAATGTGAGATAAACATTAGCAGAATGTTCTTATTACTTAGTTCCTTATAAGTAGAAGGGAACTATAAGAATGCATTAGGCTAAAGTGATAGTCAAATGTTTTTAATGCTATCTTAATGCGATTGTCATTGCAAATCACTTCTTTGCTTGGCCAGGAGTAGAACAAAATAAAAACGGTCGCTTTATGTCTGAGAAAAGTATAAGTACTTCACAATTGAAACCAATGAAAAGGAATATTTTGGAAACGGTTACTTCCATAACAAAAACGTAAAGGACATAAATTATAATTTTGACGGGAGGTACATTTTTTTTGTGTAGTAAGTTTTTGTCTATCTCTTATGGTTTAGCAGTTAAGCAACATTCGGCAAAGTTCATCCAGAATAAAGAGGTCTTCAGAGGCTATTCCCAGAAAATGCAAGACATACATTTTATTTCGGATGTAAATAACTTTAATATACGGGTTTTTAATCAAAATTGTTAGAGCCATTTTTAAGAAAATCAAAATTTTCGAAAATTTGTCCATGTTAAGGGTAGTTTGCGGTGGGGGAACTTTCTTGAAAATCTTCGTGACGCATCCTTGGAAGATCCTAAAAAGATACTAAACCTAAGTATTAAATTTGGTACTTAACGGTCATTTCGCTTTTGAGCTATGTTGTCCACACACATACGCACACGGACCTTTTTTCTAAAAATGTTTTTTTTTCGGACTCAGGGGACCCCAAAACATATATTTCCGGTGAAATCTCGACATCGAATTTTTGCGTGGAATACAATACTTGCCTCTCCCTATGTACATTGTACATAATTTAAAATGAAAACCAATAACAAGGAATATCTTGGAAACGGTCAACGATATAATAATTATATGACGAGATTTACATTTTTACTTTCTCTACGGGCACTTTGTATATAGTGTACAGAAAGGGTGTTGTACTGCACCCAAAAATTGGATACCAAGATTTTACCGAAATACATGTTTTGGGGATACTGAATATAAAACGCGGTTTTAGAAAAATGGCCGTGTGTGTGAGTGTGTTTCTGTGGGCAGCATAGCTCAAAAACGAAAAGTCCGTTACATTCCAAACTTGATATTAAAGTTCCATATCTTTTAAGGATGCGACACGAAGATCTTTAAGAAAATCCTCCCACCCCAACTACCGTTTACATGGAACTTTTATCAATTTTTTTTTTTCAAAAATGGCTCTAACGATTTTGATTAAAATCTCATGTTTAAGATATTTGCATGACAAATAAAATTATCTTTAATTTTTTGGGAATAATCTTCTGAATGTTGCATAAATGGTAAACCGCAAAAGAAAGAAAAAACTTAATACACAAAAAATGTAGGTCTTCTTACAGTTTACAATGTGTCATATACAGTTTTTTCGTGGATTTGACTGTTTTAGAGATATTGCTTGTTATAGGTTTTAGTTTTAAAATACTTAAAACTTGTCTCATTCGGGAACTTGTCGACTTCAGGGTACGCAAAGAAACGGATTTCTACCCCATAGCAAACCACATTTTAAAACATTTCACTTTCGGTTTAGCCTCGTGTATTCCTTTCTCTTCTAGTATAAGGAACTAAGTAATAAGACAGTTTCTACTAATGTGTTTCTCGATTGGCATGAAGTAGATAGAAGAATAAGCTTATTAACAATAATTTGTTACAGAGATGCAGAGAAAGACATGTGAATGGAACAAATCAGATTTTTTTATATACAGCTTTAGCGTTCTTTAACCTGGTTGGTCATATCGGACGACAAATTAAGTCGTGAAATAATGCTCAAATGATCTCGGAGCTTAAAATTACCGACATTCGTGTTTTCAGGATAAGGGCAACCCCATAAAAAACCTTATCCGTATAATTTCCCCAAAGCGAGATTCGAGCTCGCGACCTATTGAATGTGAGGTAGACACACTACCACCACACTATCCAGGCGGGCTAGATTTTTTTTTTTTTTTTGTGTAGTGAGTTCTTCTCTTTTTATTACAAATTACCGTTATGCAAGATTTAGCAAACTTTTTATCCAGAACGAAAGGTCTTATTCATGATATACATTTTATTTGCGATATAAGTAATTATAATGTGCGGTATTTTAATCAAAATCGTTAGAGCCATTTAGAAAAAAACAAAAATGTTTCACGTAAAGGGTAGGTACGGTGGGGGGGGATTTTATTCAAAATCTTTGTGTCGCATCTTTGGAAATTAATAAATTTAAATGCCAAGTTTGGTATTTAACGTTCCTTTAGTTTTTGAGCTATACTGTCTAAACACACAGTTACACATGCACAATTTTCTATACTTTTTCTTACTCAGGGGACCTCCAAGATTTCACCGGAAATACATGTTTTGGGTCCCCCTGACCAAAAAAAGTATTTTTGGAAAAAAGTGTCTGTGCGTCTGTATGTGTGTGTGTGTGAGTGTGTGTGTGTGTGTGTGTGTGTGGACAGCATAGCTCAAAAACGAAAAGACCGTTAAATACCAAACTTGGTATTTAAGTTTGTTATCTTCCAAGGATGCGACACGAAGATTTTCAAGAAAATCCCCACCCCAAACTACCCTTTACGTGGAAAAAAATCGAAAATTTTGATTTTCTCAAAAATGGCTCTAACGATTTTGATTAAAATATATTTAAGACATTTATATGCCTAAATAACTGTATATCTGGGATTTTCTGGAATAGCCTCAAGAGACCTCTTTATTCTGGATGATTTTTATTTAATTTTGCATAACTGGTAAACCGTAAGAGATAGACAAAAACATACTACTCAAAAATGTAGATCACTATAAAACACACAATTTATGTTATATACATTTTTTCGTGGAGGCGATTTTTTTTTAGATATTCCGTGTTATTGGTTTCAGCTTTAAAAAACTATACTTTTCTCATACATGAATTTGTCAATTCCTGTCCATACAAGCAAAGGAACTACAGTCACATAGCAACCAGCTTTTGACTATCACTTTAACCTATGTTACTCCCTTGTTTCGCTTCTACTTAAAATGAAGTAAAGTCTATTTCTGCTAATATACGTATTCTCTATTAGCATGAAGTAAATACAAGCATAAGCTTGCTAACAATAATTGCTGCAGAGATGTAGAGAAAGTCATGTGAATGGATGACATAAGATGTTTTTAATTTTTTTTTTTTTTTTTTTTTTGAGTTCAGGGGGTCTCAAAATATGTAGGTATTTCCGATGGAATCCCGGTATCGATTTTTTGGGTAGAATACAATGCCTTCTCTATCTAGTATATATATATATATATATATATATATATATATATATATATATATATATATATATATTGTACATACGTGTTAGAGAATACAAGTTTATATAGTCTAAAAGTTTAAGAAATGCCTCCCCTCTACACTCTGGGTATTTATAGTAAAAAAACTACAGCTTACATCGTGCAACTGCTTACATGCACCATTAAATAAATACGTGAAATACAAAATGCTGCACTGTATCTACAGAAAATGTGGGCGCTCTGCCCTCCCCCTGGCGAGCGCCCTTGCTCTAAAAATACTTCTGTCAGTGTACACAAGCAACTTACTCTTCAGATCTGGTAGAGACACTGTCCTTGTCCTTGTGGGCTTGCCCGGAAGAGCAGCTGCTGCCCATGTTGAGGAACGCTTTCGTTTGTTTTCCTGTTGTTCTGTACTGCTGCTGCTGTTACATCTTCATGCTGGAACACCTGTTCCTCACGAACAGTACATCAACATTGCTATACGCACCACTTAGTTTCTCTCCGTGATCAATAACAGTAGATGCTGCATCCCACTGTTGTAACCAACAAAACGTACTGTCAGCATATTCAATCACGTGTTCCAGGCGCGGAGGATTGGTCACAATTACTCATTTAGCGATTAATTTCCCTGAACAGTGTGCAGTCCCTCTGATTTTGCTATAACAATAATTATTCCGGTATACATAGAAACGAAACAAACAAAAACATAATTTTAACGAATGACATAGTGTTAAAAGCAGAGATGGAAGGCATGGCTAAACGTAGATTGTCAATTTTTTTCTGAAAAATTATGCATGGAGTTTAGAGTGACTGAATTACCGAATAAATAAACCGAAATTACTTCGAATTATGAATAACCATCCTTATAATACTAGTGCGGAGAGCAAGCAAGAGTAGTTTTACTAATTTATACTCCGTTTTCAGACTCAATTCTCAGAAATCTACCTCACAAATTACAAGAGCACGTTTCAATACTTTTATCATGAGCGTTATCCAAAATCAAGCCTGTACATGGCTTGGTTCTTTCACATGTTAACTTTTGGGGTGCCAGAATTCTTCTTATGAAAGTAAGCTGAATCTAAGCATGCGAAGAAGAGATTAATTTGAACATACTGTATCGTATTAAACTAGAACCAAAGTTTTTGTTAATTTTTAGTAACAAAATAATATTATTAGAACTTCCAAAACAATTTTATTCATCAACGAAAGGTCTAATATGGAATGTGTTACGGTGAAGTTCTTTAGGAGCTGATTAAAAACTCAAATATTACGCCACTTATTTTAAAAACTAACTAAAGATATTAGCGAATATATTATTTTCCTGGCTTAGTACAATTGCAAATGTTAATTATCCAAAACAGATTGAACGAGTACCTGAATGACTAAAAAAGTAAGGCATGAGTTAATGATTTTAAAATACAAATTAAATCTATGTTAATTATCCAAAACAGATTGAACGAGTACCTGAATGACTAAAAAAGTAAGGCATGAGTTAATGATTTTAAAATACAAATTAAATCTATTCAGTCCATCAATTCTCAAAGTTTCAAATATCGGCGAATGAAAACAACATTCTAATAGGAATCAAATTCGTTAAATTGATTTACTCTATTAAACGCAATCGCGAATATCAAAACTGTGTAATGCTTTATTTCATTATTATTTATTTTAGTCCCTTTGCCTACCGAGATATAAATTTAGAAATGCAATTTAAATCGGTGTTTATGTTAGAAATAGAGGAACTTTCTGAGTGAAAATATTATTATTTCCTAGTGATATCTAAGAATGAAATCCAAGACTTCGGGAAAAAACTTTCAGCTTTCCACGTAATGTAATTTTGACTCTGCTTGATAAGTGAATGCAGCGAAGCACTGAATCACAAATTAAATTAAGATGTTAGAGAACCGTTGACACACAAAAAAACTTACTTATGAAACGATTTATTTTGGAATTGCATTAAATCCACACACGCTTGCACTTTGACAGCCATGTTGAAAACTCGCCGGTTCGTTCCTGAACATTTTTCGTGAGACTATTGTAACATCGCTACATTCCTTGCCATTGCCAGTATTTATATTGTCGTATACACGTTAACTAATGCAAAACGCTGCGCTACTAGCAATAAAAACTCACAACACTTGTAGCTTTTCTCTCGTTCTCTGCTTTTCAGTATAGAGTTGGACAAGCTCTCGATTCGGGACTGCTAACTTGTGAGCTATAAAAAGCAGACGACGCTAAATTTTGGAACCGGAAGAAAAATGACTGCTGCATTTTCTCAGCTGTTGTTGACGATGCAGGAAACTGAAAGCGTGCGAGGGATGTCACGCTCAGCGCTCGTACACAGTCGCTCCCTCTCACTTCTCTTGTTTTAACAGCTCAAATTAAGTGTTTCGGTCCAGATCCATGCTAGGGCTTTTCGCTCGAAGCGGTTGGATACGTATCCCATCCCGGACAGTAAAATAATCGATGCCCTTTCGCACAGCAATGTGCGCAAGCGTTTTGTATTCCCATTTCAAACTCGCTACAGCTAGTCCAGATGTTGGTGTAAACGGTGTAGAAACTGCTTTTATTTTTCTTGCAGATCAGAATGCCATTTTTATGAATGAAGCTGACAGTTATTTTTCTCATTAATGCAGTATTATTTACTAAACTCTTATAAAGAGAGTTCGGACGCTCAGTTCTTAGTTCAGGTTTTTCTGTGCATATGTATGCATGTGTGTGTATGTGTTTGTGTATATGGGTGTGTGAATGTGTGCGCGCGTGTTGTAGGAATTTTGCGCAATGTATAAAGTAATGCTGTTCTGCAGTAATACACGTTATTATTTGTATAACAGAATTTTTCAATAGCCTGATTTATAATGCAAGTTAATGTTAACAAAAGTTGGTTAGGAGCAAACCAAACTAAGAGAGGATAAAAATGTACTCAGGGGTGTCATACGTCATAGCACAAAATGCTGTCAGTAGTAGATACAAATAGGAACAATCCGACTAAGCATAGTTCCTCAAGCGGACCGTTTGCAAGATAACTGGAAATAAACAAATGTCGTGTTATTTATGGACGCTCTTTAACTACTGTGGTTCTCAGCGTCCCATTCTATATTTGGCGTGAAAGACCGCTTAATTTTGCTCAGAGGCCTCTCTATCAGGCTTGAGGTTCTTTTACGTGCCGTAAATCTACGACACGGGACCAACAGCTTTACCTCCCTTCCGAAGGAAGCCATGCTAAGGATTTTTACACCCGAACCGGGTTTGAACCCGCGACCTTGGGTATATGAAGTTAGCATGATAACCATTACACCACGTAGGGCGACGCAAGATAACTGGAAATTCGTATTTACTAGTCCCGCTGACTTCGTTTGAAACATCCTAGTGGCTAAAGCATTTATTTAAAACGTATATGTTTTGTTTAATTTACCCAAATAAGGAACTCACTCTATACTTTATGTTACATTTCACAATTAATGTACACTTTTACCCATTAAAGGAAGTTTTTAAAGTGTCATACTTGCATCTGGAAGCAAGTTTTGGCTGTGAGTTTTGACTTTTTTTTTTTTTTTCACATTCCATATAATTTCAAAATGTTTATATGCATGCACCGTTCTCCAATCACGTTAACGGAAACACTGTACTGTACTTTTGAAATGACCCCCGACATAAAAATCTACAGGATTGAGATCAGATATTTTGCAGGCCAAGGCTCAGGTCCGCCTAGACTTGTCTATCTTCTGATAGTTCGAGATCGTCTTACACTAGCAAGAAAATGTGCCGGAACTCTAGTAGCATAAGCTAAATCGATAGTCAAATCTTTTAAAAGCTGGTTGCTATGTGATTGAAATACCTTTGTCAAGAGTTGACAAATTCCCGTATGAGAAAAGTGTGAGTATTTTAAAGCTGAAACTAATAACAAGGAATATCTAAAACGTTCAACTCCATGAAAAAACGTATGTAACATAAACTGTGTGTTTTAACGAGCTCTACATTTTTAGTGTGGTAAGTTTTTTTCTATCTCTTTCGGTTTACTAGTTGTGCAAAATTCCGCAAAATTCATCCAAAATAAATGTCTTCAGAGGCTATTCCCAGGAAATTAAAGATATACATTTTATTTGTAAATATTGTAAATATAAGATATTTTAATCAAAATCGTTAGAGCCATTTTTGAGAAAATCAAAATTTTCGAATTTGTTTTCATGTAAACAGTGGTTGGAGGTGGGTTTTTTTCTTGAAAATTTTCGTGTCACATCCTAGGAAGATATCAAACTTAAATACCAAGTTTGGTATTTAACAGTATTTTCATTTTTGAGCTATGCTGCCCCCACACACACACACACATTTTTCTAAAAATTGTTTTTTTGATTCAGGGCGTCTCAAAACATGTTATTTCTGGTGAAATCTCGATATCAAATTTTGAGGTGCATTACAATACCTTCTCTATACACCATGCAGAGAAAATAAAAATACCATCATAAATAGGAACGTCGCTTCGTCTGAAAACAAAATGCCACTTAGAAAACGAGGGATGACAACCCTCTATTGTTGTATTAACCTACAAAGGCCACTCTAGGGTCAAAGTCCTGATCACTGAGGCCTTGAACTCGTTGAAGGTGGTGAGGCTACAGTGAACACACTACTTTGTCTTAGTACAGGCATTTCTTCTCGTCGAAGTTCCTAGAAGTTATATTCCTTCCAACACTGTATTCTCAACCCCAGGCGTTCTAGTCACCCTCCGTGGTGAAATGTTTACCATGCTAACCATATACCCGGCGGAGGACGATGGATTTTTCAGGCGTAAAATTCTTAGCATGACTTTCTTCGGAAGGGAAGTAAAGTCGTTGGTCCCGTATCGTATACAGCACGTAAAAGAACCTCAAGCCTGATAGAGAGGCCTCTGAGCAAAATTAAGCGGTCTTTCACGCCCAGTATACAATAGGATGTTGAGAACCACAGCAGTTAAAGAGCGTCCATAAATAAAACGCCATTTCATTTCAACCTCAGGTGTAATGCGTAGGGCCTACCTGCTCCCGAAACATGTGCGAAATTGCCCTTTCTGTGAGGCACTGATGAACACATGATCGATGTGCCTTCGATTCTTAGTACAAGCGCGCAGCAAATACAAGTCTTCGTTGCTGTAAGGTGATATTTTGACAATAGCACAACTGACACTCCTCAGACAGGTGGTGTGAGTGCTACCATTTGGAATTGTGTATTGACATCCATTTTGTATATTCTGTGGTGAGAGTAGACGCCGCGTCACAACAATACTCAGTTTTGAAAACAAAAGACACTTTTCAGCCCGCGTGACAAGGAATAAAATATAGGATATTTTAAAAAACAATGCAGTCAGTGACTGTTATGGCTCTAAAATTTCCTTTTCTTTGTTTCATCGGGCGAAAGAAAAACGAATAACGACTTCCCATTTGAGAATAGTATAATGTTTTAAATTTAAAAACAATGGCAAGACATCTCAGAAATGGTTAACTCAACAAAAAAGAAATGATTCCGATGCGTTGCATGCTTTTATCTATTCTGCAACAAATTATTCTTATAAAAGCTTCTTTTTCTACCTACGCTACATACCTATACCGATATAAACATTTGCAGATATGATTTACTTGTAGAAGGAGGGAATGAAGGAATACACTGGACTAAAACGACAGTCAAATTTTTCACAAATTGGTCTCTATGTCATGAATTAACATTCCGTTCTCTTTGTTTCATCAGGAGAAGTAAAAAGCTAATGTGTTACATTCACATGACTTTTTCTATCTGCTCTAAAGACAAAGTATTCTTAAAAAATATTATTTTTTTATCTAATTGAGATAAGCATTACCAAAAGTGGTGTTATTACTTGCTTCCTAGGACATTTGGGAAATAAAGAAATACAATTGGGCTGAAGCAACAGTCAAATATTTTTAAAAATCTCACTATGAATTGACATTGAAATTCTGTTCTCTTCCCATGGCCAGGAATAAAATTAAGAGAGATATGAAACCGACGAGGACTTCCGTTTAAGAAATGTTTTCAGTATTTTAAAATAGAAACCAATAATATGGAATATATCTGTAATAGTTAGCTCTACAAACAAAACGGTGTGTTTTAATGAGATGTACATTTTTGTGTATACGCTTTTGTCTATATCTTACGGTTTACCACTTACGCAAAAGTGATTCAGAATGAAAAGGTTTTCAGAAGCTATTCCACAAAATTTAAGATGTACATTTTATTTGTCATGTAATATGATACTTTAATAACATTTTTGAAACATTTTCCATGCAAAGTGGGGGGGGGTTCCTGAAAAGTTTCGTGTCGCATCCTTGGAAGATGTTGAACTTAAATATAAGTTTGATGTTTTTTGTTCTTTCTTAAAATACAGCTCCGGAGTCTGGTCGGGATATACCCTACTTTTATTTACCTAATTTTTGTTTTCTTTGTTTGCTGCATATGATTACTGAATTGCTATTTCCTTCTATTACACATACATACACAAACATTTAACACCCATGCCCAATTGGTCGAATGAGTGGCGGGGAAACCGATCCACCTTCGTCCACCACGAATCCCACATGCGGGCGTTTGGGCCGCCTAGATGGGAGGCGAGCGGTCTAACCACTCAACCACGGCGCCACCGATATTTAACCGACTTTTCGTTTTTGAGTTATTGTGTTCACAGACACACACACACACACACACACGTTTTTTTTTTTTCTAAATTTGTTTTATGCTGTAACCTTTAAACGTGTATTTCCAGTGAAATGTCGTTATCAAAATTGTAGTTGGAATGCAATACCTTCTCTAGCTGTGTATCATGTAAAATGTTCAATATAAAGGGTAGTTTGCGGTGGAAAGGGGGTTTCTGAAAAATTTCGTGTTACATTCTTGGAAAATGCTGAACTCAAGTTTGGCATTTAACCAACTTTCCTTTATGAACTGAGCTGTTCACAGACACACACAGAAGTGCGCCTGAACCTATTTCTATAATGTTTTATTCAGGGAACCTCAAAACATGCATTTCCGGTGAAATGTTGGTATCACATTTTGGATGGAATGCAATACCTTCTCTACCTATGTACATTTATGCACATGATAGAGAAAGTAAAAAGTATCTATAGCTACACCTTGCAAACTGTTCGTTTGTGGTTTCCATAGTACTGAAAAATTTTTACTTCTATTTGTATGTGCTTTAAGACCTGTCGGTTTACGATATCAATTGCTAGTTGTATTTGAATTAACTTATGGTATATTATAACTGTGAGAGCTCTTCATCTCAAGATAAGTGAGATTCGTATTCATACGTCCATTGATCATTACATCACCAGATAAACATCTTACACAGATGAGTTAGTCGGTCTGAGTAGCTCAGTTGGTTAGGTGCTGGCATTCTCAACTCAAGGTCGCGGGTTCAAATCCGGCCCAGACCGATGGCTTTTAAGTGTGCTTAAAAAAAAAAGTGCGGAAACTTGTAGAATTAGTTCCAGATGATCGTCATAACAGCGTCCAATGGACTTAAGTCGTGTAAACCACCCGTTTTGCAATACTGGTCTGTTTAAATGTTCACGATGAAAGATTAAGAATTCGGCGTCAGTAATATTACGCCCCTAATTAGGTGAGTACCCCATCTAATAGCCCACTATTACCTTGGTATTTCAACGTTTTGTGTTGGTGTCTAGCAGTTGTTTGAAAAAGTAATTAAAAATCTGATGTGTTCCATTCACATGACTTGCTCTACATCTTTGTGACAAATGTAAATAAGGGAGTACACTAGGCTAAAACGATAGTCAAATTTTTAAAAGCTGGTTGCCATGTGGATGAATTCCGTTTCTTTGCATTGTCAGGAGTGGGCCGCGCCGTGGACGAGTGGTTGGACCACTTGCCTCTCATCTACACGACCGCGGTTCGATCCCAAGCGACCGCATGGGAGACTTGTGGTGGACAAAGCGGCGCTGGGGCGGGCTTTCTCCGGGTACTTCGGGTTTCCCCCGTCATCACATTCCTCTGGTGCTCCATTATCATTCATGCATCATCAGTGTCACCGCCTGCGGTGCCATAAGTAGTTAAAGCGGGCGTTAAACACTACCAAAAAAAATTGTCAGGAGTTGACAAATTCCCGTATGTGAAAAGTTTAAGTACCTATTTTAAAGCTGAAACCAATAACAAGCAATATCTCAAAAATGGTCAACTCTACCAAATATATATATATGACAAATTGTGTGTTTCAACGACGTCTACACTTTTTGTCTATTACTAGCTATGCAAAATGCAGCAAAATTCATCCAGAATAAAGAGGTTTCTAGAGGCTATTTCCAGAAAATTTAAGTTATACATTATATTTGTCGTGTAAATGTCTTTAATATACGGTGTTTATATCAAAATCGTTAGACCCATTTTTGAGAAAATCAACATTTTCGAAATGTTTTCCATGTTTGGGGTGGGAGGATTTTCGTCAAAATCTTCGTGTCGCATCCTTGGAAGATACTAAACTTATATACCAAGTTTGGTATTTTATTGACTTTTCGTGTTCACAGAAACACGGACACACTACATACACACACACGCGCGCGCGTGGGTGGAATGCAATACCTTCTCTAAGCACTATGTACACAGTACATGTAGAGAAAGTAAAAATGGTGGTCGGACAAAACCGGGAAGCGATATTCCACTTCAGATCGGTTCTAGAGCCATCAAGAAATATGACAAGTAGCGAGGGAAAACAGCCATCATTCATTCCCCTACAAATTAGAACTCGAAGCAGAAGAAAAATAAAGGGTGAAAAAACAAAGCAAGAAAGATTTATCAATGAAGCGAAAATTGTTCAAAAGACAGAAATGAAAAGTTAAAAAAATTGAGGTGAAAAAGAAGCCAGGGAGTCAGACGAGGAGGATGAAAGGGTGGGCACATGAAGTGTGAAGCAATGCAGATGAACAAGACCTAATTTTCATTATTATCCTTATTACTTGGTTCCTTTTAATTAGAAGGGCAAAAATCTAATGTGTTCCATTCACATGATAACTTCTAGCTCAGGCATGTTCAACCTGGGGTGCGCAAAGATTTCTTAGGGCTACTAAATGATCAATCAAGTAACGAAAAATATTTCAACCAGAGAGATTTGAACTGCCCTACCGGTATACTCAACAATGATAACATACAGCTGCGCTCGCTAATAATTTGTTGTTTGCTTCACACGCCGACAACAATAAGTGTCTGATAATGTATGTTAGTTAACTATTAATCTACCGATAGTTCAGTACCCAGAATATTTTCGTGACTGTTAGATGCAGGTTCGTTTTCTTTACTCAAAGTTTCACATCTTATTCTTTATATTTGTGAACAGTTGAATGTCTTTATTGTGATATTCCACTATTTTAACTTTTGTTGTAGGATGGATAAATTCCTTATAAGATGAAAACGTAAACTCAGTGAAACAATGATAGTGACGATAATGTTGGACCACCGCAAGCGAAAAGTATGGCAACGCTTGTTCCACCACGGGATAGTGTTGAAGTTAAATCATCTACGCGCAAGTCGAAAAACCCGAGAAATGTGAAACACAGATATTACAGTGAATCTTACGTTAAATATGGATTCGTGTCAAATATGTGTGATCCACCGCTTCCCCTCTGCATTATTTGCACCCAAACTCTGTCAAATAATTCTATGAAACCATCCATACTTCACATTTAGTAACCAATCGCGCCGAATGTAAAGGCAAGTCCGCCGAAATTTTCCGGCGCAAAGCAGAACATTTGAATAAAAGTTCAAACGTTATTCACAGTTTTACAAAATCAACTAAGATGGCACTGGATACATCGTATGGGTTAGCGTGACTAGTAGCAAAAAATAAATCACCTTATACCGTAGTTGAATCTCTTATTATTTCTGGTTCTTGATTATAGCAGATAAAATGTTACACAAAGATTCCGCTAAAGTAATTAAAACAATTCCGTATCCTGACACAAGTGTAGGGCGTAGATATTGTTGACCAAGTAGTAGAAAATATTCAAATAGACAAAAGATTGTCATTCAAATCGATGAATCGGTAGATGTGTCTGATAGTGTTGAGCTACTTACATATGTTCAGTATTTTGACGTTAAAAAGGGTGCTATTGCTGATGAAATTCTAGGATGTAAACAATTACTAAAACATACAAGGGGGGAGGATGTTTTACAAACTCTTGAGAATTTTATAAGATTAAAATTAAATTTGTCATGGGACTGGTGTATAGGTTTTATCCATAGATGGTGGTGCTTCATTGACAGGTAAAAAAGCGGTCTTATTGCTCGTAATGGCAAAATTAACCTCAAAACAATTTGACAACATTGCATTATACACAGAGAAAATTTGGTAGCGAAAAAAATAACTTGTGATTTACACGAAACATTGAACACTGCAATAAAAGTAGTGAGTTTAATAAAGTCACGTGCACTGAACTCCCTTCTGTTCAAAAAAAAAAAAAAAAAAAGTGTGAGGAGATGGGAGCTACGCACACTCAATTGTTTTTGCACACCAAGGTGCGCTGGTTATCACGAGGATGCGTAATGACTCTCTTTTTGAACTGAAAAATGAGGTAAAATGTTTCCTTATAAAATTGAAATCCGATCTGGTGAAGCATTTTGAAGATTAAGAGTGGATTTGCCAATTAGCTTATCTGTTGAATATAGTCAACAATTTAACAAGCTTAATATTCAACCCCAAAGTTTTGACAGAAACATGAGAGAATAAAGGGGTTTTTATAAGAAAGTTTTATTTTGGATTGATTGCGTTAATAAAGGGAATATTTCAGTTTTTCCAACTCTTTGGAACATAGTGGACAAAATAAAGTTAGTATTGCAGATGAACTTTTGTAAATAATCAAGTTCCACCTACAAAATCTCAGGCTACATCTTTTAAAACACTTCCCAGAAATTAAGAAAGACGATATTACACAAGAATGGATTACAAATCCGTTTTGCACCAACACCATCAATTTCTCTGATCTTCCCGTAAAATTACAAGAAAGTTTGTTTTTGGAAATGTCCATTGACAGTTAACTGAAAATAAAATTCGAAAACATGTCAATTTGTGATTTCCGGTGTTACGAACGCAAAGAGTACACTGAACTTGGTGACTATGTCATTACATGCCTTCCTCCTTTCCCCTCATCTTATCTGTGTGAGCAGGGTTTCTCTGCATTGATAGCAATCAAAACGAAACAAAGAAATCGCTTGAATCCAGAATCTTCATTGATACTCGCACTAACGAAGGGCCGCGCCGTGGCCGAGTGGTCACACCACTCTCCTCTTACCTAGACCCCGGGTTCGATCCCAAGCGACCGCATGTGAGGTTTATGGTGGACTAAACGGCGCAGGGGCGGGTTTTCTCCGGGTTCTTCGGTTTCCCCAGCCATAATATTCCACCGGGGCTCCATCTTCACCATCATCTGTGTCATCGCCTGCGTTGCCAGAGCAGTAAAAGCGGGCGTTAAACACTACAACAACAAAAACTCATGAATAGAGGAGCTGGTGTCCAGAAAACAACCATCTCATTAACAGGTCAGAAACATATATAACTTCATACAATTTTGTGTCTATGTGCTATCTGCAACGTATTTATTATTTCTGTAATATTTAACAAATTGTAAATGTTATAATCCATTTTGGACATGCTTATGTATAATTTAAATTAGGGGAAAACAGGCTGGAATGGAAAATTGTCAGTGGGGGGGGGGGCTACGCGGAGAAAAAAAGGTTGAATACCACTGCTCTAGCTGTTCGGTAAACCAATACTTTATTCAAAACATCAATCTGCTATCTATATCATGCTAATCAGGATAAACATAAACAGAATTAGTCTTATTACTAGCTTGCTTTTAAGTAGAAGGGAAATAAGAAAATACATAGGCTAAAGCGATAGTCTCGTCCTTTGAAAGCCGGTCGCTATGTGGAGAAAAAAAAAACGAGAAACAAGAAAGATGTCTTTCTGTTTGAGAAAAGTTTAAATGTCTAAAATTGAAACCAATAATTCGGAATATCTCGAAAACGATTAACTCAACAAAAAACGTAGATATATGACAAAAATTGAATGTTTTAATGAGATTTACATTTTTTGTGTAGTAAGTTTTTGTATATCTTTTACGGTTTGCCAGTTATACAAAACTCGTCCAGAAAGAAGAGATCTTCAGAGTTTATTCCCAGAAAATTGAATATATACATTTCGTTTTGTCATAAAAATGATTTAAACCTAAGGTATTTTAATCACATTTTTCGAAAATGCTCCATGTAAGGGGTAGTTTGGGGTGGGGGGATTTTCTTGAAAATCTTCGTGTCTCAGCCTTGGAAGATACCAAACTTAAATGCAAAGTTTCTTATTTCACGTTCTTTTCGTTTTTGAGCTATGCTAGGCCACGCCGTGAACGAGTGGCTAGACGAAAATATTTTTCTTAAAAATGGCTTTAAGGACATATTAAAGCCATTTCTATGACAAATAAAATGCATATCTTGAATTTTCTGGGAATATATTCTAAAGACCTGTTTATTCTGGATGAATTTTGCTTAATTTAGAATAACCAGTAAACCGTAAGAGATAGAAAAAAATGTATTGTACAAAAAATGTAGATCTCGTTAAAATACACAAGTTATGTCATATACATTATTTTCGTGTAATTTACCGTTTTACAGGTACTTCTTGTTGTTAGTTTCAGTTGTGAAGTACTTATACTTTTCACAGACGGGAGTGAAAAAAGCGGCAATTTGCAATAAGAATCGCATAATGACAGATTTTAAAACATTTGACTATCACTTTAGCCTAGTGCATTCCCTTAGTTCCAGCAGTCTACTTATAAGGAACTAGGTAACAAGATTCTGCTAATGTTTATCTCGATTAGCGTGGTGTTGAAAGAATTATGTTTTGTAAGACGTTTGTTTGTAGAGTAGCTAGAGAAAGTCTGGTGAGTGTAACACATCAGAGTTTTTACTTTCTCTACACGTATTGTGAACATAGTGTATAGAGAAGGTATTGATTGCACTCGACTCAAAATTCGATACCGAGATTTCACGGAAATATATGATTTGGGTCCTCTGTATCAAAAAAAGAGCATTTGTGTGTGTGTATGTGTGTGTGTGTGTGTGAACACGATAACTCAAAAGCGAAAAGTCGGTAAAATAACAAATTTGGTATTTAAATTTGGTATCTTCCAGGGATACGACACGAAGATTTGGAGAAAAATCCCCCACCCCAAACTACCGTTTACATGGAAAAAATTTCGAACATTTTGATTTTCTCAAAAATGCTCTAACGATTTTGATTAAAATATCATATATTATAGATAACTAAAGGGCAAATAAAACGTATATCTTGAATTTTCTGGGAATGACCTCTGAAGACCTATGAATTTTGCTGAATTTTTCTAACTGGTAATAGTTATCTTTTAGAAAATATGCTTAACCTCACTTAGATTCTAGTCCCCACTGCCATACTAGCAGCATTAAGTATTCTAAAAGCTCACCTGATATAATAGAAACGAACACTAAAAGAAAACTAAAACCTGAAATATTGCTATGTAATGGAACATGTTGTAACACAATAAATAAAAAGTACTCATACATATCAAGCCAGATGTTGGAATGCCTTCCTTCGTTGTTCTTACTTCTGGCGCCTGCTTAGGAAATTGCTGCAGTTCCCTCTGAGAAATGGCTGAGGGAATTTTTAAGTTCCTCTAAGTGAGTGGATTTGTTTTGTAAACGTTCTTTAACAGTTTATGTTGGTTATAACAGCTAATGTAGCGCATTATGAAGTGAAACTTATCTATTATCCACTGCAGAGCATTCAGAAGCCTGGATGGGATAATCTCTCATACTTGTTGCCCTTACGCCCAGGATACATTGGTTTTAGATGCATAGATATCTTAGCTATGCTTTATTGTTGTTCCGTAGTTGTGGCCGAACTTATAAAAATATCGACTGCGCTTTTTGGCTTAGGGCCCTTAACATTGGGCTACACTTTAATGTATGCCAAGATGGGCACAAGGTTGGGATAATCCTGACAAATCGCGTGTTTTTATTGAACCTTGAAGATCAAAAGTAGACTTGTGAAATTATTTAAATTTTTAGTAAACATTATGGTGAGTAAAAGTGTATAAATAAGTGCAACACGTTTAATGACGATATAAAGGTATTCTGGTGTTACTAATGTATGTAAGCAATAAAAAGGAAATAATAATTTTAATTCCATTGCCTGTACTTCTAGCTGCGAAAATAAAATATGGTTCGATGCAGAATTAATTCGCGTTTATCGTTTGAATTTACATAACTGTTTGAAAAGTGGATCGCTTGATTTTTTTTTATTATTTCTATATTTTGGCTACGCTATTGCTCATGTTAAAGTTATCTTTCGACAGTCCTAATAGTTACTGCTAATGTACTGCTAATCAGTGCCAGTATTATCTTTCCCGCGTTTTACACTTTGTGCCTCCTAATCTGATGCGGGAAACAAACCTTACACTTAGAAGTTAATAAAGCAAGAAATACTGATATCTATTTTGTTAACAGCACTGTACCTGCCTCACTTTATTGCCACTGCAAAAGATATGCACTTCTTAGAATTCGTCACAGCATATTTTCTGAAAAGTTCACTGCATGTTTACCTATAACATTATACATTTGTGCAACAATAACTATACGATAATAACAAAACTTTCCTTGTGAACTTGAATAGCTACACGTTGCTTTACAAACACAGGAAATTAACGCCCATAAGTATTTGCCTTTGTGTACTAAGTATTTTCTGAATTCAATGCAGTCACAACGCATTAAACAAGTGAGAATGGATTTTACTGACGCAACAATAAGCAAGGTGGGCTCGGTTGCTATCGTTCACTAGGTCTTTCAGTGCAAGGTAGGAATAAGAAGTGAACAGGTTTCTACAGTCACAAAATGCCACATTGCTTTGTGAAATCTGTACGATCACCCAATCTCAAAGACCGAGATAATACAGGTAATTAATTTCGCTTTAAACAGTTTACTCTCTCATTTGTTGTTTAGATTCTGATTTAGCAGTTAAGTGTTTGCAAGAAAGTGATATGTACGATTAGTTAGCTACTTCAGGTTACCTGCATCTTGTATGTGAAATCACATGCGGAAATCATCGCCGTCTAAACGTTTTTGGTGTCTTTCATGTCCTGAAAATAGTGTTTTATAGCTTCGAGTTTAATTTTCCTTTAGCAATTACAGATACAGACTTGTAGAACACGACTAGCGTTCTCAAAGTCTATTTTGAATGCTTGCTAGATGCCTTGATTTTAGGTAATAAATGTGTCGTTAAAACAACCAAGAAAGAACATATTAACTTGTGGAAATAACTATTTTCCTATCCTAGCGTGCTTACCCGTAAACGTCTCAGATTAAAATGTGAAATCAAGAAAACAAATTGAGGTAAAGAATGTTGTACTTTCATAGCGAAACAAAGACAAGTGATGGTGATGATTTATTAGTAGGTGCTGTAAATGCAAACAGTTTATAAACTATTTGATAAACGTCATACCTTTTATCATTAGACGCACAATGTATTTGAGATGTATGCTTATTTGCAGCGAAAATTCACTCACATAAGCAAAATCCAAGGATAGCTTTGTAAAAATAAGATCTTTCGGCCCATATTTTGGCAGAATATACCATTTCATAGAGTCGAAAATGAACATTTGTCTTCTGTTTTCTTTTTCTTTCTTTTTTAAATTTTGCCGAAGCTGCTTTTATTACAAAATAAATTCCACAGGTTTACCATTTACGAGATGCTCCTAAAATGCAAATATATTTCTATAAGCTACGGAATAGCTCAGCCGCGACATTTGACAAAAGAAAAACAAATCGCTTGGTACGCAGTAAAGAAACTTGGATATTTTTTTATGCTGTACTTCACTGGTGACAATTGAAAATCTGCACTAAGCCAGCCAACCCCCGATATATTTGGGACGATAGTTTATATTTCTTCTTCTTCTTTGTGGTTTGCTTGAATAGCAGACATTTATTGCGCCGCCATCTATCCCGCATTCAGCCCTAAAGCGTAGATATGGCATTTGGCGGGATTTTGAAAATAAAAGTAAATTACGCACAAATAAATCCAAGACAAGGTAGGCGTGCGTCTTTCTTGAGAAGTAGTAGTTACAGAATTCATATGGACGATCAAAGGGGTTCCTAGCTTAAGTATAATCAAGTGCAGGTGAATTTGTATGAAAATGAATGAACGAGTTAACGTGCATTAATAATAAATGTACGAAATAAAATTTTGTTCACGTTAACCCCCAACTAAGGAAAAAAAAAATAATAATATACCACTCAAATACTTAACAGGAAACAATCATTAAATGGTTTGAATTTGAAAAGTAAGCATTCGATAAAACTTCCATAGGCGATCCGGATTTGAAAATACTAAAAATATTAACGTCCAGACATGAAATTCACTAGATTGCCGAGGTTTTGACTTCTTGGATTCATTTGGGTTTAGATTTAAAGATCCCTCGGCTACGCTTTGCGGCTTAGGGCCCTAAAATTTATAACAGACCACTAAGCAACTACAAAGCGGCTCTAATAGCAGAATTAAGGCAGAAATCTGGATCACATTTGGAAGCATTTAACAATGTTCCAGAATGTTATAAGTAAAGTTCTTTAAATTAGGATTTATGCTTGCTAATAATTTTGGTACTGAAACAATTATAATATATGAGCCATTCCATATGTTACACTTTGACTTAATTTTGTAAACTTAATTTTAGTTCAATTTGTTTAAAAATAATGACTTTTCCTTATTTTGAAGTCAAATATTAAAACAGTAATCCAATAACTTTGTAACACCAAATTTTTAATAGCTTAGTTTAAATAAATAAAGAGCTATTTAAAAAAAAATGTTGCTACAGATATTGCAACATTTGAGAACTATCATTACATGATAAGTTCATGAGAAAATTACAGATCCCCCTACGAATTAAATAAATTGGAGATATTCCTGGAAAGAAACAATTTTTTAATTAATGCAAAGATTAATTTTTTATTCAATATTTTTCCTGGTTGCAGATGTAACATTCACTTTGTTATGGATATTACAAGTGACTTTACCTATAACTAAAGTTTCTACTCCTTTAGAACAGGACTTATACACATAGGAACCATGGCTTAAGAGATTTTTAATCAAAATAATCACAATTTCTTTCATTTTTAAACCAATTTACCAATCCAGTTCCATGTTTTTTTCTTTTTTTTGTTTGTTTTTTACATCTGGTACAGGCATTTGAGAAATCAACATACTTTTGGTCTTCACTATTTACAAATACTTTCCCCGGTTTGCCATAATTTTTTATGGAACATCACTCCTTTCACCTAAATGATAGATAGCTGTGTTATAGTTATGCAGAAGAAACATTTTGGGCCCTGTCTTTGAATACGATCGTAATGTAATTGTCAGGGAAGAAGCTTGTTGGGTATACTGTTCCCTTCAGTTCCTGACATTCTGAAGTATCTGATATTCTATCATATTTTTGCTCTTCATTGTCATTTTCTGATTCACTGAATTACACATCCTTGAACCTAAGATGCATACAGACACCTTTTTTCTAATAACAATATATATATATATATATATATTTTTTTTTTTTTTTATACTTTCTCTACCTATTATGTACATATTATGTAGCAGAACAATTAAAATCAGTATTTTTTGGAGACTCCTTAGGTTAATTATGATTTTAAGCTAATCTGAAGTACATACAATTTAAATTAACAAAATTTAATTTGTTGCACGTGAAGTTTAAACACCATACTTTGTGCAGTTTATCTAAAAATGTAACCTGTTCCCTTCATGTTATAAACAACTTCAACAACTCCATCCTTGGTAGGTCATAACAGACAATAATGAATGAAAATGGGGAAATGATGCTTAAAGGAACTGGGAGAGCTTAGAGTTACCCAACATTACCAAGCAAGATGCTCCTGTAGTAATGACGGTCTATAGCAGAGGTTTTAAGTCCCATTACTCTGAAAGAAGTCTGAAATGCTTTATAATTAATTTAATGGTGTTCTAAAATAAAATAGAGAAGAATGGCCATATTTTGCATCCTTAAAATCATTAAGGCCATTTTTAAACAATCTGATGTGTTCCAAGCACATGACTTTATCTGGCTGTTCAACAAAGAAAATAAAAAATATTATTCTTTTATCTATGTCATACTAATCAAGATAAACATTAGTAGAAATGGTCTTATTACTTGCTTCCTTATAAATATAAGGGAAATAATGCTCTAGGCTGAAACAATAGTCTTTTTGCTCACCTGGGTAACATGGGGGTAGTATGTCTACCTTACATTCAACAGGTTGCAAGTTCAAATCTCATTTACGATGAGTTACCCAGAAGAGATTTTTTTCTTTCTGGGGTTTTCCCTTATCCTGAGAAGACGAATGTTAAATAACTTTGAACATCATTTCACAAATTTCATTCATTGTCCAATATGACCAACAAGGTTAAAGGACATTTAGCTTAAATTTTTTTTTTCTCAATTACTGGTCTTTAATTTTGTATATTTGAAGTGAAGTATTAAGATTTTTATTTTAAAAATGTTCTTTTACTTTGGCTTTTGTTTTAAATATTTATGTTCTGAGTAAGCACAGAGCAAAAAACAAAAGAAAAAAAATCTGATTGTCCCACTGAATGACTTTCTCTACATCAAATTATTGTTATAAAGCTTATTCTTCTATCTACTTCAAGATAATCAGGATAAACATTAGCAGATATTGCCCTTATTACGTGGTTCCTTGAAGTAGAAGGCAAAAATCTAATGTGGTCCATTCACATGATGTCCTCTAGTGTTAGGTAAAGAAATCTTTTATTCAAAACATTAATCTGCTGTCTACACCTAATGCTAATCAAGATAAGCATAAGCAGAATTAGTCTTATTACTAACTTCCTTGTAAGTAGAAGGGAAATAAGAAAATGGACAGGCTAAAGTGATATTCTCATCCTTTAACAGCCGGTTGCTATGTGAAACAATTGAAATTCCAATCTCTTTGCTTGTCAGGAGTAAACCAACAAGAAATGAGAAGAAAGATGTCTTCCTCTTTGGGAAAAATTTAAGTGGCTTAAAATTGAAACCAAAAATATAACAAATTGTGTGTTTTAATGAGGTCTACTACCAAGTTTGGTACTTAACCGACTTTTCGTTTTTGAGCTATACTACCCACAGACACACATATACATGGACCTTTTTCTAAAATGGCTCATCTTGGATACAAGGGGTCCCAAAACATGTATTTCTGGTGAAATCCTGGTATCAAATTTTTGGGTGCATTTCAATACTTTCTCTATACGCTAGTACAAAGTATGTGTAGAGAAAGTAATAAATTACATTAAGGTAAAAAGCTTGATGAAAGTTGTTATCAATAAAAAGTAAAAGAACGTCTGATACAAGCCTCTCAACAAAATTTCTTCTTTCATGCCCAACATAGAATGGGACACTAAGAACCACAGTAGTTAAAGTGTTCATAAATAAAACTCACTTTAATTTACTATCTTTTGTTTTATCAACTGCTGAATGGTGATAATATACAATGGTATAAACAATATAGAATATTCCGTTTAACTTTTTAAACTGCCAACTCTAGCTGGGTTATCATCCAATGAGGGTTATGAGGAGACCAGTATTGTTAGCTATGATGAATAACAGTACATTTCAACCTCTTCAAGGACACCCAATAATGGAGGTGAGGTGATTAAATAAAATAAATTAAAAAAAAATATTTTGGTACTTTGAGGCGTAAACCTCTGGTCTTACCAGTATGGTGAACTCTCATATACCATGCCTTAGCCCATGCAGCCATTTGGACCATGCAGTATTATCAGATCTTATATTGCTGCATAGTAATGAATGAATTTCTTTTTTTACCAAAAAAAGGGGAAGAAGTTGAAAAGTGCAAGTACCTGCATTCAATCAAAACCTGTCAGCATCCAAGCATGCCATCACTCCGATTGCTTTAGTTGGCCCTCCCTATCCTTTTCCAGTTTCTCTTGAATGTAGAACACACATTTTGACTGGATTTGATGTCGCAATCCTTGATTTGAGTGGTTAGCTACTCCTATATGGCCATAAATCCAGATGCCGAGGTTTGTATTATTTCAAGGATTTATCCTGTGCTATCCATTAGTAAAATGGGTTATTTAACAGTCATGCTCAGGATGTCGTGTAATGTCCCTATTGCTGAAGGGGTTAAGCAAACATTTGCCTTGTGCATGAGAAGCTCAAGATTATGATTTGCCCTTTCATTTAGTTTCACAGAAGGGGTTTCTTCCTTAAAATCATTTTCGTATAGTTCAGAAATAAATCTGTATTTTGTGCAAATGCCTTTTCTGTCATACACTGATTTATGACTCACACTATAATTACATGTCATCTCTCTAGCAGAGTTATGCAGATCATCTTCAACAGATAATATTAAGGACATTTTCTTCACACATACCATTCTTTGGTCTTACAGTTTCGCTGAACCTTTTCACTAATTTTGAAACAGTTTATTTCATTATGTTTCTACTCTGATGGTACTTCATTAAACAAATAACATACCTCTTGTTGACTCCTCCATCTGTCCCCACCAATACTTCTATTCATTCACGTCCAATGAGGAAAGCCATGTTCACATATTTTCTCAGAATGGAAACTATGCATTGTTGAGTAATGTTAATGCTTTGTTTCATATCATGGCCTACTCTACATTGTTTTACATACTTCCCTCAAGTTTGGAAGTCCATGAAGCTAATAATTTAATGGAAAAGTACTGTATTGTGATTCATAAAATGTAAACATTAAAATGTGGTGTTATTAAAAAAAAAAATTACTATCATGCTCTGTATGGCTGAATAATAAACTTTTTTCAAACATTGAGATAGTATAATATAATTTATTTCAAACAATTTCCTAAAACAAATTTTTCTTAAAATTAGAATTTAAGAAGTAATAACTGATAATCCATGCTTTCTTTGTGTTATTACTTTCTCTATGTATATAGTATATAGAGAAGGTACCGTATTGCACCAAAAAATTCAATACCGAGATTCACCGGAAATATATGTTTTGAGACCCCCTAAATCCAAAAAAAGCATTTTTAGAAAAATGTCCATGTGTGTGTCTGTGTCCAGCATAGCTCAAAAATGAAAAGTTCATTAAATACCAAACTTGGGATTTAAGTTCAGTATCCTCCATGGATGCAACACGAAGATTTTCGAGAAGTTCCCTCCACCCCCAAATACCCTTTACATGGAAAAATTTTCGAAAATTTTGATTTCCTCAAAAAATGGCTCTAACGATTTTAATTAAAATATTGTATATTAACTATATTTAAATGACACACAAAAAATGTATATCTTGAATTTCCTGGGAATAGCCTATGAAGACATGCTTATTCTGGATGAATTTTGCATAACTGGTAAACCATAAGAGATAGACAAAAACGTACTTAATAGAAAATGTAGAGCTTGTTAAACCAACAATTTATGTTATATACATTTTTTTTGTAGAGTTGATCATTTTTTAGATATTCCTTATTATTTGTTTCAGCTATAAAATACTTGTACTTTTCTCATATGGAAATTTGTGAACTCCTTTCCATATAAACAAAGCAACTTCAATAAAATAGCAACCAGCTTTTGACTAACACTTTAACTTATGGTACTCCCTTATTTCCCTTCTACTTACATGAAGCAAGAAATAAGATGATTTCTGCTAATTTTTTCTCAATTAACATGAAGTAAATAGAAGAATAAGCTCTTTAACAATTTAGAGTTATGGAAAGTCATGTGATGGAACATATCAGATATTTTTCCCCCTATAGAATTACAAGTATTTTTTTCTCCACGCCATTCTTGTCTAAAAGTAAAGGCATTTCTCTTAAGCATATTCTATTATGATACTCTAGTATACAAACCTTCAAAATTTTTTTCAGTCTTTTGAAAGCATGGACTCTCATAACTTGTCCATCAGGAATGATGGCTTCTGGGTGACTAGTTGGCTAGACACTAATTTTCTGAACTTAAGGTCTTGGGGTTCAAACCCAGCCTGGACTGACAGGTTTTAAGTGTGCTTAAAAGCAGCAGCCCCATGTGAATAGATTTATTGATGTGTAAAAGAACTCGGGACTAAATTCTGGCATACTGGCTGCACTATGATCCTGGCAGTTGATAGCGTCATTAACAAATAAATACTTTTTTTTATTGGAATAAGAGTATTTTTCAAGAACTATTAAAATTGGTCCATGTTTTCTGACATACACACTCTCTCTCCCCCCTCTTCATGATATTAGTCTAGATCAATGGTTCCCAACCGGTGTGCCCCATCACCCTAGGGTGCCGTGTGATTGGCTAAGGGGTGCCGCGAGATATTGAGATAAACAAACAAAAATACCTTCTACTGAAGCCTTAAGTCTTGTAAGGTCTTGAAATAAAATAAGTCAAATCAATTACTCTCATGCACAGCAGATGATAGTGGTCGATTCATTTCAATAATTCAGTTATACTAGTATCCCACAGATGGCATTACAGCTATACCCTGCCGAACATTCCCGAGACTACTCGCTTCCTCACGAACATTCCCGAGACTTCGACAGATGAATATATAAAAGTGTACGCCGCTTGGCGCTTTCAGTTGTCTTCCTTGCGTTGATTCACAGTGTTTAGCTATGGATAAGTTCATTGTTAAACGTAAATGCCAGGACAGTGAAAGTGAACAGTCGGCTCCTACTGCTTGCTTTAAGAAGCCAAATCTTACAGTTTCTCCCGGACTGTAGAATTCACCACATAAAGAAGACAAACGAAAGAAAAGAACATACCAGGACAGTTACTTAGCGTATGGATTTAAGTGGAATAACGAGGAAAACCCTATCCCTGTGTGTTTAGTTTGTGGCGAAACACTTAGCGGCATCTTACAACAAAGCATCCTAGTGTGTCACAGAAAAGTGTAATGTATTTTTCACATATATTAGAAGGGGAGAAGAAAACAGCTGTGTGAATGGTAAAGAGAATGACCATAGGTGATACTGCTCTTGAAGCCTCATTTAAAGTAGTAGAACTGATAGCTAAAAAAAAGAAATCTCATACTCTTGGAGAGGAAATCATTGGCCCTGCATGTCAAGTTATAGTTTCAACAATACTTGGTGAAGGAGCAGCTAATCAAATTTTGAAAGTTCCTCTGTCCAACAACACAATCAGCCGCAGGATATCTGAAATGTCATGCAATATCAACGAACAAGTCACGGAGAAAATGAAAACTTATAGAACATTTGCTTTGCAAGTAGATGAGAGTCTCGATATTGGTGACAAACCGCAACTCCTTGGTTTTATCAGATATATTGATGAAAAAGATATTAGTGAACAGTTTCTGTTCTGTAGACCGCTGGAGACTACAACCACAGGTCATGATATTTTCGTTTCTATTAATTCCTATCTCAATGACCATGATCTTTCATGGAAAGACTGTTGTGATGTATGTACAGATGGTGCACCATCTATGTCTGGGAAAATTAAAGGTTTTACTGCCAGAGCTCTCAAGGAAAATCCATCCATTATTATAACTCACTGTTTTCTGTATAGAGAGGCATTAGTCGTGAAAGCGTGTAATGAAGATTTTGCTGAAGTGTTTAACCAAGTTGTGAAAATGGTGAACTATATGAAGTCTCGACCTTTAAAGTGCAGAATTTTTGAACAGTTATGTCACGCAACGGATGCAGCTCATACCTCTTTGTTACTTCATACAGAAGTAAGGTGGTTGTCGCGGGCCGTGTATTGAACCGGTTTCTCGAACTTAAAGAACAGCTAAAAACTTTTTTTAAGGATGAAAATCAAGACACATTTCATGAGCTCTTACTAAGTGATTCTTGGTGTTTTGAACTGTCATATCTGGCAGATATTTTTCATAAGCTGAATGAACTGAATGTTTCGATGCAGGGTCGACATGAAACAATAATCTCCTCAACCAATAAAATGAAAGGTTTTAAAAGAAAACTTAGTTCTTGGAAGTCTGCAGTTCAAAAAGGAGATTTGTCAAACTTTCCATCTCTTCTTAATGTGGCAGGAGATAAAGATCTCGGTAAACTGAAAGACCGCATTTGAGATCACTTATCAAGATTGCAAGATGCAATAGATGCGTACTCTCCAACTATTTCCCCTACGAATCTCGACTGGGTTGTCTCACCATTTGATTTCGTAGATAGTGCAGAGGAAATAGATTTCACTGCTTGCGAACGAGATGAATTTATTGATCTTTGCACTGATTCCACACTCAAAGGTAAGTTCACCAAGAGTGAGGCGTCGGTGGCTAGTTTTTGGCTTCAACGGAGAGAGGAGTACCCTAACCTAATGAAGAAAGCAATTAACGCAGTTTTGCCCTTTTCAACATCCTATCTATGCGAGCAAGCCTTCTCTGCTATGGTGACAATAAAATGCAAAGCAAGAAATAGACTGAATAACCTTGAGGATGATTTGCGTGTTTCACTGTCAACTGTAAGACCCGACATCACATATCTGTGCTCTAAGCATCAATCACAAGTTTCACATTAATCATTAATCAAACAAAATTTATTGATGTATTTTTACTCAGTGATTGTGTAAATGTTATGGTGTACAATACATAAATGATTTACCGAGCAACATTGAGCATGCTGATGTAGTCCTTTTTGCAGATGACACTAATATTCTTGTTGAAGGAGACAATGAAACTATACTCCAAAATAAAGTAAACACCATAATGACTAACCTCAGCAACTGGTTTAAAGCAAATGAACTAATTATAAACAAAGAAAAAACTATTGCAATGGCTTTTCGCGCATGGCAGTGTAAAAACATCGTCAAACCTCAAATTTCCTTTGATGGAAATAATGTTGACTACAAAGGAGAAACAAAATTCTTGGGTATATACGTGAATGAAAACCTTAGATGGGATAGCCACACTCATCAATTAGCTACTAAACTTGGCTCCATATGCTATATGCTCAAATGTCTAAAAGATACACTAAATTTAGTAGGACTGAAAAATGTATATTTCGCGCAGTTTCATAGTAGATTAAAATATGGTATTAAATTTTGGGGAGAAAAATGTGAGAGAATATTTATAATCCAGAAGAGAGCTGTAAGAATATTAAGTGGAATAGACAACAGTACATCCTGTAGACCATACTTTAGTAAACATAAAATTTTACCATTAGCATGTACATTTATAGCAGAAGTTGTAAAACATATTAAGAAAAATCAAAGTGAATTATGCACAAATACAGATATCCATCCTCATGACACAAGAATAAAAAATAACCTTCATGTTCAGATATGCAGAACAAACATTCTAAAAAATAATGTCACAAATTTAGGAATTAAACTATATAATAAACTACCAGCAAACATTAAAAAAATAGCAAACATGAAACAATTTAATAAAGAAGTAAAATCCTTTCTACTACAACATACCTTTTATTCAGTAAGTGAATATATGACAATTCAATTGTAATTAATATACATTATAAACCTTGTATAAGTACTGTGCAAATTGTATATAATTATTGTTCTATTGACGAAGCCCATATCATGTATCATGATCTAAATGGTGAATAAAATTATTATTATTATTATTATTATTATTATAAAATATTTCAATAAATTAACATACTAAGCTTAATTTTCTTTTAATTCAAGGAAGGGTGCCTCTGGTGTTTAATGTTATTCCCAAGGGTGCCGTGAACTTCAAAAGGTTGGGAAACACTGGTCTAGATTATTAATGTACACCTATCAAACACATTTGCTTGTTGCATGTAACCAAAGTAATGTTCATTGACAAAGCAAATTGTGTTCAGATGCATCTGTTGCTTACCAGTTGAAGTGCATTCACCTGCTGTTTATTTGTAGGATGTTAATGTCATTGCCCATTGCCAATTTTTTCAGTTTGAGTATATAAACAGACAAAAAGTATTTTTGGGCAGAACAGAGCCATCATTTGCATATATATATATATGTTAGAATAGCTTTTCTCAAAAGAGATGTAAATGGTGTGTCCAAGAAAACTGGATAACCTTTCCTTAATGTATCTCCAAGCAAATTTGCAATGAAATCAACTTTCATAATTTCCAAATTTCTGGAGAAAATTCTACACAGTATTTTTGGATTTTCATTTATCTTATTGACTGAAAGAACCCCAAAACAAATATATGTTCTATATTTATATAATATACTTGCTTCAAAGAGTATTGAAAGAGCATCACAACATCCTTATTCTTCTTATGTACGAAACAGAAGATCTTTTATTTGTTTTAGACAAAGCACAATGTTGTAAATTCCTTTCAGTAGAAGCAAGAATACTTTGCTGTGCGCACAAGCTTTTGGCAAAATCAGCTCTGCTATAATGCCCTTTACCCAGCCAAATATAATAGTAAATCTCAATATTTTTAGGAACATTAGCTCATTTTATGTTAGTATTTACAAGAAATTAAGTTCTGTAAATGTTCAATTTTAAAGAATACTACTGCTTAAGACTGGCATTACACTGGAAAACATCTGTGCCAAAGTTCTATGCCAAATACTTTTACTAAAAGATTGTAAAAGTTAACTTTTATAAAGCATTCAGCTGTGGCAACAGTATAACATTAGACTATATAAAGTCTTTGGTCATAGCTGAGCAATAGCATTATGCAATAGGTAATTATAAATTAAGCTGCGCATAAAAACTTATGCAAAAAAAAAAAACTAAATGCCAATTTTCTGACTGAATTGTAAAAACTTAGCTAGCATGTCTGGCACTCTTAATAAATATTTACTATAACAATCCTGAGAAAGATGCTATTGAATAATTGGTTAAAAATGTTTGTTTCTAGCATATGGTTTAAAGTGTGGTTAAGTTACATCTGCAAAAAATGAAACAATGCAATCTATTTGAATGCAATCACTGAAGAAATATGTGATAAAGATCAAGGTTGTAATCTGATTTTAATTTTCTCCAACAAATACTAACTTCTGCTTTTCATTTTAATTTTTGCATTCTGTATGCATTGTGTTGTAAAGGAATTTGTTAGCTACTACTGAAAAATTAACATTTTGATTATATTAATTCTTTTGCCTTTTTATTTTCCGCTGTGTTGCTTCAGTAGTCAATAATGTTTTATAAACAGTAACCAACCATCAATACATTTTGTCAATTTTAACATAGAAAGTTTTTATAAAAGAATGACCATTAGACTGTCAGAGATATTTTATAAAATATCTCTGACACAGATCTTTTACAGTGTAATGCCCATCCAAGAAACAGGGAATAATAATTTTGACAACAAAGAAGACATTTTTTTCCAAGCAAACTCACTTTGAAATTGTTCTTTCAGCTCCATCAATATTTTTCCCACTTCACAATGGAAACAACTGCAGCATAGTGAAGAAATTCAGTGATGGTTTCTACAGAAGGTCAAAAGAGAATAAGTTTGAAAATAACTCACCAGACATTTCTATTGTGACGCGTCTGCGCATAACACAAAGAAAAAATTTAGGAAATTGTATTTTCAAGAACAATGAAGCCACTAAGATAGATCAGGTGACAGAAAAGAATCATTCAGACATTAGTAAAGTTAATATTAGCAATTCCAGCAGAAATATTACAGTTTCTAATGTTGAGGGAAAGCTAAAGGGTGTTTTAAATGATATTGCAGCTAAGACAAACCCCAGAGAAATGTTGCCAAAGGTAACTTCTGGTACAATCTCCAATTTAAGAACAGAAACAACAATTAAAAGTGAAAATTTCTCTGTTGAGTCAAATAAAGTGGAGGTATTAAGTTCCATAGAGCTTCAAAAAGTAGACACACCAACAGACTATTTATCTTGTAAATTACCATTCTCTAGTGAAACTAATACACAGAAAACAAATTCATCTTCTCTGACTGTACCATGTAGCTTAACAGACAGACCAGCAGATACAAATAACGGTCTACATAATAAATATAAATTATTACCCCCAAGGGAAGAAAAATTGTATGAACGTTCTCCCATCATTGATGCAAATGGAAATCCTGAGTTGAAAACCCTTACATGCAAGCTTGTGCCAAACAAAAATGGCAACTCTGTAGTTATTAATATGCCCCATGATCTGGCTGAACAAAACCAGTCTATTATAATGCCAAGCTTATATAAAGTTATACAGAAGGCAATTAAAACAGCTAATGTTGATAGTAAAGAAAAGATTGGTTCAAACACTACATATATATTAAATTTGTTACCAAAGTCAGCTATTTCACCAGAAAAAAATAAATTAAATGATAGCCATCGCATACAGCACACAATGAACTCTTCTGCAAAAGATCACATGGCTATTTCATCAGGGAATCATGATCACAGGAGTCAAATGCTAATGTCAAGTTGTCTTCAGAAAATCAACAACGGTAATGGTCGTCGTATAATGCATGCTTGCCCTTACTGTGACAAGAGCTTTGATCGACCTTGGGTTCTGAAGGGTCATCTGCGTCTGCATACTGGAGAAAGACCCTTTGGATGTCCTGTGTGCTTTAAGACATTTGCTGATAGGTAAGTTATACAAATAGGTACAGTATATTCTGCATTCTAACATTAGAGATTAATACTTTTAAGTATTATGGATGAAAAGAATTATTGAGCATCTGGTATTTACTAAGTCAAAGAAAATCATACAGTCTGGGTTTTAAAAACCTAGAATCACATAATGACAAAATATTAATTTTCATAAAGACTTGGGTTGACGTATAAGTAGTATGACACTCTCTGACTTAAAAATACCCAAGATATTCATTAATAACCATATTTATGTTTGGGGAAATTGTGCAAGTATAAGGCACAAGAAAGAGCATACAGGCTGTACTTCCCATGAGTTTTATCTCTATTCAGATACCAGCTGAATTGTAACTATGCAACTATTTTAACAAAATTATAAACTCAGCAATGTCATTGTTAGCAATGAATGTCACCATACACTTAGTAGCACATGTCAACTGTATATCTACACTACATAGTATCTACAAATCTACCAGACCCATTGGAAATTGATGATATTGACTTTTGTTGTTGTGTCTGTATTTTGGAAATAGAAGTGGAGGGGGAACAAAAAAAAATCTGATGTGTTCCATTCACTTTCTCTATATCTCTGTAAATTATTATTGTTAATAATCTTATCTTTTATTTATTTCATGTTAATCGAGAAAAATTAGCAGAAATAGTCTTATTTCTTGCTTTATTGTACGAGAATAAAGTAGTCTTCAGAGGCTATTCGCAGAAAATTCAAAATATACATTTTATTTGTCAGGTAAATAACTTTAATATGCAATATTTTAATTCAAATCGTTAGAGCCGTTACAGTCTTTTCGTTTTTGAGCTATGCCACACACAGATACATATACACAGACAGACACACACATGGACATTTTTCTAAAAATGCTTTTTTTGGATTCAGGTGATCTGAAAACGTGTATTTTCGTAAGTAGAAGCAAAATGAGGGAGTACCATAGGTTAAAGTGAAAGCCAAAAGCTGGTTGCTATGTGACTGATGTTCCTTTGTTTGTATGGACAGGAGTTGACAAATTCTAGTATGAGAAAAGTATGTTTTTCAAAGCTGAAACCAAGAAAAAGAAATATCTCAAAAACGATCAACTCCACGAAAAAAATGTATATAACATAAATTGTGTGTTTTAACGTGCTCTACATTTTTTGTGGGTTAAGTTTTTGTCCATCTCTTACAGTTTAGTAGTTATGATAAATTCATTCAGAATAAAGTAGTCTTCATAGGCTATTCCCAGAAAATTCAAAATATACATTTTATTTGTCAGGTAAATAGCTTTAATATACAATATTTTAATCCAAATCGTTAGAGCTGTTTTTTTAGAAAATCAAAATTTTCGAAAAAAAGTTCCATGTAAAGGGTAGTTTGGGGTGGAGGGATTTTTCTCAAAATCTTCGTGTCGCATCCCTGGAAGATACTAAACTTAAATACCAAGTTTGGTACTTTACCGACTTTTCGTTTTTGAGTTATTGTGTTCACAGACACAGACACAGACACACACACACACACACAAAACACATGGACCTTTCTTTGAAAATACTTTGTTTGGATACAGGGGACCCTAAAACATATATTTCCGGTGAAATCTCGGTATCGAATTTTTTGGTGGAGTGCAATACATTCTCTATACACTATGTACATAGTGCGTATAGAGAAAGTAAAAATTATAAACAAAAAAGGTGCAATTTGTTTCAATATTAAACTACTTAAACTTTTCACATAGCTATAATTTTAAAAGAAATCTAATGTATTCCCTTATTTCTCTTCTGCTTACAAGGATCAAATTCCACTTATGTTTATCTTGATTAGCATGATGTAGATAAATGAATAATCTTTTATAAGAATAGTTTGCAGAACAAATAGAGAAAGTCTTCACATAGGGAATTTAGAGAATTATAAGGGGACAGGATAACAAAATTTTAAAACATTTGAAGTTCCATTCACATGACTTTCTCTACTTCTTCTGCAACTATTCTTACAAAAGATTATTCATTTATCTACATCATGCTAATCAAGACAAACAGCAGAAATCGATTTTTTTACTTCATCTTTGTAAGCAGAAGGGAAATAAAGGAATACACTACACTAACATGTTAGTCAAATCTTTTAAAAACTATGTGAAACAATTGAAATTTGGTTCTCTTTGAGAGGCTAGGAGTAAAAAAAAAAGCAGAATGAAACAAAAGATTGCTTGTTTGAGAAAAACTTTGGTTTATAAGTGAAACAAATAGCAAGGAATATCATGGAAATGGTTAACTCTACCAAAAAGTATGACAACTGGTGTGTTTTTAATGAGATCTATATTTTTTGTCTCTCTTACAGTTTACAGTTATGCAAGTCATCCAGAATGAAGTGGTCTTCAGAAGCTATTCCCAGAAAATTAAATATATATATTTCAATTGTCATGAAAATATCTTACACATGGTATTTTATTCAATCTAAGAACCATTTTTGAGAAAATAAACATTTTCTAAAAATGTTACATGTAAATGGTGGTTGGGAATTGGATGTGGGGGGGGGGGTATTGAAGATTGTTGTGTCACATCCTTGGGAGATACTGAACTTAAATACCAAGTTTGGTTTTGAACATACTGTTCATTTTTGAGCTAAGCTACCCAGAGAGAGAGACAAATATTTTTCTAAAAATGATTTTTATGGATTAAGGGAGTCCCAAAACATGCATTTGTGGTGAAATCTTGATATCAAGTGTTTGGCTATTATGTATATTTTACATACATAATAGAGAAAGTAAAAATTAGCTATAAAATGGTAAGTTCTTTATGTTCTCAGAACGAAATTTCACAGAGTGGTAACAATTATATATTGAACCAGTTGAAAAATTCAATGTCACAGCCGGGATTTGAACATGGTTCCCCTGCTCTCTGTGCAGTTTCTCTGACCATTCAGCTACTGTGACAACTTGCCAATATGGCATTCAATCTTCCAACTGATTATACATGTTTTACCCAGTTCAACCAAGCAGTATGTCTCACTTCAGAGAACTACCTTAATGGTGACTTACCATTGTAAGTACTTAGTACTTAGTATCCAGGTAATATTAATTATGTTATTGCCAACATACATAATAATAATATCCTGTAGGTTGGCGAGAACATAGTAAATATTACTTGGATACTTAAGTCGCCATTAAGGTAGTTCTCTAAAGTGAGACATACTGGTTGGTTGAACCGGGTAAAAAAACCACATAATCAGTTGGAAGATTGAATGCTATACCGGCAAGCTGTCACAGTAGCTCAATGGTCAGAGCAACCACACGGAGAGTGGGAGAACCGTGTTCAAATCCTGGCTGGGGCATTGAATTTTTAAACTGGTTTTAATATACTGTGACCCCAGTGTACCTTTCAATACATATAAGAGGAGTACCAGTTTACCATCTTATCTGCGACTATAGCTTTTTTAAGATTTTGATTAATATAGTACAATATAACATTCACAAAAGTAACACATTTGTTACAATTAAACAGAAGTACTTTCAGCAGTAATCTTTCCATTTAAAACAATGGGTTGTTAAAAATAATCACCAACGTGTTTATTTAGTCTTTTTCCTAGAGTTTTTTTTGCAAAATCACTTTCAAAACCAAATATTTCATTCAGAGCTGAGCAAGCTTCTTTGATAAGCTCACTATAAAGCTAAATGCTTTTTTAATTGAAGCAGTCAATAATCTTCCACATGGGACAAATAAGTTGCCTGTTTTCTTCCATCCAACTCATAACGAGATGATGTCAGTGTGTAATAGAGAAATATATGCTGCACACAGTGGCAGCTCGTGAGTATACATTTTGGGTGTTCATACAATTTTGAACTCTGATAGCTCCAAAAATGTGAAATAGATCTACTTTATGATAATGAAGAATTGGCACAATTGCAGTTGCTCTTACCAACAAACAGCCACCACTACAATAGTTTCATATAATAGCATTATTTCTTCTTATGAAATGTCCTGTTCCTTCATATACTGCACTTAAAGTTCATCAATATAAATATTTTATGTAGTCTATTAGCCTGGAGAGTATATACATATTGTTTGTTGTGCTTCTTCACCGACTCTCCTGTATACGCTGTCAAGCTGAGCACTAATGTTAACTTCACCAAGCATCGAGTATTCAATGTTTGCATTTTTGTGCGAGTGTCAGTCTTCATGCTTCTTTATTTTGTTGGACAAATGTGCAAAATCTGTAACATCCAAACTAGTCCACAAATTAATTTCCAAAATGGAACCCACATAACAGTTATAATTATTGTACAGTTTTGTTGAATGTTCGCACCTAGTCACGCTTAGATTTCATGTCACTCTTTCAATCTACAGATCTGGTCTGGGAGGCCCTAGTTTCTTTACAGCTAAGTTCTCCTGCTGGCACTTAAAAATAATTTCAATGGAATTCATGATTTGTATTAGTATTTAACAATCTTTTTGTTCTTGAATTATGCCTCGTGCACCTTTTTCTAAAATTGCTTTTAATGGATTCAGGTGATATGAAACTGATGGCTAGAAAATTAAAGGATATGTTTGATAAGAATTGTTTGTTTCCACACAAGTCAAGTGTAGGACAGGAGTTGAATAGCTAGAATCAGACTGAAAAATTCAATGTCATAACTGGAATTTGAACCACAGACCTTCAGGTCTCTGTCCAGTTTCTCTAACCACTAAGCTACCATAACAAGCTGACACAACATTAAATTAATGTGAATTAGTTGGGAATTTAATGTTATGTTGGCCTGTTGCCATGGTAGTTCATGGTTAGAGCAACCAGGAGATCTGCCTGTGGTGCCATAAGTAGTTAAAGCGGGCGTTAAACACTACCAAAAAAAATAGGAGATTGGGAGATCTGTGCTGGCTATGACATTGAATTTTTCTTTGACTCTATCTATCCAAGGATATCTTTGATAAACTTACAGATGACATTACTATTAATATTCGATCACATGCAAACAAATTATTTATATGGAAAATGCAGAGGGTCTTTGGGTGGCTCAGATGGTTTGGTGCCGGCCATTCTTGTTTTAAACTGCCAGCAAAAAGCATTGCTAGCTAAAAAAAATACAATTAAAGGGTGGCACAACCAACTCAACTTCATTAAGGATTAGATTAATCCATCCTTAACCGAGTTTCTACAAAAACTTCTGAATGAAACTGCAGTTGATACAGACTATTACTTTGCAAGAATAGTCAGCCATTACAAAGATTACAGAAATACTGGAGCAGCATACACACCTATATGCACTTGGTTTCACTTTGGCTAGAAATTTATAATACATTTTGTTGTTATGTTGATAATACTCCACTTTTTATACATACATTAATAAAACAACCCTAACCATATTTTTATCATAACTTTGTATGATGAATGTTACAACTGAATTAGTTTGATATGAAATGTCACAGTGTACAAGCAGGTTGTGGAACACATTGTCTGGGACAAATTTCTTCTGTGACAAATAGGATGGCATGAATAATTGCTTATTTGTTTCAGCTGTGCTCCTATAAGTGTATATTAGAAACACTTGTGCTAAGCAATGTATCCTTGAATTAGGTACAAAAACAAGTCTTTATATGAATTATTTATAGAACAGCCAAGAAAGTAAATTATAAGGAATAGAGAAAGTCATAAGTAATTTTCATATCGTTCTCTCACAGGAATTTCAAGGTAGGTTTGATAATCCCTTGTTAGATGCTAGGCAGCAGCCCAGAGGCATTTTAAAATTGGTGCTTTTATTACAGCATTTCTGATCATTTAAACACTCTGTGCTACCTATTTTTCTGAGTTGTAACACACAATGACAAAAATATTTTATCATTACCTAGGTCAAACTTACGTGCCCATCAGCGCACTCGCAATCATCATCAATGGCAATGGAAATGTCCCACATGTGGAAAGGCCTTTTCCCAACAACGTTATATGGAACGTCACCAATCTGAAGCTTGCAGGAAATATCAGCAGACTAGACACCGCTCAATGCAGTCACTTGTCAGCCAGTTTTACCAAACTAATGCCATGAAAAGTATTCCTGAATCAGATAAATACATCAGCTTTCATTGAAGTAATTGCTGTCTTAGCACTATACATAAGTGCTAAATTGTGTTATTGTTTTAATAGAACTTGTTAGATAAATTTAAAAGATCTTAAGGCACTATGGTATTTTAGCAAGAGGACCCACTGTGAGTACTTTTGTTAAGAAGTGCAATGAAACTCTTGTATATATCATTATGATACATATAATAAGTAACTCAAGAGTGTTAAGAAGCCACAATTAAAACTGCAAAGCATTTTTCAATAAAATGTGGCTTAAAATGCAATTTCCTATTAGCACTTGTTTAAGCAATGAAGTTGATTTAAGAAGAGATTTTGTAAATATATGAATTATTATGCATACAATGTGCATGTTTTTGCTTAATGAGCAATAAAGTAAATGATTATTTCAATTCTTGTTTTTTTTTGCATTACTCTATAACATACACCTTATATCACAATATCCTTCCACTTGTGTTTCAGGTGGAAATATGTTAGAAGTTGTTTTATTGCAGCAACTTATACAAATCATGTTCTGCAGTGAGTGCAGTAATTTTCACTTGAAAATTGCTTGTTGGTGTGGCTTTGGGTATTAGCTTCTCCTTTCTTTAAGGGGACATAGGTTACTGAAATCCCAAAACTTTTTTTTTGTAATTTTTAATTTTTTTCTTTTTTAAAAGAATTCTAGTTGAACCAAACAATACATCGGTTTTACATGGTTGCAATATTATTTAAATCCTTCAATTACTATTTAATAGGTAGTGCAACATTTACATACCTTCGATTTGAATTGGTTTTTATTCAAATCTAATATACTTTTCTCTCTAAAGTAGTGAGCACTGGTAGCAAAACTTTGCAGGAACTTGTAATCACAATGCCTGCTTCTTTGAAACTATATTCATCTACGTATTTTGAATAATTTGGACATTAGTAAATATTATATTTTCTTCAAGCAAAATATTTTTTGTGAACAAATTTTCTAGTTTGCTATGAATATATTACTCAGAGTCTCTGTAATTGATTTCAAAGTTGTATCATTGACAGTTTCTGGGGGGGGGGAAATCTCATGTGTTCTATTCACATGACTTTCTCCACATCTCTGTAACAAATTATTGTTAAAAAGCTTACTCTTCTATCTACATCATGCTAATCAAGATAAACGTTATTATAAACTGTCCTTATTACTTGGTGCCTTGTAGAAGGGGAAAAAATCTAATGTGTTCCATTCACATAATGTCCTCTAGCTGTTCAGTAAAAAAACCTTTTATTCAAAAGTTTAATCTGTTATCTACATCCTGCTAATCAAGATAAACATAAACAGAATTAGTCTTATTACAAGCTTCCTTGCAAGTAGAAGGGAAATAAGAAAATACACAGGCTAACATGATAGTATCATCCTTTAAAAGACGGTCGCTATGTGAAACATTTGAATTCTATTTGATTGCCAGGAGTAAACAAACAAGAAACAAGAAGATATCTTTCCGTTTGAGAAAAGTTTAAGTGGCTAAAATTGAAACCAATAATCTCTGAAATATCTCGAAAATGGTTAACTCTACAAATAAATAATAAAAAAAAATAAATAAAATAAAAATTAAAAAAAAAAAAAAAAAAATGTATGTGTGTAACATAAATTGTATGTTTTAATGAGATCTACATTTTTTGTGTAGTAAGTTTTTGTATATCTCTTACAGTTTGAATGTTACACAAATTCAGAATGAAGAGGTCTTCAGAGGCTATTCCCAGAAAATCCATGATATACATTTTGTTTGTCATAAAAATATCTTAAACATAAGGTATTTTAATCAAAATCATTAGAACCATTTATTATAAAATCAAAATTTTTTGAAAAATGTTCCAGTAAAGGGTAGTTGCAGGTGGGGGGATTTTCTTGAAAATCTTTATGTCACATCCTTGGAAGATACCAAACTTAACTATCAAGTTTGGTATTTAATGGCATTTTCATTTTTGAGCTATGCTACCCACAGACACATGCATGGACATTTTTCTAAAACTCTTTTTTATTCAGGGGACTTCAAAACATGTATTTCTGGTGAAATCTTGGTATAAAATTTTTTGGGTGGAATACAATACCTTCTCTATACACTATGTACACAGTATGTGCAGGAAAAAAAAAACACAAAGCTTACATATATATGAAATTTGGTTAATCAGGTAGCTTAAAAAATCTGTGTTCCATTCACATGACTTTCTCAGCTATGCCACAAACAAACACTTCTTACAAACAATTATTCTTTTATCCACATCAAACTAACCAAGATAAACATTAGCAGAAATGGTCTTATTACTTGCTTCCTTGTAAGTATAAGGGAAATAAGGAAATGCACCAGGTTAATGCAATTTATTGGATCGGTGTGTAAGGGGGGACGTTAAGTAAAAGACCTACCCTTCCAAATTTGCTCAAAATTTGATTTTAAGAATATTTCAAAACATTGGTTGCTAAGTAATAATCTAGTATTATTTCATACTACACAGATACCATTTAACAGTCAAATTTATAAAAACTATCACCATGAAAAACAATTGAAGTTCAGTTCTCTTTTACATTCCTGTGAGTAAAACAAAAGAAATGGAACAGAAGTTGAATTTTCACTTGAGAGAAGTTTAAGTAGTTTAAAATTGAAACTAATAACAAGAATATTTCAGAGACGGTTAATTCTATTAAAAATAAAAAATGCATATGACATAAATTATTTGTTTTAATGAGAGCTACATTTTTTTGCATACTTAGTGTGTATTGTGTACTGAGATCTACATTTTTGTCTTACCTCTTATGGCTTATACAAAAGTCATCCAGAATGAAGAGGTCTTCAGGCACTAATCCCAGAAAATTTAAGATATACATTTTGTTTGTCATAAAAATATCTTCAATTAATCAAAATGGTTGAGAAAATCAAAATTTTCAAAAAATGTTCCATATAAAGGGTAGTTGAGGTGGTGGGATGTTTTTGAAAATCTTTGTGTGACATTCTTGGAAAGTAAAGCCATGTGTCCCATGTCATAGATTTATAGACATAAAAGAACCTGAAGCCTGATAGAGAGGCCTCCGAGCAAAATTAAGGGATCTTTCACGCCCAGTATAGAATGGGATGCTGAGAACCATAGCAGTTAGAGAGTGTCCATAAATAAAACACCATTTCAGTTCATGTGTGTCCTGTTTTCATTCAGAACGCCTCATTTGTACACCCGTAGCCGAAGAAATGCAGTATTGGTGAAGAATCAATACACTTAAAATTAATAGACTTAAAATTTTGGCAAAATTTCTGTTCTTTTAGGGTGGGCATGCCACTGATAACCATTCATTTGATTTCAGATCATATTAGTTAGAGTCTGATATACTAATGGGTGAATCGGTATAGTGCTGTTCATAGAATCCCACGAGTTACATTGGATCGCTCCCTGAAGTTTCCATTGTTCAGTTTTGTTAATTTTGCTGCTTTTCTCAGAGGTACACTAATATACTTAGTTTGCATTTTTGATGTCAAGATGATAAACCCTCCAAGGCAAATTATTTTCAAAAAATTGAATGAAATATAAGTAGTGTTCAATATTCAGTGCAGTAATTGTCAAGGAACCTGCATATATTAATTTAATAAAAACAACATTGTTGTAAACCTTTATGTAATGCGTCTTTCAAACATAAAAATAAAGATACCTTCAGAGACTTGTACTTCCAACTCCCTCAGCATCTTAACCCGATGCCCACAGGCTGATCATAGCCCTAAATAATGCAACTATATCTACAGTCTTCGAAATTGAGGGTTCAGGTCACGGCCCATGGTGGTTTAATCAGTAGTGTGCTAACCCTATTTCAAACTATTTATCTGGAACTTTTCTGCAATCCTGCCATTTGTGCAGTTAATTACTGGGACATCCTGTATATAATGGGGGAAGAGAGATAACATAACTCCTAAAATTAAAGAAATTTAAAATTATAAAGACAATTGGAACTAGCAATAAATTATAGTAATACAGCCATAATAATTTTTTATACGTCAGTTGAAACTAATATATTTAAATGTTTAATAATAAAGAAATATCCTACATATTATTTAATCCAATTGTACAGCTTTTGTGTTGGGAAATAAATATTCATTCATTCATCTTCCATCCTTGTCTGTCGGCCTCCGTGGTGTAATGGTTACCATGCTGAGTTCATATACCCAAGGTCGCGGGTTCAAACCCGGCGGAGGACGATGGATTTTTTCGGGCGTAAAAATCCTTAGCATGGCTTCCTTTGGAAGGGAAGTAAAGCCGTTGGTCCCGTATCGTAGATTTACGGCACGTAAAAGAAGCCTGATAGAGAGGCCTCTGAGCAAAATTAAGCGGTCTTTCACGCCCAATATAGAATGGGACGCTGAGAACCACAGTAGTTAAAGAGCGTCCATAAATAACACGCCATTTCCATCCTTGTCTCTTATACATAGTGTTAGTGATCATAACACAATGCTGAGTGCACTTTTAAAGTGTCATTATTATAAGTAAATTTTTTTTAAGAAAGTATCAGCTCTAAGGGGTAGGACATTGGAAGAGAAGTTGCCTAACAAGCATGTTATTACATTCAAAGCATGTTATTACAATAATGGCATCAATCATATATCAAATGGTTGCAATGGTGCACTCCAAAACGTGAAACAAAATAAACTATCAAACATGTTAATCTTTCTTGCATAACTCTACCAACGACCATTCATACTGCACAAATAATGGTTCTGTAAACATGAAAGAAGCTGCTAGGCACACTCTGTCAATCAAGTCTACACAAACGATGATAACAAGTACCCTACTTACAGTATTCACGGACCTTCCACACCGAATGCATGCTTACTAAACAACTTCTCTGACATGTGGGTCATATATCTCTACAGAAGTACTAAATATTGGTAGAGGGCCTGCCTGGTGTGTGAGATGTCTTGGATTAGGGGATAGAGATTTTTCTCTAACCAAGATTATTTCCTGACCTTCCCAGAGTCTGGAAGAATGAATGTGTGGGTGATTATTCTTTTATCTACATCATGCTAATCGGGATAAACGTTAGCAAAAATTGGTCTTATTACTTGCTTCATTGTAAGTAAAAGTGAAATAAAGGAATACATTATGCTAAAGCAATAGTCAAATCTTAAAAGCTGGTTCTCTGTGAAACAATTGGGGTTCAGTTTGCTTTGTACGGCCCTGTTTGACAAAAGTACTTTTCTTATCATGGAAGTTTGAAAACAGTGTTGTTATAATCATTTATTTGACAAATCAATTAATTACACTAAACAGGTACATGTTATTTAGTGTAATTAATTAACTCATCAAATAGAAGTTATTTAGTATGGAATAACTGTTTTTTTACATAGCCGTGTGAAGGACATGAGTTGGATAGGTAGAGTCAGACTGAAAAATTCAATGCCATAGCCGGGATTTGAAACACTGATCTCTGATCTCTGGCCGGTTGCTCCATGGCAACATGCCGGTACAGCATTGAATTTCTCAACTGACTCGCATGTTTCCTGGTAAACCACAAGGTGATTTCTAATTATTTTTAAATGACAATCCCAATGGCGACTTAAAATGCTGCAAGTACTTTAGACCCAGGATTCATAGTATGGCCAACTATTATGGTCAATTTGTATGGAATAAGTATTGTAAGTCACTATTGGGTTTGTCATCTCAAAATAATTTGAGATCACCTTGTGCTTTGCCAGGAAACATGTGAGTCAGTTGAGAAATTCAATGCTATGCCAGCATGTTACCACGGTAGTTCAGTGGCAGAACAACTGGCTAGAGATTGGGGGATCTGTGGTTCAAATCCCAGCTATGGCATTGAATTTTGCAGTCTGACTCTACCTATCCAAAAGTTAATTAGTTTAAAACTGAAATTATAAATGAATATTTAAAAAATATGGTCAACTGAACAAGAAAATTGTATATGACATAAATTATGTGTTTTAACAAGATCTACATTTTTTGTGGGTTAGGTTTTTGTCTCTCTCTTACGGTTTAATCATTATGCAAAATTCTGCAACTCATCCAGATTAAAGAGGTATAATCCTTAATTACAGGTTGCTTGCTCGAATAGTTTATACATGGTTTTGATTCAATCTCAGCTAGTGGAATGAATAATGTTTATTGTTATTCATTCTTGAGCTATCAACCTTCTCTATTTATTACTTTTTTCTAAAACAGCAAGTAATAGTATCTTAGAAAAATCTAAACAATGAACTTAAATTGTAATGCAAGGGCTAACATACCTGATTCCGAAATTGAACCAAACTGCAGGGATTTCCCTTAAGCTGCAAATGGAATACCAGATAACTTCATGTGCCACTGTTCTGATGAGCTTATGTTCTCTTAGGTTTCTCTATCTGGTGACTTTGTGCATGAAGTGATGATAAATATGATGTACCATCAACTGGACACTTATGAATATTTTCATCCATTCATTCCTTTCCTTAATCATGTAACTTACACAAATGCTGAGAGACAGAAAAAAATATATAACCTAAATATTTAACATGGTTTAAAATTACCAAATAGCAACACTCCAGTACTGCATAGTTTTACTTTCTTTTACTCCCCTCAATAGATACTTCACTATATATTTTATGAATAAAAATAGTGTGGCAAAAATATTTTGAAACAATTTTTCTTGCATGGAATGAAAACTCTGCTAAAAATCAAATATGCTTTGAAGTGAAGTTTAAAACACCTGTTAAAGATGCTTATTCAACTTTTTTTCTCTTGTCAAATGTAGAAATATCTGTCATAAGTATTTTTCTGAAAATTGTTGTAACGCTAAAGAAAGAAAAACAAAAAAAATATGATGTATTCCATTCATATATTTTCTATAGCTGTTCCACAAACTTTTCTCACAAAATACCTATTATTCTTTTATCCACATCATGCTAACCGAGATAACCATTAGCAGAATTGGTGTTATTACTTGCTTCTTTGTAAATGGAAGGTAAATAAGGGACTACACTAGGCTAAAGTGATAGTGAAATCTTTTAAAAATTAATTGCTCTGTGAAACAGAGTTAAAATGGAAGATGACTTCTTGTTTAAGTAGTTTAAAACTGAAACCAATAATAAAGAATATCTTGGAAATGGTTAACTCTACAGAAAAATGCATATGTCATAAATTGTGTTCACTAATTTGAGGGAATAGAACCTGGTAACTGTGATGCTTAGCCATATAATAAATGGGTTGGCAAATGGTAACACTACATCACTGAAAAACACTTACCCTATTCCTTGGGGTATTGTTCCTATCCTCAACCCTGTTCCCAAAACGCATCCACCTAAGTGACTTTTCGGTGATATAGTGTTACCATTTGCCAACTCATTTATTATATAAATTGTGTGGTTTAATGAGATCTACATATTTTGTTACAAGTTTTTTCTATCTCTTATACGGTTTACCAGTTGTACAAAAGTCATCCAGAATGAAGAGGTCTTCAGAGACTATTCCCATAAAATTCAAAATTCAATTGTCATGAAAATATCTTAAACTCACAGCATTTTAATAAAAATCGTTAGAGCCAATTTTGAGAAAATCAAAATTTTTGAAAAATGTTCCTTGTAAAGAGTAGTTAACTGTGGGGGTTTTTTCTTGAGATTTTTCATATCACACCCTTGGGAGATACTGAACTTAATTACCAAGTTTGGTATTTAACAAACTTTTCGTTTTTGAGCTATGCCAACCACAGGCACACATGCACCTGTGCGCAAAGCACACACATATGTATATGGATATGTTTCTAAAAATGCTTTATTTACATTCAGGCAGTCTCAAAAGATATATATCAGGTGAAATCTTGATATTACTTTTGGGTGGAATATAATACCTTCTCTATCTGCTATGTACATTGTACATATATGCTAGACAAAGTAAAAATAGAGGGAATATAAAACAAGTCAAAAAACTAGAAAAAAGCTTAATTTTATGCATACAAGTCTTATACTATGTATAATATATATTGTCATTGTTTTTATGTATTTACACATAAATAATTTACATAGTGCTCCAAAGTTGATATTTTATTTAATAATTTATTACAGTGCAGTAAGAGAGACACTTTTTCAGTCTTTGCCTAGTGATAAGTTCAATCCTTGTCACGATATCCATCACTCTTCATACTTTTTCCAGCTATTTCTAACATGGCACGGGCTTCCATATCCTTATCCAAAATAGATGGACCCTGAAAATAAAAAAATAAAAATCTCTTAAATTTCAATCATCCAATTTCCCAAAATAAACATACTTTTATTGGGATTTTTATAGCATCATGAAAATAAAAAAAAAAGATACCAACTGATATAATATTCATAAACATCACAATGTTGGATCCTCTCTTGCCCATTCCAGTACAGTTTTTGCAATACCTTAAATGTTTCCTAGAATTCTTTTCCTTGCTCTACACTTTATGAGCTCTTGACAAAATATATAACTAATATTCCGGTTATCTAATTCTTTATGTCTTCATTTCTTATTATGACAACTTCATATCTCCATTCAATGCTGTCAAAATCATATTTCAGATGATTAATGTTAATTTCTTATCCTTAGTATTTGTTGTCATACTTTGGTCACCTATTCATTGGAAAATAAAAAGGAAAATTGAATGCACACTTTTTTTGTCTTCTTCCTCCTAACTCTACTCATTATACATCTAATGTTTTACAGTGGAACCTCTATTTATTCCCACGTCCATTGTTTAAATTATCCAGTCTCAGCCTATTTTTAACTTATTTAAATAAACTCTGCATCCATCAATCCTTGAAGCATTGTTTTTCTACGTCATTTGTTCAAGAACAGAAATCCTGGCTACAGGTTGACTGCACCTCTGTTTGATAGAAGATGTGCACCTGCTGTTTAGGCAGGGTGAGGAATGATTGGGCATGGCTGTATGACATCTACTGGAGTAAGCTATGGTAGGTGTGGATGCAGCAGATGTCATTGGCTGAAAATATGAGAAGCAAATAGGAATGTATGTTGGAATGCTTTCTTCCTGTAGCATCACTTTGCCTTTGTGATTCAGTTAAGTGTACATATTTCAGCTGTACAATCCATATAGTTTTGAGCTATTGTTTTGTTTGATTTTTAATCTTGTTACCTGTTATATTTGTTATGTTACCTTTATTTCTTGTTATATTCGTTTCCTGTTAGCTTTTTCAATAGCAACATATTACTACATATAACCGCACTTAACATGGCTAGACCTGTTAAGCAGTTACATGCTTCAAGATTCTGAATTATTATAGAAGTGGAGAGAATCCATTTTGATGGAGCTGATATAGCCAAATTGCTGGGTTTGGATCCTTATAAGGTCAAGTTCATTGTGGTCAAGAAATGCAAGATTTGGGACCAAGAAGAATCCATCTGCGAAGAACAGAAAGACTGGAAAGGAATCCACTTTGAGCAACCTGGAGGAAATTCTGTTTAGCTGATATTGGCATGGCTGCAATGGTATGCCAATTGATGGTTTCATCCTGAGGGAAAGAGCATTGCAGTTGGCTGCAAGACTGGGAATCACAGAGTTTTCTGCATCGAACGGCTGAATTTCTTGGGTCAAGGAACACCATGGATGCTTTGCTATAAGAAAGTGACATATGTGTAAAATATGCACCATGTAAAATTGACACAAAATATAGTGTATGAAAATATGTTTATATTAGTCCCTTGAAAAAAAATTAACCAAAGTTTTGCTATACTTTCACATGGTTGATTATCAGCACAAAATCAAAATATATATTTTATGGCTCCATTACAGACATTGCAAGAAGAGCCAGAATCTACATATATAATAAAATTGTCATCAAACCTTTTCTGGTAATTTTCTATTTTGGAGGAATAATTTTGTGAATTCATGGATTTTACCTTTTCATACAAGAATGATCCAACTAACAGTTATGAAACTTGAGAAATTAAGTTGTATAATAATCTTATAAATTAAGTTGTATGGCATTTTAACTACTTGCACCAAAGATTCTAAGTGATTTAAAAGTGTTACATAACAAAATTAGTCTCTATAAAAGCATATAATATCTTAAAAGTGTTGGTCTGGGTGACTCAGTTGGTGAGGTGCACACCAGCAGCACTGATATGATCCTTCGCAATTGACAGTGTCGTTAAAAAATTTGTTTTTCTTCCGATATGACCAACCAGGTTAAAGGACGTTAAGCTACCCAAAAAATAAAAAAGTTTTATCTGAAAAGTTTTGTGTAAAAAATCTTGATAAGAAAATGTTGTAATCATTTTCTTTGCTATTATTTATATATATATATATATAAACCACTTACCACAAGAGAATGATTCATTTTGATTTAATTGCCACTATAAGGAAGAACACAAATTTGTGTAATGTTAAATTTTTAATGTTTAATAATTTTTATTAACAACCTTTCATATTTATATGTTTCTTGAATGTTTAGGTTTCAATAAAACCATTGTAATACCTTAAAATACCTGTTTTGATATTAGTGTCTATGTGTTTTAAGTACCTATTTTCCAGATTAACCATTTATCTTGTAAGATAAATGTTACTTTTGTATTTCTGTTTTATTTGTTATTTTACACAATTCATAGAATCATAAAAGTCTAATGTGATTCTTAAAAGCCTGTACTATTAAACAAGTAAGACAGGAAGCTCTAAAGACCAACTGTTCACTATGAGATATGCAGTAGGCATTTTAGTGACAGATCTCAAATTAGTACTTCTTTGTGACAAATACTATATTTTTTTCATAAATAATTTAGAGAAAGTACTATTTATTATGAAGCCAAATAAGGCAATGAGTGTAATCTATAATTTTGGGTATCTGGGTCAATTGTGAAGTGTATTTGGCTTATTTTAAAGCCAACATTTCACATTAAATCATGCTAAGATCATTAATCACATCAATGTTTTTAGTGGCTAAACCTCCGGTCTCTACTCATGAGATACTATTCAGGATGTGAGAGATATGTGCAGAATTACAGGATTTAAATGTAATGGATCTTGCAAAAAATAATGTACAACTCTGCAAAATAAAAATATTTCTGGGTGCATAAATTACTGAGCACTGGATCATTTGCCTGATATTCTATTTCCTTCCTCTATTAAGGCATCACTTGTACGAGAGGTGTTCAAATGAAAAGGTATGAAAGGACACTGTGGGTATAATTGAAGTCTTTATTCAAAAGTAATCGCCAGAGGCCTGAGCACAACTATCCCACTGTTTAACAAGCCGAAGGATTCCCTGTTCCCAGAATTCCTGTGACTGTGACAAGAGCCAGTCCTCTACTGGGTTCTTCAGTTCATCGTCCGAGTTGAAGCGCTTCCCTTTGAGATGTTTTTTGAGCAGACTAAACAGATGGAAGTCACGGGGCAACATATCCAGGCTGTAGGGTGGATGCTCAAGCTTGGCCAATACCTTTGTGTGACCCTGGAGACGTGTGGACGCACGTTAACTTGCAGCAGAATCACTCCCTCCGTGAGCAGCCTTGATGGACTTGCGTAGCTGGAGTGTCTCTCAGCACATGTCACTGTTAAGGTTTTTCTGTGCTCGAGGAATTCAATGAGTATCGGACCTCGGACGTCGAAAAAGACATTGAGTATCATCTTGCCTGCTGAGGGCACAGCCTTGAATTTTTTAGGGGGAGGTGACAACGGATGCTTCCATTGCATGCTGTCCCGCTTTATCTCTGGCTCGAAGAGATGGCACCAGTGACAATCCACTCCAGGAAAGCAAGATCTTCATGATACCAGAACAGGTGTTGCAGTGCTAGCCCCTTATGCAATTCCTTTTCTGGTTCGGTGAGCTTCTTTGGAACCCTCTGCACGTACACCTTCCGGTAAACCAACCTGTCATGCACAATTGTCCTTAATATTCCTATGCCGGATTGCACCATCACTGCCAACATTCGCATTGTGACATGCCGATCACTTCTCACCATGTTGTTCACCTGGTTGATGAGTTCAGCCTTGATTACCATGTTTGTCTGGCCTGGTGTCGGGTCGTCACTCAAACACTACCGGCGTTCACACCGTTTTCTCACCGACATGTCAGACACACAGTCTCTCCCATATATGGCCATCATGCAGCGATAAATATTGGCTGGTTTAACATCTTCCACAGTCAGAAATCTGATAACACCTCGCTATTCCTCAATCGTCGACTTTTGCAATCTGAACGCCATAATGTCCTCACATGCACTGTTGCGTCAATTAGACGGAACACACAACTGCTTGCTTCTCTCCTGCATAATATGCGGGTGCTTGCAGATGCGCACAACCATGCCGGACACTATATTCGTGTCCCTTGATGTCACACTATGTTATCCCAAAGTGGCAAATTCAAATTTCAACTGTTTAGTAGTTAAGACGTTTTGTACCTTTCCATTTGAACACCCCTCGTATCATACATGCTATAAGAACAGCCTCTGAGAAACCTTCCAGCATCTTCCATAACTTGAGAAGAGGTCACTAAGATGGTGAGTGACACCACGGTAATCTACCACTGTAAGGAAATCAGGTAGGAACCCAATCACAATAACAACTAAACTTCCAACTACAAGAACTGTCAGTTCTGTTGAAAATCCCATTAAGTACAAAGAGCAGCATGAACTTGTTCATTTGAAGAGCCTGCAGTCCTGCTGCATGTTTATGGAGAAGTTTGTAGGAGGAGCATATCTTAATCTTTTGACTTTTCTGTCACTTTTAAACATAAATCTCCATTTCTTTGCACACATTTATCCCATCATTCTGAAAGTTTGAAAATACCTTTACAATAGCTGCTTGAAGACATTGACAAACTACTTTCTGGATTACTCTAAGTAATTCCATTCTATACTCTGGCACTTTTTTTCAGGCTTGTAATGCAAGAACCAATTTTCTTTGTCTGTCACAATGCTCAGAAAAAATAATCACCTTAATTTTGAAATCTTTGAAGAAAGTTTTGGGTGATGTTCAGCTCTTGAAATTTAGGGTGTTACACCAACATATGCGGGATGCAACGGTCACACACTTATCGATAATCTAAGCTTTTAAGCATTTTTTTTTGCACTGCACTATGTTCTAATGCAAATTTTATCAGTGATTTCATTCACGACAAGCATGTCTTATCTAATGAGCTTATCAACTCTTTCTTGTTCCATTGAAGCAGTTCGAGGGCGACTGGTGTGAGGCTCGTCTTGGCTTGTGTTGCAATCTTTTAACTGTTTTATACATTTTTTAACACTGCTGGTGGCCATACAGACATCTCCATATGCAGTTGAAGTCTGAAGTAAATTGCAGATTTTTTCTCTTTAACAAGAAATTCAATGAAAGCACACTGTCAAATTGAAACACTGAATTATGCCATCTTGGAAATACTATCTGTGGTAACACAGCAGAAGCTAATGGTGTCTCAATATGGCAACAAGTGGTGTAAAATCTACAGATTATGATCCTGCAGTCGCTTATGTTACATTGTTGGAATTTAAATTTAACAATTATCTCACAAATTCCAGTATGACCCTCATACCTGCAAAAGATATCCATAGAGATATCATTCCCACCATACAGTGACTGAGCTTGTTGGATACAGATGTTATGTGAACACTTTTTACTGTCCACTTCAAAGGATGGATACTCAAAACAGTCTTTCAGCAGATCCATCTTGTTAGTATCTGTATTAATGCACATGCCATGGGCACAAATGGCACTGTTATGGGTAGGTGAACAATTAATTCATCGTGGTTGTATTAGCTAACTCTTTAGAACAACAGTGTGAGGAAGCCAAGACTTTATGCCTGGCTGCTACATACTCTGTCTGTACAGATCGACATGGTAGAATACAGTTGGATGAGTGGTATGTGGTGACCTTCCTCATTCATTTAAGCTTGAGAAATCAAAAACTACTTTTCCAATAAGTAACTCCTCATCTTGTCCCAAGAACCACATGAGGCTGAATTTAACACATATTACAACTCCCAGCAGAAGAACAGTCATTGTGCTGGTGCCAAAACTTGAAATTGGATCCTAGGCAGCAGTGCCACTGCAATGGCACATGGATGGCAAAGGTCATATTATTATAGAAAAAAATTAAGATAAAAATAATACATGGCATTTGATAATCAGCGTTTATTGCTACCAACAGATTTCCATTTGGCACATCTATCATTATATGTCACACCTTAGAGTTTTTGAATAAGGAATAATTGCACCAAATATCTATCAAAACAAATAACACCTTTGGAATCTGGTTTCCTATTTTTCCAAATGAATGCAAAGCCACATATCTGAAAAATAGTGACAAATGTAAATATTGTCTTTATGACTCAATTCTGTATATTATTTCCTTTTATATTTAAAATGTGTTAAATCTTATATTTCTGTATTTTAATCTTGTGTGCATCTTGATATAATTTTGTTTTTTCTTATAACTTAAATTGATGTGTGCTATAACATGTATCATGTATCTATGGATGAAAATAAATGCAATGCAATTGGGAAAAACCCCTTCAACCACCCTATAGTCAGGTACATCTGATGAGATTCTCTTCTCTGAAGTGAAAAATCAACAAAATTATAACTAAAGTGAAGAACATGAAGCAATTTTTAATGAAGTATCTAGTGGTCAGGAATATGTAAACATTGATCAAAGAAAGCCAAGAATATGTGGAAAATATCTTGCATATTTTGGTGGATAGTGCACATAAGATTCTAAAAGTATTGCTTATTTGCTTTCTTTTTCTTCATTTCTTTAACACTGGCGCAATATAGAATTTATTAACTTATTAAGCCATTATCAGAGGAAAGTTAGAATTTAATACTTACCCTTTCTTCATTTTCATCTCTTACTGGCTCAGGGCCAAGTCCCCATACTTCCACATCACTTATTTTGAATTCTTTCTGTGCAGAGAGCATACGATATTTCTTATATGTTGAGCAGGATTCGCTGCTGTGACCAACACCAAAATCAGCATCTAACCACAATCCAAAATATTCAAACTGGCCACCCATACCCTGAAAGTGAAAAATACTAAAGAACAGCTTTATGAAGGGCATTAAAAGTGGAATATCATGTAAGATGAATGAATCACTTTAGACTACTACAAGAATATTTCCAAAATGAGATGTGCAAGTAACATGCTATTTTCAGTAGTACAGCAACAGGTTCATAAATTAGATCACACACTGATTAAAGCAATGATCATATATTTGTCTACCTATATTTCAGCTTTTAATTGGAACAATGCACAGTGACATTGTCAAAATACTAATTGTGATCAGAATTACAGTTGGATTTTTTAACTATTTTATGCACAGCTTAACAAACACAAAGAGAGATAGACATATCATTTGAATCTTTCAAACAAAATGTATCTATTTGATAGCCAAGGTGGATTATTGCTTATTTCAGCCATATTTATATCAAGATTGTATTGAAATTTATGGACATTATCTGCAGTACAAACTACTGGTCATTTTTACACAGATCTTTGCATATGATTCAATTGAGTTTTCTAGTTCCATTTGCAGTTAAGTTACTACCATTTCTGTTATGGTTGCACATGAGCAACAAGACAGTTGAAATAGAAACTCAGTATGGTCATGACAAATTCGTGTAATTATAATTGAATTGGCATTAACTTTTACCAGACGACATGGTGACATCCGCAGAATAAGGTTGTGCATTTTTGTTAAGATTTCCATTCAAATGCATTCTTTTTCTGAAGAAATACCAAAGTACCACGAATTGTATGAAGGGAATTCAAAACCTCTATGACAGAGTGTGCATCTTCATACAAGTTTCACATGCTGATGCCAAATTGTGCCTTGTAAACACAAGATTTTGAGGAGCAGTATAGTGTATAATGCATGTATAATGTAATCCTATCAACATCAAGATTCCACCAATCATGGTCCATTTTATAGATATAGATGATTTGTTACAATAACATTCCTGAATCCTCAGATTATGTGCATTAAAGGAATCACATAGAACCACTTTGTAAACTATAACATAATGTGGTTCAGTCAGAAAGAATGCCCACCTCTGTGGTGTGGGAAAAGCATATCTGCCTCACTTGAGTTTAAATATTGGTTAGGGTGAGACTTTGATTTTCTCTTATCTTGATAAAAAAAATGTGTACACATTTTACAGCAGTAACAGACTGACCATTGTTGTACTGTATTGTAGTGATCAACCTGTGGCACATTAATTTTAAAGCGTTTTACCTTCCCATTGTCCGAGTCCCTGACATGGGAAACTTTCTTTAGAATATGACTTAAGTTTTTATAACTTGTAAACGTTTGCTCACGTACATGCATGTAAGAGGTATATACTATATTGTTTTTTATTTACTTTTTTTAACCATTATTGTGCTATTAAATAATATTCATGATTTACTGATATTTCTGTAAAATTCTGGTTTTTTGTACTTTGAGGTAGCCTCAGCCCCAATTAGCTTGAATTACCAGAGGTCTACTGAACTAGTACACGTAACATGTAAAGGTAGGACAAGGTCACCAAATTAACTTCATAACAACAAATGTAATGCATTTCTGTATTTCATATACTCTTTCAAATGAAACTATTATGGTAGAAACTTATTTATTTTAAAGAGTGTTTCAACAAGGAGTGCTATTACAAGGCTTCTAGCAATAAAATGAATGAGAAACAAACAAAACTGAAGCTGAATACATGCTAGTATTCCATAGGTAATGAGGAATACACTTGGCAAAAGCAGTTACATGTTGAATAAATGTGAATAACTAGTCACCACCAGTTTGAATGTTTTGGCGCTAAAACATGAATGTGTGATTGCAGTAAATATTTAATTGGTACAATTTTTAATTTTATCTACCTTAAACTGACATTCAGAAAAATGGCTTCAGAACTAGGCTGTAGACGACAGCATAATGCTTACTGTAACACCTTATTTATGTAAGGGATTTTGTGCTGCACATCAAAGAATGACACAATGCAGCAGGACTTTTAATGGTCTATTTATTCATGTAATGTGACTATCTTAGTAATGCTGTTGAAGTTATCATTCTACCACTCTATTTCCACATTAGGTTTGAGAGCTAGTTTGGATCCATGTTGTACTATTGCTTCATGCTCTAAACTCGAAAAAACACATGAAAACAATGGAATGTGCATTCAATAAACAAGGCAAGATCTGTGGTGAATGCATTGGTGAAAAGTGAAGTGATGGGGTTTGGAAGAGAGAAGAAGTAAAGAAGAATGTATGGGTAAAAAGCATGGAGACAAGGATTAGTGAAGAGACTGCAGCTTAGTATTCATTCACTAAGTCTAGAGCAATGATTTTGAATTCCAGAGAATGTAGTCAAAGATAAAGTAGTAAAGTCTGATACTAAATGTTGAACATAGGAACTGAAAATATTAATTATGGAAATTGAAAAGTTTAAATAAATGACCGAGGCTTTAATTAAAGATATTGTAAATTATTAAATTTTAAAATGTTTCTCAAATATTAGTTTTGAACTTTTTGAAATTTAACACATAGTTATATTAAGGTAATTGTAATATTATTAAAAGTTGAATTTTCAATACTATTTAAATATATGAACAAGATTTTAAAATTGTGGATGAATGAAGAAGTTATTGGATACCAGTAGCTGTAGTTGTAGAATGTATTTTGAAATTACTGGAACCTAGTAGTGTATTTAGCTATTTATTTCATTTTTTTCTTCTTCTTTCTTTTTTTGTAGTTGCATGTCAGATTGGAAAAGATTGAAATTGAATTGGTAAATTATGTTCACTCAAATGAGAGCAGGGTTAACAGAGCTTAAAATTACTTGATATTCGTCTTCTCAAGATAAGCGAAAACCCCAGAAAAAAAAACCTTATCTGGAAAACAATTTCCTTGAGATTCGAAATTGGGATCTCAAACGTGAGACAGACACACTACTGACACTACACAGCTGGGTGTTTTTCTGATTTTGTTTAATTGTATTGTAAATTATGAGGTTTTTGGAAAGATAATAGGTTGACAACTGTGCCCTGATTTAGGAAACTAGATGTCAAGATAAATGATTCAGATGTATGTATGTTACATTTACTATGCTTGAAAATGTGTACTCTCTATTTTCACTTTCTATAGCACAATGTGCATAGTAGGTATTTGTATGCCACCAAAATTTTGATGCTGAGATTTCACCAGAAATATATGTTTTGAGGTTTCCAGAGTCCAAAAAAAGCATTTTTAGAAAAAAGGTCTACGTGTGCGCACGCATGTGTGTGTAGGGGGAGGCAGCATAGCTCATAAACAAAAAGACTGTTAAATACCAAACTTGGTATTTATGTTTATTATCTTCCAAGGATGCAACACAAAGATCCTCAAGAAAATCCTCCCACTACAAATTACCTTCTACATGGTACAATGTTTGAAAATTTTGTTTTCCTCAAAATGCCTCTAATAACTTTGATTAACCCTTTTAGTGCCAGCCCAAACAAATGCTGTCTGAAAAGTGCTAAGCAATTTTAGAGCAGAATACAAGGTTTTAAATTACTAGTAATAAAATGAGTACCAAATGACACAGGGAGCTGAATCTTTTTTTCATTTTTAGTAAACCCTTTTGTCTTCTATATAATATGTATTATATCTTCCACCTTCCCATACCAGCTCTTTACTATTACACCTTTTTGAAACTTCAAGCATTCTTTTACTATATATTTTCATCTAAATTTATACATCTATAACAATACTTTAAAATTCTTTCCATTATTAAGCCTTTTCTCCCTACTCTCATTGCAAGTTTTCCTTTCAATCGCGCATATTTGGATTGTGCCCCCCAGTTACTATTGCTTCTGAATTTGATCCCCAAATAATAAGATTCTTTCACTACTAACTTGGCTCATCATTTATAAACCGCCTTTTCTCTCTGTTTAATTATGTTCCTTTTTTAAATAATATTATCTTACACTTTCTTGTGTTTACCGTTAAACCCCACTCTGTGCAAAATCTAATAATTGCTTTAATAGCATGTCATAATCCTATACTGTTACTGCCCAGGCCACATGATCATCAGCAAAAAAGTAACTCAGTATCTCTTTCTTGTAACTGCACAGAGCTTGTTAATTTTCATTATTTATCTAGAATGCCATCTATAAATAGATTAAATAATACTGGACTAAATTTGCGTCCTTGTATCAGACCTACATTTTGTTGCATGTAGATATACTTCTTTTGCACCTGGCCCAAAATTATTTCCTACTGAACCATTTCCACATCTCTCCCAAAATTAATTAGTAAAGGATTCTCCCCTGTTATCAGCTATGCAGCAGCTCGCATGGTCCTTTCCTTGCTGGGACAAGACCTGAAGGAATTTTGTTTGGTGTCATTAGATGGATGTATGTGCTGAACTGTTTGTCCTGCCTCTGGTAGTTGAAGAGGAAACCCCTCTTTGCCAAGGTTTGGGTTCGCTCATGGATGAGGAGTGGAATAAGTTCCAGCATGACATCTCTTTGAGCACAAGATTTACCAACGGAGGAATAGTGTGTGTGTTACCCAGACAGCCTGAAAATAGCTTTTGGTGGGAAAAATTCAGGGGAAATATTTTTGGTGTGCCTAAATTCTTGTTTTATCTTCAGCTGTTCATGATGGCCTCACACATAATCAAGCCCGGAATTGAGTTACATATTTGGTAAAAGGTTTTCTAAAATAAATGGAAAAGAATTTGTAATCTTTGCGAAATGATAGCAAGCAACACTGTACTAGATTGTTATAAGTGAATAAATAGTGGAATGGAATTAAATCTTCCATTCATTTCGTTTTCCTATTAGTCAAAAGACTTCATACAATTTTTGTACCTCCACTATAAATAAATTAATTACTCCTTTATTCCTCAGAATATATGCCAATGCATCTCTGTTCCTATTATTGAAAGATTTTTCAAAGTCCTCAAAAAATATATATCCTTTTATTTCTTAGGAATTTGTTTACTATGGTCTGTATAATCATGATATTATCTATTATTCTTCCCCCTCCTAAAACCCACTTGGTATTCTGACAGTTTTCCCTCCATCTCTGGCTACTCATATAACCTTCAGGTTAATAATACCTAATATAGATAATAAACTGATTGATTCCTTTATTAAGTACCAAAACTGGCATTTTTACTTTCCCTACACACACTATGTCTATAGTGTATAGAGAAGGTATTGTATTGCACCCAAAAATTTGATACCAAAATTCCACCAAAAATACATTTTTCAAGACCCCTAAATCCAAAAACATTTTTTTTAGAAAAGTGGGTGTGTGTGTCTGTGTGGGGCAGGGGGGGCAGCATAGCTCAAAAACGAAAAGTCTGTTAAATACCAAACTTGATATTTAAGTTCAGTAACTTCCAAGGATGCAACGCAAAGATTTTCATGAAAATCCCCCACTATTAACTACCCTTTACACAAACATTTTTTGAAAATTTTGATTTTCTCAACACTGGCTCTAACAATTTTGATTAAAATACCTTATGTTTTAAGATATTTTTATGACAAATGAAATGTATAGATATCTTGAATTTTCTGAGAATAGCTTCTGCAGACGTCTTCATTCAGGATGACTTTTGTACAACTGGTAAAGCTGAAGAGATATACAAAAACTTACTACACAAAAATGTAGATTTCATTAAAACACACAATTTATATCACATAATCTTTTTTGCAGAGTTAACTGTTTGAGATATTCTGGATTATCGGTTTAAATTTTTGCCACTTTTCTCAAATAGGAAGACATCTTTCTTCTTGTTTCTTGTTTGTTTACTCCTGGCAAGCAAAGTGATTGGAATTTCAATTGTTTCACATAGTGTCCGGCTTTTAAAGGATGAGACTATCGCTTTAGCCTGGGCATGTTCTTACTTTGCTTCTACTTACAAGAAAGCTAGTAATAAGACTAATTCTGCTTATGTTTATCTTGATTAGTATGATATAGATAACAGATTAATAAATTAATTGAATAAAAGGTTTGTTTGCCGAACAGCTGGAGGACATCATGTGAATGGAACACATTAAATTTTTCCCCTCTATTCACAAGGGACCAAATAATGACAATTTCTGCTAACGTTTATCTCAATTAGTATATAGAAGAATAAGCTTTTTAACAATAATTTGTTACAGAGATGTACAGAAAAGCATGTAAATGGAACACATCAGATTTTTATTATTTAAATTTTAAATGTATCAGCAATCATTGTAAATACTTCTAGAAATAAATAATTCAAATTTGAACAATTAATTTGCATGCATGAATTTGGCTGCTATTAAATTCAGGAGTCTTGGGAAAATTGTGTACTTTAGTTCTCACAAAGTTATTGGACACATGTTGTCTTTCACAACAGCTTCTTTAACAAACAGCATCATAAGTTGTCCATTCTTTGAAATATAAGAACTCAGTATTAATCTGCAGACCACCAAGTCAGAAGAACATTTTAATAGAGTTTTTTTAAAATTATTGTTATAGCAAATTGCATTTACCTAATTTGTAAAATTAGCTATTTCGATAAGGGGGAGGGGAAGGAGAAAAATATTTAATTTCAAAGATCAAAGTCTCTTGTTTGCTGCTTTCATAAAAAAACTTATGTAACTTGAGATCAACACAGTCATGGAACATAAGCACTCAGTTGCAGGGGCAATTCCTCCATTGGTGTAGAGTTGGCTGTGAACCTCCTAGTTGGGTTGGATTTTAGTCTAGTCTCTACATGCACTATATGTGTGTATTTACTTTGTCTATACATAGTGTATAGAGATAGTATTCCACCCAAAAATTTGAAACAGATTTCACTGGAAATATATGTTTTGAGATCCCCTAAGTCCAAAAGAAACAATTTTAGAAAAACATCTACGTGTGCGTGTATGGACATCCCAAAACACCCATTGCATGGAAATTTTTTTGAAAATTTTGTTTTTTTTTTTCAAAAATATCTCTTAACGATTTTAATTAAAATACTTATAGTATACATATTTACATGAAAAATAATATACCTATCTTGAATTTTCAGGGGATTCTGAAGACCTTTTCAGTCTGGACAAATTTTTCAAAACTTTGAATAACTAGCAAACCATAAGAGATAGACATAAACTTATACACAAAAAATTTAGATCTCATTAAAACACATGATTTATATCATATGCATTTTTGTTGCAGAGTTGACAGTTTCCCAGATATTCCTTGTTATTGGTTTCAGTTTTAAAATATTTATATTTTTTTCATATAGGAAGTGTTCGTTTTTCTTTTGTTGTACTCCTGGTCAAGCAAAGAACCGAATTGCAATGACAATCGCATAACTTTTGCCTATCGCTTTAGCCCAGTGCATTCCTTTAGTTCCATTCTACTTAAAAGGAACTAAGTTATAAGTACATTCTGCTAATGCAACTCAATTAGTATGGTTTAGAAAGAAGAATATTTTTTGTAAGAAGTTTGTTTGTAGAACAGTTAGAGAAAGTCATGTGAGTGTAAAACAGAATTTTTTGTTTTACACAAAATGTGCATTAGATGCATTTTAATTACTAAAACTAGAGAATTTATTTCAAAATACTTTGAAATATAATTATATTTATTAATTATATAAGAATAACCATATATTCCATTAAAAACTCACAATGAGACTGGCAGACAGATTCTTCATGTCATCTCCTTTCACTTGCACATGCAACCAAACAAGTTGCCAGTATGAACAGCATAATGGGCGGAGGTGAGTATTCCTTCATCATAAAGACCTGGCATCACATCATTAAGTCATGCTCCATGCAATTTCTGAGACAAATAGGAATTGCATAGGCTTTGTTGCACCTCTTTTCTGCATTTGTTATGCATTTTTGTGCACCTTATTGTTTTGTATTACTTTTAACAGGAATTTTTTGTTGTGTTGTGACATAAGGAATGGTTTTAATTGGCTTAAAAGTCACAGAATTAAAGGAACTTTGATTCTCTCCCTTACCATTGGAAAAGAAAGTGGAAATAAACAGTAGCAGATAAGTTTTTTCAATTTTTCATATGTACTCTTCACAAATAATGAATATGTAAATAAAAATTTTGAGAATTCATTGCAGTAATATTTGATCTACTGATTATCAATATCTCCTTATATCAAATAAACCTGCTTTTGATACATTATGAATCCCTATATAAAAATGTTATCATTAAATATTTACTTTCAATTCTTTTTTTTTAACACAGATTTAAGCGTGAACTATTAATGATTCACAAGCTGTCCTGCTCATTTGGTATCCCAGGAGTTGTGCCTGTATAATTTCATATTAATATTGATTGTTTTCTGTTGTTTAATGATGTTCAATTTTTATATATATATATAAACACACACATACATTGAAATGTTTCAAATTGGAAGACTGATTTCAGAGATATCTTCAAACAATTACTCTTCCATTTCTTCTTTCTATATTCTATACAGGGTCATCGAAAAAGGCTGGAGCAACTTCAAAAAATCATATATCCCATTGTAATTGAGACAATTAACAGTTTGACCTACAAACTAATTGAGAACTCATTGAGCTTTTTTAGATGTGACTGTACTCCGCCCTTGATCTTTGCCAATAAGCAGAATAAGTGCTCGATAGGAAGCGGCCAGCCACACTGTTTTAGTAGAGACTAGAGAGTGTGATTGCAATGGCGCAGTTCAGCAGAAAGCACAGTGCATATTGTGATTAGCAGAGTTTAAATCTGTTATAACTGTTCAGCACAGTTTCCGATGTGTTTATGGTGGTGATCCCCTTCATGATAATAGCATTAGACAGTGGTACGAATAGTTTCAGGAAATTGCCAGCTTTGATGTGAAGAAGTCCAACAGGTTCCCTAGAACAAGTGACGAAACAGTGGAGCGTATAGGTTAGAGTTGTGTTCGAAGTCCAAAAAAATCAATTGGAAGTGAAGTTTGCAACTCTGAATACTTAAGTCAACAATTCAAAATGTGTTATACAAACGTTTACATCTTCATGCTTACAAAATTCAGCTCAGACATCACATTAAACCTACGGATTGACCAAAGCGTGTTCAGTTTGCAAATGACATGCTTAACAAACTTGACAATGGCAACAGTTTTTAAAATGAGTAACCTTCTCAAATAAAGCTACATTCCATGTCAATGGTTGTGTCAACCGACATAGCTGTAGAATTTGGGGATCTGAACAACCCAATGAAATTTTTGAGTATGACAGAGGTTCCCCAAAAGTAAACTTGTGGTGCAGTTTGAAGCATGATCAGGTCTTTGGCTCTTTGCTTCTTATTGAGCAGACTATCACAGGACATATTTACTTACACATGCTAGAACAGTATGTTTTCCTGCAAGTACACCAAATTGAAGAAAATAATGTAACATTATTATTTCAACAAGATGGCATATCCCTACAAGTTAGAGATGCTCTGCATGCATGATTCCCTGATCAGTGAATTGGTAGGTCCGGTCCTATTCAATGGCCTTTTAGAAGCCCCGACTTGACACCCCTAGACTTTATTTTATGGGGATACATAAAAAACATTGTGTACATGAACCGATCAGAGATCTGCAACATTTAAGGCACCGATGCTGTTGCAACAATCACGCCTGAGATGATCCAGCACTGCTGGGTCGAAATCTACTATTGACTGATGTTTGCAGAGCAACCAACAGAGCGCACATAGAAATATTATAAGGTAAGCAAAAAACTTTTTGAGTTGGTGATTTTATCAAAAAATACCTGTTTTAATATCTCAAATAATTCCTGAGCTGTGATTTTTTGAAATTGCTGCAACCTTTTTAGATGACCTGTATAGTATAATGTAAAGTGGATACAAGAAGCTCTTTTTATATGCATAGTATAAGTGATAGCAATGAATTGGTGCATGATCTGTAGAGAATTTGTGAAATTCCTGTTTCAGAATTTTAAAATGCCAGATTAAAATGAGTTTTCCTGCTCCAAATGAAATGTGTTTTAACAAATACCCTAACAAATATGAAGATAAGAGTCAGCTGTCAGAATATGAATACTCCACTCATTACTGGAAATCTGCTTTATTATGTCAACATATAAACTGCTCAGTAATTGGATATTCCTCACTTTCTACCTTTGTATTCCTTTGGGCAGAGTAAAAACTGAAAATAGCGTGCAAATACTAGACATATATGGAACCTTCACATTTATTATACATTAGGTATGTTATATTTATTCACAAGTAGATACCTACCAAACCGTTTGGCATTGTCTGCTGATTTATGTTCAGATACTGATAGTGATCATTGTAACCAGTGCTTTCAAAAACCCTCATGTATGGATGAAGTGTGAACAAAAAACTGTTGCTTGTGCCTAAAAATAAATCATATCATTAAGTCAAAGGAGAACATTGTCTGTAATTAATTATGAAAGTTTACAAATACTTAGAAATATTACATTTTGTCTCAATCATTTTGCATAGCACAGCATTTATCAGCATAAATTAAAAATGGGTAATTTATGCTGATACTTTCAAAGGCACCTTGCTGAAGCCCTCAGCTGACAGGACAAAAAAAAAAAAAAAAAAAAAAAAAAAAAAATAAATTTCATATACTATGTCATTTTACTGGTAAATGTAAAATTGTGCAGCAGCTTTGAGAAAAGGCATCATATAACCAAAGAACTGGAACATGCACTTTAGTTTGCACTTAGTATCTAGTAAAACAATTAAAACAAAAACTTCTGTATTTGCATCAAAATCTGTGAAACTTCATTAAATTACAAGCTGATATACTATTGTTATATCTTCATTAAGGGTCATTTATTGTAAAACAGTACAATGAAAAACATCCTGAGCTCAAAATGTGTCCATTTACATATTGATTCTCATGATCATCACATTCAATAGGTCCTGAGTTTGAATCTTGGTTAGGGTTATTACCCAGAGAGGATTCTTTTTGGGAATATCCCTTATCCTGAAAAGATGAATGCCCTGTAACTTTAAGCTCCATGGATCTCCCAATATGACTTACCAGGTAAAAGGATGTTAACTGCATGCATGCACGCACCCAAAAAAAAAAAAAAAAAAAAAAAAAAAAAAAAAAACATGCACGCATTCATGCGCACATATACACACAATGATCTTTCACTTCCATAACAGGGGGATTCAAATATGAAGTTTTCGCATATATGTTTACATTAAACAATTTTTTCCTGGCCACAGGTGCAAGCATGACTATATTTTTAAGTGTCACTAAGCCTATGTTATACTTCACATTTCTATGTCACAGAATGTGATAAAACCTTTGATCACATATTGTGATCATATTAAAGCAGTCGAGTATATTTCACCACATCAAACCTTTTATTATATATTTAAAAAGCATATCCACCATTAACACAATTAGCTGTAATAATGGTTCTTATTTAGTTCTGTTTAGAATGTTAGTTGCGTCATGTTTCTATTACTTCATCTACAACATTTTCATATAACCTAACCTAAAACTTAACCTTAATAAGTCTATTTCTTAAAGAATGTTAATTAATACTATATTTATCAGTATGAATAACAAAGCCAGGAGCAAAAATGGTAATTAATGGCTATCATAATAACTTTAATTTTGTTCTTCTAAATATTGGCTTCCCAATGCATTTAAGTTTCTCCTCTATCCTTTATGCAGTTCATAATGGCTTCTATTATGCTTTTATATATTTGCAATCTTTTATTTCTGTTTTTAAATAATTATGTTTTGAATTATAAAGCATTTAATGTGATTCATAATAGGAAATGAGTGGTTTGATTGTAGCCACAGAACACGTATAATGTCTGTTCATTTTATTTTTTTTAAATCACAGATATGATCAAAGGTGTGATGATGGGTATAACTTTTATCACAGAAGTGAATGTGAAATAGAAATGTGGCAGTGTAATATAGACCTAAGATAGGAATAAGTAGGCTAATAAGCACACAAAAATGAGGCAATGCTCGAAGATTTATAATTTTTTTTAATAAACTTAATAACATTATAAAATAGAATCTTATGATTGGTTCTGAAAAAATTCTACAATTAGGTATATAGAATGCTTTGTTTGAGTGTCTAATTTGAAAGATGGGATAATAAAATTTAAGGCAGTTATAAGTTTGCAATACTCGAAAGACAGGACTATCTGCTGTGCTCCAATACAGGAAGGCTGGCTACTCCTACCTTTAACTCAATGTTGATTGTAAGCGAAATTAGACACAAGCTGATTGCTAGCTCCAGTTATTTTCATTATTTTATAACTTTTAAACATTAAAATCTCCATAATGAAACGTAACTGATGAACCAAATTACATAATGATCTTTATGTACATTAAATATTCTCCTTTCTAATATTAATTTCATTGCTGATTTTCACATTAAGAGAAACAAATTATGATATAGTGCGAATCAGTAATATAACCATTTTTTTTTACTTGTGTTGGTATTTTAATTACTATCAAAAAGTTAATTGGAACACTGTAAATTCATTTTTCAGAAAATCTTACAAGCATAATCCCTATAGGGCATTTCTTTTTACCTCTTCTTGGCTTCTATCTCTCCTAACTCTAACTTGCTGTCCTCTTCCTCTTCTTCTCTTTTTCCCCCTCTCACTGATGTATAGTCCTGTTTCACTTCCCCTGCCATTTTCTGTGCTCTGTATTGCTCAAGCTGTCTGCTGGTGTTTTCTTTTACATATTATTGCCCTGCCATGGAATTTTGCCTTTGTCTTTATTTTTTCTAGCCCCTAGTTCATTGCTTTTGTTCGTTTACATGTCTCTACTGCCACTTGACTATCAATTCATAATTTAAAATCTTGAATATATGCTACTTTTCCTTGACTATGTGCTGCCCTATTTTGTGTTCTATTACACTTCTCATTAGCTCCCTTTGCCCCAATTCAAGTCCCTATTAATATAGATGGGTACCTTAATTTTTTTGTTTGATTATTACATCAAAAGCCATTTGTGTGCTTATGCTTTTTACCAACATATTCCTTTTCCCTCTTCTCTTCCTGCATTTAAAAGCTTCACAAATTTTATAATTACTGACTCCCATCCCTAATCTTCTCACAAAAGTTCATGTACCTCCCTTCTCCCGTCTTTCATGTTCTCCACTTTTCTTCTGTTATTTGCAATCTCCTCCTTGATTTATTCTAATTTTCTGATTATTTCCTCTCATTTTCCATATTTTTTTATTCCTATACCCTGTTTCATGTTTTTCCTTCCAATTGCTGAGTCCCGTGTTCATAGTGCATTTGGTTGCCATGCTCTTTACTATCGTCTTCCTCTCACTTATGGGAGCTACCTCAGCACATTCTGCTTTCTTGTTCTGCTTAATACATACTCTCCCATCTTCTTGTCATTATTCATTCAGCCTCAGGGTTGTAGGATCTGGCAAGAGTTGGCACGCAGGTTGGTAGAAGCGATTTCTCCCTTACACCTGATCAGTTTAATCTCTTGGAAGATCTCTGAAGGAGAAGTGTCCCTTTATAATGGGCTCCTTTCAGGAATCATATGTCAGTTGCTCTCCAGGAGATGCTTCATGATAAAGCTAGCAGCAGTGTCAGTTTATGCACAATCTGAAGGTATAATGCTTTTGCTTTGCACACACTACCTTTCTGTACCTTGGTATTTTAGGTCTTCCACCTCTTCCTCCTGGAGGTTACTGCGAGAGACAATGGGCCCATTTACCATCATTGCACATCTACCTGTTCCACTGGCTGGTGGCCTCCTCCATGTGTTCCCTATCCCTATCTTCTAAGCTACATTGGCAAGAGAAAAAATAGATTAAAAGGACAGAATATGGTGTCAAAGAGTGATAGAAAATGATAGAAAATTTTATGTAGGAAGATTCAAAACATATTTAACATTGTAACAGGTGAAGAAAGCTGGAGATACCAGTGACTACCAGAAACTACGCTTCAATCAAAGGTCTGAATCTTCCCAGGATGGGATCCCCCAAAAAAGCTGAAGCAAGCTAGTTGTCATATTGTGAGCAATTCTGCTTGAGGAATAAAAGACTGTCCTTGCCAGCTCGTACACCTGAAAATGTCTGCCACAAGTCTTCAATGAGCAGGCATCCATAGATTGGTCTATGTAGAATTTTGTTGGACCTCAACATCTCTCCTCACACTACAATAAAAACAAACCAATGTCTGCAGGAGTCAAATATTTCTCCTACCCTATTGTCCAGAGCTGGTCACGTGCAATTTGTTTCTATTTCCCAAATTAAAAGAAAAACATTTGAGGTTAAATTTAATCATCTGAAATTGCAGTATCTGCTTAAAAGGAATGTATTTTCACTCTCTCCAAAGAAGAATGGTGTTTGGCATTTAAAAGCGGTTTAAAATGATGAGACATTGTATAGAATGCAATGGAGAATGGTTTGAAAAGATGCAATGATCAGATCTAAAATGTTCAAGTTTTATCGTGTTCATTCTCAAAACTTTTAAAGCGACCCTCATACACAAGAGTTTAAACATTCATTGATATATTATTTAAAATTTGATTGAATGTGATGCAAAATTAAGGGAAGGGCCTGATTATTTTGTAAAATATTCAGAATAGTGAACTGTTGTAACATCATTATTGACACAAAATACATTCACATGAAAATTAACATAAGGACGTTTTCGAGTGTTTAAAACTTACTATACCTTGCATAAATAACTACTTAACAGAATCATAGTTAGAAAGTTCAAGCTATATTTTCTACTCTGTCAACTATGCAAATAGCACATCAATATTACTACAATTACCGAGGTGTCCAAAGTTGACTGCCCTGATGGCATCAGTTGTGTTTGAATACTCCATGGATGATGTGCTGGGTGATGAGAGATGCCTGCAAGGAATACTGCCACACGAAAGTATTTGGGGCAGGTCATTAGTATTCATAACTGGCATTTGGGCAAAGTAAATCATTCTCTTGCACATATCACAACTTGCCCCCCCCCTCTCCTCTGTGTGTATGTGTGTTTTTTTTTTTTTGGGGGGGGGGGGGGGATACAATAAACAATTTGGAAATGCTACAATCCAATTTTGCAAAGAAGTTTATTCAAGCAATGTCATGTGAGAAGTCGGAATGCAGCAACAGAAGATTTTCTGGGTAAATCAAACTAATGGATCATTCATAATTTTCTTCCATTTTGACGTATAATTTGAAGTGTTATTTGTTGATTATAATTTGAAATTATTTATTTTTTTTATTATTCTTAACCGATTCATAAGAAAGTTTTATCATCTAGTTGATTTTAGACCCTTTCTTTGAAAAATATCCATTTAATTTCCAAAAAAACTGCAGTGTGTGGGAATCCACTGTAAGACTATGGTTTTATTAGGTTATATACTTGTTTGATCATATCCTGTATTTATTTAATCTATCATTTTGGGCTGAGTAGTAATGCCAATAGCTTGGAATGCAGCTTTAGAAACAGAATAACTTTATTTTTGCATGTAACTATGAAAATAAGTTTCAAAGTGTTGCATACATTTCATCATCAAGAGTGGTCGTATATTTTCCACACTTTTTTATAAAAAGAAAAAAATTTACAAAATGCACCCACTCTAGCATCAGCATAGATGCAACAGTATAAATATGAATATAGTCACTGAGTTACAGTGAGGATTTCAAGTGTTAAAACTTTTACTTAGTAGAATTATTACTAGTAGAAAAATGGAAATGGTGTGTTATTTATGGGCGCTCTTTAACTACTGTGGTTCTCAGCATCCCATTCTAAATTGGGCGTGAAAGACCGCTTAATTTTGCTAAGACGCCTCCCTATCAGGCTTGAGGTTCTTTTACATGCTGTAAATCTACAACACGGGACCCACAGCTTTACTTCCCTTCCGAAGGAAGCCATGCTGAGGATTTTTACACCTGAAAAAATCCATCGTCCTCCGCCGGGTTTGAACCCACGATCTTGGGTATATGAAGTGAGCATGGTAACCATTACACCACGGAGGACGACTACTAGTAGAAAGTAATATGAATCAATAAATGTTTAATACAGCAACATTTTTTCTTTGGTGCTAACTGAAGTATAGTTTGGATGATGAAACTGATCAGGTTTGTGCTCACTTTATCTCTATTTTTACATTTTTTTTTAGGGTTCAGAGATATTTTAATCCCAAAGCAGTCTTATATTTGACTTAATAACTATTTTTCCCTAAAAATACAAGTTCAGGTTCCTTTAATTAAATGGTCTGATGAGTGTGATGCACAATAATGGATATGTTTATACCTTAATGAAACTGAGTTGTATTTTATAATTTTGCTACATTAACATGAACAGAATAAGCTAGTGAATCTCCTCACATTCAAGAGGTCCCAAGCTCAAATTTTGGTTAAGGTGAGTTACCTGGATAAGGTTTTTTCAGGGTTTCCCTTATCCTGAAAAGACAAATGTCAAGCAATTCTATGCTCTATGGACCCCACTCTCATTTGAGCATCATTTCATTCGTTGTCCGATATGATGTACCAGCTTAAAAATCATTGAACTACACAACAGTAAAAGAAAGAAAGAGAGAGAAAGAATAAGATACGCATACAAACAAGTGTTTAAGTGTTCTTTTCAGTTGTTTTCCAAGCTTAGTACTAAATTCAGGCAAATTTTGCAACAACAAAAAAAAGTATATTGCATTCAGATTTGAAAATTTTATGTTAAATTCCTACAAGTCGTCAAAAAACATGAAAATTGCCTTATATTATAAAAGAGAGCATAAAACTCTTTACTCTTACCTTTACTTACCTCGAAAATTGGGTCCAAGATTCCAGCTCTCTGTAGCAAAACCTCCAAATAGAGAGCCACTTTTGTCCTTGATGACAATAATGGTGGGACCTTTATCTGTTATGTGGCCCAACAATTTAGAGAAGCTTTCTCCATGAACAGCTGTTGAAAACAGGAATCTCCATTCACTTCTCAGCTCTGATGGTAAAGTCTGGTTCAGATACAGAATATGTGCCATTTCTAGCAGACAATGAAAATCGGATACATTCACACCTGTGCAAAGTGGGAAGGGGCTTTCCGTGATTAGTTCTCCTTCTGCATTCATGACAGTTTGTGGTACATTGAATGCATAATGAAACACATCTTTCTGTATTTTGTCCAACTGAGGATTTGATGTATACCATGCTGTGAGCTGTTCACCTAAATTTGCATTTGTCAAACCATCACAGAGTGATTCTGCAAACACAGCATTCACTTCAGTTGACAGTGAACATTCCGCAGCTATCCAGCTTTTGAACTCGTTATGTTGCATTTTGTCTTGCATCTTCATATAACTTGCTAGTAGGCTTTTTAAGTACTGAAAAACACATTTTAATTTCAACATTTCTGAGCTAAGATAATGTAGCCATCATCAAATCACATTTTCTAACAACAGAATGTGTCACACTTCATTAACATTTTCTAATATTCTGAAAAAAATCTGATGAGTTCCATTCATATGACTTTCTCTAGCTAATCTGCTGACAAAACTTTTCTGACAAAAGATTACTCCTTTATCTAATGTTAATCAAGATAACATTAACAGAATTAGGTATTATTATTTGCTTCATTATAAGTAGAAGGAAATAAGTGAATACACTAGGCTAAAGCGATAGTGAAATCTTTTAAAAGCTGATCGCTAGTGAAACAACTGAAATTCCATTCTCTTTGCTTGCCAGGAGTTAACAAAAGATAGGCGAAAAGAAAGCTGTCCCCCTGTTTGAGGAAAATTTAAGTAGCTTAAAATTGAAACCAAAAACTTGTAATATCTCCAAAATGGTTAACTCTACAAAAAAAAAAAATGTATATAACATAAATTGTGTGTTTTAACATGATCTACATTTCTTTTGCAGTAAATTTTTGTCTATCTCTTAGGGTTTAGCAGATATACCCAAGTTTATACAACAGTCATCCAGAATGAAGAGTTCTTCAGAGGCTACTCCCAGAAAAAACAAGATTACATTTTATTTGTCATAACAATGTCTTAAACATGGTATTTTAATCCAAATCATTAGAGCAATTTTTGAGAAAATCAATATTTCTGAAATTTTTTCTAAGTAAAGGGTACCTTAATTGCGACTTTTTGTTTTTGAGCTATTCTGCATGCATGTACACGCGCACACACACACACACACACACATACATACAACCGCCTGCTGTGCCATAAGTAGTTAAAGCGGGCATTAAACACTATCAAAAAAAAAAAAATAAAAAAACACACACACACACACAAATATATATTTCTAAACATGCTTTTTCTTTTTTATTAAGAGGTTCTCAACACATATATTTCTGGTGAAATCTGGGTATCAAATTTTTGGGTGGAATATAATACCTTCCCTGTCTACTATGCACATTGTACATCCTTGCTAGAGAAAGTAAAAGTTGTGTATGATGATGTGATATATACTGGCATTTTAAGCAAACAGCGATAGTTTTAATCCATTTCACTATCACTGGAAAGTGCTACCCACTGGATAGTAATTATTAACTCAGGCTAATTTTCAAAAGGAGGGTAATTGGCTAAAGATAGCTCAAGTATATCAAGTTCTTCAAACAACTTAAGAAGTAACAAATAACAAATATCTTCTCAATCTACCTGCTTAGTTAAACATGTGTGCCAGTTTCACAGCACTGGTGTCAAACGCACTAAATTAGAAAGCAAAAGTTTCGCAGTATTACCATCTCTAGGTGCCTCTAAACTTGTTTGTTTTAAACAACTGTATAGAATTTAAACATGGTGCTTAGCAAAATATAATACTTACCCAATTTTCTCTGAGCAAGATATTTTATTCTCTGCTTATAAGCTTAGTTAAAGGCACCAGCCGTCCTTTTATGAACAGAATAGTACCATTTTTCAACTTGTTTCCTGTTAGATTGTTGGGACACCTGTTTGCCAAGTTTTGTTAAAAACATTTTATGCTAGGTAATATTGAATACAGTAGCTCTATTGCAGCAAAATGAGAAACTTCTGAAGAAAATTCATTCTTCAGGAAAATTGTGCAGTAAGCCATTTACTTTAGAGCTATGTAACTTTATAATTCTATTACTTTCTCTAGCACATATGTACATACAATATACATAGTAGGTAGAGAAGGTATTGCATTCCACACAAAAAATTTTTGTTAATATTTTACCAGATATATATGTTAGAGGTCATAAATTATAATTTTGAAGCTGCTTACATTGAAGGCATAATCAAATTGAATTAATTAAAGTGGTATTATTAACACACACTTCACACTTCCACCCAAACCCAAGCAGTAGTGGTTCAACAGCTGAGGATGCGGGCAACGGTCCGCAAAACAATTGTCCTACTCAATAAAAGTAAGTGAAGTGTTTGTTAATAATACCACTTTAATTAATTCAATGTTAGAGGTCCCCTTAAAAAATGAGTATATGTATCTCTCTCTCTCTCTCTCTCTCTCTCTGAAAATGATAACTCAAAATATAGGTACGTAAAATATGAAATTTGGTATTTAACTTTAGTATCTTCCAGGGATGCAACAAGAAGCTTTGGTGAAAAATTCCCTAACCCCAAACTACTCTTTGCATGGAAAAAATTTTGAAAATGTTTATTTTCTCAAAAATGGCTTCAACAATTTTGATTAAAATCTCTTATCTTTAAGACATATATGTATGTGACAAATAAAATGTGTACTTTCAATTTTCTGGGAATAGCCTCTGAAGACATGTTTATTCTGGATGAATTTTGCAGAAGTTTGCATATCTGGTGAAGTATACGAGAGAGACAACAACTTACCACACCAGCTTTCTAAAGCATACAATTTATGTTATACAATTTTTTTTCATGGAGGTGACCATTTTTGAGATATTCCTTGTAATTAGTTTCAGATTTAAAATATTTATACTTTTCTCATACAGGAATTTTTCAACTCCTGTCCATACAAACAAAGGTACTTCAATCACATATAAAACAGCTTTCAAAAGATTTGACTTTCCCTTCTACTTACGAGGAAGCAGTTAATAAGACTCTTACAGCCAATTTTTTCTCGATTAGCATTAAGTAAATTGAAGAATAGGCTTTTTAATAATAACTTGTTTCAGAGATGTAGAGAAAGTCATGTGAATGGAATACATTGAATGAAATACATCAGATTTTTTTTTAGATGCATTATGCATTTTTTACTTATTTTTATTTATTATAAGCTGTATACAGGTGAATATGATCGGTGTTCAGCCCTGGCTCTTTACTGGTCATGCTCGTATTTTACAATAGTTTATTACACCATTTTGTCTATTTACTGTCCATACCCATTTATTTTTCACTTTGTATAAGAATTGTCCAATCTTCTTACTGTCTTTTTGAAACATTTCAACTACCACTATATTTCTATCCTATTTTAAACTATTTCTTATTAATACACTCTTTTCTCCAAACTTCTGTCCCTTTACATTTAAATAAAATGTGTTCCATACCTTTATTTCTGCCACATATATAACATTGGTTTCGTTGAATACCTTTCCTTAAACCTTTTAATCTCCATACTCCTGCTTTCAGCCATGCAATACCTTCTCGCTCCTCTTTATTTGTCACATCTATACACTTTTCCCTTCACCATGAGTCTTTCATTGGTATATAGAAAACTTAAGATCTCTTTTCAGTTATCTCACTAAATATTTTTTGTATTTCTATATCCTCAAATCTTTTCCTTGCCAACTTCCAGAAATTATTCACATTATTTTCTCTTCTCCACGTTTCCCCTAACCCACTACTTTCCAAGTTATTTTTGAGACAGTCTACCCATCCATTGTTCTTTAAACTTTTCTCTTGATATATTAAACACTGTTTTAACAAATTCCTTTCTTCCAATTTCAATATTCTATACCAAAATGTCAATGCCCTTTCTATAATCTTTCCCTTGCTTGCCACTCTATCCAGCTCTATTTGTGCTACCTGCCTAACGGTTGCAATTATGCAATTATAAATGCACGTGGTAATGTCAAAATTTTAGTTTTTTGAAATATGCCTTAAAGAGGATCTTTGATTTACTCCAACCATTACTCGTATCATTTTCTTTTGAACTAAAAACAATGTTTTACAATTGAGAGAGTTTGTCTATAAGAGAATGCCTAGTTTAAATGTAAATATGCATAAGTATTTTTAAGTGTGATTATAATAGCACTTTCTAAAAGTGTGGTAACACTATTATGTTTGTTAGGTGATCAGTATGTTTATCCAATTTTAGTGATCCAAACACTGAGAAATTCTAATTGCTTTGCTTTTAAGATTGTTTCATCATTTAAATTTAATACAGGCTCATTCATATTAGTACGCTCTGTGAGATGAATATGCATTGTGACTATCTTTATCAGTGTAGACTCTTAGATGATTTTGGTTGAACCAATCAAGGGTTTCAGCTGTAGTTTCATTCATTAGTGACTGCAAAGTTTCAAGAGACATGCTTTCTACTGTGATATTTGTATTGTCTGCATACTGAACAATGGTTTTTGATTAAACATTGGTTTTAGAGTTATTGACATACAATAAAAATAACAAAGGACCCAAAATGGAACATTGTGGAACTACAAGTTTTATGTTTTGTTAATTTGATTAGCATTGTTTAATGTGCCCCTTGTCTGGAAAGGTAATTTCTACCTACTGTTTTCTGTTCTCAAGATAGCATTTAATCCAGTTTAATGTGCGACCCTTTGGCCCATTCTTTCCAATTTATTAACGGATATCTTATAGTAGGCAGTAGAAGCCTTTGAAATGCCATATCTTATGGAATGCCTTTGATAGGCCAAAGAAAACCCATGAAATATATATTTTATTGTCAAGTGCTCTTAAAACAATTACAAAATGATGTAAAATACTTTCTATGGACTTGGATTTTCTAAAGCTGTGTTGGCTATCTGAGAGTGCTTTGTTTTCTTCTACAAAATGAATATTGTTTTATAAAACATTTGTTCAATGATTTTGTAAAACAGGATGAAAGAGAAACTGGTCTATGCTTATTGATCTCATTTTCCTCTTTTATATAAGGATAACCTTGGTTATTGTAAGGGACTGTGAAAAATTGCATGTTGCAATGAGCTGTTCCAAATAACTGCCATTGGCTGTTGTTATTGTAACCTACACACTTTTTGATCACATCTGGGATATTATCTATACCACAGAGAAATTTTAATTCTAGTTTATAAATAATATCTTGGATTTCAGAAGCATATTTTGTGCAATTCTGCTCAATTATCATAGTTTTTTCTGCTATTTATTTTGTTTAAACAAATGTTGTCTACAAAAGTACTACAAATGTTTATTAAATGCTTCTGCAACTAATTTTGGTTCTGTAATGACTGTTCAGTTTTCTGTTAACTGTATATTTTCTGTGAAGCATCTCGGGCTGTTTGATAATTTATTACTGTCAACATGGTTTTCATTTTATTTGGAGCAGTTTGAATTTACTGATTATTTGCCATAATTTTTACTTGACATATCACTTTGGTTCATATAGTTTTATAGGTTTTGAGATAGTTTTAGAAGTGTGTGGAGATTATATGCAATTTACAATAATCATGTAACATCCTTTTTCTACTGCAAGAAATTTGGATTCCTTCTTGAAAACAATTTTTTTGCTCTTCACTGGGAATGCAGTTTTAAACAAATATTTAAAAGCACCTATAAAACTATAAAATTTTCTATTAGAGCCTGTATCTCTATAGATTTCCTGTCAAGATTCATGTTTTAATAGGTGAATGAATAGTTCTAGATTATATCAAACACTTTTTTGTGATTTTGGAATACTTAATTTTAAGAGAAAAGTTAACTAAGCCCATGGTCACTATATCCTGTAATAAATAGTTTTATGTTATACTCAAAAAGCAGTTTTTATAACCTTAAAAAGGTAACAATGCTCAAATTAGAAATAAGCAATTAATGATGTGTTCTGCCACTAGTTTAGCTATACTTTCATGCAACAGTAGTACTGGAGAAAACAAAACTCTGTGCAAAACTAACCTGCTTGATATCCATAACAGATATGTGAGGAACTTGTATGCCAACCATTATTAAATGCTTTATAGCTTCCACTCTTTCATACTGATTACCTTTTGCAATAGTGCAAAAGAGTTTTTCAAACAGTTCTATATTTACTGCTAGTCTACTACCATTTCCAAAATAGTAGTTTTTCATTAAAGCCAACAAATGACCATCCATCCTATGCTTGAAAAACTCCTGAAAAATAAAATCAATTTTTTTCTTTTAGTTTATTGAATTTTACAACACTCTTTTTCAAGGGTATTTGTTATTAATTTATCTAATTTATCTGTGGATTTAAAAAAAAAATGAGTACTTGTATAAATTTTACAACAATGTATTTGTGCAAAAAACTTCCCTATACAAAAAAGTAGTTCATTTAGAGTGTATTCGTTGTTTTCACATTGATCTTTCCCCACTCATTTGGCCAGAAGCAAAGGCTGTGTAAGTTTTTGACATTCATAGACAATAAAAACCCTTGGTCCATGAAAGGCCATGGACCAGCAAGGAAAAAATGTTACATTGAAGAAATGTTTCTGCACATGCATAACTCCTGCAGAGCAGTAAACTATTCATTGGTACAACCAGCTTTATAACTTTCTCTGGTCATTTCATAACTAAAAAAAATGAAGGAAATTATCAAGTGATGAATGATTGGGCACTCAACTACTAGGTTATCAGCACCCTTAGAAAACTAAACAGGGCATGAGACATGAACTAAAAAAGGTAAAATACATGCTAAAATTAGATGCAAAAGAAACTGTAAAAACTTGATATTGCTAAAGCCATAAAATCCATAAAACCAATTAAAACAATGGAGCGTAAAAAGGGATAAAAGTTGGTAAAATCAAATGTGTAGTAAGCTTATAAAAAGAACTAGATCCTGAAGGTCAAACTAATTGTTGATAAAAATTTAAAAACCCTGTCAACAGCCAAGGACCTCTGCTAGGGAGGCCGGCAGCTGGAGAGTGGTGCAAAGAGATACAAGAGCAGCACACTACCAGCACATGCATTACCGTCAGTGCTGCGCCACAGAGCAGACAGATAGGTTCAGGATCTCTATTAAAGGAAATTATCAGGTATGCACAATTCGTACAAGCAACAAAAAGGTGGCTATTTTCCTTTAATACAAAATACATGGGAACAGTACTAAATATGAATAATTATCAGTTTAGGCACAATATGACCATGTATGAGATTCTAACCTATTGTCACCCTTTCCTTTTATGGAAAAGTTCTTATCCACTAATTTCATAGTTTCATGACATTATTAATAATTTTAACAAGAATTTAACTTGCTGGAATATTAACTTTTAGCTTGCAAAGTGCATAATAAAATGAAATTTAAACAGCAAGCAACATTTGTTGTTTATTAACACTGTGGCAGTGCAGTTTTCTTCAGCTGTGATTCTCACATTTGCCTTGGTATGTGAGTTATCACAGTTGTATGCGAGTTTCCAGGAAGTTCTGTGATGCTATTTTCTAGCTATAAAAGGATGAAAGATTGCAGTGCAGTGTTGTGTGTTGTGCTGAGTTATGAGTGACTTGAGTGTTAGCACAGTAGTGCACAAGCTATGGATGGCATACAGCCATAAACTGTCAATACATCAAGTAAATTATTTGCAGCAGTAACTTTATTTGTAAACAATGCTTTAGTCATTAAAGACATTTGTTACACTGGTGTCACAAGTGGGATTCTTATGCCGAGATAGATGATGAAAAATTTGCTGGCTGAAATGAAGATGGACACAAAATTAGAAACCGCAGTGGAGAAAATAGACAGCAAAATGAAATCCAGAATAGGGAAGAAGGATGAAAAAAATGCAACCCAGAATAGGGAAGAGAGAGTGGAACTGAAAATCGAAAAGAATCATAACTCGAGATTCTTGCTGCAATGCACTACTCTTCTGTTGTAACACATCCAACTGTGTTGACTCACAAGCCAAGGCAAGCATGAGAATCACTGCTAAAGAAGATGGCACTGTCACATTGCTTCCTCCTCAAGGTTAGTCATCTAGACCAGCATCACCCTAGCGGGCTAGACAATCCAAATTTACTAAAAGTTTCTACCCTCAGGGTAACCTCTGATGCAGTAGATGACATAATTTATTCCCTTCAACCTTGCCATGGCTGTTGAAGGTCAGGGACAGGCGATATTGCCATATCGGATCACCTTGCTGGATACATTGGCATGGATGAGTGGTACATCAAGACCCTAGAAGAACATTTACAGAAGGTTGGGATGTGAAGGTGCCACTTTTCTTCATCTACCGCTCTTCAACCCATGACATCGGCCAGTTTGGTCTTTGGCAGAGAGCTGCTTCTACCATGCAATATGATGTTCGGGAGCAGAACAGCCAGCAGTTGACTACATGGAGTATCTCTTAGACTGACTTCATGACATGCATGAGATGGCCTGTGAAAACATCCAGGTAGCAAGTGATCGGAAAAAGACCCATTACAATTGGTAGGCTAACAGGCGAGGTTTCCAAACCATCACAGTTGGATGCATAAACAACAGGAAGAGTGGCGCAACATAACAGGAACCTACAGAGTACAAGACTCTTCATGAGAGGTGTATGATTCTTCTAGATTTTCAGGATGTTTCTCCAAGCCTCAGCTTCCAGAAAGTTCTGTAACATTTTCTAACTATAAAAGGAAGAATGTTTGCAATACAGTGTTGTGTTGTGAATTGTATTGAGTCGTGAGTGACTGGAGTGTTAGCATGCAGTGGTGTGCGAGCAATGGATGACATGCAGCCATAAACTGTCCATGCATCCAAACAATGAGTTAATTATTTGTAGCAGTAATTAAATACTTTATTTGTAAACAATTTTTGAGTAAAGAAGACTACCTAAAAGGACAAAACCCAGTATAGTATAACAATGTCATTGTGAGTATGAGAGTGTATGTATAACAGAGAGGGCCTGACTATGATAGAGTATTATAACAGTGATGTGTGAGTACGAGAGAGTATGTATAGCAGTGGCAGTGTGAGTATGAAAGTATGTATAACAGTGATGGTGAGAGTATGTATAACAGTGACAGCATGAGAAACAGTCACTGTGAGAAAGAGTGTAACAGTGATGGTATGAGAACGATTGAGTGTGTGTAACAGTGTGAGTGTGAAACAATGACGATGTATAAGATTGTGTGAGTGTGAGACAGGGAGAAAGAGAGAGAGAGAAAGTATGAATGAGACAGTGTAATAGAGACTGTGTGAGTATAAAAGAATAATGAACGGTGTGAATATGAGATGGTATGTCTAACAGAGAGACTAGAATATGAGGCAGTGTGTGTAACACTGATGGTGTGAATATGAGACAGTGCGAGTGACAGTGTGGATATATGAGACAGCGTCAGTGCCAGTGGTGGCATGAGTGCAAGTGATGGTGTGAGTGTAACAGTGATAGTATGAGAATGAGACAGTGTGCAACAGTGACAGTGTGAGAATGAGACTGAATTGTGTAACAGTGACATAGTAACTATGAGATTTGCTGACACTATAAGTATAGGAGTGTGAGAAAATGTGTCATAGAAAGTGTGTTGGGTGAGCATGCACATGTGTATCTGAAATAAAATATCTGTAAAATGAAAAGTCAGTCAAATACCTTACTTGCTTGTAATTCAGGCCTATCAAAAGATGATACACTGAGAAAAAATTGCAATTGAGTTTTAATTATGGACGCCCTTTAAGTGATCTAGTTCTTGGCATTCAGTTCTTTATTGGGCATGAAAGACCACTTAATTTAGTTCAGAGGTCTTTTTATCAGTTTAAGATTCTTTTACATGTCATGTATCTATGAAATGGGACAAGGGCTTTACTTCCCTTCCAAAGGAAAGCTTACTAAAGATTTTTACGCCGCAAAAAATCCATCACACTGCACCAAATTTGAACCAATGATCTTGGGAACCAGAGGCTTTACACTAAGAATGCCATTAAATTTTCTCCCAAATTGCCACCCTTATCTGCCTTATTCTTTTATAAAGCAATATTACTTTATTTTCTAAAAAACATTCTAATGTTTAGTATCTTAGGTATATTATATGATTTACATGACAGTAAAAATGTTTTTAATTTGACATTTCTGTGGATAGCCTGTGACGTTACCTTCATCTATGATGTTTGTATATTTTTGAGTAACTAGGATGCCATAAAATATGCTCAAAAATGCCTAAAAATGTACAATTTGAGGAAAACAATTCCTTTTGTTGCATTAGTAGTTTTATAAATACTTCCGCTTTGTGAGATTGTCCCTTCCACTTCTTCATCCTGAATTATTTTTGTACTCTTTTGAGAACCAGGAGATGAAAAACATGCTAAAATTCCTGAAAATGTACAAATTGAAGTAAATAATTCCTTTTGTTGCACCAGCAGTTTCCGAAATACTTACACATTGTTTGATTGTCCCTTTTTGCTTCTTAATCCTAAATTTTGTACTCTTCAGAGAACCAGGAAACTATAGAACATACTTAAAAATGTGTGAATATAGAGAATTTTGGATAAATAATTCTTTTTGTTGCGTTAGCAGTTTCCAAAACATTTCCATGTTGTCTGATTGATCCTTTCTACTATAAAGGGCAAAATACTTAAAAGTTTACATAGCTCGCTTACCTAACTGATCTCAAAGAGAAATACCTATATAAGAATATGCAAAAAATTCTAAAAGAGTCATGCTTTCCTTTTATACATGCGATTTCTAAAATGTTGACCAATTATAAATTATAAGTATCACTTAAATAACTGCACTATTTTGACTCCAGTAAACAAATATGTATTCTGTCCTTATTTATTTCTTCACCCTTTTGCCAAAAATTCCCTCAAAAAGGTGTGATGATGGTGATGGTGTTGACAATGATGATAATGATAAATAATAATCATCATAATAATAAAATAAATGAACACATCTATGCACTTTATGCTAGACACTGTGTTTGTGCTTGTAACCACATTTGTACTGCTGGATTTACAGTATCATGGTTGGCAATTGCCACTCAAGCTACGTCATCCAGTGTTACCATTTTATAGCTAGTTATAGCTATTTTGAAAACTGATTTTCTACAAAATGTTGAATTTAGCTATTACTACATTTTTTAGTCATAAATTTCTTTTTCATGCATTATTTTGGTTAGCTTTCATATTAATACTATTTTTAGTGCCATGCTAATGAGGCAAAATTACCAAGTAACTTAAATTTTTTTAATAAAGAAAACTTATAATTGGTTTTCACATTCAACTGCAAGGCAAATTGATTACAGAGAAATATATAAAAATAAATTGTGGCAACAAACCATTGAGAATTCCTCAAATGATCAATACTCACTGGATTTCAATCAATCCCGCTGTTAGTCGCACTTTAAATCAACATTTGAAATTACATTTTGACTTGTTGAAACAAATAGAAGAAGCTGCACAGTTCAAATGCTTTCTGCCATGTACAATGACCCGCAAAATTTATTGTATCTTATTTAAAACCAATTTTGGTGTTTTGGTGAAAATTCAGGAAACCATTAAAGCTTTCGAGAAAGAAAATATTGACTCAACCAAATTAATAAATGATCTAACTCAATTAGTAGGGTCATTGAGTAGGCATATCTTCATTCATACAGCAAGAATCAATCCATTAGTCACCTCAATAGGTCATTTGAACCCAGTTATACCTTGGTTTTGATTTTAAGTCAATTGTAAATGAACCCCAGGCACAGTATCACAACTTACATTGAGTATAAAATTTGCCAAAGATGTATAAAGTTTACTGTAAAATTGACAGATGATCTAAGGTCATGTCTTCCACACAATTTAAATATGAAAATGACAAACTTGTTTTCTGTTTGGAGAAACATTTAAAGTACCGAAACCTTAATCTTGGTGTTGATTCTGTAACATGGACTTACTTATAACCCAGTGGAAAAACATTACATACACCAAATGAATTAACACTTCTAATGCAATAGAGTTTTGGAGTGAGGTCGATAATTACAGGAACGCTATTGAAGAAAATTCCTACCAAGAATTTGTATCCCGACATTTTTGCATTAAGCCTGACATATTCAAATGCTGACATAGTATATGTCTTCAGTCAAGTTAATATTGTAAACTCAAAATCAGGAACAGTATGATGATACAAGCATTAAATGCTATCCTGCTTATATGTTTTGGCCTCAGGAGAACCAATTACTGCTTATCATTCACACAAACTCCCAACGACTGTACTTAAAACAACAGGGACTTCAGCAGCTATTTTATAATATTGCTGCTGTTGGAGACAAACAGGAGGGTAAAGCGAATATATTTTTCATTGATTAGGTGAGTTAATGTAGCCTTTATTCAGCTATTTTTATCTGTAATTTTGGTCACTTTTAGCAATGTTTTTTAAATAGTTTGGCTATTATGTTAAATAGTTGGCAACACTGACGTCATCGCTGTTCCTAGCAGACGATGGCACCTATCCTACAACCTTACCTTAACCTACTTTTGCACACAAATGCTATACAAATTAATATATACCTCAAAGTCGCTTAGTCTACATTCGTCTCCGGACTCATGATTTATAAGCAAAAAAGTTCTCCTAAGCGACTCTACATCTTCTTGAGACACTGTATTAAGTCGATTGGCATTTTTATGTTTTGGTGATGCGTTCCCCATATTACTGATCTGCAAGAAAATACATTATGAAATACCTAAACATATTAAAACTTTGTAATGCGATTTTACCAGAGTAAACGTGAAACAACTAATACCTATACAGTTTTAGCGTAATTTAGGAGGTGGAACCAACGTATACTAATAATCAGACTTATCTCATTCTAGGTGGATGGGGAAATACAATTGGTGATATGTAACCTCAGCAGCAAAAATATATATATAATATTACGAAAGGAAAAAAACAAATATCATCACGTACAATGAAATTCTTGTTAACGCGTTGAAGGCAACTACAGCATTCCAAATTTTTCTATTAACTTTCACATTTATATTAAACATCACTTTGCACGTGACAAAAGCCTACATCATACCACCACAAGGAAGATCAACGAACCAGTATTTCAGTAAGAACTTGGCATAGCGGCAAAGCATAAAATTGATGAAGGCAACAAGATTAACCATAGGGCAGAAATTTTACTGAAGCACGTTACTGTGGGGTTATCATCAGCAGTTTTATACCAAAAAATTAGAACAAAATTAACGGTAATGGTGTAGGATAGTCTGCTAACTGAACCATGCCCTTGGGCTACGTCATATACGCGTTGCCAACATAAGAAACTTTGAGAATGCAACGTATGCTGAATATAACGTTGCCAGCCTAAACATTAAAAAAGTTAGCGCTATTATTAACACTGTACAATTTACCTGCATTTTACTGCAATATGTTTGTAGTGAATAAAGTAGCTGAATACAAATAACGCAGCAGGTCGGGCCGCATGTTCTCATTGTTTTCAGCCAGGAGACACACATTGTTGAAGCACTTAACCACGATAAGTCTGTAGTGAAAACACTGAGTAAGTCGTGTAAATTAGGTGAACTATAAGCTGCGTACAAATAACGTAGAAGGTCGGGCAGCAAGTTCACATTGTTTTTGAGCCAGGAGACACACATTGTTGAAGCACATTGGTGTGCATGTGTGTCATTTTTCCACCTCATTTAAATTGGGTAGTGGCCAGCTATGACACCAAGCATTACGTTGAACATATATCTTCATCACGAAAGCGGTTCCTAAAAATAAACTCATGTAAATATGATGTGAAGAGTGCGTCACTTGTGCAATGCTGTCGTCTAAGTTTACTTTTTAAACATATTTTCCACATTTTGTGTGTGAATGGAATCGTCTTCGGGGTCGACAAAATGTTCCTCGTGAATAATTGCATCATGTATAAGAATTCCATTTTGGATGTTTTCTATGTTGGCAAAATATGCTCCCGTATCAATGGTTCATGGGTAACTGCCCTGTGGTATTTGTGGTGAAAAATCGTCAATCTCCACGGTTGTAGGCTCATTAGAATCTGGATTCTCTTCCAGCCACCACTCTGCTTCTTCCCTCTTCCCAGTCCACCGTAGTGTGCTTATTCGCCACCTGTGCTTCCCACCCTTTTTTAACGCCGCTTTAACTACTTATGGCACCGCAGGCGGTGACACTGATGATACATGAATGATGATGGAGCGGGGGAAACCGGAGTACCCGGAGAAAACCCGCCCCAGCGCCGCTTTGTCCACCACAAATCTCACATGCGGACGCTTGGGATTGAACCCCGGCCGTCTAGGTGCGGCCTGCTTCCCTCCTCATTTTAATTGTGGATCTTCGAATGCTCAGGAATATCATAAAAATCAGCTGCTCCAGAATGAGTTTGCTCATCGAGAAGAACGATCCGTCCCGGACGGACTTCCTTCTGTTGCAAGAAGTACATGACCACCGTTTTCCATCAATGCTGTCATTGTGGTTATGCAGCGCACATAGCTCCTGGCAATTCTCACACACCTTTTTGTTAGAGATTAATCTTCTCTCCGCCAGCATTCCCATTATCCCAACAAATCTGCGGGTCAGATCAGCCATGCGCCAGACTTCTCCAAGAATGTCGCCTTCAGGGACAATAGACAAGTTCCTCTGAGCCATTATTCAAGAGAAAAAAATTGGTTTGCACGTCACAAAATAACTTGCAGGAATGAGAATATCTGGAGGGAGAAGTATAGTTTAAGAGTAAGGCGCTTCGATCTCTAAGTTTGTGATTGGCTACCATCCTTTGACGCCACTCAGACGGGGTAGGTACGGAGGGTGAAGGAGGGGTGAATTGTAGCATTTAAAGAACAGCAATACAAGGTTGACTTTCCCAAACAGAAGGATTGGAAAAACAACAAAGAGGGCTGGTGGACACCCCCCCCCCCTCTAGAACACCCTGTTATCGTAAAAATAACACATGTCAATGTGATTCTTACTCGGTGTTCTTTGTATTTCTCTAAATTTGCCTACTGTATTGCATTCCATCCAGAAATCACATAAAAAGAGTTCACCATATATAGGTACTAATTTTGAGATCCGTGAAATAAGAGTTTCACTTTTAGGAAACACGTGATATGTGTGTAGACGAACAGTACAAGTGAAACATGAAATTTAGGATGTACTACAATAATTTGTAATATTTCATTTGCAACGTTCTTACTTTCTCTTCCACCAACATATTAGGTACAGAAGATATTGCATTTCATCCAAAAATTGGAAATACAGATTTCACAGAGGACAGATCTTTTGTGACCCCGTTAATTTAAAAAAAAAAAAAAAAAAACTCCACGTGTGTACGCGTGAGCCTTTAAACAGCATAAATATTAAATGAAAACTCAGTTAAATACCACAGTTGGTATTTGAATTCCCTCATGTTCCAAAAATGATCATGAGGGTGTTCAAGAAAATCGCCTAGCAAATCAGCAGTTAGTCACTGCGTGGTCCCGAAACTTTTATTTTCTGAAAAATGGCTGTACGATTTCCAATGAAATAGCATATTTTTATAATATTGTACAATCACTAACCAATGCAGTTAAAGCCGTGGTTATAAATGGAACAATAATAGAAAAACACTGAGTTTGAAAACCATTTCTTCATTTACCGTCCAATATAACTCCTGGCTAAAAATCCTTAAACTTAAGAGAGAGAGAGAGAGAGAGAGAGAGAGAGAGAGAGAGAGAGAGAGAGAGAATCAATCACTTCATGCTTTTTATTATTTTGTGTTTTTTCATCATTATCGATTATCATCATGACGCGCATTTTTACTTTCTCTATATGTACTATGTACACAGTGTATAGAGAAAGTATTGCACTCCACCCAAAAATTCGATACCGAGATTTTACCGGAAATATATGTTTTAGGGTCCCCAATATCCAAAAAAAGCATTTTCACAAAAAGGTCCGTGTGTGTGTGTGTGTGTGTGTGTGTGTGTGTGTGTGTGTGTGTGTGTGGCCATGTGTCTGTGAACACGATAACTCAAAAACGAAAAGTCGGTAAAATACCAAACTTGGTATTTAGTTTAGTATCTTCCAGGGATGCGACACGAAGATTTTGAGAAAAATCCCCCCACCCCCAACTACCCTTTACATGGAACTTTTGTCAAAAATTTTGATTTTCTCAAAGATGGCTCTAACGATTTTGATTGAAATTTTGTATATTAAAGTGACAAATAAAATGTATATCTTGAACTTTCTGGGAATAGCCTCTGAAGAGTAGTTTAATCTGAATGAATTTTACTAAATTTTGAATAACTGCTAAACCGTAAGAGATGGACAAAAACTTACTACACAAAAAATGTAGAGCACATTAAAACACGCAATTTATGTTATATAATTTTTTTTTCGTGGAGTTCTTTGTTTTTGTGACATTCCTTATTTTTGGTTTCTGCGTATACTTTTCTCATACAGGAACTTGTCAACTCCTATCCATATAAACAAAGGAACTTCATTGACATAGCAACCAGCTTTTGACTAACACTTTAAACTACGGTTGTCCCTTATTTCGTTTCAACTTACAAGGAAGCGAGTAATTAGACTATTTCTGCCAATTTTTTCTGATTAGCAAAAGTAAATAGAAGTATAAGCTTTTTGAGAATTATTTGTTGCAGGGATATGGAGAAAGTCATGTGAATGGTACACATCAGATTTTTACTTTCTGTATACTCACTATGTACATACTGAATAGAGAATGTATTGCACTCCACCAAAAAATTCGATACCGAGATTTCACCGGAAATATATGTTTTAGGGTCCCCTGTATCCATAAAAAGTATTTTCAGAAAAAGGTCCGTGTGTGTCCGTGTGCCTGTGAACACGATAACTCAAAAACGAAAAGTCGGTAAAATACCAAACTTGGTATTTAAGTTTAGTATCTTCCAGGGATGCGACACGAAGATTTTGAGAAAAATCCCCCCACCCCAAACTACTCTTTACATGGAACTTTCTTTGAAAATTTTGATTTTCTCAAAAATGGCTCCAACGATTTTGATTAAAATTTCGTATATTAAACATATTTACCTGACAAATAAAATGTATATCTTGAATTTTCTGGGAATAGCCTCTGAAGAGTACTTTATTCTGGATGAATTTTACTAAATTTTGAATAACTGCTAAACTGTAAGAGATGGACAAAAACTTACTGCACAAAAAATGTATAGCATATTAAAACAAACAATTTATGCTATATACATTTTTTTCGTGGAGTTCGTCGTTTTTGTGGCATTCCTTATTTTTGGTTTCTGCTATGAAAAACGTATACTTTTCTCATACAGGAACTTGTCAACTCCTATCCATATAAACAAAGGAACTTCATTGACATAGCAACCAGCTTTTGACTATCTCTTTAACCTATGGTAGTCCCTTATTTCGCTTCTACTTACAAGGAAGCACGTAATAACACTATTTCTGCTATTTTTTCTGATTAGCATAAAGTAAATAGAAGTATAAGCTTTTTAAGAATAATTTGTTGCAGGGATATAGAGAAAGTCATGTGAATGGTACACATCAGATTTTTTAGTGTACATGTCATTACTTAATATAAAATGATCATTATTTAAACCTAAAAATCTGATGTGTACCATTCACATGACTTTCTCCATATCCCTGCAACAAATAATTCTTAAAAAGCTTATACTTCTATTTACTTTATGCTAATCAGAAAAAATTAGCAGAAATAGTCTAATTACTCGCTTCCTTGTAAGTAGAAGCGAAATAAGGGACAACCGTAGGTTAAAGTGATAGTCAAAAGCTGGTTGCTATGTCAATGAAGTTCCTTTGTTTATATGGATAGGAGTTGACAAGTTCCTGTATGAGAAAAGTATACGTTTTTCATAGCAGAAGCCCAAAATAAGGAATGTCACAAAAACGACGAACTCCACGAAAAAAATGTATATAACATAAATTGTGTGTTTTAATGTGCTCTACATTTTTTGTACAGTAAGTGTTTGTCCACCTCTTACAGTTTAGCAGTTATTCAAAATTTAGTAAAATTCATTCAGATTAAACTACTCTTCAGAGGCTATTCCCAGAAAGTTCAAGATATACATTTTATTTGTCAGGTAAATATCTTTAATATACGAAATTTCAATCAAAATCGTTAGAGCCATTTTTGAGAAAATCAAAATTTTTGACAAAAGTTCCATGTAAAGGGTAGTTTGGGGTGGGGGGATTTTTCTCAAAATCTTCGTGTCGCATCCCTGGAAGATACTAAACTTAAATACTAAGTTTGGTATTTTACCGACTTTTCGTTTTTGAGTTATCGTGTTCACAGACACACGGACACACACGGACCTTTTTTTGAAAATACTTTTTATGGATACAGGGGACCCTAAAACATATATTTCCGGTGAAATCTGGGTATCAGAGTGCAATACTTTCTCTATACACTATGTACATAGTGCGTATGGAGAAAGTAAAAATCTGATGTGTACCATTCACATGACTTTCTCTATATCTCTGTAAATTATTATTGTTAGTAACCTTATCTTTTATTTATTTCATGCAAATCGAGAAAAATTAGCAGAAATAGTCTTATTACTTGCTTCCTTGTAAGGAGAAGCGAAATAAGAGAGTACCATAGGTTAAAGTGAAAGCCAAAAGCTGGTTGCTATGTTACTGATGTTCCTTTGTTTGTATGGACAGAGTAGACAAATTCCTGTATGAGAAAAGTTATGTTTTTCAAAGCTGAAACCAAGAAAAAGGAATATCTCAAAAACGATCTACTCCACGAAAAAAATGTATATAACATAAATTGTGTGTTTTAACGTGCTCTACATTTTTTGTGGGTTAAGTTTTTGTCCATCTCTTACGGTTTAGTAGTTATGAAAAATTCATCCACAATAAAGTAGTCTTCAGAGGCTATTCCCAGAAAATTCAAGATATACATTTTATTTGTCAGGTGAATAACTTTAATATAGAATATTTTAATCAAAATCGTTAGAGCCATTTTTTAGAAAATCGAAATTTTCGAAAAAAGTTCCATGTAAAGGGTAGTTTGGGGTGGGGGGATTTTTCTCAAAATCTTCGTGTCGCATCCCTGGAAGATACTAAACTTAAATACCAAGTTTGGTATTTTACCGACTTTTCGTTTTTGAGTTATCGTGTTCACAGACACACGGACACACACGGACCTTTTTCTGAAAATACTTTTTATGGATACAGGGGACTCTAAAACATATTTCCGGTGAAATCTCGGTATCGAATTTTTTGGTGGAGTGCAATACATTCTCTATTCACTATGTACATAGTGAGTATACAGAAAGTAAAAATCTGATGTGTACCATTCGCATGATTTTCTCCATATCCCTGCAACAAATAATTCTTAAAAAGCTTATACTCCTATTTACTTTTGCTAATCAGAAAAAATTGGCAGAAATAGTCTAATTACTCGCTTCCTTGTAAGTAGGAGCGAAATAAGGGACAACCGTAGGTTAAAGTGATAGTCAAAAGCTGGTTGCTATGTCAATGAAGTTCCTTTGTTTATATGGATAGGAGTTTACAAGTTCCTGTATTAGAAACGTATACGTTTTTCATAGCAGAAACCAAAAATAAGGAACGTCACAAAAACGAAGAACTCCACGAAAAAAATGTATATAACATAAATTGTGTGTTTTAATGTGCTCTACATTTTTTGTGTAGTAAGTTTTTGTCCATCTCTTACGGTTTAGCAGTTATTCAAAATTTAGTAAAATTCATCCAGATTAAACTTCTCTTCAGACGCTATTCCCAGAAAATTCAAGATATACATTTTATTTGTCAGGTAAATATCTTTTAATCAAAATCGTTAGACCCATTTTTGAGAAAATCAAAATTTTTGACAAAAGTTCCATGTAAAGGGTAGTTGGGGGTGGGGGGATTTTTCTCAAAATCTTCGTGTCGCATCCCTGGAAGATTCTAAACTTAAATACCAAGTTTGGTATTTTACCGACTTTTCGTTTTCGAGTTATCGTGTTCACAGACACACGGACACACACACACACACACACACACACACACACACACACACACGGACCTTTTTGTTAAAATGCTTTTTTTGGATATTGGGGACCCTAAAACACATATTTCCGGTGAAATCTCGGTATGGAATTTTTGGTGGAGTGCAATACTTTCTCTATACACTATGTACATAGTGCGTATGGAGAAAGTAAAAAGTATGTTGCAGCATAAAATTAACAACTTAGGTTGCTAATCTTCTTTGCCTTAACTTCTCGAAGTCATGTATATGAACATAAACTTTTTAGTGTTATGTGGTCTGTGAAACGACTGTAATAAACGGGCTTGCTGAAAATCTGGAATGAAACACCAGGAATGACCATCACTGTGGTTTAAAGTAATCTTGGAATTCATAAACAAGCCAGGTACCGTTGATTATACACAAAAGACAGGATGTACGTCAATTACTAAAGCATGTGCGTACCTCATACCTTGGGCTAATGGGTTTTCCCTTCGCTACCTGGGTAACAAGCAATGCAGCTAACTTCTGGAAAGTTTCACCGTTTTGTGTAGAAGTGATATTACTTAAGGTGACGCATCCGTGAAATCCACAATATGTAATATGTCCTATCGAAATTTATATCAATTATTATACACAATGGCAGTATATATTACTATCATATATCAAAATTCTAAATTACGTGATTTTAAAATTATTAATAATCATATACTATCAAAACTCAAATGTTGCAATAGAACTGGTTGTTCTAAAATATTCACATACAAACATTCAGTTTTACATAATATGAATACACAATTAGATCTATCATGGTTAGTGGTGACAAGTTATTACTTTTCGTAATTTCCAGAACTCATAATCTTTCAAAATTTGACAATTTACCACTAATACGGGTTGCAGGGGGTAGTGAAGTACAGTCCATCTAAGACCTCTCCTACCCAAATCCCAACTCCACCTGCTCGTTGTTGCAACCTGCTAAGGAACAAACGGGACTCTGGGGACCGAGCCACGGCGGTATAACCGTTCCATCAAATGTGGAAGAAATGTCATGTTTTATAGTCAGTCTAGAGGCTAAAAGGAGGCAATCCCTCCACTAGACTATACTGCAAGGTGTTGGTAACTCCTTCAGTGAATTTACAATTACTCGAAAGAAACTAAAGAATAGCCAAACTGATACTTCTCATGACAACATGGAATCGTTAATGGATATGAATATTGGAACATGGAATGTACGCGGAATTAATCATAAAGCTGAGGAACTGTGTGCCGAACTTACAAATAGGAAAATTGATATCGGGATAATATCAGAGACAAAAAAGAAAGTCAAAGGCTCATTGGATTTAGGAAAATATGTTATGATTTATTCAGGAGTACCGTTGAACATCGAGCAGCCTCTGGTGTGGCCATACTTATTAAAAAACAATGGAAACACAAAATTGTAGATTATCAATGGATCTCTTCACGAATAATAAAAATAAAACTGAAAATTAAGAACACCATATTAATAGTTATAGGTGTGTATGCTCCTGTTCAAGGCGCAGATGAAGAAACAACCTGTTTCTATGATGAGCTTCAAAATATAGTAGGTAATATAAACACAAAGCATTATCTAATTTTGGCTGGAGATTTGAATGGTCGAGTGGGAAATCATCCAATCGATGGTTGTGTTGGATCGAAAGGAGAGCCCATTTTAAGTAGTAATGGCCAAGCATTGATAGATTTTTATAGTTATAATTATCTTAAAATAACAAACACGTTTTTCCGACACAAAGACATACATAAATATACATGGGAAGCCAGAGGAACTAGATCATTTTTAGATTGTCATCATTCATGAAAAGCTCAAACCCTACATAAGGGACACTAGAGTTTATAGAGGCTCCGAAATAGATTGTGATCATTATTTGGTGCAAAGTAATTTCCAAATCACATTTCAATATATAAATTTCAAGAAATATAAACAGCAGACAATTCCAAGGACAAGAAGTAATAAACAATTTAAAACATATCTCCTTGAAGATGAAAGTATTAGAAGATTATACCAAAACAGATTAAAAGAGAAACTTCAAAATACACATGACATTGAAACAGATTGGATGAATATCAAATCAGCAATATTTCAGGCAGCATTTGAAAGTCTTGGCTATAAAGCAAAAAAGAAGAAAAATGGCTCCAGACATGGAATGATAATTTGAAAACATTGATAGAAAGAAAGCAGTGTCACAAAAAGTGGTTGCAATCCAAAACAGAAAAAGATTATATAGATTATAAAAAAGTTAGAGCCCAAGCCAGAAAATTAACTAGAGAAATTAGATCAGACTGGGACAAATATGCTAAATCCTTAGAACGAGATATAACAGGGCCACAAAGGAAAGGTTTTAAGTTAATCAAACAATTACAATTAGTAGAAAATGATAAATTGAGAATAAATAAAATATCAAAAGACGATTGGATAAAACATTATTCTTCACTCTGGAGAGAGACAAGTGACGCAAATGCAGAGATTGATCTTGATTATGAGACCCAGGAAGATGGTTCAGGGATGGATCAAATTTCAGAAGACGAATTACACTCAGTATTACTCAAAGCTAGAAAAAGAAAGTGCCCAGGTTTAGATAATATAAGTATGGAATTTTTAAAATATGGAGGCAAAATTTTAGAAGAAATGATTTGGAAAACCAACATAGTACCAAAGGACTGGGAAACCGGATTAATAATAAACTTATATAAAAAGGGATCAAGAGTAAACTGTAAAACTTACAGAGGGATTTCTCTTCTTAGTTCAGTTTCCAAACTATATGCCAATATACTTAAGCATAAGTTAGAAAAATATTCTGAGAATATATTAGGGGAAGAACAATGTGGTTTTCGACGGGGGAGAGGATGTATGGACGCAATTTTCACTTTATCTCAGATCACAGTAAAAAGAAGAGAATCCAATTTACCACTTTTCATACTATTTGTTGATTATGAAAAAGCCTATGATAGTGTAAATAGATATAAATTATGGCAAATATTGTTAGATTGTGATATCCCATGTAAATTAATAAGAGCTATCAAAAGTCTATATACAAATTCAAAAATACAGATTAAATATAATGACAATATGACAGATCCAATAATAATTAATAAAGGAGTAAGACAAGGTTGTGGACTATCTCCATCATTGTTCAATATTTACATTAACAAAATCATAGAAGACTGGAAACAAATTTCGACACATGGACTACAATTTCATCAGAATAAATCAGTACAAACCATTTTATATGCTGATGACCAAGTTATAGTAGCCACATCAGATCAATTACAGAGAGCGGCTTATAAATTAAATAATGTAGCCAAGCAGTACTCAATGAATATTAACACTGAGAAAACCAAAACTATGGCAATGTGTGGAAAAAATTTAATAAGAGCCAAAATTGAATTAAACGGCAAATGTAATAAAATAATTGAACAAATTACTAGTTTTACATATTTAGGAAACTTAATTTCAGAATACCAATCTGATTTATATATTAAAATTAAAAAATATAATAGATTAAATGGAACAATTAAACAACATTTTGGCAAACAGATGTCAGTGAATATAAAATTGAAAATCCACAATATTACATCGAAAGCTGCACTTCGATTTGGAAGCGAAACATGGATTTTAAACAACAAGGAACAAAAACAGCTAGAAGCAGCTCAAATGCGTTTTTACGGCCCTTTCTTGGACTTACCAGACTTGATAAGAAAAGAAATACTGACATCAAGTAAAAATTAAACGTTGAAAACATAGTGGATGACATTAAAAATTATCAACAAAATTGGATGCAACATGTCGACAGGATGGTGGATCACAGATTACCTAAAATGGCCAGGGACTACAACCCACGAGGGAGAAGAGATAGAGGACGTCCACGAAGGCGATGGCGGGAGCAGTATCACCTATTCTGAGTTTCCGAGTACAGGATTTTCTAAATCCTAAATCTCTCAATGTTCATGATGATGATGATCACTAACACTAGGCGCATAACTTCGAAAAAGTCCTTTTTTACATATTAGTCAAAATTTGCAGCATGTGTAACATTTTCAGTAACTGTTGGAAATATCTGATGTATTTCATTCACATAACTTTCTCTAGCTGTTACACATACGGAAGATTATTATTTTATCTACGTATGTAATCGAGATAAACATTGACAGAACTGTCTTATTACTGGCTTCCTTGTAGGTAGAAGGGAAATAGGGGATACATACAATATTATAGCTAAATATTTTAAAGGCGGTCGATATGTGAAACAATTGAGGTTCGGTTTGTTTTGTATGGTCCCGTTTGAGAAAACTTTATTAGCTTAAAATTAAAACCAATAATAATAGACATCTCGAAAGCGGCCAATTTTACAAGGAAACGTACATAACATTAAGCTCTACATTTTTTGTGCAGTACGATTTTATCTATCTCATACGGTATAACAAACAGAGAAAATTCTGCAAAACTCATCTTCAATAACAAAGTTTTCAGTGACTATACCTTGCAAATTCAAAATATGATTTCATCTGCATATCTTTAATGTACAGTATTAAAACTAAATATTGTGCCATTTTTGAGAAAATCAAAATTTTTCCATGTAAAGGTTAGTTAGGGGGAAATCTTCGTGTCCTTGGAAGATAACCAAGCTTAAATACCAAGTTTAGTATTTAAGGGCATTTTTGTTTTTGAGCTATGCTGTCCACAAACACACGCACACACGGCCCTCCTTTTTTTTTTTTTTTTTTTTTTTTTATATGCATTCCGCGGATCCTAAAGCATATATTTCCGAAAAAATCTAGCTATCGAAT